>OX031016.1:6810131-8010131 GCA_943736025.1 Tenthredo mesomela | reverse complement strand
ATAAAGCTCCGCGAATCGCTCCATTAAACTCTCTTCAAAAGGGGCATCAAGTAATGAAACATCGAACACCATACCTACACTCACAGTTTTATGGATTTCGTGCCATAAGGTTTTCCTTAAAAATGGCTAAAATTCAATTCCCCCAAATTTGTAGCTCGACCCAATACTCACATGTGAATTCATTGTATATAAGTGATGAACTGAGTTACTAATTACCTGCATAATTATTATTTGCCTGCTGAATAATATGAGGAATAGAATATGCAGCGGAGATGATGCATACTTTGTGATTCATTGTCGAAAACTTTTCAAAATTCGTTTCAGACAATTTGCAAGCACTGTCACAGACCTTCTACTATTTGATTTTTTTTTGTTTTTTACTTCATTTTCGACATAGGTAGTTTAGCGAATGAATTACGCTCGCGAATTGGCACGAGCCGCCTTATTCTCTGTCTTATGTCTAGTTATACGGAAAATCCCTTTTACACATAAGCGTGTAACGACGTCGGGTAAGCGACGCCGACGCCGGTATGGCAGTCGATTCGACTTGGCTCAACTACTGCCTGCCAGAGGTCTCTAGAACGACTCTCGAAATGCAATCGCGTTCCTAATGCCGTCTAATGCCGGCCCCTAACCAAGACATCTCTATTTCTCGTCTATGCATGTACTAGACCATGTGGGAGCCTCTCTGGCGCCAACGAACTACGTCTAACCCAGCAATAAGTACATATTCAACACTTAACAGACCTAGATTGAAATTTGAAAGAGCTATAAGCAGAATTGTCAACGTTTTTTAAATCACTGCTACCTATCGCATAATCATTCATCCGTAGGTGAGTTTAATTAAGAGTCAAAAGAAATGAATTGAAAAAGAATTTCAATGCTAATATGAAGACATCTCGCGGCTTAGAGATGATAAATCCTGGCTGCTTGAATCGGGTACCGAAAGACGTGGATTACCCTGCTTTTGAAAACTAATTGACACTCGCCCTGGACGGATATAGGAAGGATTTTGACACCCTCGAGAATTCAGGTCCCATTGAATTCTAGGGGTTTCTCTATCGGGTCGCGGTCCTTCAATCTCTTCACCGATTTTTTGCCACTCGGATAAAATCGAGCGAATATTTACTCCATATGAATTGAAAATCGGAAATATTATTGACCCATCAGGTCTGCGACGGAGCAAGCATTGAAATTCTCAAACCTTTTAGAAGTTATCGTACATCAGAATTAGATGCATTCAAAATAAAACACTTAGGACAGAGGTTTTTTTTTTTTCTGATCGATTAGAAACGCGAATATGTAAAATCGAAGCATGATTACATCAACAAATCAATCATTCAAGTCAAGTCAAGTATTATAGTAGAACCTGGTACAAAGTCACGATTTCGGGCAGACGTCGTAACTCCTTTCCATTTCGAAGAGTTTCTGACCTTGGTTACAAGACCTTCGAGCCACCGGGACGTTCTTCGTTTCTCTGGCCTGCCCATAGCCATTCTGCTGTTCAGGTGCTTGTAGATGCGTAACTTGTGAGGTCATCCAATCGAGTTCTCATGTATCAGGCGTGAGAAATCAGACTTTTTTCATTCTTCTTTTCTTTTTTTTTCTTCAATGTTCTTCTTTTCATAAAAAAAATACGCGAAGAAGATGATAGGCCATCGAACACATCTTTCTTTCAACTTTGTTACCGATGAGTAATTGATGGATCAATTGCCCATGGGTAGAGAATTCCGTAAAAATTTCGACGACTTTTTAGACCTTGCAAAGATTCTCAGACATTCTCGAGTTTCAAGGCCTTATAGCTGCACCCTAACTATACGTGAAATGAATCAGCAATCTCTACATTGTGGTAATGCGAAAATCCAGGTTCCGAGCGTGGGAAAAAAAGATTGATAATAAATGGATAGATGGAAACTGTATATAATATACTCTGGAGTAAAGTGAGTTTCATTGACGTAAGAGCAACCAGTCTGCTGGCGACATCTCGTGGCAAATTGATGGACCGAAAAATATATCCATATAGTAAATGACTTTACCCAGTCAACGTCTGCGGGGCTCGAGAGATCAGATGAGAAATGAGGAATATGAGACAATGACAACGTCGACGAAAGACACGCATAACACGCTTCTCTAACAGAGCTGCAACGACGAAGACGTCATCGCCACTTAGCGTTTCCAACGATGAGTAAAACTTTGTATAGAAATGGATGAGAGCTGGCACCGAACACAAGTCTTCGTCGTTTCGTCGTTTCTTCGTTTAGTTCATTCGCTCTTTCCGTCTTTCGATCGTTGTCGTTAACGACGACTGAAAGTGAGAGATGGGGGGACGCAGCTTCATCCTCCCTGTGTCAAAGAGCCAATTATCGCCGACGGCTGAACGGCACGCGAGAATAAAGACTCAGATTTTTCTCGTTTCCTTTCGTTCTCGGTCACTCCTTCATTTCGCTCTTCATCATTGGGCACGGGGATTCTTTTCAATGATCGATAAGACCGGGAGTCGATCTCCAACCTATATCTCATACAGATCTATTAGACACCTCGGCGGTGTTCATATACATCAATATTATACTCCGAAAGGGTCACGACCCGATTCGATATTGGACATCGAAAACGAGGAGAAGGGATATGGAAGTAGCTTCAATTAACATTACGAATCTTCAACAAAGACCGAATTGGTTTCCATTTCCATTTCCATTTTCCTTTTCCTTTTACCTTTCGGTTTCTTTTTCTTATTATTTTTTGTTGTCCCCGCAATAACCAAAACTGTGCATTATTCGTTTGTGGAATCGTATAACGAGCGTTTCACCGCAATTGATAGGAAGGAGGAAAGGGATAAGGGATAAGGGATGAAGGACGAGGGATAAGGGATGCCACTCGACTCGGGACGGAGGTCGCACTTAGGGAAGAAATGGTAATCGTTTTTCAATCGTGCGAATTAACCGAAAAACTCATTGGAACAGAGTTCGGAACGGAAGCAGGTATAGCCTGACCTAACCCAAGCCAACCTGATGGGGTCAGACCAAATGAAACTTAACTGTGGGCTCTAAACCCTTTCAAACACGCCTTTATTACTTTTAACCCAAAGAACCGCCGGAAGTTCTTTAATTGGTCTACCCCACCCACCTATACTAACTGTCACGGTGAAATGGAGTCTAAAAATAACGAAGGATTTCGAAATTTGCAATTCAGCACCCACTCTTCTTCTCACGGTTTCCCATTGAAACGATTGGCAGAATATCTACCCTTTCGTTGATGCTGCAAACACTAGGAATTTCATCCTGCACGCCTAGACGTATTCAGAAAGGCGAGCTTTATCAAGTTAGGTTCATCCAATTCGAGGAAATAAGAGCTTTTATTCAAAGTATAAACCGACTCTAGCTGCGTCTACTTTAGTCATTGTCTTTAACTTCATTTTGCGACGAAGTACTGAAGTTACGTTTTGAATCAATATTCGATATGCACTAGGAGATAAAAGCATCTGTAATTCACACGGGCGCTGCATAATATGTCATGTAAATTTTGAAAGGATAGTAGGTAGGTACATACGAATAACGAGAAATTATCGATAACGTATTATGTTCATTTGTCAAATTTTTGTCAACCTGAAAGTTTAATCGAGGTATGTAATACATCAGGGCATGAAAGACATGATGCTTCATCACCCTCTAAGTATTTTTAATAGGAACTGTCCGAAACGTCGAAGCGTCCGAAAAATCCAGAGGCTCCCCTACCTTCGAGGCGAAAAGAATCGACTGTCAGAATGTTTGATATTAAAGTTCGGGACTCGGGTTGGATGGACAACTAGTACGGCTGTTAGGAATAAATGTTGGAATCCACGGTGTGCACATAAATCAAAGTACGCGATCGACATTAGTCACGAGAAAAAATCCGTTGAGCAAAACGAACGAAAAACGAAAAATGAACGAGAAACGAAACGAAACGAAATGAAGCTAAACGAAACGAGGGAAAACGAATAACCGTGTTCGCTATTCCCCGTTCAACAAACAACACCGATTTATTATTTCATTATCAGTTATATTCTGCGATAGCCTCTGCAGAGACCGAAACAGCCACGAATCACAAATGGAAATCGTTTTCGCCTATTCGTCAAACCGGATTTATACTTCGTTACAGATTTTCTAGCGGATATGATCATTTTTATCATATTCTTTGATCCATTTGGAGAAGGAAAATACTTTATCTAATCGATCCGAAACGTTAATGGCTATAAATACCATTTGGAATATATAGAGCGTTCAGAATATAGAGACAACGAGAATGTCGATAGGTCCTTGAGAAAATGCGTTGCCAAGCTAGTAGGGACGCGCGTCATTGCATTCATGCGCTATTGGAATGTTGTGTTAAATGGATTGATTACGGATGTGTAATTAAGTTCTAGTGTAATATCGGTATAAGTGTATAACGAGGATTAATTAATACGGATTTACTTAAAGGCTAATCGATTCAGAGAGATCAACAACCCCGGGACAATACACTAATCGATTCACACTCGTTATACTATAGTATTGGTTTAGAAGATATTATTCTCTCATTTTTTTCTGACGCCAATTTATACTCGATAAAATAATTAATCGATATATTTTGTTGAAATAAATCGACACGGAATATCGTGACGAGTTGAATTGAGTAGGGCGAATATAAATAGGCAGTGAATTCGGGCGGAAATTATGGATAAATATCGAACTTCCAAATTTCCGCGGTATAATTTTTTATTCTTAACAAGAATCGATGTTTATTTAGTGTTTCGAATGAGAAGGAGGGGGTACGGTGACTAAAGCATAGCAATTTGTCTCGACAGTTTTGCATACGTGAATTTGGGAAAACCAAAAAGACAGACTTTATGCGACACTGCAACAACGGAAAGAGATCACTGCTGTGGTTCCAATTCTTAGACACAGTCTTTGATAACCGCGTCGTCGAGAAGAGAAAAGAATAGAAGAAAAGAAAAGAAGAGAAAAGAAAAAAAAAAAGGTACGAAGAAAAATAAGAAAACGTGGAATTGATAGAAAAGAAAAAGTAAGCAAAGTTGTAGAAAAGTAAGAGGCAATCATCATTACTTAGCACAGTTTCGCTCGTCTTTTGTTTCTTACTTGTACTACTATGCTTAGGAGCCGGGTCTTGTTTTCTCTTGTCGCTTTTCTCCGCATGCGTTTTATCCACATTATTTTGTTGTCGCTAAACATCCAACTTCCGCAAGCGATTCTATTCGCCAAAAGTTCTTTTATTTTTCTTTCCTATCTTTGTCATCAATCTTGTTCTTACCTTTTTTTTTCTTCTTTCTTTCTTTTTTTTTTTTTATTTTTTTTTATTTTTTTTATTTTTATCTACCCCCTGTACCCGCATCCGATTGTGTTTCTCACGATTCTTTCACACATTCATATATATATACGAGATCCAGGAAACAATCCGCAACTACTTTCATTAAATTCCCGGCATTGTGACTCTTTTTCAGGAAAGAATGAAAAATACAAAATAAAAATACTCGACCTTTTCAAATTCTCATTAATTGACCAATCGACGAGTCGCGGATCGTCTCAATAATAAAATAGAATGGAGAAAAGAAGAAAGGAAAACTTTCTAGAGCTGGAAATACCCTATTCCCATTATTTCATAATTTTACGATAACCAAAACGCTCCAAATAGTCTAACCGAAAAAAAAAAAAAAAAAAAAAAAAAAAAACCGTTCAAACTCTAAGCCAAGGTCGTCAATAATTGTTATAAATGCAGAGTCTACCGCGGAGTGGGTAACAAATTGGCTCAAGATTTCTCGAGGGCAAGAAGATTCTCGAATTATTCACGCAACCCAAGGTACTATAAGTTGTATAGGTATACCTTATATACGAAAGAGAAAATGAATTTAAATTATATGGCATTATAGCAGTTACTTAGAAAAACGACATCCAGGGATTGTACATACTGCCAGACATTAATTATGATTACTGCACAAAATTCCGTTCACCAAATTTTGGCAAAAACGTATATTAGCTATAATTGTGAACAATCGCAGACCGTCGAGTACGATTTTCATTAATATAATTAATGAACTAGAAAGGCGTATGATAATTAATAACCTAGCCGAATAAGCTTTCAAAAGGAGACAAAAATTTTCGACGATTAGAACAACTGATGAATCGTGTAATAATTGTAAACGGCAATATTGAGTTTCCGCATGAAAATAGATTTACACGCATTGAAGGTTCGTCGATAATCTAGTCTTCATACAATATTTCACATATATTATTTTTTTTATTTTTTTTTTTTTTTTTTGGACGTGACAGTCGATAAACGTCATAGATAATTAATGGGTCAAGAGGTGAGTGATGTAAACTTAAACACGCGCGGTAATAATAATATGCAGCTAATTAACCGCCATTAGCTACACCTTCGATAAACGCGGGTGTTTCCCAAAATTAGTCAGAAAATTATTACACAACGATCTGCAACAGTATATACTAAGGGGTCAAACTCGCAGGGAGTTAGTCGGCAGGGAATTAAGTCAAGGCTTAGGGTAAGGGTTGGCGACCAGATGCGTACAAAGTTTTAATATTTATAGCAAACCGCAAATTTCCTGGCGTATTTAGTTAATCTATTAATATAACATTAGTCGAGGAGGACGTGGCTGTTTTACCTGTAGGTTATATATATATGTAAGTCCCAACCTGAAGACACCATAACTAAAACCACGTTCAAGTTTCGTCTTCTCAGCCAAAACCAAAAGTTTTTACTACAGTTTCCCTACTTTGCAACTGTTTTGCTGTTTGAGTTAAGACTCACAGTCCGTCAGCAGTCTTAAGTCACTAACAACGGTGTATAACACGAAACTGTAGAAGAGAAAAACTAAATTTCAAACTTATACGCCACGTACTTGCACTGTTAAAAATGATTGTGAATTTACAACATGCTTTACTAAACAAAAGTATTGGAAAATTACAAATGTGGTGTAGCAAAAGTAAATTGCTAAGCTTGTTCTGTAAATTTACAAATAAATTCTTGATTTTACTGAACCTTCATAGGAAAAACACCCAATTGTATTTGAACTTTCTAATAATTGTTTAGTAAATTTGAAGTATTTGCGAATTGATTTTACAGGAAATGTCTTGTAAATTCACTACTCATGTATCTGCCAAAAAACTTCCAATACAATTCCAAATGTATAGGAAGTTTCACACAGAAATTTTTAACAGTGTGCTTATACTTCCAAGGCTCTCGCTTCAATTAGTTTAATTAGTGTTCTTATCTCTTACGCGTTCCTTAGATCGGTCATTCGTCATTTATTTTTCCATTTTCATAGTGCCTTTCTGAATAACGATACATGTGTCATTTTTATTTTATTTTTTTCATTTTATTACTTAAAACTTGACTTCTTTGTCTTCATCCGTTGCTAAACGAATAGAGAAGCTATACCGAATCATTATCTGTTGAATAAATGAAGTTTCATTTTCTGCCAACTCGCTGCCACCAAAGTTACGCGTAGGATGGCACATGGCACGATGTTATGGGTATGGTGTGCCCAATATACCAAACGGGATTATTGTAAACTCTGAAAGTTACCTAATAACGCCGAATGACAAACGGCGCAATAATATAATGGTGCGTTTAATGCGTCTGCTGGAAGCTGTTAAGAACGAATTTATATACATGGACTAAATTAGAATATCTGCAGTGTGAACTTTCGGAACGATTCAAACGGAACTTTACCACGCGCGAAAACTATGCAGGCACTTCGGAGTTTTAAGGAAGGTCACTAATTTTCAAAAACCTATTTCTAACTGCATACCCGAGTCGGAATAGAGCTTCTACTTTCATCCTCTAAGACCTCAATAATTCCTTTGCTCTTCAGTTTTGCAGAAATATAATTCTGCTTTAGTATCTGCAGGATTAGCGCTCGCATTTGAAATTCTATTTATAACCTCGAAAGTCCTCAAAAGAATCAACGCAATGTTAAACATTGTTTCGGAATTAGAATTCAATCGTCAATCAGTCCACGAAACGTTATAGGTACTAAAGATTGAGAAGCTACAAGTCGAAAGCGCAGAATCAAGAAGCGAAGGATCAAACTAGAATTCCAAAAGTCTAGTTTGAGCCTAAATTTGCTCAAAATGGCCATAAATCGCATTTTTAGTTGCAATCCTACCCTCAAATTCTATATTGCACCCCTAAGTCTTTAGCGAAAGATTCCTGTATTATTTCGAAAGATCAGAAAATTTTAGTGTACGCTCGAGTATTTTCTATCACCGATCTGGCTCGCGAGTTTGAAATGGTTCTTTGCTTCTCCATCTAGGTACAATTACTTAGTCACTTCAAGTCCGAGGGGAAGTAGCAGCGACTCTTACGCGTCTGGCTTTTCTATTAGTAAAGATAAAAAAAAAAAAAAAAAAATGAAGGTGAAATGGCTTTTAAGATGCTGGGTGGGCACACCTGCAAAGGAAACAGCAGGTAACAACGGTAAAGTGAGCACCTGCTTACCCCTGACAAGTAAACGTTACACTTTATACTAGAAATCCTCGCGCGTCCTCCCTTCTCATTCTTTATTTTATTTTCTTTTCCTTTTTTTTTTTTTTTTTTTTTTTTCTTTCTTTCTCTTTCCCCATACATATACCTCTTTGCAGAAAACAGAGACCGGCAAAAGTTTGCAACTGATTAATTACCCTCAAGAGTAACAATATTTCATTTTTTTTTTTTTTTTTTTTTTACTTTCTTTCCTACCCTGCAATTCGCCTTTATACTATATCAACGTGCATAAAAATGATTTTTTTTTTATACGACCACCTAGAATGATAATAAGTTTCAATATATAATGAAGTAAATGAAGTATACAGAAAATGCGATGATGCCAGTAAATAGTTGGTTATAATAATGTTAATAATAAATCCTGCTACTGCTGGGCGAAACAAGACGAGCAAGGAGCACGACCCTGGCTGCGTTATTGGCCCATAAAGAAGCTGTTTTGTTGGCTTCTCGACTCAGTATACGGTTCATAGTTCGTTATTAATCATCCCTAGACTATTACGCGCCCTGGTTGCGTCCCGGTCGTTTCTACCTACTCCTTGCTCACTTGCACACTGGGGGTTGCACCGGTTGACGCTGTAGAGCGGCTAGAAAAGGAAATCGACGACGATTATTTAATTTTTAATTTTTTGTTTTTTACATTTTTTTCCTACACTTTTTTTTTCCCACTTCTTTCACTCAACACTCGTATGCACATCGTTTGTCATCCGAATGTCCCGCAGCTATACCTCGATTTTGAATTTTTATACAAGAATTCCAGGTCTCATCGACTTAAATTTTCCCATTGCGGTTTTTCTCACTCATCAAATACCAAATATGAAAAATTTAGGACTAGACTAGTCGGAACTAAAAAAAAGGTGAATGAACGAAAAATTGAAAAATCTTAGTGAAAAGAAGAAGGCAAATATTTTGTAATACAAGATTTTTTTCATACGCATATTCTGAAATGACCCGCGAGACGCTTTTTCAAATCTCGTGTTGATCCGCACGAAATTTTTTCAATTAATAAATTTTCATTCGTATTCAACTATGTGCGAGAAATTCACTATAATCAAAGCTCTTTGCATATAAACGGGCAGGTATAATTCTAGCGTTGTAGTTAGGACATAGAAGTCTTCCATCTTCCATCTTCCACCTTCCACCTTACATCTTCATCTTATTCTCCTCCGCCCACCTCGACCTCTTTCGAGGTTATTGTTATTGAGTTAGGGTGTCCTACCCCATGTCCCAAGACATAGCCCCTGGCTTATTGGCTCCCTGGAGCGATGCATCATACAGTGACAACGGCCCCTCTGCTGCTTTTCCTTTGCCGCACCATGATGCCTTTACTATCTACTATCTTATACTCCCCTCTGGGTCCACGGGTCAAAGAGGCGACTAATTAAAATCCTTGTCTTTTACAAAACGTCTGTATAATACAGCCTTGCATATACGAGGTGTAAAAATTTGAATTGCAAATGTGATTCACGTGAAAAGTTCTCGTATTAAGCTCCGAGAATCGGATAGTATGTCCGAAAATACGATATAGTACCTATTCGCAAATTTGGCTGAATTGTTCGAAGTATTCTTCTTTCGTTTCGGATTTAGACAATTTCCGAAATGTTTTAGACATTTTAGTAACGTGGTTCGCGGTTCGTTTAATCGTTTCTCATTTATGGTTAGGGTTTGGGGATAAATAAAGCCTTAGCATCGTCTAACAATTATGAATGAACGAGTTGAAAGAGAAGAGGAAAGTGAACTGATTATATTCTAAAGCCGTTTGTCAGCGATTTCCGACGAGCTCGAGGCTCTTCTAGCTCGTTACCAAATCAATAACGGCTGACAAGTCGTACGAGGACACGAAAGCAATTTTCGTCTTTCATATTTCACGTTTTAAACCGAGGATCTAAATCAAAAGAACCTCAAAAATTCAAACTAACTTTCGAAACCCTGACGTATATATTCGGCCGAAATCTCCTCCATATATTCACAGAGAAAGAAAAAGAAGAAAGAAAAAAAGAAATGATTGATGATTACAAACGGCCTCTAAATATAAAGAACACCTTAGCTGACAGAATAAATCTAAATGTAAAAAAGCGACGAATTCAACCCCGAAAATAAAGACGGAAAAACAACCCCAGTATCCGACAAAAGTCTCGGTGTAATTGAGCCACGAAATTCAGATCCGAGTCCCTTTGCAACCCCCATCGTCAAGTTTAGTTGCATGCGAATCATCTGGCAACAGGTGGGGAAAATTTTCACGCTTCGTGGCTCGCTTCCATGCTTGTTTCCCAAACACAAACACACACACACACACACACACATATGTACAAATATCAGGGTGGTCCTTATTTAAGGTGTTTTGGAAATTTCGTACAGACGAGACGGAAGAAGCCTAATATGGCCGAAATATTGCACCAAAGAACGCACAATTATTCCCTTTACTGTCCCTATCAAACGAACATTTTCCAATCTACTATATCACAGATCAGATATTAGGTATTTGTCGACGTATGATGTCCTCCTCACTTCTGACCAACAATGGATATTCATTTCACCCTGTGCAATGTGTATTTCCGTATACATAAAGGCATAACGAAAATGCAGTTGATTAAATTTAATTAATTTAACACGCAGTTATGTATACCTGAATACAACAGAATTCTACTTAGGTATTGTGCGATACGAGGGTATGTTGTGTCTGTAGATATTATATGAGAAAATAAGAAGTAGGTAGGTAGGTAGGTAGAGTCGGGGTACGTACGTAATGAAAATTTTCTCTCACAAATGTGAAATAGAAACGACGACAACGATGACGAAGTTACACACACACACACACACGTACACACAGTACAATCTTTATTACCATATTACGTATGGACTTCATTTTACAGGAATAATTTCTACAAGTAAAAGGAAATAACACGAGTGACAAGATTCTCCGTCACTTGTAGGGGAGTACTACAGCGAGAGAAATGAGCTTTTGATAAAGGCATATGTACTACCTAGGTATATCCCACTGCTGCCACTGGTCTACGAATGAATATTTATTTTTCTATACGTATAAATATACATAAGTATATTCATTCCTTTGATCAACTATGCTATGACAGAAAAATTTCATAGAGACGAATAAAGAAAAATCTACGATTTTGCACTACACAGGGTTCATCAGCGAAAGACCTGGACACCGTGAAAGAAAGACCATGGAAGCTATATTCGAGTCAGAAACGACGTCGTACTTGTTGGCTATGAATGAGACCTTCTGTAACTCGGAAAGTATCGGTCCCCAGAATTTTTGGTGGATGAAATTTGGTCTTAAATTTCTATACGGAATTCATCAATGTGTTGCGGTGATTTTTAACCAGCTTGTATACATTTTTAATAATGTTTAATCAATCAATTTGTGATGATGGTGTGTAAGTCGCGGTCTACTCACGTTGACAGAACCGGCTAATGAGATCTAGGGAATTACAAACCGGACTAAACTGTTTACTAATGGTTTTCCATATCAGACGGTAGCACTACCGTCGCTTGCTGCTGTCCCAGAGAATTTGGCTGTTTGCCCGTTTGGTAGTTTGCTTTGTGAATTTATCGAGTTTAGAGGAAATAGAACGAGTGGTGGTGCAGTCGCGTCGCGGCGGTCTACCTCGGTTATAATTTTCACAGGATAAATGATCATCAATCTAAATGGAGAAATAGTTTCGTCTCATAATTTTATACATATGTATATATATATTTACACAAAATGTGTTACACAGTGTAGTTAATTTTTGTTTTATTTACTATTCACACAAACCGCTACATTAGAGATTTAAGTGAACAGCAACTGCATGCAGAAGCGAAATATATGTTCTAGTTTACGAAGAAATTATTTACTGGTTGCAGGAATCAGGTTTCATTATTAATTCAAACCCAGATTCAAACATATTGAATTTCACGATAATTTACGTGAATTGATGAAATTGTTGTGTATATGAAAATTAAATATTAATAAATATTAATCGTCAAATTTTTGTCTGAAAATATCGTTTAACCGGGAAATATATCGTCGACTTAAAAATTTCACATATCATGATGTAGGTATAATACCTCTATGGGTGAATTTTCTAAAATCGTAACAAGCGACGAGAATTTTTTCTGATCCGAAAATAAATCTAAACGAAAACTTTCTGTTAACGGTTCGTTCGAATTGTATACCACTAGGCGAAGTAGAGTGATAAAAAAAAGAAAAAAAAAAACAAATTTTTACCCTGATGGCAGAGAAACAAGCGTCCGACTTTCGCGATATTGCGGAGGCGGAGGTGGGGATGGTGGCGAATTTCAATGCTGAATCGAAGCCAAGGCATATCGAGTAGCTCTAATGCTCGTCTAAAGAAGCGGCTGCGTCATTCGAACGCATACGCATCCGGTCGGGTGTACAGGGAATAAGTGGGAGCGAGTCAAAAATATCCTTTCAGAATGCAAAGAAGAACTCTCCCGATCCGTACATTTCGCACGAGCCAACCGAATGCCTACTGGTATAAGCGATCATTATTCGACGAAATGCGGTTAAATTCAACATCCTATTAGGTAGGTACCTATACCTGGCAAGGGACAATAACGCGACAGGTTCAGAACGGAGTATGATAAATCGAGCATGATATAAAGAGCCATTAATTGATTGGGAGCGATGATGCCGATGAGGAGGGGCTAACACCTACCTGAGCGAAAATGAATTTGAGATGATGTTTTGTTCGAATTCATTTTCCAAATTCACTGAATCCAAGGTATAATATCTGCACGGTGGGAATAACGAAGCGTCAAGTTTCTTTGATTTCTTTTTTCGCCTAGTATTTAATAAGAGATAAAGTGAGAAAACCAACCGAGAGTTTTAATGCGCGAACACATGTTACGTTTAATTTCAAGCTAAGCCCGTTAAACGTACAGGTATTGGTAAATAAGGAAAAGGGAGGGAAAAAAAAGGTAGGTACTGCAACCTCGTTGCGTTCGGAGATATAAAAATTGTACTTTTATTGGCGCGGCAGTGAATTTTCGGTATTGATTTCGCATTTCAACATTTTTTTTTTTACCGTTTTCTCTCGATAATAAAATATGAATTGAAATTAAACATACGTATAGCTATTATCAACGTTTTAAAATGATTGTTAAAAAATTTTGAAAAATTTCAATGAACGATACGACAGTCACCGATTTTTTTTTTTTTTTTTTTCGGTGCAATTCATCTCTATGTGCAGGAGATAAAGTCCATGAAATCTCTCAAGTAATTCTGAATCACGTGTCGAAATAAGAACGAAAAGAGAGGATAAAAAATTGAAGAAAAAAAAAAAAAAAAGGAAAGAAATGGATTGCAACTCGTAATCAAAAAGTGTGGAAAAAGTGGAACAAATTTTCTGCGCAATTTTTCCATTCTTCTAGCTTCTTTTCTAACCATATATTCCATGCATCAATCCCCTAGCGGATGCAATTCTTCCTCTAGTAGAGCACAGCGTGCTATATTTATAGGTACCTACTCTAAGGGGATCAGGTATAAACAGGAAGTTTCTTAAAAATCTTGAAAAACAACCGGATTTAATCAAGTAACCAGCGCGTCTAATATAAGTGAGAAGAGTAGACGAACAAAAAGAAAAGTCAAAAAGAAACTAAAAGAAAATAAGAAAATGCGCGGGAATAGTCAACTAGGCGTCGACATAAACACCAAGGTACGTATATTTCCGTCTTGACTTCATCAAAATCACTCACCACAGAAAAAAAGAAGTGACACTAATTATTTGAATCGAAAAAATATTTCAGGCAAAAGATTTTCCGAAAATTGTTTTTCTTCTTCTCTCTCTTTATCACTTTTTTCACATTCGCACATCTCACGAGTGGTCGAAGGACCAGAATATGTTTATGAGAGTGAAATCACGCAGGAGGCGATAGAAATGACTTTGGCAAAGTTTGGGGTGATCCTAGCATATATATAAGTATAGAGTACGAGTGTAGTAGCGGAGAGTAGGGTAGCTATATAGGAGAGGCCGAGAGGCTCACCCTTCGTGAAAAATCCAGTGCCACGATAGAGATTGAAAAACGCAATTTCATTTTGTAAATGCGTAATGCGTGGAGCGCCGATGGGATAGAAACTCGTGCCCGTGCCTCACCGCTCAACGATTAGTTATTTAGGATCTTGAAATTCTCCGTACCGCCTTCAGTTCCCACCATAGTACTATCTATACCACCGACCATATACCTACCCGCAAAACCTTATACCGACCACCAACCCTCTCCTGCGATATAGCCTCGCATACGATTTAACGCGGTGTACTCGCAAAGGCTCATACGAGAAGCGGTTAAATTCAGCGCAATTTCACCTCAGCACATGAAAAACACCAAGAGAAATTTACAGGTATAGGTATATAATATGGTTCCCAGAGGTAACTATTTCAGTATGATAATCACTTGCGGTGAGGATTTAAGCGTTTACTATATAAATTGCCAGAGAAAAAGTCGTATTTAAAAAAATAGGGTACCTAAATAGCAAAATAAGAATACTGAAACCATGTCCCCAGCGGGTTTTTGAATTACCCTTGGCCTATTGTATGTATATTAGACCGGTTCAAAAAAATCTACTATTCTTTTTTTTTTTTTTCAATTTTCGCATTGAAATACTTTCGGGGGGTTGAAAAAAGATTAAAAGCGGAGCTCTTAATATTAAGATTTAGAGGTCGCTCATCGCGGATTTATATTTTCCATTTAAATAGCATAGGAATTTATTTTTTTTTTTTTCTTCAAAATTTCGTATCTCACAAACCAATGAACAAATCCAAATGACTCTTACATATTTTGATAGGGGATTGAACACTCTAAAAAATGTATCTATCATTGTGGAAAAAAAATCACAAAAAAAAAAATAGTTTACTCAACTATAAATTGAACTTTGAGCTTGAATAACTTTGAAAGGAGTCAATTTATCAAAAAATGATAAGAGAAGCTTTTTGTAGAGTGTTCAATTTCCTATGAAAATATGTACGAGTCATTTGGATTTGTTCATTGGTTTGTGAGCTACAAAATTATTGAAAAAAAAAAAAAAAAAAATTCCCATGCTATTCAAATGGAAAATAGAAATCCGCGATCTTTAAATCTTAATATTAAGAGCTCCGCTTTGAACAGGCATCTTCTCCCCCCCCCCCCCCCCCCCCCCGGGAAGTATTTCAATGCGAAAATTAAAAAAAAAAAAAAAAAAAAAGAATAGTCGATTTTTTTGAACCGGTCTGATGTATATCCTTACTAAGGGAAAGAAAAAAAATCCTTCAAATTTCAGCTCTCTGGCCAATTATTTTCATTTTTTTTCCTCTAATGATATTATTTATCGTATATGTTATGTAGTACCTAATCTAACTAACTTTGTGCTATTTAATTAACGTACACTGCGTGCGCAGAAGTACTAGTTATAAAATAAATGAACGCGTGTAACACGTCCATCTGGAAGTAAAAAAAAAAAATATATATATATATAGTTGAAAAAAGAAGAGGAAGGGTCGGTTTCAATTAATTAAATGACCAACCCCTAAGCGTGGAGACAGACAAACCTCCGCCGAGGGACAGCCATGCTTTTCATGTCTCGTCGTGTACCTACACCTACCTACCTACCTACCTACCTACCTACCTTTGTACAAACTCAATTTGTAGAGAAAGAAAAATAGAAATAGAGGTAGAGGAGGGAAGAGAAAAATGATCATTTCATCCAACACGCGTGGGCGAACCTTCTGACCACGTGGGTAGAAATCTGCAATACAAAGTCTAGACTAGACTTCATAGTGAGTATAGGTAGGTATGTTTATTACATAGTAGTATACGGTAAGCCGAAGACTGCTGTATAGTTATATTCCGTCGACTAACTAAAGTTAAAGCGACGTAGAAAGACGGATTACCTTCCCCAGCTCATAGGGTGTGTTCCTACTAATACTTATGCCACTATTTTTAGAGCCAGCTGCCTAGTAGTACTACTGTATTATACTATACCCCTCGAATCACGCGTCTCGCATCCCATCGCCCACGCAAAAGCACAATACTACGACATCCGAGTGAGATTCTCTCTCTACCTATACGTCTAACGAAACTAAATTTTTACGCCCTATTAACGAACTGCTTATAATATATTATATGCTTACTTTGAACAGGGAAATAAAGAATAAATAATATTAAAATTATGGCAATCTACACGGTGGAGAGTTATACGAACGTTGACGAAACCATTAAGGTGCTTTCCTAGGCAATTCCACCAGTCCTGAAAACATCGTGAAAAAATGTGATATTAAACGGAATATCTCTGCCTGGGCACCGAAATCAATGAAACAAAATACGTCGCGCAATTCTATGTGCGACTCCGAACATGTACAGCCCAAAAATTGTTCGTTTTGCGCGGAAATAGAGAAGATATCCATGAAAAACGGTTTTAGAAACGTTTTTCAATAATATCTCTGCCTGGGCACCGAAATCTCTGCCTGGGCATCGAAATAAATAGAGAAGATATCCATGAAAAATGTTTCTAAAACCGTTTTTCATGGATATCTTCTCTATTTTCGCGCAAAACGAACATTTTTTGGGCTGTACATGTTCGGAGTCGCACATAGAATTGCGCGACGTATTTTGTTTCATTGATTTCGGTGCCCAGGCAGAGATATTCCGTTTAATATCACATTTTTTCACGATGTTTTCAGGACTGGTGGAATTGCCTAGGAAAGCACCTTAACTATGGATTCTCATTTTTTTCACACGTTGTGCGATATATTATCTACGAATATAAATCAGACGGTGAATTTTTATTGTCTACAACGTCAAAAGCGAATCGAATTGATTTTTTTTTTCCAAACATTTCGGTGATAAGAATTTGAAAATTTAATGAAAAAAAAATTATTATAAGACGTTCGAAGAAACTTGTCGACCTCACAGCGACTCCAGTCTTTTCTGTTCCTTTATTTTTGTTCTTTTTTTTTTCTTTCTCTTCTTCTGTTTCTTGTCTATCTCTCTTTCTCTCTATCTCTTATTTTTGTAGTATCCAAGCTACTGCTACCACGCCACCATAGGCGTTCTGTAAACTTGCTGTTTGAGATCCAGATGGTTTTGAGCGGACTGTAAACCACTGGTTTCTACGAAACAACGAAATCGGATTTCTCCGTTGTGTGTAGTACGTCATGCCGTACCTGAGATACCGTTTACGAATTCAAAAATCATGCCATTGTGGAAAGAATATATATTCATTCGAATGAATTTCTCGTCGGGTAATCATTTTCCACCAATTTTCCTACCAATTCTGGACGTCGGATCCGGTCTCACCCCCTCAGATCTTTTTGAAATTTTTTGAGCTGAAAGTCCTAATCGGAAGACAGCATGCCAATTTTTTTCAGATTTTTATCCCTTTTATTTTAGAAGTTATTGTATGGGGTATTTCGTATAGTTTTGTACTTTTTGTTTTATTCATGTTTTTTTTTAGTTTCTTTGCCAGTATTGGAAACCTTAGAACCTCGATACGCCAACTAGTGGCAGAAAATAGAACTACTCAAAGAAGGCTACAGTAACCAATGAGAGGGCTTAGAACCTCGATACGCCAACTAGTGACGAAAATAGAACTACTCAAAGAAGGCTAAAATTTCAAAGCCACGCCCATTCCAAGGATCCCAATTGAATTTAAAAAAAAAAAACTGGGTTTCTTATGTGAAAAAGTCTCAGCTTTTCGAAGAAAATACTTTTTTTTCGTTTATGCTTGTGAAAAGCTCTTAAAATTGAGTTTAAAATCTAAAAAGCTGTTTTTTTGCCATTGCCCAAATTTTGAAAAAAATTTCAATACTTTTTTCGAAAAGCTGAGAAAATTTCACTTGATATACGTCATTTTCAAGGTGGGTTCTCGATAAACACACGAGAAGTGAATAGCTCAACAAAATTAAAGAAAATTTTCAATTCATTTTATGCATTCAATAATTATTTTTTTCCCCCTTTTTCTCCCACGTCTCTCATTCGCTCGAGGAATGGATGAAAAAACAGAAATTAGAGAAAATTTTGAATGTATTTCGGATATTTTATTTTATAATGTAAAAAGTATGAGAATTAGATTGAAATAATTTGAGTTATTGAAGATAACTAAATTCTTTATCGAGAACCCACCTTGAAAATTACGTATTTTATGTGAAATTTTCTCAGCTTTTCAAAAAAAGGATTGAAATTTTTTTTCAAAATTTGGGCAATGGCAAAAAAACAGCTTTTTAGATTTTAAACTCAATTTTAAGAGCTTTTCACAAGCATAAACGAAAAAAAAGTATTTTCTTGGAAAAGCTGAGACTTTTTCACACAAGAAACCCAGTTTTTTTTTTCAAATTCTATACTGACAAAGAAACTAAAAAAAAAACATGAATAAAACAAGAAGTACAAAACTATACGAAATAACCCATATAATAACTTCTGAAATAAAAGGGATAAAAATCTGAAAAAAATTGGCATGCTGTCTTCCGATTAGGACTTTCAGCTCAAAAAATTTCAAAAAGATCTGAGAGGGTGAGACCGGATCCAACGTCCAGAATTGGTAGACTTGCTCATATATACACCTATGCACTGCAGACTGCGGATGTGTGATGTAGTAGTAGTAAATCCGGGGTGACGGAAAAGAGAACAGAATCAAGAAACACGACAAAAGAAAAAAAAAAAAAAAAAATTAAAACGTGCCTGTAGAAGTAACGAATTGAATAAGTTTCCTAATTTTTTTTTTTTTTTAATTCTTGTCTTCTCCCCCCCCCCCCCCCCCCCTCTCCTCCTCCTCACATTCAAGAATCAATCACTCGACGTCTGTATATTATATAGTGTGCAGTGCATCACAGTGCGTGAAACTCCCCGGATGATCGACAAGGTGTCAACCAGTCACGTTGGGCGTGCCATCCTATATTGACACGTGTCAGTATCGTGTCAGGCTTATTCGTGAAAAAGAAACACACGCACAGTGAACGTATAGAGAAAAAATCTGCTTTCGTTCTCTTTGAATTTTATCGTTTTTTTTTTTTTTTTTTTGTTTTTTTTTTTTTTTTTTTCTACGCGCGTACATTTCAGTCTAAGAAAATTCGTAAAAATGACATATTATCCCACGGACTTGACGTACGAATAAATTTTTTTTTTTACCGAATTAGGTGTGTCGATGAAGATCCTTAATTCGGTTGTATTCGAATTTCAATGCTTCCATGAAGACCAGAATGTCTCCAAATATTACTGAACAACAAAATCTAGTCAAAACTCCATTCAAATAACACGATTTTCAACACTTCGAAAATTATATCGTTAAAAATCTGTCGAATTTTTATGAATGGGTCCATTACTACAGGTGAGGAGTGTATCAGGTTTGAGATTTTTCGGAGCCATACTGCAATAGGGAGAAAAAAAAAATCAACCAATTTTATTCAAATGTAAAAATCCAAAGGCTTTGGGGTGGTACTTGCACTGTTAAAAATTTCTGTGTCAAACTTCCTACATTGTATTGGAAGTTTTTTGGCAGCATCAATTGAGCGAATTCAAATACAATTTTGTTATTTTTCCTATTGGGAACCTTAGAACCTCGATACGCCAACTAGTGGCAGAAAATAGACCTACTCAAAGAAGGCTACAGTAACCAATGAGAGGGCTTAGAACCTCGATTCGCCAACTAGTGACGAAAATAGAACTACTCAAAGAAGGCTAAAATTTTAAAGCCACGCCCATTCCAAGGATCCCAATAAAAGTTCAATAAAATCAAGAATTTATTTGTAATATTATAGAACAAGCGTAGCAATTTACTTTTGCTACGCCACATTTGTAATTTTGTAAAACTTTTGTTTAGTAAATATGTTGTAAATTCACAATCATTTTTTACAGCGTGGAATTGAAATAGAAACCTGGGGGTTTGGCTACATTTTTTATACATATTTGAACACGTGCTGGCCTATGGAAGCATTGAAATTCGAAAATGCCAAATTAAGAACCACCCTAATGTCTTTATAGATATTTACGTACCTATACCTACCTACCTATATCTACCTTCGTACAAAAAAGGCTGATGATTATCACTTAATAGGACGAAAAGTTTTCTAATTCTATTTGTTTTCGAGCTGCGGGGTATGCAGGGGCTTCTTCTTTGTCCGTCGTTTGGTACCTTTCTACCTACCAGCCGCAGACTATACCTACATCTACATCTTACATCTACATCTACATCTACCTTTGTACATGTATATATATATATATATATAGTATTCGCGATAGCTGTATAAGATGCTTATCGCAAGTCCGGAGATTCTTACAAAGTTAAGACTCACCCAACTTTGCCCGGGGGGGCTCAAGATATTCGGTCTGCGTAAAGCGAGGGTAAGAGGAGGTAAGAGGGAAGAGCTCGAAGCGAAGAGAAGCGAAGAGAAGAGGAGAGAACTCACCTGGAACAAAGAAATGAAAATAATGATTTTACGAACAAAACGTTAGGAATTAGTGTTTCTGGCCTCTTAGTTCTCGAGTTTTTCGCATTAATTACGAGCTTCGAGGAAACCAGAGCAAGAAAACAGGACGAAAAGGCGGACAAACTCCCACAGGAAGGAGCGCACAAATGCAAGGGCGAAGGAAAAAGGGGCGAGGAATATAAGAACCCCGAATATAAGAGAATGTCTCCAAACTCTGGGGATAGCCGCAAGCCCCAAGCCGAAGCCAAGCCCAAGCCCAAGCCCAAGCCAAGTCGAGTCAAGACCGGAAATTCATTCCCTACTGTTTACGGTAAAAAGCAACAGAGAAAAAAAAAAAAAAGGAGTGAAAAATAAATGAAAAAAACGGAGTGGTAGTGAAAAAAAAAAAAAAAGGAGGAAAAACTCCTCAGCCGTTTACCCTTTGTTTTACATACTCTCCGGCAGTAAACCCTACAGTTAATACCGGATAACCCTTGTATGGAAACAAACGCACGGTGTGCGCACGGCGGGCGTCAATTTGTCAGACAATCACCCGGGGCTCGCTCGCCAAGCTCGACAATTATTAATAAGACGTCACGATTGCCCCGGTGCAGGCCAACCCCAGGCTTCCCTTTCCCACCGAAGTCTAGAGTCTGGCCAACGCCAACGGCGCCGTCAAGAGACCGACGTTGGTTAAGAATTCACTGCAGAAACCGAGCCGAGGCAAATCCCTTGGACATGAGCCTATACACCAAATCTCTCCTGGCTTCCCTAATGTAAGTCTGACCCTGACCAACGCTGTGGAAGTAGAGACTGGAAGTACACTCAGAAAATGGTCTTGTTGACACAACCAAAATTTGGGTTATAAAAGGCACAATCACATTTTTTTGTTCAGTCAACCAAAAATTTTGGTTGTCCCAACAAAATTTGGTTTTCCCAACAAAATTTTGGTTATCTGAACGAAATTTTTGGTCGACTGAACAAAAAATTTGATTGACTGAACAAAAAATGTGATTGTGCCTTTTATAACCCAAATTTTGGTTGTGTCAACAAGACCTTTTTCTGAGTGTAGCTATGTGGGGTTCTGTACCCGAGATGAAAGTGTCGAAGAGATGTACATAGCTATTTATTTTTAGAGATCATATTTTTCGCTGACTTTTAGGTAAACTTCAAAGTCACGATTATCGTTATACGCAGCGGGATTATATATATTTTATTTTTTTCTTACAAATATCTTTCACGGATAACCGCTTATTATACACGCCCAGTCTCTACGCCATTGCTGTGGTTCTGCCACGATCTCTGTGTACAGTCTAAGGTAAAACTTTTTTCGATTACTGCAGTCAAGATTTGCGTTACATATATGCAACGTATATCGGTATTAACCGATGGGGGGAACCGGATTGTAAAAAACTTAGTAGTCGTTATTAACGGTTCGTATTTCAAACAAAATATTTAAATAAAGACTTTCTGCTTCTAGGTTCTTACAAAAACAAAAAATCATACGATATATTTCGCAAGAAACTGGAAGCCTATGTTTTTGTTTTTGTTGAAACCAGCCGACGAGACTCCGCAACATTTTTTTCGCGTATGTGAACCAAAAAATGGAATTTTTTATGAAACAGTATCGACCCACCCGTTAGAATCGTTACCCGTATTGTCACCATGGCTCTTGAGAGCATTACTTCCGATCATTGAAAATCAAAGAAATTCTCTCACGGTTCGAGAGTAAGAAATACTTGAATCTTTGAAAGGAATTGACGGCTTGAAGCGAGAGATGAAATGAAAAATTTGTCGAGAAAAAAAAATAAAAAATAAATAAAGAGGAAAAAACCGAGGAAGGAATAAGAATGGGAGGAAAAAATTTCGTGTAAATTTCATGTAAATATTAGTTTCGGTGTAAAGTATATACTTTCATTGAAAATTATGTGCTCCTGCCTCTCGACTTGAAGCACTTATAGATCAACCCCTGCTGCTGCAGCTTTCTTTTGGTATACAAGTACATACCACCACCACGCTCATTAATATTCTTCGTGCATCCTCAGCGCAGCCAAGAATGACGAGGACGACGACGACGTCATTGTTCATGGCGGTGACGTCATATCGAACCACGTGACAGCCGGTGGTCATCCTAGGACAGTGAACTCTCGCATTTGCTTCAAGCAGCAGCGCACAAACCAGCGGGAAATTGACAAGAGGACAAAATTAACACACCTGGGACTAGGACAGTTTGCATTGTGCCTCATGCTACCATCGCAAAGTGTTTTTCCCCTGCAGTTTGTATAGTTGAAGGATGCAGCAGAACGGTGGGTATAAAATAAAATACAAAAATAAGACTTACTCAAAGGTCGTAAAACGCGGCTGAATGATTTATGCCGTAATCAATATGGCAGGCGGCTAAAATTAAACAACCGCGCTGAGCGAGGATACGGATGTGGATTTAGTGTGGAAAGAAGAAAAAAAAAAAAAAATACTCGGCTCAAACCGAATCACACTCCGTCATATTGAAGAGATCGGATCTCTATACTGAGTTTAGAAAAGTCGTTGAACCGGCCTCGAGCTGTTCTTTTCCGCTCATTCAGATCGCAATTAGTATAGTAACTTTTCTTCGCACTGTATTACTATGAGAAAAATTCTCTGCTATAGACTATAAGCCGTGCATCACGGTGCAACATGGCAAAAGAATCAAGAGTTACGACCTTCTGAAATTACACTCAAAAAAAAGTCTTGTTGACACAGCCAAAATTTGGGTTATTATATGCACAATCAAATTTTTTGTTCAGTTAACCAAAAATTTTGTTGGAATAGCCAAAATTTTGGTTGTCCCAACAAAATTTGGTTTTCCCAACAAAATTTTGGTTATCCCAACGAAATTTTTGGTTGACTGAACAAAAAATTTGATTGTGCATATAATAACCAAATTTTGGTTGTTATTTTTCTGAGTGTAGTTGACGTGATTATTTCCCGTTCAGTTGTCCAGGACTTTACGACGTTTTTAGCTGGCCAATTTTCAATATCAACGTTTCCGAACATATTTAGAGATTTTTTTCAAATATACACTCTCTGCTGTGGAACCAATGTTAAAATATCGATACGAAATAAAAAAAAGTAAATCCACTCCCGTTCTCGTCCTAAAAGCTTTCTGTCTGCCAAACATTCGAGACATCAATGATCGTGACCGTAAATAATGAATGAAAATTTCTCATGAAACTGGACCCAAAAAAATCAGATCGCAATCCAATGACCATAATAATGCAACAATACCAAAACCCACGTAATAACTGTTATCGTATAAACGAAGAAGAAAGAAAACCAGAAGTGGCATAAGGAATCGACTATACTTATGCTTCACGAATCAAGATTCAAATGAGGAAACGGAAGTGTCTCGATACGGTCTAAAAGATGCCCATATAGATCCCCACCTGTCCATTATTTTGGAACTATAGGTATATCCTGTGGAAAAATCTTCTTTTTTGCATTTCTCACGATTATTCCATTGTGTCTATATATATATATATATAATACGTATATTATTATTTATATAGTAAAATTAATGAGGCGGTTATTAAGCAAAAGTATGCGAGTCTCGATATACCTGGGTCTAATGAATAAATTAAAACTTTATTGGTAAGAACCGTTTGCGCAAAGTCGAGTCTGTTGTTTCATTAGTATGGAAATTTACGGCAAGATATATCGGGTTGCGGTTCGGGGTGGTTATTAATTACGTAATTTATAGGTGTCAGCAGTTCTGATGTAGAATTTTCAAAATTCTCAATCCACGTTACGACGACGAACGGATTTTAGTTCACCTTAATAACATGCAGAATCGTAAATCTAGGTAATGTATGAAAAAAAATAATTAAAAATTAAAAATTTCATTATTACTACACTCGAGTGTAATATTTTTTTTATATACCCGAAAATATAATAAAATAACGAAATTTTCTATAATCAGGCACATGCAACTAAGTGGCAAATAATTTTTCCTTATATACTATATATCAGCCTTGGCACCTCGGCTATCATGACGTAACTCGACGACATGCAATTTGACTCAATAAATGTTGAGTATATCTTAATGAACCGGGTCGATCGAGGTCGAAGACGTTCTCAGTTGTCAATTTAACAAACCGGCGCCATCTGTCGCTGACATTCTAGACTTGTTCAATTCGTGAATTGAAATCGTTAAGAAGTTGTATAATTAGTGTGTATATATAATTATTGTCAGACCCCAGTTTGAATCGTTGAATAATTTTAAATCGTTCTTAAGGTCCTTTCCTAGGCAATTCCACCAGTCCTGAAAACATCGTGAAAAAATGTGATATTAAACGGAATATCTCTTCCTGGGCACCGAAATCAATGAAACAAAATACGTCGCGCAATTCTATGTGCGACTCCGAACATGTACAGCCCAAAAAATGTTCGTTTTGCGCGAAAATAGAGAAGATATCCATGAAAAACGGTTTTAGAAACGTTTTTCATGGATAACGTTTTTCATGGATAAACGTTTCTAAAACCGTTTTTCATGGATATCTTCTCTATTTTCGCGCAAAACGAACATTTTTTGGGCTGTACATGTTCGGAGTCGCACATAGAATTGCGCGACGTATTTTGTTTCATTGATTTCGGTGCCCAGGCAGAGATATTCCGTTTAATATCACATTTTTTCACGATGTTTTCAGGACTGGTGGAATTGCCTAGGAAAGCACCTTAAGTTAAATTTTTCAAATTAAAATCAAACAACTATTATACCAAGCAGGTTTTTTTTTTACCTTAAAAATAATAATTTCGTCAAAGGCTGAAGAAGGGACCAGACGAATCGGTATACATAGGTATACCTACCTACCATAACGAGGCATATACTACACGTTGGGGGCACGCATCATTTTAATTATGGTTTTCCGATGAAAGATGAGTGTTGGCAAGTGACAAGCTAATGATGAATCGCACTATCGATTTATCGTCTAGGTAATAGGCACCAGACTCGTACAACGTACATACGAATCACGTATGTAGGTACCTAGGTATACATATAGCCGATGTATGACTCAAGGCGAAAAAATTTCTCGCATATATTACAACCGCGATTCAAATTTCCGAATATTTCCATAGTTTGTAATAAAATCAATAAGTAAAGAATCGATTAATTTGTGAATAATTATTGAAACAAAAATTCTGACGAAATTCTGACTGTCTAAAATAGGCGGAAAATCTGCGTCACATACATACGGCATCTATAAATGGCGGAAATAAATTCCTGGAACATTTATGTGACGAATTTGAATGTGGAAAAAAAAAAATGCAAATAAGTTTTAAGATCGCAAAACCAAGTCGATTATTCGCATATATAGATTATACACTGTAAAAAATGAGCCGTGTTGATTTGACCTGGTGTTAGTGGTTAAATCTGTGGTGTTACGATCAGCACCATTTCGATAATATAGTTGACCACATACACCGTACAGGGTTACTAGCACTAGCAGGTCACACAGAACGGGGTGGACCACTATAGAATCTGCGAGCTGTGTTGAATTGGTGTTAAATTCAACACCACATTTTTTACAGTGTACAGATATGAGGTACCTTAATGTAAGTTTACGTGAACAAAGAACATCGGATATAGCAGCATATGAGAAAATGTTTATGAATCGCGTATACCTATACGTATAGGATATGGTATATCGCATAGCCTCGTCGTGATAACATCGGTGTTGTGTTATTCCCAGAGGCGAGGGCAAGCATCGTTTGAATAACAATTTCATACCAATTCTAGCCAATGAATCCTGTTATAGACCTGTTATCCGGTTAACAATCCTGTAACGATCTTACGTAACTTTATGCTAAACGCGCGCAACACTGAATCGAGTCGAGTCGAGACGACTTTCCTTTGAGATCTGACAACCGTTCGTTGTCTGTCTTCTCATAGCCTTGGCACTTGACTACTTCTTGCCGAATACTTGACCGACCATACTATATAATATATGTACAAACATTTTTTAAACGATAAATTTTAAAATAAAATTTATTCAATAAATCGAAACGGTTTCGATTTTTGACGAGAAAGTAATTTTTTTTTTTTTTTTTTTCTTTTTTTGTTTCTTTGCGATGTATAATAAATACGACGCCACAGGCTTCTGATGGCAGACTAAAAATTGACTTGAATTCATTGATTTTCATCGATTTTTTTTTTTTTTTTTTTTTTTTTTTTCATACACTATAGTAACAAGAACGTTAGACAATCGGTGGATTGCGTCACGGTCTGATGCGTCTCGTAAGAGCCGGGATATTCTACGGTTATATAGATACTGAATAATAGAATTAGGTATGTATATACGAATATATTGAACCGCCTTGACCTCTTGTATATAGTGTACCGAAAACGTCGGTCTCTCAGGACTTATATGCAGGTATATATATATATAAGAAACTAACGAAACATGTTAACGTTCTTTTTCTCTGATATTTTTATCGCGATTTTAATCGCAGAGTTTAATTAAAGGCACAGACGTGGTGAGACACCTTAGTGTCTGTATATATGTATCTCTCTCTTTCGATTACAATCATCAAGACCGTCATATATCGATGGCCATGACTACGACGTCTACGACGCTCGCCGCCACTTGTTGAAGCGACGGTTACGCTCTATATATATATATATAATATATACCGCCAGAATCGAAAGTTACGTTTTTTTTTTTTTTTTTTTTTCGATTTGGTTTTTTTTTTTTCAATCATTTCATTCTCGTCTCTCGTATATGAATCTGAACGATCATATGACAGAGATTTGAATAATTTATCTAAATTTAAGAACGAGAATAAAATATTTCGCTAGTTACGTCATGTATATATAATAGATCGAAGCTGCGGTTTTATACTCATATATACATCGGGTGTTATTAACCCCTATAATTGAGTAAAAATGACGTGGCAATTGACCTCAGTTCCGAGTTAATTGACGCAAACCATAACGTTGCCACGATCTTTCAATTCTCAGTATATAATATAATATAAAAGAATAATTGCTGAAAATTCTGTTCAAGTGACGAAGAAATAAATTTTCTTTTTTCTTTTTTTTTTTTTTTTAATTTTTTCAAGATTTTTCGATCGATTTTTCTTTCAATTTTTGGTTTTATATAAAAAAAAACGTAACAGGTTGGGAAGTAAGATTTATTAACACGAATGAGAGAATTTTTCATTTCTTTTTGAAAGAAATTTTTTTTAATTTTACGTCGTGACGTGAAACGATTCATTTTTATCTCGTCGTGGATTCAACCAGCGCTTCTTGGCTCGCGTTCTTAATGACGACGACGACGACGACGACTACAAAGACTACGACTTGGTCGACCGGAAATGCGGTTAATTGTGGGTAATATCTAAGACAGTCACGTAAGGGACGACACGGGGTCTAGAGCCCGAGAGAAGGTTGAAATGAAAAGTCGCACGATATGCATTCCGCGTAGCACCGTAGCCACGAATAGCTTAGAAATTCACTATAGGCCATACCGCGAGCAGAGGATTTCATCGAGCGATTTTTCATTTCGAAACAGCGAAAATATGTTAATAATAAATCTTTGAAACTTTGTGATCCGTATTCACCGATTTCTTTATATTTATAGTTGAAAAAAGGAAACGAATTAAAAACAAATTCCCCCCCCCCCCCCCCCCCCCTCCCCCCAAACTTTTCGTGACTTTTGTTAAAAATAAGAAATTGGTATTCCAACATCGATTTGGCAATTCTAAATCCGGAACGAAAGCATAAACGAAAAAAAAAAAAAAAAAAGCGGAGTAAGGTAGGGGAGTAGGGCGACGTGGCAGAGGTGGCGGAAAAACCATCGCACGTTCAATTCGCGAGGCAGTAATGCGTTTCCTCAAATTGGACGCTTCGACCAAGCTAAACGAGAGCCTCACAGCCTCCTTCGAGACAAAGGCTCGCCAGTTGCCAGTTCCGGACTAAACCTAATATCTCAAGAGGCGTCGGACGCTTCACTGCTCGAAACAAACCCGGGCTTTACGACCCGCGGTCAAACTTCTCATTCGTACATATATATATAGGGACCCAATTACTTAGACCAACACCAGACTGCTATTCACTCATGTTTTTAAACTGACAATGAGTACGTCCCTATATCTACGTACATAAATCTAAGGAACGATGTCCTTTTTTTTTTTTTTTTGTCACACATGCGATTTTTTCGCAGATATAATTCAAAATTATTTCACATTTTACGGATTCCGACTCACACAGATTCATCGTGCCTGAGAAAAAGTGTTTTTCGTGGGATCGCATAGTCAAATGTTCTTAAAATTTCGAAGAAATATTCTACATTGATGTAATTTTGAAAAATTTGAGGAAAAATTTGTCGAAAAAAGTGAAAAAAAAGAAAAAAGAACGATGGATAAATAAAAAATAGAAAGAAGACAACACCAGATCAGATAAGACCCTTTTCTCTATTCGTTTGCTAGATAGTTCTTCGGTTCGCCCTCCGCCGCTGCATGTCCCGATGCCATTGACCACCGCAGCGAGGGTCACGGCCGGCCTTCTAGCCGCTCGCTGGCTGCCTGTGCTGGACTGCAAACATTTATTAACCGACCAACCAACCAGCCAACGAACCAACGAACTATACTATAGGATAAAATATACTATAGTTTATAGTGTAGCGTATATAGTATAGTATAGCCTATCGTCTATAGCTTTATACCTGGACGGGTATAAGATCAGAGTAGAGAGACACACCCACGCATTTTATGTGTACCTCGAGGCTGAAGACCTAAGGCTTGAAAGCTGGAAGCTGGAAGCTGAAGGCTGCAGCATGCAGGAGGTTGAAAATTGGAGGCCACCGCGCTGCAGGGACAAGACAAACTTGTCGTGGAACTGGTTCACGACCAGTTTTAAGCCGGTCACTAACCGGGCGAAGCCAACGATGCGTTTTATACCTTTACGTGGGTAGGTTCCAGAGAAACATCATCGGAATTCAATACAAGAGAGATTTGGTAAGAGAGTCAACAATTTCATCAAATCTACACGAGCTTCTAGCTACGACTCATCCCAACGAGATAAGAAGAAGAAGAAGAAGAAGAAGACGAAGACAAAGACAAAGACAATTGTTTTTTGCCAATTTTCAATCAAATTCAAACCTCATTAACTATTTATTATTATCAAATGAAAAATGAATGAATAAGCTTGAAAACAAGCTCGTAAGCATCCGAAAAATACGATATTACCAAACGCTCGTATAATTATACCACGCGATGTAATAACAATGAATTTCCAACTTCTACAAAATACTGGTGAAACAAAAATTCACCAATTTCCGAAATTTTTCATGTTTTCAGCCTCTATAGGTATACGTTATAGTCTTCGTCATCTACACCTGCGCGAAATGTCTCAACTCTTCATTTTCTTAATTCCTTTTCTATTTTCTTTTTTTTTTTTTTTTTTTTCTTCACCGGAAGTACGTTCTGACGAGCGGAACTTCGTATACGTACATGTACCTTCCTTTCGGTTAGCCACGCGAGACGACGACGCCTATTATGTACCCCCGTACCTACTAGCACGGCATAGCCACTCTCTTGGTCAATGCCCCGAGACAGGAGTCGGTGTCTCATAGTCAGGCACCAAGTCAGACGTACCTACAGAACGCATGTGACGCGATGAACTGACTAAGTAGAGCAGAGGAATCATCGCAGAGAGAGAGAGAGAGAGAGAGAGAGAGAGAGTTGCTAGATACGATTAAATATCTTATTTTAAGAATAAATAAAGAGACAAGTATATAGTAAAATGAGTTTCGATCAAAAGTCATACAAGTATCGAGTATGAGATTGGAAATAATTGAGGGATGGAAAACCCCGATTAACGATTTAACAAAAATAAGATCTCATTCCCGCGTTTAGCGAACCTCGAGTCAAGGAGCTGGTGCAGACTTATATACAAGCAAGAGGATAACTCTGTGAGATATTTCCAAGTCTTTCGCAGCCTGTGAGAACGCGGGAATGAAAAACGGGGAAGAAAGGATTTGAATTTATAATCGGAGTTGAAACTTTATTTCAAGTTAAATAAATGAATTTTTTATTCTTTGGTTTAGCGAGACGAGTCGAGTAGCTGCGCAATGCTTTAGCGAGATTCGAATTCAGCTATTTATTATTTTTTTTTTTTTTTAGTAAAAAGTAAAGAAAATAAAATTGAGAGTGAGAGCTTGAGAGTGAGAAATTTATTTATTGATGTGATATTTTATTCAAAAGTTGCCGATTCTTGAATGAAAAATCTCCGCCAACCCAGCAAACAACAATATGAGAAAATTGAATCGAGAATCCTTCGACATTGTCAACCCTTAGGCCTCAATTCCCCGAAGAGAATTCCCCCGACCACAATGAGAGGAAATCGTGAATAACTTGAATCTCGATTACCCAGGGCCAATAAGTCCCTCGCCGTTTTTTTGCCCCCTAGAATATCAAATCGGGGTGGACGAGGTCCGAGCCAGACCATAACCACGTAGGATAACAATATTTTTTCTGTTATTTTAGAAACGGATGGAAAAAAATCATGTCAGTAAAAAAGTTTATACAAATACGCGGGTCATAATAATACGATCAGCATATTTTTTCTCTTCTTCTAATTTTTTTTTTTTTTTTTTTTTTCATATAATTTTCAAATTCAAACAAACCAAAAAAAAAAAAAAGAAACTTTTTTATTTCTTCGACTGAAATTTTGATTTTCAGACTTTTCGATATTACATTTTTTTTTTTTTTTTTTTGTTAAACTTTTATTTTTTCTTTTGCTGATGAAATGTTTGATTTAGTTGTTGGGTGCTCGTTAATGAGTAAGAAATTCATCCAAGATGAGAAAAAGAATTTTTGTGGTAAACAATTAATTTATTTTTCTTCTTTTTCTTCATACTTATATAGAGTCCGGTTATTTTCACCTTTAGAAATCCCGCGGGGTGGGTAGCTACCTTGCCTTACCTTGCCTTACCTTACCTTACCTTACCCCCTCGAAGCATTAAGAACCAAGAATGAGCCGGAACGAGTGAGAAATGACGGTTAACGATGAATTTCTTGGTCTCGGACTAGCGGGAACAGTAGTTAACAATCCGGTCGAGACTCAAGACTCGAGACCCAACCCCTAGAACTCGCCCTACTCGAGGCTGAGTAAAAAGTAACTTTCTTTGCAGCTCGTTAAAAGTAACAGCACGAAGAAACGCTAATGTCCGATCTCAATATTACACGCTGTACAATTCTTAACCTTCAGACTTCAAAGAAGATCAAAAATTGTATAAAAGAAAGAAAAAAAGAAGAAAAAAAAAAAGAAAAAAGAAAATTACGTCTACACGATTATACCGCGTGTCTAAACGGCACAATGTCGTAAGCGCAATTATACGACCGTTTGATATTTTTCTTTCATTATCAAAAAGTCGTATCATTTGTTCCTGCACGAAAAAAAAAAAACCCCGCAAAATATGTTCAATAACGTTGAAATTAAAAATTAAACAAGTAAAAGCAGAATAGGGCGTAAGTCCTGACGCATACGACCTTTCGGACCTAAGTGAACGTGAAATAATCACGTAGACTTAATTCCAGAATGTCGTAAGCGACGAATTATTTTTGCGTTTTCGTAATCTTCATAGAAAATTAGGGCATAAAAAAATAAGTTATAGGTACGACCTTATGTCACGAAAAATCGGCGTTCACGACGATAATTTAAGGACATAAGTCAAAAATTGACCTCAAGATACGTATGAGCAATATTTTTCCACAATCCAGCAGAATAAATGACTTGTCCCTCGAGGTTTATCATTATCGTTCTTGTCTCTCGCCGTTGTTGTATCGCTTATGTTACAACTCTGCGATTTATTGTCCCTGGTATTACTTCGGTTTTTCCATCTAGAATGATCCAGGACTCCCCCTGGCTCGGCATGATTACATGCCTCCGGAGATTCATCCGGTAAGTTATTCTCATAGTAAATCCAACAGACTTTTTTTCTATAAACGTTAAATCTCTACTCCTGAGTACTAAGAGGTTGATATAGGTTTAACACAACCTAACAGCTAGTACACAGAAAAAAAGGTTAACTTGAGCCAAGAAAATTATCTTGAATTTTGCGGTCCAAAAATGAAGACCGAAATTTTCTCGGCTCAAATCAAAAATTTTCTCGAGCCAAGAAAATTGTCCCAATTTTCTTGGTTCGAGAAAAATTTTTATTTGAGCCGAGAAAATTTCGGTCATCATTTTTGGACCGCAAAATTGTCTTCAATCAAGTTAACCTTTCTTTCTGTATATAAACGTCTAATAAGTATATCAGAGAAAAAATAACAAAAAATAAAGAAACGGGTACAAAAAAAGTTGTACACAGTAAAAAAGAATAACTTGGGCCAAGCATTTTTTTTTTTTTTTTTTTGGCCAAGCATTTTTTTTTTTCAACAACCGACAATCTCTCGAGCGAAGTGAAATTCTCTGAGACCAAGTAAAATTTTTCTTGAATCATGAAAATTTTCTTGGTTCCAGAGAATTTCACTTCGTTCGAGAGATTGTCGGTTGTTCAAAACGGTTCAAAAAAAAAAAATGCTTGGTCCAAGTTATTCTTTTTTACTGTGTACCTATCCTCGATTGGAGGGAATTCTATTTTTGTCTTCACATCCTGAGAAATAGACCGAAATTTTTGGATTTTTGTGCTTCGAAGTTTTCAGCTGTCTGTCTACATTCCGCACCTTTCGGAATGTTAATGTTCTAAACTTGAATGCTACTGAAAATTTATAATCTTCTCAAACGAATTCGGAATTGTTAAAATTCGGAACTTCCCTATTCCTATCGTGAGGAATTCTCGACTCGTAGGTAGATACTAAACGACGACGCGTTTCCTCGACGAGGTTTCACTTTGTCGCGTTATAGAATCTCGGCTTATGAATCAAGCCAGGTTTTCATGGACTGAGTAAATCTGGCGAACATTGAAAAGCTACTTATCACAGCGGGAAATACAAAGGCGAGTGACGTGACTCGGTCGGAATCCGTATACAGACTTACCCAGGGGTATAAGGGAAGTCTGACGTCTTTTAATTAATTCGAATAGAATTTCAATGAAAATCCCCCCCCCCATCTACATGACGCACTTGCGCAAAGAGACAATCGCGAACACACAACTACCTCATTTATAATTATTCTCGTATTAAACTACAGACTTACATTAATTAATATAAAAATATAAATTATAACTATATAAATTTTCATCATAATACGGTATTACAACCATCTGCTGCAACGAACATTTCATTTCCTGTATAAATCCTTACACAACTTTATAACTTCTCAGTCATATCCAAGTGTATATCTAAGAATATGTCTGGAATCTATAAATATATACTATATTTATATAATATTGAAAAACAGCTCGCGTTTTATATATAGTACCTCTCATTGTTTCGAAAATGAATTCTTCGCACCTTTTTGGCTCAACTATTATATTAGGTACAAACGGAAGTGTGTCCTCGCCGAGTTTGTCTCAATGTGCACATTATCCCGCCGTTTATTTCATGGTCACTAAGAATTCTAGATCTAGTGGGGGGGGGGGGGGGGGGGGGGGCATCGATACTCAAAGTCATTGACGTACCCGTGCTTTTCTTATTCCTGTTCTTCGTCTTCTATACTTCTTCTTGAATTCCTTCTTTTTTTTTTTTTTTTTGTGCAAACTATGAATGGTATGGCATTGATTTCTCTTCCTCGAGGATTTGAAGAAATATATATCTATACCTAACTTTTGTAATATTGAAAAACGAATTTTTTTTTTTTTTTTTTTTTTTTTTTTTTTCTCAAATATTTTTACCATCCGTTCTTCGTTCGTCGAAATAAAAACGATTAGGTACCTATATCGCAAAAATAAAAGTAAAAATAAAAAAAATCGGTTTGACGTATTACCTAATCGTCCCGTGACACGATTTTCGAATTCGACGAATAGCACTAAAGTCTGACTTTAGGTAAGTATGCGTCTATATGCACTTGGATCGGACACCTTATAGTCGTGAGCAGCAGCAGCCGCAGCAGCTACTACGGTAGATACAAGATAGAGAAGAGTCTCTCTCGACTCTCAAGGCCTCGCCACTACAGCTCAAGTAAAACGTGCCTGTTCAGTCAGCGGCAGCAGCGGAGGTCCGCGCGTGCTTATACGACCAAATCGAATAATTATACTCTAAAAGTCTACGTTGAAACGGCGAGAGAACTACGAATCTACAAAGCGTCGTTTTGAATTCATAATTCGACACCAAACACTCCTCGACTTCAAAGGCCGAATAAAACGTTCCTCAAACTTCGTACATATGAGAAATTCCAATTGAATCAAAATTCACACATATATAATCATGGAATCATTATCTATAATCTCAACGTTGACATTTTTCCAAAAAATTAAACGAAACTATAACGATCGAATTTTTTTTCCCCTTTTTTTTTTTTTTTCTTTCGACTATTTTTTTGTTGAAGGGTGTCATCTTTCGAGGTAGCAGTCTACCTGCCTCTACCTACCTACCTACTACGTTGATAAAAAGTGAAAGTATGTCGGTAGGTCAAGTGTGCGGAAAGATCGGGGCGAGTGAAGCCGCGCGCCGTTTGAGAATACAAGTAGGTAGGTAGGTATATATATGCGGTGGAATGGGTAAAAGAAAAAACGAAAGGGTATATATTATATCTCCTCGATCTTGGTATCGACATCGAAGTGGCAATGCTTTGCTGCACAATTTACGCAATAAAGTCCTCTTTTCATTTATGGGTATATAGTAGATATTATGGTCGTCCTTAATTCATGTTATGATCGAATTTCAATTCTCCCACGGGTCAGGGCGTCTACAAATACATATTAAAAAAATGTAGTAAAAACCACAGGTTCCTATCTCAATTCTAAGTACTGCCCCAAAGCCTTCGAACTCTCCCATTCAAATAACACACGATTTTTTTTTTTTATTTTTTTTTTTTCGGCATAGGCATTGAAAAGTTACTTTTTAGCGCCTGTTTTCGATCCACAAAGTGTCACTTTATACGGTTGATTTCAGAACTGCCCTATAAAGTCTTTATACGGCAGTCTGGGTGCGCAGTGCGAAGTGCGCATTCCAAAACTGCCGTATAAAGCCTTTATACGGCAGTTTCAATGCGCGGTTTGAAGTGCGCGACAGATTGCACCATAACCTCACTCTTCGTCTAGTGAATCTCAAAAGGCGTCAAAGTGACTTTTCATGCCTATTTCGATAAAAATACAGTATGGGGCGCACCCGTAAACCGTTTTTGACTCGAATATTGATTTCAGAACTCGATTCCGGCTCGCCTTTAGCGCGTCCTGAAATCATTATTCTCGCCGAAAAACACTTGGTTTACGGGTATGCCACATACACCGAGAGAAAAAATTCGGTATATCCAACAAAATTTTTTTGGTGGTCAATTTTAGTCAATTCAACAAATTTTTTCTGTTCGATTGACAAACTGTTTTGTTGATATCACTAAATGGCTGAGATTTGCTCGTATGCTTCAGCAAAATTTCTTTGTCACGTGATTTTTTTTTGAATCAACAAAATAATTTGTTGAAATAACAAAAACGGTGGAAAATACTCCAAAAAATTATTTTGTATATTCTGATTTTGTTGAAATGCCGTAATGTTTTGTTGATTTTACAAAACTCAGTGTCGATTTTACAAATTTCAATTCACGCGCATGCGCTGCATACGAAATGTTTGCTACACCAGTTACAACATGTCGAGACGCGTCTTCATGCTTCGCCTATTCCACACAGCCAGCACAGCCTCGCGTGCACTGTGCAGTCCGTACGTGAGTAGATAAGTAACATCCCCAATTCAAGAGTGATTAATCGTGAAAACTTATATATGATGGCAGATCCGAGTGTGGAACGATTATTACGCGAGTGGCAGCTATCGTCATTAATTGAGATCTTCACAAGTAAGTGAAATAATAATTAAATATTTCAGTCAATATTATTATTATTGTATGATAAGTTTCCCACGTACGCGCAATATGCCGCGGATGGCGATAATTTTGTACTTTATAATATTAAGCTGTGAAATATGTACTATACCGTCCACATAATGGTACCTGAAATAAAAACTATAATCTACCAATTAAACAAGAATATTTTTTTCATCATCCTTTTTTATCCATTTTTCAATTTTTGTTTCGTAAACAGAATGAATTGCTCAGTTAACAGTAACGTATAGTTGGATCAACAAAGTAATTCCATTGATTTGACAAAATAATTTCGTTGATTTCACAAAATGCTTTTCTTCAATGATTCTAGTTCATTTGTTGATCAAACCAAATCAGCCAGCAAACAAACTTTGTTGAAGCAACAAAGCATTTTGTAGACTGTATATCTACCAACGTTTTTTGTTGATTTAACAATATTATTGTTGATCCCACGATACTTTTCTTTGAGTGTAATATACTGGGAGCATTGAAATTCGAAAGTGATCACATTAGGAACCACCCTAATGGGCATAATGCAGATAAAGGTATACGATGATCGTGTAGATATCCTACTGCACTTTCTTATCGCCTATAGATATTATAAAATCGCACTTTCGTTTATTATACTATTTAGCAACAGGAATCAGCGATCTACTATATCCGATTCGTTATACGTTATGACACTGAAGTTTGCATCGTTGGAACGCAACGAAATTCAACGTGAATTTAAAAAAAAAAAATATACATAGCATAAAAATGATCCTATACTAGGTTTATTAACATTTTCAAGTTATTTCTAGTCTCTTTAACTTTTCAAACATAGCAGGATCATTTTTGGTATATAAATTAATATATTTAAATTATTTTTTCTAGGATTTCGTTGCGTTCCAACGATGCAGACTTCAATGTCATTATATACGTTGCGTAGAATACGATAATTATCAACCACCTATCCTGCACCTATACTATTATTTTATTAACTTGACACCAATATTTCACTGGTTATCATGTTACGTGAACAACACATATGTATTATTATTAGACCCGTAATTTTAGTGCCGTATTTTATTACGATAAATTTCAAAAACGTAATTACTTATTGACTTTCACTATAATATTATTATACTTCCTTTATTGTTTTTTTTTTTTTTTTTCCACTTCTCATAATATCAAACTGCGTGGGAAGAAGATCATTTCTTAATTAAGAGGAGACGGCTATAGTAACAGGTGAAAAAAAAAAAAAATCGAAATTTTTTTATTTTTATTTTAGTATTATTTTATTATGAATAAAAAGTATAAGGTTCGAAGAATTTACTCCCAAAGTTTTATTTTCAAATTCCCAAAATTGACGAAGTTACAGCCCCTTTTTAGTGAGACGGTTACAAAAAAAGATCGGTCACCGGCCGGCCGGGCGCAGGTAAAAGATGATCCAACAAGAATTATTTGAAGAAATTTAGGGCTTCTGTATGGGCCTAGAGGCATAGCGGACTTTTAGCGATTATCTACCGTGCGAGGATCGTGAAAATGTAAAAAAGAAAAATTAGTTTTCTATAACTGTACCTATAATCATCGTGAAAACGTCGCAGAAACTTGGAGCACGTTTTTTTTTTTTTTTTTTCCGGAACTATATATACATTTTAGAAATTTGGATGGAGGATAACTCAAAAATTAATCAAATCGATTGTCTTTTTTCAAAAACTTGTTCGAATCCTCATAGTTTTCTCCATGGATTAAACCTAGCTGTGTAATTCAATTGTTTATTTGTAACATTTTTGTTCGCAATGAAAAATCAATTTTTTGGTCGAAAAAATTCCTTCTTCTCGCGATTGTTGTAACTTTTGTAATTTTCTATATATTTATTTGTAAATAGGTGTAATCCCCACGTAATTGACTCGACTTTAAAGGGAAATCTGGATTTTCACTTTCAGATGACTCAGCTCGGTGCTATATACCGCACGCCGATAACCGATCATGCGCCGTCGACGTACTATGACAAAGTTTTACGCCAACGTTACAAGAATAAAAAAAAAAAAAAAATTGAAATAATAAAACTACACATTTGAAAATCGATACCGTATCATTTATATAGTAGACCAAAAAAAAAAAAACAAGAAATATCAAAAGATCCTTCTTTTTTTTCGCCCGGTTACACTATCTTAAAAATTTATTTTATTTATATTTTTCTTCGTCTTTTCTTATATGTTATACGGAAATTTCGGAAGTTTAAACCATTAGACTCCGTGCATTTAAGTATATAATGAAACGAGGTTGAGTCACGCCAGTCCCGGGGTAAAAGCGCGGCGAAGAAAATGCGAGGGAGAAATAATTTTGGAAACTGTGCAGCCGAAATTCTTAAGAAAATTAGGAAGATTTGTCTATAGAGAGATTAAACGGAGCCATCGTACCTGTAATTATATACCTCTTATATATACATATATATATATATATATATATACACGTTGAATTTGTCGTTTGGTCCGGATTTATCCTCAGCGAGAAGATAAGCGGGTTTCAAACGCGTTGAACAACGAATAAGAAGAAGAAGAAGAAAAAGAAGAAGAAGAAGAAGACGAAGGAGGAGAAGAAGACGAAGGAGGAGAAGAAGAAGCAGCGGGAGAAGATGAAAAACAAGAACAAGAATAAGAATAAGAAGAAGATGGCGAAGAAGAGAAAATGAGCCAAAATTAACGCGTATTCGACGTACCGGCGCGTGTTACGACGGTGGAAACGATTTAATTAGACACCACTTGCGCGGGGACCCCCGGAAATTAGATTAGCCACCGCTCTTTAACGAATTTCTTACGCTCGTCTTTTGTTTTGGATTTATACAGGGGTGGAAAATCTTGACGGTATATATACCTAGAAAATAATACAACTACATCATTATTCTCTTTCGTCGTTTGGATTTTCTCTCTTTTTTATATCGCTGCACGTTTAAACAAAAATCAGTAAGAATTTTTCTCTTATTATAATCTTTTCTTCTTATACCCGACCGAACTAAAAATATATGTTCAAAAAATTTTCGCAAAAAATGTTGCGAAAAAAAAAAAAATAAATAAAACGCAACGTGATTAAAAAAATTTTTTTTTTTTTTTTTTAAACACGTGAACTCTATGACACGATGAATTTCATAGGTCCTCTACACCTAGATATATAAGTAGACACGATATGAAGCCTGCAGTCATTTTTTTTTTTTTTTTTTTTCCATCTTCTTCTCCTCCCTCGCCCTTCTTTTCACCCTTCTCTCGGCGATACACTACTTGAAAACAACAAAGACAAGAGAAGAGGGTTTTTGCCTCGCTGTTATAAAAGAGGGGCGCCCCCATCGCACAGTTCGTTCATTCGTTCATTCGTTCGTTTTGACCGTGAGAAGGCTTCGGCTGTGACCTAGAGCTGCTAGACTCTTACTTTCAGCTTATACCTTATATACCTCGACTCGATATACTCGACTATATTATATTATTCCCGATAAAATTCGATGTTTGAATATTTATTTATCAATCGATATAACAAATCAAATCTTGGCCAAAGATGAAGAAATCAATTTCTGTATTTTTTTTTTTTTTTTTTTTACATAAGATTGATCAAAATTTTGAATTTTCAAGAGTGCTTCTTTTTTATCATTTTTTTTTTTTTTTTTTTTTTTTTGTTATTATTATTATTATTATTATTATTACCACTTCTTTTTCTTTTGAATGAAAATGAAGAAAGAAAGAAAAAATTTAACAAATACGTTGTCAACGTCGTATTAAATCTCGTTTAAATCTTTCCGGATCAACAAATTCGTATATATATAAATATATATATATATTATATGTGTACTATGTAACGTTTAAACTGTGAGAACCTTTGAGGTATAATTATTGTCGTCTCTATCGTTCGATCTTGACGGAAGAACAAGGCTCCGTTCTGTGTTGAGTAAAAAAAAAAAAACCACCGAGAACTGCTGCAGAGTCTGCGCCATCGTCTGTACGAAATAAATCTAACGAACGCGAGAGATGGGATATAAGACGAGTTGAAAATATGTATAAAAAGAGATAAAGAGAGCGAGGGATAAGTAGTATATATATATATATATATATATATATATCGTAATGAAATAGAAAAAGACAGAATAAATTTGGCGGTATGGTTAATAGACACCGGGGGTCAGATCTCTTTCCATCTTTCCATCTTTTCATCGTTTCATCGTTTTCATCGTTTGATCTCCAGCCTGCAGCACCCACGCGCCATGTAATTGTTCGGATGGATACACGCGCGTTCGACAAACAGACGTGGCAGCTGTTTCGGATCTGGATCTCAAAGCCCCTCCCTAGCCCCTCAGAAAAATTCTGACTATAAGAATTACCTACACTTTACACTCGTACGATAAACGTCCAATAACCCAGACGGACGGGATCCCCTACGTCGCGGACAAATCGACATTAGTTTTACCTGGTCGCAGTAATCCCCGATCGTCGCGTCCAAAAATATAAACTGATATATAGTCGCCTGTATTAAAGATCGAGAGGCAATCGAGTCTAGACAGAATTTTTCCCGCGCTGCAATGTATATAGCTTCAAAAAATAATTCATCTTGGTTTTTTTTTTTTTTTTTTTTTTTTTCATTTTTTTTACCTCTTCCTCTATGCCACGGTGACTTTCTTTATCCGTCGAGAAACTTCGACTACCTAATACCTAGTAGTAGGTATAAGATTCGTCAAACGAAACGGACAATGGAGTCTCGTAACTTCCGCTCGAATTATAAACCCTGCACAGCGTAGCGCGAACATCTAGTAGTGTTTCGTTGCTATAAGGCTTTCAAGTAGAAAAAAAAAAAAAAAAAAAAACTATACCAAGATAAAAATTGAAAAAATAGAGAATTGTGAAAAAAAAAAAATTCAAAATTCAAAATCGCTAAAACATTTCATTTGTTATATACCTATAAAGCGAAAAATTGAATAGTCAGAAATCGTTCCTTCTTCTTTTTCTTATTATTATTATTATTATTATTATTATTATTATTATTATTATTATTATTATTATTATATTATCGCTAATGAACGAATTTCATTGTTATCGAACAAAAAAAAAAAAATTAAAATGATATTAAATGTAATTTGATCAAATAAAATAAATAATTAGAATAACCGAATCTACTATATAGTATATATATATATATTATATATAATGCCACGTTGCACAGGGTGCCCATATCGATTGACGACGAAATAATTACACCCCTCGCACAGTTCACCCTTGAATTCTGCAGCCACGTTGACTCGACAAAAGAGAAAAAACTCAAGCACTCGCGGTGAGTCCGACTCACACCCGAGGGTTCGCCTTTCGTTGCTGCTGCTGCTGTGCGCGCTGCTAAAAGAATAAAAAAAGAAAAAGAAAAAAAAAAAAAAAAAAAAAAACAGAATTTGCTTCAAAGGAGGATTACCAAAATTACGACACGTGGGGCCATTTCTCTCCGCAAAACAAAGTTTTTTTTTTTTTTTTTCGTTTTTCAGTCTCAAAAATTGAATTTTGTGTTTGTTTTTTTTTTTTTTTTTCCATCATTTTGTTCGTTATTTCAAGTTTTAAGTTTTAATTAACTTCATAGTTTAATTATCGCGGACCACAGAGAAAAAAATTGAAAAAAAAAAAAAAAAAACCGAGGGCTTCAGACCGCGTGAATATCCGAGCAATGAATAGATTCGTACAACATGTATACATATAATACATATACATTTACATATTATACAAATATATGTGTATATAAAATATACATGCATACAGGTAGAGATTGGAGTTTGATTCCAAGGTCGTCACGCTAGCTATAGGAATGATTTCTACACGCGCGTTGAATTAGGCGAGTTTAACGTCCTATACGGATCCGTAGACGCGCGAACGCAAAGGCGATTAAAATTGACAACTAACGTATTTCTGTTTAAAATAATTTGCTAATAATATTATAGAAGATATATAGAATAGAAGAAAAATTCAACGTATTACTACATATTCGAAATAAAACGAATAAATAAATAAATAAATTAATTCATTCATTATGATAATTTGCAAGAAACAATTCATTTACAAATATTGAATAAAATTTCAAATAATTCCAAAACAAAAAAGACAAAAATCGAAATATATTTCCAAGAAAGTATTAATACTACCCCTGCATCGACACGGAGTTGTATATAAGATAATACCACGAAGTAACGTGGTAAGAAAAACTTGGGCAGATGTCGTTGCAACAAAAGGTAGGTAAAGGTGGTGGGTCTGAGGTCAGGTTACGATAGTTTGTAGGACCGTAGGCCTTCTGGGTAGGTATAAGAAGACGAGGAAAAGACAGGTGCGTCCCATTCCCCAGGGATAAGAGGGGAAAACAAGGGGAGTTGAGGAGAGGAGAGGAGAGAAAAGTAAAAAGTAAAAAGTAAAAAAACTAAAAAAGGAGAAAGAGAGACGAATCAGGTAGAAAAAGTGACGATCTATGCTCACGCCCTTTTCTAGACTGAACATTCTCCACGCATTCTTTTTAGCTTTTATTCCATTTTTTTTTTTTTTTTTTTTTTTTTTCTATTAGTCAGTTCAAGTCGGAAAATAAATCGGAAAAAAAAATGTATCAACTTTTTTCATTTTGGTTTTTATATGATTAATGAAAAGAGAAGAGAAATAAAAAATAATTTAGAACAAAATTAATTGAGGGTTAAAACTTTCCATTGATAATATTGTGATGAAAATTAACTATACACTGTGTGTATTACTCCAATTTGAACAATCGTGATGTATTGTACGTTTACGTCTAAATTTCACTAGCCGAGAAACACGCGAAATACAATAATTGTAAATATTTGTTGTGCGTGGCCAAGGAAGGACACGAATCCTCACGCACATCAATCAGTGCGGTGAAAAGTAAATGGGATTATAGGAAGCTACATAGGAAGGGAATAAACGCCAAAAAATTATTTTTTTTTGCGGATATGCCCAAACGATGTTATATGACACGAAAAAGATTTTGCCACCAAAAACACGAAATTTTTTTTTTTTTTTTTTTTTGCGCTTACGACCTTATGACATTAGTGACGCGATATATAAATATTTATTTATTTTTATTTTTTTCTTTGTTGCTTCTAATTTTTCTTTTTTCATCTTCTTTTATTTGGAGGGGGGTTAATTTCGCTTAAAATTAAAATTGGGTGACTACTTATTCAGGGAATGAAGTAAAATGAAGAAAACGAAGAAGGCAGGCGCGATATTCCCAAGAGAAATTTATCAATTTCGAGTTAGCGAACCCCCGTAGGTAGGTTTATACATATATATATATAGGTAGGCACCTATATATACGTCGAAGAAAAGATCATCTCAGTTTTGATGAGAAAGAAAGAAATGAAACGGCGTGAATAAAAAATCAATCAATATGTAAGAAAATGAGGGGTGTAAAAAAACAAAAAAAGAAATAACAATAAAAAAAAAAAACAGAAAAGAAAAGAAGAGAAAAGAAAAGAAAAAAGAAAATAAGGGAAAAAAAAAGAAGTAAAAATATTGTCGTTATCCCATTGATCACGTGAGAAACAGAAAGATAAAATTTTAAAAATAAATGAAAAAAAAAAAAAAAAAAAAAAAAAAACCAGAATAAAAAAGGAAATGTTATCGATGACATGATCGGACAATAAAACTTGTTTGCAACGACTCGATAATGCCCTTCCCATACCACGCTACCTTATCTGAGTCTTTTATCAAAGAACGAGCCAACTCTATACCGCGGTTTATTTTATTTCATATTATTTGCCATATCAAAGCTTACACAGTCTCATATATTAATAGTCTAGATGATTTTGAGATAACCTACCTGGTAGGTGGTACACGATACGCAAAGGTTCGATCTAACGAATGGAATAATACGTAAACTTTGAAAATGATAACATTATAGGCGTGTTAAAGTCGTACAGAATGTGAAAAAAAAAAATAAAAAAAATTTATATATATAAATATAAACCTGAAATGAATATCTAACCGAATAAAACTTCTCGCGTATTTCAATCTATCGCGATTTACACGCAGCCCATCAGAGCTTGCAGCGCAATTACCATATACAAAACCATTAACTAGATTTTCATACTAAAAAAAGGCGTGACTACTATTTTAGTATAAAGTAATTAATTTTTCAGGGTATAAAAGTAGTATACGTGGTTTTTTTTTTTTTCAAGTTAGAAAAAGATTAGTACTACATATATGGGAAATTCCTTCGATTTCAGGGTTGAAAAAAAAAAGAGAGAAAGAGAAAGAAAAAGAAAATTCTAATTCTAATTTATCAACAAAGTAGTAATAGTCCTTAGTGAGAGTGAGTAACGTATATACGTATAAGTAAGTGATATGTATAGATTGTAGATAGCCGCGGAGAACGCGTCGAGTTACGGGTTTCGTTGGGTAGGTTGTTTAACCTTGAGGATGCGCAACTAGTGCGAGATCCCCACGTGGACTGGATGAAAAGGTGTTGAGGGAGAGGAGAAGGTAGAGAATCTTGAAAGCGAGTGAGATAGTACAGTGCAAGAGAGAGCGAGAGAGAGAGAGAGAGAGATAGAGAGGAAAGGAAGAGAGAAGTTCGGCCTTTCTCGGCACGTCTACGATCGTTCCTTCGTGTCCTCGTTCGTTCCTCTCGTCCTGAAGGGGCCGCGAGAGACCGAGACCGAGACCGAGACCGAAACCAAAACCAACCACCCTTCTTCGACGCCGTCTGCACATCTTCCCTCTTACTCATATACATTTATATATATACCCGCGCATGCCCATACCGTCCGTATTTCTCACTCCCTAGTTACTAACGGAGTTAAAAACATTCGTCGAGTATCTCTATATCCCTTCGTTTCTTCGTCCTCTCGAGCAGCAGGCACAGCAGCACGTGGAGAGGCAGCAGCAGGACAACGTGAAGCGAACGGCGCGGCGCGGCGCCTAAGGCTAACTACGTCTACTCGAGAGCTTCAGAGAGCTGTTTCGTCGTCATCCTCATTCTCTACATCGTCGTAGGTTGCCCCAAGGTTGGTCGATAATCGCAGCGCCAAGGTATTGCTCTTGGTATTCAGCGTCGTGAGGTATAGTAGTATACACGCGCAACGTAACACAAGGATTCGGTAAAGACGCGAAGAAGAAGAAGAAGAAGAAGAAGAAGAAGAAGAAGACTATAAGGCGATGGGAAGAAAAACCTTTGTAGAATTTTACGATCCTGAGACCAACTATAACGTTAGAGGATAGAAGACACGGTGTGCTGCCAGCAGTGTGTTGTGTATATAATATGTTCACCGTGCCCCTGTGTCGTCGTCGTCGTCGTCGTATAGGTATGTGAGACTCGGATTCCGAAGGGAAACGCGCTTAGTAGTATATGTAGAATTCTGAAGAACCGCAAGGGAAGAAGAAGAATAATAAGAAGAGGAGAATATCCTTCGTTGTATCTCGCTAGCTAAGAAACGCAAGACGCGAGACGCGAGACGCTGCGACGAGGCTAAACAATATTATTCCCGATCTTTTCCCCCTTCCTCCCCCCCCTCTTCCTTCCTACGACGCGTAGCTAGCATCTTATTCTTCCTCCTCGACATCGAACGGTTAAAATAACTCCGATTGTATAAACAACGGAGATGATATTCACGTCGAAAACTTAATCCATATATACACTATATTACTACAATTCGAGACTTTTGGCTGTTAATATTCATTAAATAACTTAAATCGTTTGTATTAATTGATTCAATAAATCTATACTTTATAATATACAATTCACATTATATATATATATATATATATATATATATATATATCTATGTATGAACGGTAAAGTATACCTTTATACTATGTATAGATATATACATGTATATCTATTTATTAGCTACCGGTTGCTTCGAACGCATTGCATTGCGTCTCTATCCCAACGATCTGATTGGTCAGCTGTTTTTCAAACGTACCTACAACATGACAATCTTATACGATGAAACAAAGTCAGTCGATTCGCAAACACAGACTATAGAGTGTCGGAGTGTAGCCAATTCGAAGAATTAATCTTGTGTAAATTTCGTATATAGGTATACTTGTCTATAGTACTGACTAGCAGCTATAGGTAGTCGTCATCAGAGACACCGGTGGTTATTGTTTTTATTTGTCGAAGTATTTGAGTAATTAATTACTTTGCGATTGCGGTGTGAGGTGAAGGAGGGTTTAGAAGGAGGGGATAAAGTCATGGAGGTACAGACGGGAAAACAATATGAATCAAATACATACCGAAGGTGATAGGGTCCGTGGAAATGTGGATGCGCGCGTATCCAAAAACAGATGTAATAATAGTCACAAACAACACAGTCTCACTGCACTTTTTATTTAATAGAATGAAGGGGGTGTCTCTTTTGTTGCACGTGTCAAGAATGAATGAATAATAATAATAATAATAATAATAATAATAATAATAATCACTTATTTCACTGGTTAGTATATACTCGCATATATAGAGTATTGTTATTGTTATTTTCTTTCTTTTTTTATAACTTCTTTCTTTTTCTTTACTTATTACTATTAAGGACGCCGTTTGTAAATTTGTAAATTAATATAACGAATAATTATAATATTATACTAACGCGAAGCGCGTACGACTGAACGTTCGGAGTGATATCACCCGTGTATCGTCCTGCAGTCGGAGGCCACGAGTATTTAACAAACAAACGTAGGACGTTGAACGTCAGCTGAAAACGCCACGGCGAGCGCGGGGCACGCACGACGTAGAAATTCGGTTGTCAAGCACTGCCGCTACTACCACTGCCACCACCGCCGTTGGTTCTGCTTCTGCTTCTTTCTGTTCGTGCTGGTGCTTGGTGCTTGTGGTTCTGCTGTCGTAGCTACTACCGTTGTTGTATAGGTTATGAAAATACGCGGCTGACGATTATTATATATCGTATTATATAAATATGATGTAAACAATAGTAAATAACACGCGTATACATTCATAGATATAATAAAAAATGTTTTAAATTAATAATCAATTATAAATACACCTCAAATATCGCTTATAATTCACGAGAAAAGTACGTAATAGATCCGACTAAGTTGTAGGCACGCCACGAGTAGTGACGCTAAAACTTCACCACGAGTCTCTGCCACGGTGGTGGGGAGAGAGAGAACGAAGCGGGAGGGGATATACCGCCCGCGGTGGGGTGGGGGGGAGTAAGGCGTCATGGCGGATCGAGGAGCGAGGGGTGAACGGAGGAAGTGGAGTAAGGGGCAAGAACCATTGAGGGGAGCGAGAAGGGAAAGGGGGGGGAAGAAACCGAGACAGCTGGATGGCGCGTTCGGCTCACGGTCGACTCGGCTCGCGCGGCCAGCCGGCTGCTGCTCCTGCCTGCCTGCCTGCCTGCCTGTTTCATAGTTGTTGCGGCTCAACCGCCTTAGTTAGAGCTGCACATACTATGCCTCAAGTTTCTGCCCTGAGGCAGGTCTGGACTCTTGGAAACGTCCTGAAGGAACCACGATCTTACCAAGAGACTTTTAGAACGTGTATTATACTGTACAGTATATACTATACGTTTTATAAACATGGGTCACCGGTTTACAAGCGAGTATAGAACGCGCAGAGGCGTATGAAGTGAAAATCTTTTATACTATTTTAGTGGTTTTATTTTATTTATTTATTTTTTTCTAAGTCTAACATTAATTAATCATTGAGTTTAATTATGTATATTATTTGAAATTTGTGAATGTCGTTTTACATAACAAAAAATTGTACTTAAACTTATAAAAATTTTGTTCAAATTATATATTTGTATAATTTTAATTGTAAAAATACTGCAATAAACTGTTTTCATTTTCTGACCCAAATTTATTTCACCCTCTCAAAAAAATGTGATAAAAAAATAATAGACGAATATATGTATATTCATATACATATTATCTACCACTTTGGATGATTTTTAAATTTTTTCCCAAAATTGTTTGTATTTGTACTATCTGCACATCTACTCGGTTGTGATGGGATATTAACAACCTTATGCTTTCGTTACTCGTTGACGACGACGACGATATATATACTAAATAGGATAAAATAGAATAGAATAATAGAATGGAATAGAATAAAATAAAATAAAATAAAATAAACTGGGAACGAGGGAGCACAGCCAATTAAGGACATGCGTATATAACCGAAACAGCGTGCAGTTTCCCCAGAGTAAAATCACTCAGACGCACCCCTCAAACACGCCCTATACTTCTCATATATATATATATAACTCGCGAGTTTTCCCGCTCGTAAGAAGACAAATACATACCCATACATAGGTATATATGTACGTATATATATATATTTATACATGTATATACGTTACGTTCACGGAATCATCATTCCACTATATATATATATATATATATATATATATGTATGTATATATTTTTATATATATGCCATCACCGCGGTATACCAACGTCTATTATACCATGTTTAAGGCAATACATTCGTATATTATGTGTATACAAGCGGTGCACGAGTGCACGCGGATCCCTGGCAGACACGCACCCTCGCGGCGTCAACGAGTCTCAAAAGTGCGTCAAATCACGCGCGCATATACTCTACGTATAGCAACTCAACTCGACGTAACGTAACGTAACGTATAACGCAAGGCGAGGCGAAGCGAAGCAACGAAACTCTATGTCGTTGAACGTGCTCGTCCAAGCCGCAGTAATTCGACATCCCCTTTCGAAAGTCGCGCCCGTGACTCTTAAGCGTAGCGAGTACGTACCTACCTACCTATACCTACCCCGCGCGTAGTTTAAGAGTAGCGCGCGGGAGCAGCCGGCCATTATTTTCGTCTTACCACTAGAATTAAAGTGCTCGGTAATCACTCTTTCGAAAGGCATTTTCACTACGACGTTGTTAGCTATATTATATATACAATATATATATATATATATATATTGTATAATATTATATATACCGTCAATAAGTTTTTCACTTATTTTCATCGCGTTATACCTATATATAATATCGTGTCGGAGAAATCGTTATATTGACCATCCTCGTAATTCCGTCTCTCCGCTGATACAACAACAACTTCTATATATATATATATATATATACCGTATAATGTAACATCAGATGCCTTATATTTTGTTCAGATATGAAATAAATGATTTAATTATGGTAGCATTATTTTCCACCTAAAGATTTTCAGCCTCTTATATTATATATACTATATAATATATATATTATACACAAAGGTATCAACGATGATAATAATAATAACAATAATAATAACGATAATTCAAACAACAGGGAAAACAGCAAGTGAACAACTCTTCTATTCAAAGAGACGAAAATACTTTGAGCTGTAAAGCAAGCCTGCATTTACCTTTAATTTAACTTCAAAACCTACCAAATATATGTAAGAGTCGACTGTCCTTTTCCTCCGCGCTCCATTATATACACCCGTTCGTTTACAACTTTCACCCCTACGATTTTCCGCCTGGGTATAGATAACTGTGTTATTAGTACCTACAGTGAGTATGGGTAGTTCTATACGCCCGCAGTTTTAAATACTTAAATATCGCGTCCTAGTCGATGCTGCAGGCGTAGGCTAGGAAGCTTTTAGTGCTTTACTCTCTCTCTCTCTCTCTCTCTCTTGAGTGAGTGAGTGAGTTAGTGAGTGAATGCGTGAGGATTAGATTTTTATTTTACCCCCTTTGAAGACGATCGTCAGATGCTTATGTGCATCCATGCATGCGGTGAGCGTTAAATTATGGTATATTTAAAACAAACCGAACGTATTATAAATACTGTCTACGATGATCATCTTGCATATATGTATACGTTAATTTAGTATATACTTATATACACATACTGTAGATAAATTATATGAAATATAGATGCGCAAGTGAGCGTATCCAACGTGATATAAAATTATACAACGCCTAGCTTCGCCGGTCATTTTATTCGATGCATTCGGTTCGAGGCAATTCGGATGAAGATTTATTAGTCCCCGCCTACCAACTCCCGTACTACGATACAGAGTACGACTGACTGCAGTACGATTGTATGCAGCAACGAGTCTCGCCCAACGAGAGAGAGAGTGTCCAGTTCCGCGAAGCGATTCAACTCTTCGTATTAGCGCCTGAGATGCCAGTAACTACTTACTCCATACCTACCATATAACGTGTAGCGTGTAAGCGAAGTGAATATGAGTATATGAGAGGCTGCGTTGTTATCTCGACGCCGATGTATAGAGTGTCGCGGGAAACGTGCCGTTTGAAATAATCGCCGAAAGATAGAAGAAGAGTAAAATGAAAGAAAGATGAACAAGAAATGTTTAGTTTTCTTCTCTTTATTGTTATGTTGTTTGATTTTGTATCGTTTTTTCTTTTTTTTTTTTTTTTTTTTTTTTTTGTTTCGCGAAAAGATAGAAATGGGTAAAAAAGTTTCCGGTGCTATTATTTCGAGCAACTTTTATTTACGAATCTTTTCGTCTCGTTAAAGTCTCGATATTCAGGTCTCAGGAGATAAAGAGCAATTTCAAGTCGGGGGTTGCGTTGGCGCTTTTATCGAAACGTGACTTATAAGCTTTTCAAATATTGTTATTAAATATAAAGGCAGAGACTGCAATTACGTTTCATACGCCTGTTACACGTGTATATATATAGATATATGCTCATCTACGTGTCGACTTTGAACGTTTTTCTGTATTTAGCACACTATGATTAGAAGTAAAACAAAAATATATAAAAGCGGAATTTAAATGCTCCCTGATGTGAACATACATCAGAGATGAATAAAAAATACCATTTCATACAAATGTATTTTTTAAACTTTGAACAGGAATGAAAAACAAAAAAAAAAAACACACACACAGAACTGTATTGGATAATTTTTATTATAACTTCGTCGAATTTTATTATTGAATGAAACAAAAGTTGGTTTATTTATTATTTACACTCGGGCAAAGGTAGGTATCGAATCATAATGTGAAAATACTGTTTCAAAACCTGAATAAATGTCTTGAAACTTTTCATAGCTTTTTCCCTGACTGAAATATTGATATTTTAAACATAAGGATACGAAAAATAAAAATAAATAAAATAAAATAAAATAAATAAATAAATAAATAAACTGGAGAAAAAAAAGTTTGGAATAAAATACACCCAGAATATGTATAAAGCGAACACACATACAACTTTTAACTCGAGAATTCTCTGCGCCGCATTTTATTTGGTGTATATATCTGTGTAACAAGTAATTATAAATAAATAAATAAATAAATAATGAACCACTCGATATCGCAGCAAATGCAAGTGGCATGTTTTTCGTGCGCTTTATAGATCGCTCTTTCTCTCTCTTTCGCACGTTTTCGAAAATTTACATCGAGCCTGTTGCCGGGTCAAGTCTGCGAGAAGTTAATATTAGATTATTTATCAACTGAACCGATCAATCCGTTATAAACGGCCGGTATAGTCATTATATACGAATGCGAATATAACTCCGTCTATATTATCCTTTATTGTCGATATTTAAAAACTGCTCGATCACTTGCGCGGTTAAATATGAAAAAAAAAAAAATATTTTTTAATCGATATACGTATGTCCAAAACATATTCTATCCAGAGACATAGTAGAAATATCGCGGGTAGATACGTATATATATATAGTGAAGGAAATAAAACTGCAAAGGCAAATTTTTCTCTTTTCGAATTCGCGTCTGGCTTCGCTGAGTTCCTAAGAATATTCTCAAATGGTTTGGAAGATGACGTTGCTATATTTGAACCGACGCTGACCGTCGTTCAAACAACGATTCCTCAACCCGTTTTATCAGATTTAATAATTCCTTAGATTTCTTTAGATTTCCATCGGCCCCGTCACGCACCACTTTACGAGATGACTGTCGAACCTGAAATAGGTTCCTGTACCTATATTTTCATTTTTTTATATATATTTTTTTGTTATTTTTTGTTTTCTTGTTTTCTTGTTTTTCTAATGAAATTTAGAAAATAATTACCTCACACGTTAAAGACCTTCGAAACTCTGATCGTAAGCTATATTAACTATAAGCTGTAAGGTACAAACTACAAACTAAGCGTAACTCGTATAGTGACGACGCCTACGCGAACGCCGATGCCAGGCGCCCAATTGGAAACGTTTATTAATTGGACTCTGGCTCCAAGTATAGATATACCCATCAGAATCTCTCGTCAACATACATCCAATACTCTCGGCTAACCAGGCGTCGCGACGACGCGTTGCCACGAGATATATAGCTATATTATATGTATACAATTCTATACCCGAGCTAAAGCGGGACTCGAGTAAATGAAAAACGACCGAGATGCGAGAGGCGAGAAGCGAGAAGCGAGAGAAGAAGCCAGAAGAGGAGACTTGCTCTCAAAGATACTTCCTTCCGGAATTATATTCCTATTTAATTATAATCGCATGTAGATTTTCAAAATTGTGCTGAAATTTTGCAAATTTATCACACAATCATTATTATTATTATTATTATTATTATTATTATTTACACTAGGGTGGTCCTTAATTTGATCATATTTCAATTTCAATGCTCCCATGGGCCAGGACGTCTAGAAATATGTATAAAAAATGTATCCGAAACCCCAGGTTTCTATCTCAATTCTAAATACCACCCTCAAGCCTTCGAATTTTCCCATTTGAATAAAACACGATTGGTGACATTTCGCGGTTCATTCTATTTCTTCCTATATTGCAGTATAGCTCCGAAAAATTTCAAACTTGTTACACTCCTTACCTGTAGTAGTACACGGAGAGAAATGTCAAGTAAATATTCCTATGCAGCATGGTAACAGTTCCCATGCTCTATAGTTTGTATAAGCGGTCACATAAGAGCGGTGCGACACAAACTATAGAGCATGGTAACCGTTACCATGCTACATAGGAATATTTACTTGAAATTTCTCTCCGTGTAAGTATATCATGAAAATTCAACAGATTTTCAACGATATAATTTTCGAAGTTACAGCGCATGAAAAATAATTTCTTATCTCCAAATTGTGATCAATGAAATTTTGTCGTGCAAAATCTGTAAATTTTTCACGGATACCTATATTACTATTTACGGAGTTTCTGATCATTCGAAGCGATAATGCGATAAGAAGTAACAAATAATCCCGAAGTACTAAAAATCGTGGTGTTATTTAAACGGGAAAGTTCGAAGACTTTGGGGCAGTATACACAGAATTGCGATAGGAAGCTGGGATTTTGATTAGATTTTTTTTCTACATATTTGTAAACGTTCTGGCCATAGGAGCATTGAAATTCAAAAATGATCAAATTAAGGACCACCCTCCAATATATACGTATAATATAATTCTTGATATGTATGTAGAGAAAAAGTATATAAATAATGGAATTTAGACTTCACCCTGATCATGGATATAGGGTAAGTATCGAAACTTAAGTCAGAGATTTTTGCTATTATAGAAATTGAAACAGTGCGAAACATATAAGCGAGCTCGTAAAAGTTGGCTAGAAGCCGAGAATCGTTCACCCGCGATTCACTAATCGCGACGACTTCCACACGCCGGTTAATTAACTATAGAATCAAGTGGGCAGAGGAGCTGAGACAACGATTAACGATCTTTAGGTATGTGTTTGACCTATCCTTTATTTGACACGATTCATTCGCTTCAAAGTTTAAAAATTTTATTTTATTTTATTTTTTTCTGTTTCGTTTTCGTCTCCTTCGAGTCGCTTTTTGACAATTCATTTTCCACGCTATTCATATTATGCATTTATGCATCCACAGCGCGACGTAGCACGTTGCTGCAGTATCAAAGCTGCCCTCATTCTATAACCCGCGACGCGTTTCTAGGTATAAGGCGTTGGTGTTCACCTATATTTTCTTTTACCCAGCATAGGGATTACGCGGCTAGAAAAACTTTACTTCCACGTATTCGCCCATAAGCTTAAACTTACAGACTTGAAGATTCATTCACGCTTCGTCGAGCGTGTGATCTTACGACGGCACAGAATCTCGGCTGCATGTTATCAACGAGTTTAGTTGCCCCGATGCATCGTTGCAGATGGTATCCGCCTACCATAGTCCATAGATACATCATCCCTTTATATAGCTATCTATCTCTACTGTTATAACGTTGTGAGTCACGATACGTCATACAATCTTGATACACAAATAAAATTCAAGGTGTATAATATATAATATAAGTGAATATAGTAAATGCGGTACACAATAGGTAGGTATATAAGATTGAGTAAATTGAAGGGGCCGAAATTTACTCCACGATCTGTGGTTCACCGCGAATATCTAGGTAAAGGATCAAAGCGAATATCGACAGACGTCAAGGATGATAAGGAACCTGTATAAAGCGTCACGGTTTCGCGAAATAGTTCAGATTGTATATTCTCTCCGAAGCTAGATCGCTACATTTTTTATTCGTCTTTACATAGTTGACCCTAAAAGAGAATTTTCTTCGTTCTTTGTTAAATTTTTACAACGTAACGAGTGATAGAAATCAAATATGTGTGAATGTTGAAGACAGGAAAAAATTTTATCTATCGAATTACTGTCGCAAAAAACTACGTCAGTTCAACTGAAATTGGTTAAAACGTTTATCTGTTAATCGGTTAATTACTTAATACATATTTTGCGAAAATTCCTTTTAAAGAGGATAGAAATATCTGATTCGAACAGCGGGTTATAAAGAATAGATTTATACCGTGAAAATGAGATTTTCTGAACCGTAAATATTATACACTCCACAGATTACAGGTCATAGATCATAGATCATAGATCATAGATCAACGTTGAAGATTTCATGCACTTACGGTGAACAGCAATGTTCAATATGTAGTACATCCATTGTCCTCGTAGTCGTTGTCTTCGAGAAGTGAAACCAACCGAGCAAAGGATTCGGTAACAAGGCCGTGTTCGATACGGTAACCGTAAACTGGTTCGAGTTCAATGACAACATTCGCGATATTTGATATCAACGCAGTTTCGTAGGTGCTACTATCAATCACGGGTCTAACACACGCTCGGTTATAATCGCAGGGGATAAGGAACAATATAAAAACGGAAATAATTAGCGGTTATATGATTAGAAAAATGTAGTTTGCAGTAATTTAATACTTCTTTTTCTTTTTCTTTTTCTTTTTCTTCTTCTTCTTCTTCTTCTTCTTCTTTTTCATCTTGTTCTTGTTTTTCATCATTTTCAGCTCTTCTCTTTATCAATGGCTCAATCCTATAACGCGTGAAAGAATTAGCAAAGTCTTTAGCTCGTCGCAATAGCTGGTGCAAAGATTAGCTACCAATACGAAGCCGAGAGAAAAGAGGAACGAGGAACGAGGAAAGAGGTGAAAGAGGGGAAGGGCCGTCTGGCGATTAAACTTATCGGATAAATATACAGGCCGGCATATCGTGCCACTCCCGGGGCCATATGGCGGTTGTTGGTCGTTGTCACCTTTCCGCGATATATCTATGACCACGTCGACTACCATGTCTCTGTGTTAGAAACACATTTTAACGCTCTGTTGCTATAGAGGCGTTGGTTACAGCCTGACGCAAGGATTTATGTCAGAAGAATAAAATTTCATTTTCGTTTTTCAACAAACTGTTTCGATGTACACATATTTCTTTTTTTTTTTTTCTCCACCTTATACTCGTCGCCGTTCTGCAAACGTATCGCAAAATTTTCTCATCGAACTGACGAAAAATCGTTTATTTTTTTATTTTTACATCAGATTTAATCATCTAATTTATGTATATATATATATAATATTAGCTCTCATCAATTCAGCTTCAAAATTATATTATTGAGTCATTTAATTTTTCTTCTATAATGATAAATAATGAAATCATTTTACATATATCTATGAACCACATATATCTACCTACCTATCCTATTCGACAGACATGCGAATAAAAAGAATTTAATGAATCGCGTACGTTGATATTTTTAGTATAGCTGGACAAAGAGTAAATTTTGCATACCTGTATAGTAACTATTGTTACAACAGATTTATGACATAAACTTTTTTGCATCCACCTGTACAATCTGTTCACATGTATTAAGTACCTGCGAGCTAGTGTGTATGTATGTATACATACCCACGTGTCTCCGGATTACACGTTTCGTCCGAAACAATACCCTCTTTCCGTTCACCGGGAGTTCGCTATCGGCGCGTGACGATAGAGCTTTTATTTCGAGAAGCAGTCGTCACTCGTTCTCCTATATTCTTTTTTTTTTTTTCTTATTTTTCTCTCTCTCTCTCTTTCTTTCCTCGAAACTCTTTCATTTTCTCATTTTATTTTTTTATTTTTTTATTTTTTATTTTAGCCATGCACGATACCCCGTGTCAAATCTCAACTCTGGACTACAAGCACGACATAAACACTCCTAAATCCGATTCTATGTAAACAAAGTTTTCCTAAACATTGACGTAACTCCCAGTTTTATTAACTTTTCATAGTCAAAGCGGCCGCCGAACGAAAAACCAAGTCAATCCACAGCGACAGGAAGAAAAAAAAAAAAAAAAAAAAGAAAAAAAAAAAAAAAACATCAACGAAACAAAATCAGGTCTTCTGAAGAGAAAAATGAATATAATTGTGTGAATTGAGTGAAACGAATCTTTCAGATTTTAATCCCATAAACTTTATGTTGTTGCAGAAATTACAACAATTTTTGTCATTTTTGCCATTTTTTTTTTTTTCATTCTACCTGCATCTTTGCACACGACTAACAGCCTGGATCGAGAGTTGGACACTAGATAATCCCAGGCAAGCAAACTAAACTAAAACAAACTAAGCCAGCCTCGTAGTTCTCGACGGATTTGGTTACCGTTCGCTTGCAAACAGAAAACTATACACATATACTACCTATAAGCGGCGGTGAATCTGTCCTCTCATTCTTAGAAATCGTTCGGTAATTACTTCTTGTTATAATTCTGTTTTTTTTTTTTTTTTTTTTTTTTTCTTGGAATATAAAACAAGAAATGGATAACTAGACTTGAAAGAGACGCGCTAGCCTTCAAAGGCGTTTGAACAACGAGATGTGTATGTATAATGTATGTACTACACTATTAGCTACCTGTCAATTTTGATTATATTGATCAATCATCGTATTGCAGCTGCATGGTTTAGCCATAGAAGTGGTTAACTATCGCTAGACTAAGCATAGTGTATACCAGATATTAACAGTCGAACGAGCAAAGCTAGCTTCTATCTACGGGTTAATTTAACCGGAAGAAATTCTGACGCGTGATTAAATGGAACTGCGGATTATTATGTGCGGAAGAATCGGCGATCTATAGCCAAAGCGAAGCTATGAAGAAAATAGAATATTTCAAACTATGATATAATAGAAAAAAGATGAGTGCGCAGGATATGAAGAACGGAAGAGTTTGCGAACAGAGGATAAATGTTGGAACAAATTTTGCATTTTTTTTTTTTTTTTTTTTTTCGAGGTAAAAAATTCCGCGTACCACGTCATAAAATTGCCTTAAAAAGCCGATATAATCGTAAGCCTAGAACACTTGTAAGTCGTTAGTCGATATTTTACGAGAAAGAAGAAAAAGTGAAAAAGGGGCAGCGAAAGAAAGCGAGAAGAAGAAGAAGAAGAAGAAGAAAAAAAGGGAAATAGGGCAAAGAGCTTTCGCCCTCCCTTTTCTCAGCACGATACGGCGTCCTCTAGCATTCTGACGGGGGTATCCATTGACTAAGGGAGCAGACGCGAGAGCTTTTAATATTGAACGAACGCCCGTAATTAATTAACGCGTCAGGTAATAACGCGATACTATGGCGCACCTCCGCCTGCCAGCGGGCATCCCGACTCACATCCATGCGTCCCTGTCAACTGTACGCGTGGGTCTGACGCACGCTCACTATACATGCGTGCAAACCTGATGTATACATATAAATGTGGGCTTTTATCGTTAGGAGGGCGAGATTCTATCCTGCTTTTGTTAATGCCAAAAATCAACTATTTTAATTTTAATTTTAATCATTCGAGGAGGCTGCTATTACACTTTTTGAATAAATTAAAAAAAAAAAAAAAAAAAATTATGTTATATAGACTTATTTGTAATGGTTTTTGAGAAATTGCATTAAATCTCACAAATTCTGATTAATTTTTTGGAAAAAAAAAATAACCAACACATTTCCAGACAAAACGTGTTCATTATTATTATAATCTATCGATATAAAAGAGCAAAAAAAAAAAAAAAATGTTTTCTATAATTTATCGAATTTAATAAAGTTATAACTATTCGATATTATGAAGGAGATATAATTAAAATGAATTATCTTAAAACAGAAAAGAAGAAGAGACTATGTATTTTCTAGTGATGAGAAATTCTTGCGTTCTAGCAACTATATATAGAGACGAATAGAATTAGAAGATATTCATTCAAAATTGACTAACGCGAATATCGTGAGTAACTAAAACTTGTACTTATATGCATACGAAATAATTATGATACAAACAATCTTCAGGTGGTAATTAAGTGTCGGGTAATATACGTAATAGTATTTAAAACTGAAGTTAACGGGATGCATTCGGGTTGTTAGAAGTGTAAGTACCGTTGCGAAACATAACTCTGCGCTAGAAATCCAGTAGAGTATATTATGTAGGTGTATATATATATTTATACATACCTATATATATGTTACACTATCTCTCTATATACGGGTGTATAACTTAATAACGAGGAAACAGATGGGTGGGATTGATATTACGTAATAATCACAACTCTTGAAGGGGTGGAGTAGAGAGAAGAGAGAAGAGAGGAGAGAGAGAAGAGAGAAGAGGAAGAGGAAGAGGAAGATGAGGGCGCGTGAAATTCAATAAACGAATCCATTCAGGAGCTATCTGAAGCAAAGTTGCAGATACGCGTTACTGGAGCACAATGCGATCCCCTGTCCTGGAGTAACAGTGAATATATAAACCGACCAAGACCTAGTGTGCATATCGAAGTCGCCCTCCTCATGTTTGTGTGCGCTATTTGTTCACTGCGTCTCGTCTAGGCAGACGTATAAACGTATACCAAGTATGCACACCATGTGCGAGTAAGAGTGGTAAAGATAAAGAGAAATAGAAAGGGAACGAGAAAGAGAAAGAGAAAGAGAAAGAGAAAGAGAAAGAGAAAGAGAGGAGAGAAGGAGAAAGCCCTTTATTATTATTAATGTCTGTACGGATGGTTTCTGTGTACGTTTCATCCGGCGAACTTGGTTATCAATCATCGTTGAGACCACGACGCGTACTTACCACGAACGAACGAACGAACGAACCAACCAACCAACCAACCAACCAACCCGAAACCATGGAGCGAACGAACCGTCACAAATTTTGTACGCTTAATAATACAGGCGAAACAAAAAAGCAAAAAAGCAAAAAATAAAAAATAAAAAAATAAGAACCAGGGAGGCTATCCAGAGTCTAGAATTCAGCCTCTTTTCTCTTTTGATCTCATCCATACCATCTGATCCCTCTGGTATTTCTGTGCTTTTCCAAAGCTTATTAACTTTCTAATTAACATAATATAAACCCTGCCCGCGTATAGCACAGCGCTTCGCCAGGTTATCAAATCATAAGTATACTACCAACAAGAATTCCTTGACGACGATATAGGCTTACCTGTGAATTATCGTTAGAATAAAGAAAGTGAAGGTATTTTCCATATGATTCGTTTATCATTATTACCTATTCTTTTGAACTGCAACGAAATTCAGGAATTAACCGACTCCGAAGCACGCGAGGGTAGGTCGGTGGCTAACGGAGCGTGGATAGGTGATTAGCGTTATCATACAGTTCGGTGGTTCACTTTAGCGGTGGTGGACGGATAGGATAGTCATTTCAGGTTGTGGGAGGGAGAGTAAAGAGAGAGAGAGAGAGAGGGTGGAGGGGTAGACTGACTCGCCCTCATTGGCAAACGGACGGGCAGACAGACGGGCGAACAGAGGCACCCGCATATCAAATAGCGCGTGTTACGGAATACAAGCAATTCCCATCAACCAATATTGTCATGTGGGTAATGAATGGCATTGAATAAACATGCGCCACTTCATATTGAAATGATAATTATTACGATAGAAGAGGAAATCTTTTTTCTGTTTTTTTTTTTGTTTTTTTTTTTTACTTTTTCTTCTTTTAGTTTTTATTATTTCATTATTAATACGATCGTATCGTATCCATACATATAGATCTACGTCACAAAGTATGTATGTATGTATGCATGGAATGTACCTACCTACCCTCGTTTCGTCTTCAGCAAAAAAAAAAAAGATAAAAAAGTAAAAAAAAAAAAAAAATAACCAATAAGGATGGAAGGAAGGATCGAGTTTTTCCCGCGCTTTTACACACCTCATTGTCAACCCTAGCTCAACAATCTCTTCTCGTTTCTACCTCGTCGTCGTTATCCACCCTAAAAAATATACGCAGTTTGTCGTCGGTCAAATTGGGGTATCGATATAACGGTTTTTTCTCCTTAATAAGCACAGAGATAACTTTGGGGGTTGCCGATAAAAGCGTAACCTCCTGGTAGGCACAGGTAAATAGGTAGGTGGGTATAGGTAGGTATACAGGTTTGTATAAAGGGTCTTGAAGCTAGGCGATACTGAATTAAAGATGTGATGATATAAATTTACTCGCACGTGGGTAGTGCCAGGCGATTTGTAAGATCAGAAGGTTATAAGCATTCGTACAACGTAGTAGTTGTACACGACAGTTAAAACTGTTGCTTGAATGGAAATTTTTTTTTTTTTTTTTTTTTACATTTCTTTCCACCCTATACTCGACCACGTCAACTTCCCTGGTTACATATTTATTTATAACAGATTGGCAACGATTGGTCATGATCATCTATTCCCATAATTCATCCCTAACGCGTTAACTCGCGCTCGTCTCTGCGTCGTTCAATGCAAATTTGCTTATGCAAAACACAGTCGGTGCGTGTGTCAATCGGATAGAAACGTTACATATACCTACATACATGCTTATGTACACACACGGCATGCCCATGGCTCAAAGGTACACTATACAATTCGGCCACACTATGAATATAGGTAGTATATATTATAGATCACTCTATTCAAAATAATAATATCAAACAGGGTGTTCATAGCTTGCAAGGGTGTCTGTTTCTCAGATAAATCTAGAATGTGCACACGATCATCATAGCGAGTTAGAAAGTGATTAATGACAAAAATGATGATATTAAAAACGATTGTGCAGTAATTATATTATCGATATTTTAATCCAGTACACTCAGAAAAAGGTCTTGTTGACACAACCAAAATTTGGGTTATTATATGCACAATCACACTTTTTAGTTCAGTCAACCAAAAAATTTGCTGGAATAGCCAAAATTTTGGTTGTCCCAACAAAATTTGGTTTTCCCAACAAAATTTTGGTCATCCGAACGAAATTTTTGGTTGACTGAACAAAAAATTTGATTGTGCATATAATAACCAAATGTTGGTTGTGTCAACCTGAATATAGAGATGTGAAAAGTATATGGTATATGGTAGATGTTAGATTCTGAAGGGTAATATAGCGCAACTGGTTATTTCTCATAAGTATTATAAAACACAACCGGGTTCAGGTATAGGTATATATTATATGATGATGAGTTAGGTACTATAACAACGATGGTGAATTTATGCTTTGTGAATACGACAGCTGTCATCAAGTTCTAAATTCAAACGAGATTAAAACGATAACGTTAATGTTGCGAGGGTGAAAATGATTGGAGTAGATATAGACGTCGATTTGTTTTGTTAGATAAATTATAAGGGACGAAACTAAATGTGTGTTTAGAATTTAGAATTGAATAGCGCTAAGCGAAAAATTCTAGAAATAAAAGTTTCATTTGTCAATTGCAGATTAAAATTGCTTCTATATTTATATTATAATTAATTGATGTGTGCTACAAAGTGCAAGTGAAGATATCAGATCTCTGATGTTTCGTTTATAATACCTTATCATCGCGAGTCCAACAACCGAGGATAAATTTGGCAACATTTCTATTCTCTCTATCCGCGGTTTATATACAATTATTTTTGCGGGAATTGATTCGCTTGTTAAGTTACAAGTCGACGACACGAAGACACTGAGTGTATCTTAACTTGCGAATAAACCTAGTGCCAGCTGTAGCCAAGCCAATATCACGAATCCGGTGACAGCTGCTCGTATAAATTCACGGTCTTAATCCAACCGGAGTGAACTAGATGAGCCCACCATTGTTTGTCCCCGGCCAGCTCTATTTTCTGTTTCCTATCATATTTTTCACTGTTTTTTGTACTACAAGTTATTCTCGCCTTTTGGCAGCATTCTTATCTCACTTTTACTGCCCCTCTGTACATCGTCAAAGGAAATACACGCACGTATGTATATTGGGTTCGTCCTTATTCAGGGCTCGAACGAATTTTTTAATAGGCGCCCCCCAAATCGGCTCTCAATAATTTTTTTCAGATTTGAATATAAATTTTTTCTCATCGAAATGATAATTTCTCCTATGAAATGCGGTGCGGAATTAATTTAACGCTAATTTCTAATCAACATCGGAATCGTTGCTATTCAAATGACTGATATGGTTGTCTGAAAACGAGAAAATTCAGTTCACTTGAATCGTGATGTAATCGTGATTAAAATTAGCTCAGCACTATATACGCCCGCGCGGTTAGCACGATACGGCTATGTGTTTATACGTAGGTATGTGTTTGTACCTTTGTATGTACGTACTCTCAGCTCACTCAACCGTACATTACCAGGATTACGTCCTTTGTGTAATCCTGACCCGGAGTACGAGGACCCAAACAACCCTCCCGAGCACCACGTCGTAATCTGGGCTAGCTTCAATCGGAGCGAGACTAATTGTAAGACGCAACCAGTGCTTACCACCCCATAAGCCAAGGAACGGGGTTAGGGCTGAAAAGTGTGATCAGATTTGAAGAAAAGTATACGAAAATTTGATGAGCCCGTATACGATTTTAATACGCAGTCGACTTTTCCATTGATTTTTTAGAATGCTAAGATAAGATAGGTCAGATTCCGCAACAGTGCGAGAAAAGTACTGGAGTGAAAATGTGCGAAGATCAATCTTGTCAAGTTTCAAAAATTATTCCCTGCACGGAGAGAATTTTATGATAGCGTGTACGATATTAGAATGATATGGTCTGGTATGGTATGGTATTGTATGGTTCATATCAACATAAAATATGATAACCATTACCATCAGAGTGGTGAATTATTTTATACAGATGATAAAGATTATCATCAGAGTGGTGAATTCAATCATCTCTATCATTGAATCGGTTGTAGTGTGCTTTTACAATAATGCGATAGTATAGTATTTACGATAAAATTCTCTCCGTGTGGTCTTTCCCATTTCCAAAATGCAAAATCAGTCGATAAAAGTTCTTCGTGTCTTTATCCCTCTTGGAAAAAAAAAAAAAAAAAATTGTACTTTAGAATTGAACATATTTTTTCTAATGAATTTTATACGGTGGTCTTACTTTTCGGAGCTTTTCTAGATGGACATATCATCGAGGACTCGAAGAAAAATGTTTTCGTACTTTTAATTGAAATTTAAAAGCTTGTTGAATTCAAAAAGTGCTCTGATAACTTTGGTACAAAATTTCGGAACTGGACTTGAAATTTTTTTCAGCTATGAGATGCCACCGAATGTAAAAAAAAAATTCTGAACTTTTGGAATTGCTCCATCTTTGCGGGCTTTGCTTTAGGTATTTTCAAGAAGTCCATTTCTGTCCATGCGAGTTATTTGGAGAAGTCATTTTTCAAGGCGAAGGTTGGGTAGGTGGGTAGGGTAGGGTAGGTCTTTGTATATCGTGAGCGTAAAGACATGCGTAATAGGTATTTAAGTAGAAATTATTTCGCACAAAAATTCGTGGAGGGTATGTACGAGTTAAACCAGCCAAGTTTCGCCAAGGTTAAGTGTTATTTATCCGCAGCTAAAGAGTAAGAAAAAGTAAGATAAAGAAATAAGGAAAGAAAAAAGAAAAAGAAGAGAAATAACGCCGTGGGCACCGACGCCCACATTTTCGTCTACAATACATAAAAGATAAAAAAAAAAAAAAAAAAAAAGAATTATAAAAGGGGCGTCCTGACGACGAGGAAGCGAGAAAGAGAAAGAGAGAACGGCGTTTATCCTGCAGCTTCAAGAAATTCGACAAAGCCAAGCTATAATCCTACCATCATCATACATAAGACCCGGAACTATATAGGAGAATTTAATTCGTTGTCCCCTAGCCCTACGTGTACCTACAGTGTAATTCCATTTCCAACATGCACCCGGACCACCGAGTATAGGTATAGGGGTATGGCGAGGGCCGCAATTAGCAGGACTTGCAGCCGGGTGGCAGCGTGCGATGAAAGTGATCGAGAGGTTGAGAAGCAGAAAATGAAACAACCTCGGCGAAAAGCTAATGATGTAATCATTATTATTACGGCAGGCCATTTCTCCTCGTAACAAACTGTTTATACACCGCATTAATCTCCGGTGGTAATGCATCAGTGGGTTTAACCACCAGCATCGCTAGTATAACCAGGAATAGAGGGTAACGTGAAGTTTTCTGGTACTACGTATTTTCAAACCATTTTGCAGTTGATTTAAGTGAAAAAGATTAAAACGCGTTTATATAGTTCTAGTTAGATATTTTTGTGGTTTTATTTTTCTTTTTTTCGGTTCTTTTTTATTTTTTTTTATTTTTGGTTTCTGTGAATTTTTGACAAGAAAAGAGTTTCCTCTGGGAGGCGCGAACAGCCTTTAAAATATGCCTTGGCCAACTCGGGGTATAAAACGCGTGCGATACCAGTCCCACGCGGTTACTTTTGTCAAATATTAGGGTATCCCAGCGAGTCCCGAACGCATTAGACCATTCAAGGATAAAATATCTGACGCGTAACGGTGAATAATAGATCGCGTTACCGTTGTGAGAAAAAAAAAGAGATGAAATATGAAAAATAAAAAAATAAGAAATAAAAAATAAAAACTATGGATACACGTCAACACCGACCCCCACCACCATCCCCCGTTACCACTATAAAGTAGAAAATTTCGTTGGAATAACTATGATGTATTATTTTCAACGCCTAGTAACTCGGTCTGAACTCCAATATCTGAGAATCGCGTATAGGTACGAGACGACGACCATTTCTGTCCTTTACATATGTGACAAGAAACACCAGCATATAAAGTCATATAAGAGCTGTTATGCGACCGTTTGACATTTTTTTAATCAAAAGGTCGTATAATTTTTTCCCTATGTTACCTATTACGCGAAAAACTTCAAAATATATTCAAAAACGTTGCAATTAAAAATTGGCCAAGTATTGCATACGACCTGTCGGTCCTAACTGAAAGCGACATTATACGACATTTGGTCGTTTGCGAGGGGCGTCTCACTCAAGAATTCAACGTGTAGAACGTTAAAAATAACGCACGAACACTGCACGAACACTGTCAATTAACGCAAAACTCAGCGAAGAATTCATTGTAATGAGCGTCTGAAACCGTCGAACTCAGCGTACTGAGCGTCTGAAATCGTCGAACTCAGCGTACTGAGCGTCTGACATCGTCGAACTCAGCGTACTCAGCGTCAGGACCGTCTGCCTAACGTATGAATTCAACGTGAATTCATGCGTTAGGTAGACGGTCTCGAACGTTGGGAGTTCAGTGTTTAGCGTTGACATCGTACGAAATCATACAATACCGTCATACAATGTCGTAACAGTTTCATTTGAATTCAGAGTGAGACGCCCCTCGGTCGTTTGTATATAAAAGTAAAAACATTCAAATTTTGGATGAAACTAAAAGAACGAGTAATTCAACAATTACAAGCAGAAGGTCGTATGTTACACAGAAAGAAAGGTTGAAGGAAAGAAGGAAAGGTTGACTTGCTTCAAGATAATTTTCTTGGCTCAAGTTAACCTTTTTTTCTGTGTAGGTAGATACGTCTGTTAAGCATTGATTTTTTTGTTGTTGTAAGAACCTGGAAGCAGAAAATCGTATTCGTCCATATGGTTTTAGGTTTTCAAATTCATAATTTTGAATTATTCATGCGTTTTCATATTTTTTATGGCGAGTTGTGGCATAAGTAAAAAAAATTATCTGACCTAACGTCACAAAAGTCGTATTTTTTGTGCTTATATGAGACCTTATGCCATTAGACACACGTATCTAGGTATCATATGTATAGTTTACACCTCCCGATTCACACGGGTTAATTAATTCACGGTTCACTCCGTGTTCTCTCGTGTATAACCGAAGTGCGTCTTTGCATAAGATCAGAGACGAGCCACACCGGAGCCAGTAGGTATATAAGTGAAGTACGTATAAACTACACACCAAAGCACACGCGTGGTGTCATTAAGTGCGATAAAGCGATCCAGGGAAGCAGTAACTCACCGATGGTGGCAGAAGTGGGAAGTCACGGTTGATGCATGGCTTAGGCAGCCACGAGGCCACCCTGGTGGCACCAAGAGTACCATGAACACCCAGTGAAGCACGCAAACCAATTAGCCTGGACGAATAGCCAACAAAGCCAGCTTGCACCAAAGCTTGCTTCGGATGGTGAAGACGAAGAAGTAACGAAGAATTTCCGGTCAGAAATTGTTTCCCACTATATTTCGACGGTGGTAATTGTAGGTATAGTGGCCGTTTGAAACGCAAGGCGATATGGAGATACGGCGAGGAAGACATTTAGGGCAGAAACTGGTGAATTGCCAACAGGCCATGACTCCATGCTTCTAAATCATCGCCGAGGTTCACGGACTCCTAATATCTACTAGGGTGGCTTATTTACGTCCGAATTTATGGACTACGCTCAGCTATGCAGTCTAGTCTCGTAGGTCACTGGCTCCCCCAAGTTCATACCATCTTAATAGAAAGATGTGGTTAACTGATGAGCGACAGGTATTTTCAACTTCTCTGATCGATTATCAGCTATTTAAACGGAATATTGATGAGTGAATGAGAAGCGGAAATGGCATGGGATTCTGCTTCAATCTCGTTGAATTTCGTCTTGAATAAGTCCGAGTTAGTAATACTTGAAACAATAAGCGGTTTGGGAAACAGCGCGCGTAGCTAACGTAGCCAACCGATCCCCAGGCTACATTTGAAATTCTGACGTTTCGTGCACGTATATACCAAAGTTCATGTACAGCCTTGAGCAGTACATACATACGGCTTATACAACGCCATTGCGTTTTCGGTTCCGGCAAGAGTCGGCTCTGAGGTGCGTCTGAAAGTCCTTTGGCAGGAAATTGTTAGGGCCGCCGGAACCGGAAAGGTAAAAGGTAGGGATGAGGGGAAACGTGAAGAGGCAATTAAGATTTGCTTCATTCTTTGGTAAATAAGAAACGCCGTCTTTCAAAAAGCTTCTTTTCCTTTTATTATATCACTGGAAAACTATCGTTAGCAAATTACCGGGATCACGGAAAGCTTAATAAAATACCATCATGGTGAAGAGAAGTTATTCGTTTATAGTTTTATACATAACTCATTTAGAAAAAGTCAATCGAAGTATGTAATTAGCAGGGCCCGGATCTCGGTGCTCTAAAAACAATATGACAGTCTAGCTAGCAGCGAGTGGATTGCTGAGAAGGCATAGACTGTCACTTATATTATGTATAAGTGATTCTATAACATATATAATATATCGCGTTACTAATGCCATAAGGTCGTAAGCGAAAATATACGACCTTTTGGTCTTCTTAAAACCAGAAGGTCGTATAATTTTTTTTTCATGCCATTCGCCTAAAAATGCACGGATATGAATAAATCCATCAAAATGTTGAAAATCGAGAAATTTATTTCGACACGACCTTCTGGCTTTAGTTTTGAGAGAAAATCAGGAAAGATATAGCCAGAAGATCGTATTGACCGTAATTTTAGTTTTTTCTCTGTTTTCTCGGTTACGATCACTTCTCATTGGTTATTTTCCGTAGAAAATGTAATTCCGAAGATTCTCAAAAATTAAAATAGAACAGAAATTTTTATTCTTTAATAAAAAAAAATTGTAACTTTTGTTTTGTCATTTTGAAAAAGTGTTTATTTCATCAGATTTTTTTTTCACTGCACTAATTCGTTTCTGTTCGTGAATAACGTCATTTCTGAAATTTAGGTCGATACGACGTTAAAAATAAAAAATAAAAATAAAAAAAATAATAAAAAAAACAAAGCCAGAAAGTCGTATCGACCAAAATTCCAAAAATGACGTTATTCACGAACAGAAACGAATTAGTGGCGATGAAAGAAAAAAATCTGATGAAATAAACACTTCTTCAGCATACAAAAAAAATATTGCAATTTTTTTAATTGAAGAATAAAAATTTCTATTTCTATTTCATTCTAATTTTTGAGAATCTATTGGGAATCACATTTTCTACGAAAAATAACCAGTTAGAAGTGATCGTAAGCGAGAAAACAGGAAAAATTAAAATTTTGGTCGATACGACCTTCTGGCTTTAGTTTTCGTGATTTTTCCGTGAAACTAAAGCCAGAAGGTCGTATCCGCCAAAAATTATTTTTTTTTGGGAATTTCAATGGAAATAAGCATTTTCGTCAATTTCCAGACGATTCCAAAAAAAAAAAAAAAAAAAATGGCGGACATGACCTTCTGGCTTTAGTTTGCGTGATTTTTTCGTAAAACTAAAGCCAGAGGTCGTATCGACCAAGATTCATGTTTATGCTCTATTTTATCTAGTATCACTTCCAATTTATATTTTTCTCGTGGATAATGTTATATTTCTCACATTTTGCTCGATACGACCTTCTGGCTTTATCTTTCCCGATTTTCTCTCAAAACTAAAGCCAGAAGATCATATCGACCAAAATTTTCGATTTTCAAAATTTTTATGGATTTATTCATATTTGTGAATTTTTCGTCGAATGGCATAAAAAAAAATTATATGACCTTTTGGTTTTAAGAAGACCAAAAGGTCGTATAATGTTGCTTACGACCTTATGGCATTAGTAACGCGATTTAAACATATATTATAAATCACCTATATATAATATATAAGTGACGCAGTCTACGCCTTCTCAGCAATTCACTCACTGATAGCTAGACTGTCATATTGTTTTTAGAGCACCGAAATCCGGGCCCTGGTAATTAGATTTTCTTTGGGTACCATAAAGGCTAATTTGTACCCAAGTGCAGATCAAACTGTGTAAATGTAATTAATAGATAATCTGTTTTTGGTAGCTGAAGATGATTGCAATAACTGCTTCGACAATTGATCTTCAATCGACAACAACCGTGATTAATTATCCGGCGAGAGGCACGCCGTGGATGAGAGGCCAAATCAACAGAAATGGAACTTGATTACAAGAGAAGCAGGGCGGATCGCTATTCGCTAGTCACAAGTGGACAACGTCCAACTGTTCATCTCGACCTACTACCTGACTACTACCACCGCATAGACCCATGTATCACCGACGGGTTTGCTTTGTCCAATATTCCAAGGCATTTCGATGTGTTATTCAATATTCCATAGTAGATTGTTGAAATCAGTCAATCGTGTAACAGAATACAAATGATGCAAACTCCAATATGGCTCTATTGCATACTACAAAATGAGTGCTGAAGCTCTGTAGCGTTCATTGTCTATGATAAGTTTCAGCAGCTGCAGTGTTTTCGTATAACTTTAGCAATGAAGAGCAATGTAAACCATCCAGTTGCATTTGAACGATCTGTTACGTGCTGATAGTGCCAAAAACACGATTGTTCAGTAGAGCAAAAGAACTGTGTCACTATTTTTAATTCTTAACGAATTCTATTGTAAAAATTCATGAGTATGGCACATCGTGTGCTCAATCGAAAGCCATATTACTGGAAATGTAAGAGTTGTTCTAATTTTGAGGATTAGATTCGTGAAAATAAGGAAAATTCCAAAACATGACGATGTACCTACACTAAGCGTAATACTGGTCAATCAACAGACTTCAAAAATACCCTAATGAATTGATATGTTCCCGAAAACCTTCTCCATCGAATGATGAATGATCTACAATAGCTGTAAAAGAGTGAATATGGCGTTTCTCAAAAAGTGAACTTAGCTGATTTTCTTTTCTGTTTATTTCTTTAGGGAATGTGAATTCAATACGTAGTTCGGAGATTCGAGAAGAGCTTCTAGAATGACTCGTATCGCAAATTCCCATGTGAATGCCGAATTAACGAATCATGATTTCTACGGTAATATAATTTGTGGTGTGTTTTTGACATTGAATAAAATTCATACTGTATCCGATGGCTGGGAAGCCTCCTTGTTGTTAGTTATTGTATAAATTAAGTAAATAAATACGATCCGGTAGGTCATAAAAATTATTCCATTGAAACGACAATTTCGCACCGAGATGTCACCATAGGACTCAATTAAAGTTCGAGTTTGTATGCGTGGCTACGATATCAGTTCATATACACATTTTCATAATTGCTCAAAACGCTTCGCACTGTTCATGCATGCTTGTGTTTCACCTACCACGATATATCCCGTTTTAGTAAACATTTTAATCGTTACGTAAATCGCACTGCTACATTTCACACTCGTTGTCCAGTACCACAATTTTCTCATTGTCATAAAATACCAGTAGGCTATGAGCTATGCTCGAGTAAAGTTGCTGTTCTTTTCGTCCTCCCGTGATGCTGAATAAGTGTCTTTGAGCATCTAGTGAAGAACAAGTGCTTAGTGAAGGAGGATAAACTCAAATAATAAAAATAAAAATGTGGCGTTTATCATTAGTGATTTTGATATCACTGGGCATGGTGTCCAGCGAAAACCCTGGCGATCCCAAAGTGAAAACGGAGTTTGGTATGCACAAAGGAATCTGGAGCGAAACTGTGAGAAGACAACGCGTGGCCAGTTTCCTCGGAATCCCTTACGCCAAGCCGCCAATAGGCAACCTGCGACTTAAGGTTGAAAATTTGTCATAGAGATGAACCTGAGATTTCACGAGTGGCATGGTTTAATTTAGGTCGCATAATGTCCGGGAACAACCCTTGAAATTGTTCGCAACTTTTGACGCCCCAAGGTCAAGCGTGTTAGAGTCAAATTAAACTGTGGTTAACCCCAAAACCATAAAGTGGGGTCATATGGTATACCACAGGCGCTGTTATACGCCGTATTGTCCCCACGTACTCAGAATAGGGGTTTAAATGGAATGAAAACCAGATTGTGATGAAAAATGCTGAACAATTACGAGCAAAGCTTCACGGAAATCATTCGAATAGTTTCTATTTTGCTTCTTCAGTCTTGCATAAAGCACATTAATTTTTCTTGTCCAAGTAGTTAGCTGCATGGATAACATATTTTTAATGATATAATGCACGTTCTAAATTATTTCCAAAAATTGAAGAGAAAATAATTCAGGCGTCGCTTCATGGGTTCCCGGACATGTCAGAGTTGATTGTAAAAATCTTTTACTGATTGATGCTGATTAGGGGTTAAAATCGTTGAGAAATACCGCGAATGATATTAAAGGAATTATTTTTTAAAATCAGAAACCAGAACCGTGGACCGAACCGTGGCGGAGACTACGGGATTCCACAAAATATCCCTTACCGTGTTTATCTACTGTGGGAGCAAAGTATCCTAACTTCGCAGGAAGAGAGGATTGCTTGTACCTCAACATATTTACGCGACAAGTAAGAATTTTTGTAAAAAGAAAATGGTAGAGGGGAGAACGTTTTACTTCAACAAGCACATGATTTTAGATCAAGCAGAACTCTATGCGAAGAAAAACCGAAGAAGGCCGCGCTGTGCTTGTCTTCCTCATCGGTAGTGAATATTTACCAAGCGATAACGCTCTCTACGACCCATACTATCTCCTCGATCAAGACATAGTCTTGGTAACCGTAAATTATCGGCATGGATTGCTTGGTAAGCGCTTTGTACATCATACAAATCTTCCACACAATGTTCCCAATCCATAAATACTTCTTACATGTCCAAACACGATTTGCGGGATGGTCGAATATCTAAGTTGTGATTGAATGAGTAAAAAAAAAAAAAAAAAATTCTCAGGCTTTTTTACAACCGGTGACGAAGCTGCTCCGGGTAATTATGGGCTTAAGGACGTCCTGGAGGCGCTCAAGTGGATCCAAAGAAACATAGCAGCGTTTGGTGGTGACCCGAACTCCGTTACCCTGATGGGTCAGGGTATAGGAGCTGGGATTGTACACCTCCTAGCCCTCTCGGCTAAATCTGAGGGATTATTTCACAAATATGTGACCCAAAGCGGCGTAGCTCAGTCGTATCCTCACACCTACCGTCCGCTGGAGGCCATCGAGCCTATGTCCGTGCGTTTCATCTCTGAAGTTAACTGTAACCGAAGCAAATCCGAGGAAACAGTCGAATGCTTGCGGGAGACTATTCCTGTTCTATTAACGGACAAAAAGGGGAAAAATCCAGATGTGGTGAGCTGCTTTCAAGATTTATTTTTACTCCTCTCAGTTTTTGAATCCCTTATTTGTTTTTTTCTTTTTTTCCGCTTTCGACGCGAGATTTAAAGAACCGTCGAACGACGTTAATATACGTTTACACCTACTGTATAGGCACATGACTTTTAATAGTATATTATGTGGCATGCCCGTAAACCAAGTGTTTTTCGGCGAGAATAATGATTTACGGGTGCGCCCCATACTGTATTTTTTTCGAAATAGGCATGAAAAGTCACTTTGACGCCAGTTGAGATTCACTAGACGAAGAGTGAAGTTATGGTGCGATCTGTCGCGCACTTCGAACTGCGCATCCAGACTGCCGTATAAAGACTTTATAGGGCAGTTCTGAAATCAACCGTATAAAGTGACACTTTGTGGATCGAAAACAGGCGTCAAAAAGTGACTTTTCAATGCCTATGCCGAAAAAACGTTGTTTTAAATTCGCTTGATGGTTAAATTAATGAACAGGAACTCGAATCCGAGGTCGAGTTTAGTTCGCAACGCCATTATCGTGACGTCATAATGCGGTCATAACTTTTATGAATGATACGTTCAAATATAAAGGATATATTATACGGGTGGATAGGTGAGCTTACGTAAGCAAACACAATGTAAAGAGCTATGAGAATTAAACAGATAAAATGATGTGAACCACGTTAAACAACCGACTGACACGTTGAGCGAGAAAATTTTCAACTTTTCGAACACGTGGCAGCTCGGGTTAACGCGCGAAAATTTTCTTTAATTAGTAAACTTTCGTCCGCGTCAGATTGAGCCAGTAATTAAGTCAGCGTTAGCTAAGAGCCGAAATAAGAGCCGGGAGTCTTTCAGTTACACAGATACTGGCATTATTTCGGCCCAACAGATGAGCCGGAATCTAAAGAGGCAGTCATCAGTGAGAGTCCGCAGAAATCGATAGCGGACGGAAAAATGCGCGATATTCCATGGCTGACCGGTGTCGTTTCCGACGAAACTATCATAATGGCTGCAGGTAAGACATACGTCCTGTATTTACCCTGTCTGTTCCGATCTTGGTCGAAAGATGAATGATAATCGTTTCTAAGATTCGTTTCCACGATTTTTCCGTAGACTTTTTTACTTACGCTAATTTAGCAGTTTAATTGTCATTTATCCGGGTATCTTCGGACCTTGGAGTACGATCTGATCGTCAAAGGAAATTTTATAAACTGTCAAAACATTCGATTTTCAATGCCCCATACTCCAATTGCTAAATTTTCAACCCTGCAGGAAGTGTACATCTATTTTTTCCCTTGCCTTCCTTTTGCCATACGAGCAGTTTCTTTTTAGCATTAGAATCGGTGGATTAATACACCGGAAAATTTTCGCAAAAGCCTAACCGGTAAAATCGGTAATATTGGACTCACCTAGCACTATAGGTACTTATCGAGGGTTTACTAACGCAACCCCGTAACTCAAAAATACTGGTTCACAGAAGAGACGAAAAACATTTTATTGGGACAAACCAAATCAAGAACTTTTAATTATTTGTTGCCGATTTGAAAGTTTTATCATTTTTTTATAGATGTGAATGATAATTACACTATAGAAGATATTTTAAGCTTAGTTTTTTAGCGAATTTCTGAGATACGAGTTAACTTTGGAAATCGAGTTACGAGGTTGCGTTAGTAAACCCTCGTTATGTCTCACCGATGCCTTTAAACAATATATTTCTTCGTAATGTCAGGGGTGAATTCCTCAATGTGCGACGAGATATCTGCACATTTCGAAGAGTTTGTCGACGATTTGACAAAAGACCAATCAGAGATCACCGACTTTCCTGCCTACGTACAGGATCTAGCAATGTTCTATTTCGACGGTAACATCACGATCGATTGTATGGACAGCCTTGTTGAGGTAAGACGATTCGGAAAATGGATTGAGGGAGAAGAAATAAAAAAAAAAAAAAATTGAAAAATTACAATCTCTTATTAAATAATTAGGAATTCTATACTATGTTTGTATTTGAAGACTGAAGAACTTCTAATGTTCAAAATTTTGAGTTCTTCATACCAACAATTATTATAGTCTCGGTGATAATGTCAATGTTGTTTAAATGAAGAATTTGAAAGCTAGGGGCATCGAAAACTAATTGTTATTTTCATTATAGATGGCCGGAGACATAATGGTCAATCAGCCAGTCTATAAAACAGTGGCTAGTCAAGCGAGCCAGATGAAGTCTGATGTTTATTTCTACAATTTTGCTTACCAGGGTACTTTCACAATGACCTTTCAAGTAGACGATACCAAACGATACGGTAAGTGCATTGTATTGCATTTCGGACTTTTCTTATTTACCATAAAGATAATGCACTCGGAGGCTGTCATTGATAAATTTCTTACAGGTGTCGCTCACGGGGACGATATCAATTACTTTTTTCCCATCCTGAACAGCATGTTCGACGATTGGCAGCTCAGAAATACGGGGAACGATGAACTCATAATTAACATCGTTACTGAGATGTGGGCAAACTTCGCGAAAACTGGGTACGTAGAAATTTGACATACGGTAAACGAGCGGGTGTCGGTTAACCGCTCTTTTATCTAGTAAAATGCCGGAAGAACGGACCTTACGGAAAACTCGAAAACACGAAATATTATATTTCTTGTTATTTTTTCCAATCACTTACGCGCGCTATTTCGCGGATATCCCGAACGTACACGCATGGCATGCTATTACCCAGATAGGAAAAGCACACCCGCATTACCAGCTGTAGACATGTACTTACACATAAAAGTACACGTGTACCAGCGAACCTATCGGCCCCTATATCACGCCAACTAGCGGTTCACGCGAATTTTTCGAGGAGGAGTGAATCATATGTATTTATGAAAGTTTTTTTCTTTTTTCTTTTTTTTTGATTCATAGAAAAATAATGAACGACATTCAGACATGCCCAACGTGAACGTGTACGGTTCCCAGTTCGTGATTGTATTTGAATAACGCATGAAAAAGAGGAAAAGTCTGATCCGAGGAGGAGAGTTTCTGTTAGAAACGAACCAGGAGAAAATCGCGTTAATAAACTAGAAGCAATTAAAGATCCGGAGGTTAACGCTTGTTCTAGAATTTCAAAATTTCGCGAGTCGAGTTAAGATTGGAATTAGCGTTTTAAAGCACCGAACTCTTCTCTTCTTCCTTTCACATTTCATTTCCCACAGAGTTCCAAGTGCGAAATGGACCCCGGATTGGGAGCCCTTCCAAAAAGAAGAAGGCTACATGGAATTCGGTGAGAAGGCACAGATTTCAATGAAAACAAATTTTCTACACGATAGAATGGTATTCTGGCATAATCTCACGGAGAAACAAGCACCGCAAGACTTAAAAGCTCCGAATGATGCAGCACGGGGTAAAGCTACGTCCGCATGGTCTGATATGGAAAATTTTCATCTTTACCAAAATCTCTTTAGTCTTTTAGCGGTTCTATTTATTTCGGCGATTCTTTCTCGTTGATTAATTATTGAAAATAATTGTTTGATATATAAATGAGACGTAAAATGTACGAAAATTATAAATGTAGAAGAAGCAGAATTTGTGAACACTAAATAAAGTTGATTTAGAATCGTAAATATATATATATACGTAGGTAATATCAGGTAAAGTACTATACTATAAAGTAAATGTAAGATTTTCTTTTGTTGTTAATAAATCATACATGTATATTTTGTATTCATGTCTTGTTGGTATAACTTACGGCCTCGTTGCTTTAAAAACAGTTTCCCAGCGGGGTTGCAGCAGGGCTAAGTTACGACGACACGGAATTAGCTACAGAAACGACCTACCTACGTCCCTGTTATATTATAGGTACATAGGGGAAGGTGGGGCAGAATGGCCGGATGGGGCTAAATGGCCGCCAAAAAAAAAATTGACTTACTCGCATTTTCGCATCAAGGGGGATCGTATGAGACCCCTTGCAACGCGATTCCGCTAAAAGTGCTCAAAAAATTTTAGGGTGGAGCTGAACGGCCACCCTAATAAAAGTAGCGAAATTGCATTTTCACGTCGAAGTGAGTGAGATAAAACTATATGCAGCGTGGTTCCACTGAAAACGATGCAAAACTGAAAGGGTGGGGCAAAGTCGCTCACCCTACACTGAGAAAAAAATATAATTGAATTAAGGTAGTTGTTCGGGAAATCGTATTTAACAAGAAAAATCTGAAAATTAAACCACAGCTCAATAAATGTGGCATCTACTTGTGAGTGAAAACTAGAAACAATTGACCGTCCCAAACGTGAGATATTTGCCATTAAAAATGATCCTTTCTGTACATGCAGCATAGGAGCGTAAAGGAAAACCGTCGGAAATTAACAAATTTTACTATTATTGTATTGAAGGGATATTACCATCTTCTTGAAAAACTGACATCAATTAGAATGATATATTTACTATTATGCTGAAAAACTCGGAAATTATTTACCGCATAGTTTTTCAGATATTGATAATAATTGAGTCATCGAGTCGGATAAAGTCATGAGTGAAAGCGAGGTAGGCGATAGTGAGTGAGAGAGCAAACAATAGCGAGTGAGTGAGTAAGCAATAGCACAAACTATATCTGGGCGAACAACTACCTTAACGAAATATTTTTTTCAATAGTCGCAATTAAAAATTTATTCGGAACAAATAAATTCCAATTGGTGTGATTAAATATCATATGAAATTGACCGATTTTCACTCACTTCGACGGGAAAATACAATTTTGCTACTTTTATTAGGGTGGCCGTTTAGCCCCACCCTGAAAATTTTTGAGCACTTTCAGCGGAATCGCGTTGCATGGCGTCTCATATGATCCCCCTTGATGCGAAAATGCCAGTGGGTCAATTTTTTTTTTGGCGGCCATTTAGCCCCATCCGGCCATTCTGCCCCACTTTCCCCTACATATAGGTCTCAGAGGGTGCTGCAGTGAAAACGAACGACTCGACTCAGTACGCGACGTTCCGACACAGGGCGAATAAAGATGGAAGGGTTGCTGATTAATTTCCACAAGCTAGGCGGCAGGGTGGCAATAGGTATAGTATATGAGTAGAAAGGAAGAGGTCTGGAGGCGCCACAGCAGGGTGCATATTTTATATGAAACGCCGCAGCTCGGAGGATGAGAAAGTTTGTCATGTGGGAGATTTGATTTTACTATGGACTTGTAATCAACTTGGATTATACATACGCGCGTTATATGCCCATACTAGCTACTCGTACATATAGAATAATCCTGGTACTTAACCGTCTACCTACAAATACACCTATGCATACTGGGTGGACCCTTTCGGATTCTCAAATGCAGACGAGAAGAACTGGTAAAATATATTTTATTAAGCGTGAGAAGGAATCGACAGAAGTATATCAGATATAATGATCGAAAAATGATAAATGAGTCGTTGAAATTTATGTGGAATCACGTTTGTCAATCTTATGGGTATTTCCGTGATTTTCTTTTTTTTTTTTTGTAAGACAATTAGTTGTTTTCGTAAATCTATACCATTGTATATATAGGGAAAAACGAGAGGGTGTGGATGAAAGGATGTATAAGCTGCCTTTTGAAGCAGTAAACACGATGCGGGAGTTTTGAAGTGAAGTGAAATTGCGCGAATAAGAGAGCCGATTTAAGAGATAAACCGCAGGTGGATCTTTTTTTTTTTTTTTCGAAAGACCCCGCGATATATGGAATTGTGGGACGTACGTCTTTGCATCCTCGTGGTGTCTGAATAGTGAAAATTGGCTCTGAATTTCAAGGGAACACTTGTTGGTCGTTGGATTACCCTGACAATGGGCGCGATTCGCGTACTTTATGCACCGCAGAGCGTCTCCTCATCCTCCTATTCCTCTTCCTCTTCCTCTTCCTCCTCTTACTCTAGCTTCGGCTTCGGCTCTTATTCCTCCACGTCATGTAGTCACCACGTCACCGTGTGATCTTCAACGTCGGTTTAGCGAGAACGGTGTAAAGGAAGTAGGCACTACTACATACCTGGTGCTAAAAGCACTAGATCGAAATTTCCCACCGCTATTGTCACCCATACGATCTATACACACGTCAGATATATATCTACGAGGATATTTCAACCACGATGTTATCGGCTCTTCCATTTTCATCGTACTACCTGTTCACAATCCCACCTCGTAAAACATAAATTGATACTCTGCACAGAAATTTGGATTCAAGTTTGATAGAATAGATCCATAACTCTTCGCACATACTAATTTTGGATGGAAATTTTTTTTCCTTTTTTCTTTATTTCTTTCTGTTTTTTTTTTTTTTTTCATCCTTCCCAATTTATTATTCCCGTCCACGTGTCGTCCGAGCCACTTAGTCGTACTTAGCTCTTTTCTTTCCTGTCCCCGTTCACGTGACATCGTAAACGCGGTAATGGCTTCCGGCAAACGTGCAATCGTCGGTTTGTCTATGGATTCTATCTAACAGTCGTAGTTTTCTCCTCGATACAAAATCGCTGAACAAATAGGAAACATCGAAAGGGAACGTTATTGACCGATGTATAGTTGATTAGGTAGATATAAAAGACAAGCTACATTAGAGAATAAAAAGCAAATCAAAAAAGGTCTTAAATATGACGAAAAATTTACTTCTCATATTTTTTATTTTTATTTTTTTTTTTATAATTCAGACGATTTCAAACGACTAATCCATTCATAACGAACGCCGCTAACTTTTTGCGTCTAAAAACCACAGCAGCTAAAAATCTTCATACAGATATGTATACTTTTTCATGGTATACTATTTTTTCATACCTTGTTCGTACCTGCACGGTAAAGATCTAATGAATTATGCGTTCGGACTTGACGGTAGTGGAAGCAACCAGCAAGCCAACCGAACTGGAGTGCCCACTCATAACCATTGAGTTAGCTAATTAATTCACTTCGGATGAATCTTTCTCTTTACGAACGTTTTTAGAATCTCTTCTTTTTTCAAATTTATTTTCTTATTTTTTTTCAATGAAATTTCACTGAAATTAGATGGTAATATAGTTGCGTCGAGAACATGTTTTCATGTTTACGAATCTATATCGCTATATATACCTACGAGTAGCCAGAAGTAGATTTTAGTCCATAAAATGTATGTTAAAAGTCGTAGCATAGGTACACCTCGCCCTTGATGAGAATTTATTTCATTAGCTTATTCATCTACTAAGGAAAAAAAAAAAAAAGAAAAATTTAATATGATTTAATACCGTAAGCACGTGAAAGGAAACGATGCAGTGCAGTCCATGCTATACCGAAACCGCAACGAAATAGAACTAATCTAGTAGTGCCATTCAATGACCCTTTTCAGTCAACCTACCTACGTGGCTTTGCCAGAAAGTTACGAAAAAGGCATTAGAGATACGTATACCTACTCGTCGAGGCTGAAGGGAGTATGGGAATTTGAGCGGAAACAAACGCGTTCCCTCGCTCTCCATTGTCCCCGACGGTCAGACCGGAGGTATAACAAACCTATTAAACGTTGGGCGTGCGTCAATAAAATGAAAACAAAACAGGAAAAAAAAAAAAAAAAAATGAAAAAAATAACAAAAAAAATAACAAAAAAAAGCAAGAACTTTGTTTGTCAGAGGCATATGGGCAGTTCGGTCGCCCTATGTCGTTACAAAATCGACTGAACGCTCACTATTGATGGTCGGTAGCTGTTAAACCGTAGGTAGGTAGGTACGTACCTACCAAACTGAATCGAACGAAACAGCAACACGACGATTGATTGAAAATTTGCATAGATAAATAAGTTGACTCTGATGAGGCAAGGATGTATTTGCAAAGCAGTTGAATAATTGTTTTCGGCTCACCGGGTAGGTGGGCTTTCGAAAGCTCCTGTATATCTACTCATGCACACAACCCCCAACGCGGATACGTAGAAATACATATATGCATGTATGGGGCATTTCGACAATCATTAACACAAGATAGAATTTTTGAACACAGACAATTTTCGTAAAATTTTGATCAATCGTCGACAGTTTTCAGTTCTGCCAATTACAACAAATTCGGATCGTTTCATGATTATCGGTGAAATTTCCCATACACCACCACGAGATGAGAAATGTACGAATGTGTATCGATCAGCATACGTCATCTGTTTGCCGATAGGATTGAAAATAATCAAAATGGCGAGTTTCGAGGTATCGTATTTGTATATTTTGACTTGTCACCCCTCGGTGGAAGAGGAGGCTCAAAGTTCTTTTTCTCCTTCCCTCGTTTCTTCTCGCTTTCCTTCTTCTTCTTCTTCTTCTTCTTCTTCTTCTTCTTCATCATCATTCAACTAATTTCCATCAGTTTCAATTCTCCGATACACCTATGTGCGTCACTGTCATTCGAAAATTTATACAAACAGAAAAAAAATAAAAAACGAATGCGTCGATCTTCTCGTTATTTGTACGATCACTATATATAAATCCGGAAAAATCTCCTGAGCTCCTTTCGACTCTCAAGCGATATTAGGTGTTAATTAAACCTGGGGGAAACAGCGAACAGTAATTGATTAATGGCGGCGACCTGGCGGGTCAGTCACTCTATACGTTATGGATTGGCACCGGTTAGCAAAAGGGTGTTGGGTGGTTTATCCGCGGATGGCACTTAGGGCGTCTAGAAAGAGGTCGCAGGGGTGAAAAGGCTAGATGGAAACAGAGAAAGGAAGCTTTGCAAATGGGCAGAGAATGGACTGCCTGAGGCGCTGATAAAATGAACGATTCTGCAGCAGCCATCCGGACATACCTAACTGAATATATATTCGGTAAAGCTCGCGGGTGGGCATACGGTAGGGTATGTCATGGGAGATTCGCAGGTGGTTCGACAAGACTTGTCGTTATAAGCGCTGCAGGGATAAAGATGGTAGGTCGAAAGGGGCGACATATGTAGAAACGAGGTATTCATATTCTTATTTGAAAAGCAGAGTTTGGAAAAATTAGGTAAACATCATATGAATGAGCGTCGATGGGAAGTGAGAAAAATAAATAAAATAATGATGATAACAAGAGAGTAGGGATAGGCTAATAGTTATGGGAACCAAAGATTCGAGATGGTTCAGTTTATGATGTAAAAATATCCCGAGGACATTGTGAGATTACGAATCATCGTAAAATGGCACTTTCTTAAAAAAATAACCAGAGTCGTGAGGCAAATATTTTTTGAACATGATTTAGAATTTCAATTTGCAGAAGATAAACTGCTAGGACGACCGCGACGACGCGACGCTACGGTTCCGATGTATACTCTAATGGAATGGAATATGACTCTATTTTACATTAGTATAAAGTTCCCGAACGGGCTGAATGAAGAATAATTTAGGTAACTCGCGTGGATTTTGTTATAAGCTGTATAATTCAATAGAGAAAATAATCATGGGATTTGCTTATTCAATGCAGAAGTCATAATCCGCTGCATGTGTAATCCGTGGCAGGACTTTTTGAAAATTTATAAAAATAGAGAAAGAAAGAAAGAGAGAAAGAAAGAAAGAAGCGTAATTTTCACTATGTGAGGGAAAAATGAATACGAAAAAGTATGAGTAATAAGGATTTACCGTCCGTTTTCCCCGTTCCTTCATTTCACTTTAAGGTTGGTCCTCTTTCATGAAAATCTTAAGTCGTAGAATTAGTATCAAGGCAGAGAGATTAGATGTCGCAAAAATTTTCGCTCCGTTAAATATTTTGCATTTTCAAATGTTAATTTTCCACTATCTGAGCTTTACTGCATTATAATAACCTGCAGCTTTAATCGAGAAGAATTTCTTCTTGCATCACTTAACCGTCAGACACCATTATAGTTCTGAAAATAAAATTCGAAAATACCATATCTTCTACTTTCGTATAAAATATAATGAACATCAAAATAAATAATTACACATTAAAATTAAATTAAATTAAATTAAAATACTACTATTAAATAATTTCAACATTTTTAATCGAAATTTTATGATTCTCAGTCATTTTATTTGTTAACGATGAGATGAATAAAAAATACGATTTACGTAATTAAATATTAGATTTCCTCGGAATGACATCGTTTGAGAATATTTCCTCCAAATTTCAAAAAAGTTTCGATCAACGATGCGACCTGTATAGCTTGCGATAAACGAATATTCTTTCTTCGACAGACTCTAAAATCTATAGTATAGGCAAATTGAATAAAATCTCAAATAATTTCTAATCACATCTCGTAATATTCATGTAGTCAGGTGTGAGGAGGCTGGATCAATATAATATTTCTTCAAAGCGTACCAGTGATATGAAAAAAAAAAAAAGAATTAAAATTTTTTTTTTTTTTTTTTTTGAGCTAGTTCTCAAATTTTCCAACAGTTAGCGCCACCTCGTAAAGTGAATTCGCGACCCAAATTCACGCTGAAAAAAGATTTGTTTCGCGCCCCCCGCCCAAAAAAAAAAAAAAAAAAGGAGAAGTTCAAGCGTATAATGGAATGCTTAATATATTTTTCTGCTTTTTCTAAATTCAATTTGGTTTTTTTTTTTTTGTTTTTTTTTTTCTTCATTCGACCTTTTTCTGCGTACATACGTATATTACCTACACACCTAAATTTCTTTGCCTTGTAGGATGGATATTTATCCAGCGATATTTTTCCTCGTTTGAAACGCGCCTATATCCCCCGGTATTTCTTTAACCCTAAACGTTAACGTTACTTTTACAAACCGTGCCGGACATGCGCGTATATAGGTATCCACGCGGCTGATGGTCGACTATCCATACAAAAACTTAAGCCTCGATTAATGAAGTTCCTCTTTCAGCCTGTAATAAAAGCATTCCTTCGGCCTAAAAACACAGATGAATATTGAAGGCGCCTCCGGGGGTAGCGGCTCTTCTCCTACCCCTTTCGTTTCCCACCCTCTCTTTCTGCTCCCCAGAGTAGCAAAAAATACAATTAACCGCTATCCGCCCGTGTCGTTAAGCAGCCTTCTACCCCAACCTCGCCGCACTCGGCCCGTACCAAACACGTCGTCGTTTTTAAATACGTAATTCACTTTTCCATTGTACCTATACATCGCGTCTGTATAGATTTTTGGGTACTTGGACCTCAGGTGTGCGAGACAAAAGGATTTTCTTTTTTTTTTTTTCCTTCTTCTTTCCTTTTATGTATGTATATTGTATATATATATATATATAATTTCTCAACCTTCTCCCTTATTCTCCTCGTTCAACCCTTTTCCGGTCCGAAACCTCGACAAAGACGTACCTACCCTTATTTGTAGCAAAGTGCTCAACGTTGTCCACCTTAAAATTGGAACAAAATTTTTCATCGTTATTCAGTTTTCATTATAGTCTTTTATAAGAAATTTTAAACAACTTATGCGAAAAATAAATGTCCTAGCTGATTAAAGCAAGTTTTTAAATTACGTTCTTAGGGTATTGAGAATTATAAATCGAGGTAGGACTGCATATATATATACAAATACAGGTATATGTGCAGCTGCACCACGGTGTTAAAACGTAATCAACTACGATGTAGGAAGTTTCAGTCGCGCGAGAGGACTTCTAGGCCGGGTTTTCACGGAATGTAAATCGGTCATTGATTACAGGCTTCGCTTTGCACAGGCTACGCTACGTACGGTCGCCGTGTCGGCGGACAATTCGCTTAATGCGTCATATTGTTCGGTTTACTCGGAGTCAAAAATTGCTGCTCGTTATTCCTTACAATGGAAGTCACTAGGCGCACTGTAAATGGATCGTCGTTTCACCTGATAATACCAATTCCGCACTATATCTACGTCTATACATATATTCGAATTGATATTCGTATAATAAGAGAGACGAAAAGATTGGACATACCTAATATTTCGTTGGATTATAGATCAGATCATTTATAGGTACTCAGGATTTTTTTTCCAACTCTGATGATTCAGGAAAAAATATTGAAAAATAGTGGAAAAAAAAGGGAAGGATTCCGTCAACCTCTATAATTCATTACGCCATGCCACTAGCTTAAATTCGAGTATTAGAAAGATCTAGGTATTCGGTTGAAACGCTATTGCCTAGGGGAGTCGTAGTTCGCACTTGTCGGATAGTGCAGCAATTTAGCAAGAGTTTTACGAGACACTCGACGAACCGTGACGAAATAGAGCTTTTGCAAGGTGGGGGAGCTTGGAAGAGCAAAGTATAGTAGGAAGCGGTGACGAGGTGACGGCATGGATGCTGGATCGTGCGGTATTCGCGAATCACGTTTTGCGCATGCTAAATAAATCCGTAGGAAATCCGTAGGATTTGCCAGAGGTAATCCGGGATTAAGAAATAAGCGTGGTGTCCGTTAGGAGGGCGAGGAATCGGAAAGACACGACGAAGAGCCAAAGCGCGATACGCTACAACCTTGACGAAAATCATTGCCAAATGCAGCATACATATTCGCAACAGATAATCTATTGATATTATAATCAGAAAGATACGCTCCTCTCGGTTTAGGACAGACCAACTACTGATACAAAGACGGTTTTAGAGAAATGGAAAGTGAGGGTAAAGGGAATGGGAATGGGAACGAGGTTTAAGCTTATGATATTAAACGCTCGTAAAACTCATGGAAGATGCATGCTGCGGTGTGTAGTGCGGGTTTGTTACGAGGAGGCAGAAAACCGAGGGTAAAGGGGCGCGAGGACGAGCCACTTTCCGCCCACCGGAAAGCAGATTACGCGAGTATCTGTACCTACTACGGATGTCCCAAACCGGCAGCCAGGGGTTTGGTTGGTTGGTCGGAGAAGACCCTTGGGGTTGCCAAGCCATAGTTTCATTTATTCAACGCGTAAAAATAAATTCACCATAGAGCAGTTGTATAGTAGGAGGAGGTAGCGAATTTAGCGAACGATAACACGTTATACGTTATTCACTTTTTCCCGCGCGCATTCGCCGATGAACAATTTTTTAAATTTCCCGCTCAAGCTACTTCCACGACGTACTTCCGACTTCCATAAGACGATGAAACAAAGACACGTTCATACCTATAACTCTGTATAGTTTATCTCGAGCTGTTTTTCACCGGAAATTACTTACAATTAGAGAGAAATTTGCTCCTCTGTTGGGAAAACAGAGTAGGTACTACCGCAGTTTTCTAGGGATGACGATTCGTACCTTAGAAATAACGAAGAAGAGCGAATAGACGCATTTTGAAGAAAATGTACCTAAGAGAGAGGAGATATACATGCGATCGCATTATGGTGCAGGAAGGGCAGCAAAAAGGTTCGAGGTTCTGGAATACCTGAGTGAGGGAACGACTCTCCAGTAGAAATTGCCCGGTAGGAGGAAGGAACACGACGTTCTTTGTGGGTACCGCGGCAAGGTGCTTTAGCCACGAAGAAATATGGCCACTCCTAATTATTAGAATAATGGAGAAACTTGTATCGCTCTGAGTTATTACAACCTGCAGTCTGCCTCATTGTTCGTCACGGTACCGCTGCGAGCCGGGAATAGTGGTAGCGCGCTGTCCTCGTTCGAGTTTATATAAGAAAACGTGGTTCAGCTGTGAAACGTTTTACCTACACCTATACTACAGCTTGTACCTACCGGCTTTGAAATTCATATCCGTTAAATACTCCTTTCATTTTTGAATAAAAAAATTAAGAAAAAAGAATGTCAGAAGTTAAACTATACCCATGCATTGTCAGTGGAAAATGTTTTACACCAAAGTTATAAGAATGGACTGAATTTTCTTCAATTTTTCTGTTATGCAAAATTATACACATATTTCTTAGCGATTCGATAAAGGATGGAATTTTTACTTATACACTCAGAAAAAGGTCTTGTTGACACAACCAAAAATTTGGTTGTTATATGCACAATCACATTTTTTGTTCAGTCAACCAAAAATCTCGTTCGGATAACCAAAATTTTGTTGGGACAACCAAAATTTTCACTGATCTCTATACTAACTGGATGGCTGGTCCCTATGGGCCCAGCAAGCCGAAATTATGTCGAGTTGAAGGCTCGCCTCAGCGCCCCTAACACCGGGAATGGTACTAATCACCATCTCAATGCGCATGTGCCGTCGTAATCGTGAATAGTGGGGATGGTAAATCAGTGCCCCGCATGCGCATTGATGTCAAACTTAGTACCAATCCCGGTACTAGGGGCGCTGGGTGAGCCTTCAATCTGCTTTAGCCTTGCTTTAGGGGACCAGCCATCCAGTTAATATAGAGATCAGTGAAAATTTTGGCTATTCCAACAAAATTTTTGGTTGACTGAACAAAAAATGTGATTGTGCATGTAATAACCCAAATTTTGGTTGTGTCAACAAGACCTTTTTCTGAGTGTACGTTTCCATCGAATTGGATATTTCTTTTTTATTTTGGCTTTTTTTGCAAATTTATTGGTCATTCGCTCTTCGTTTATCCAAATCGAAGTTATTTCTCAAAAAATATTCTTCACGTCACATGATTTAGAAATTTTATATAGAAAATCACAAGTAAGTATTAGGTATAGCATCGCCAGTTGCGAGAAACCAAACCGCGCAACCACTCTTGCTCTTGACATCCACGAATTCGTTGTATTCCTGCAATCTGGGTTAAAAAAAAAAAGTGTCAAAGTACCCGAAGCGTGAAGAGATTTTCGTTAGAGTAAAAGACTCGGTTAAATACCACAGTTTGTATCAAGTCCCGGTAACACACATATACCTGGTAAGGTTTATGTTACAATGAACTGAAAATCAAGAATCGGAACGGCGTGCGGAAAAGAGGAGAAGCGAGAAAAGCCACAATCCGTGTAAAGTTCGTCACCATCACTTTGATACGAAGTATAATTCGTTTCCATTTGTTAATGGAATTACAAAAAAAAAAAAAAAAAGAGAAACAAAGAAACAACAGTGGAATGGCAAAATGTGATCATTTGGAACAAAGCAGCTTCGAAATGGTCCGCGAAGCTCGGCTGTCGAACTGTGAGAAACTCAGTTGGGGTATGTTTTTGCCTTACGAAATCGACAGGGGCCACCGCAAGCTAAGCGGGTCAGTCAAAGCTGACTGAGAACCGCAAGCTCGGGTACCAACTAACCTTCTACAACCTTACCCAACCTCTTCCGATTTCAGCCCTCACGAACCGCACTGAGGTACGAGGGTAGAGACCGGGTCGAACTATAATACTAATAATCTGTAGGCTCGAGTTTTGGTGTGGGCAAAACAACCGGCTTCGGTAGGTATATAAGCAACGAAACCAACAACGAAGCTTTTGCGAAAATAAACTCAACTTTTCAACGAACGAACAAACCGGCGATAGACACCGCGAAAATATATATTTTTTTTATAATTTAATCTCCGTTTTTCAACGTCACGGTTTTACAAGTTTTTCATACATATTGTCTGCGGAGTAAGTTTCAAAAAGTTTGATAAGTATATCTGGACTAAATTTGATACACCAATAGCTTCAAACAAATTTTATATTCGGTATCAAATTTGAGAGAATTTGGTCAGAGGGTTTGGAAATGAGAGGTGAAAATGGGTTTTTCGAGTGTTCATATCTCGGAAAATATTTGTAAGATTTTTATGCAATTTGTCCGATTGGTAGGTACTAATTCTAACACTCAACTTTTTCGACAGATTTCTGGAAATCAAGTATGAAAGGGGTGAATAGTAGTTTGGAATTTCATTACAGCATAGTTCGATATAACTGTTGGATCGATTTGAGTGAAATTAACCGTAGAATTGCGGTTGCGAAATTTTTATCCTATAGGTAGTGATATTTAAGCTCTCTCTCTATTTAATTCCGATTCGTCCATTCCTCTGTGATAAAATAAAGCAGTAAATCTTCAACGAAGAAAACAAGATGACGTATTAGCAGCAGTATAAACGATACTTGCGTATTTCCATTCTACTCATTATGATGTTAGTGAAAATACGAAACGACCTGCAGGCAGAGCGAAAAAATTGTTTATTCATTTTTCACTCGATGTTATTTTATATATATTTTTTTTTTTTTTTTTTTCGATATAATTAGTCCCTCAAACACAGTTGTTATGGCCAGAGGAACATTTCAGCTTCTCGAAAAGAAAAAGAAAAAAAAAAAAAAAAAAATTATATATTTTATCGTAAAAGCGCAACGATGATTAACAAGGTACGTATACAGAAGAACTATGGTATAGAATGTAGGGAAAATTATGTCCGAGTACAGTATAGGTACTACGTGTAGCCCGCGAGGAAAACTGACGAGCGAAATTATTCGCTTCTGCGTAATTTTAGTTTTACGTTTATTTATAAGACAGATTCTGGGCCATGGAATAAAAACGAGCTCAGCTTAATTCCGAGTTTAACGAGGATTCGCGTACTTGTTTTTTTTTGTTTTTTGGTTTTTTTTTTTGTTTTTTTTTTCTTTCTTCTTACTATAGCCTGACGTGGAGCCATATTACGACGAAATTTACGACGATGCGATAAAATATAATTATTCATAACGTTCCGACTATTGTCGGATTTTCATCAAATAGGTGGAAAAAAGAAAAGAAAAAGCGCCTCAAACCTGTCAATAATTCCTAAGCCACAATTCAACGGATATTGAATCGTTATCAATTTATTGATGTTCCAGCTCGTCGACGTACTATAGCCACAGCAGTCGCACAAAAATTATGGTAAACTTCGACAACAGGTAGATATATAATATTATAATAAATATATGCATAGGAGAGCGAAAATCTTTTCCAATCCTCGACGTTCATCGGTACTAAAACTAATAAAATATATTTGTAAAATTTCAATCCATCAGATTTTATTTTATAGATAAATAAATGAGTTCGATTCACTTATTTCCTATATTCGTAGATTTTATTTGAAACATCCTGTACCTATATGCATAAAATTGCACAGGTGGCTAGCTACTCCGCTCTGGAGATTATAAGATTTTTATGCCTCGCTGTTTCATTTTTTTTTTTTTTTTTTCTCCTTCTCCCTCTCTCGGTCTCTTTTTTCTAATTTTTTTATTTTTCCTTTTTTTTTTTTGTATTACCTGCCGGTACTTCGGAACGGACAATTTTCCCCGTCGTTATACTATCGAGCTGGCTGCTGCACTCGCTACTGTAGCAAAGGGTAGGAAATAGATGAAAGATAATTAACCAGCTTAATAAATGCCTGGTAGGTAGGTATATAAACGCGTAGGTATAGGTAGCTGTATGTAAATAGTTAATTTAATTATAACCTGCAGTTGACTATACAACCGGTTTTCAAAAAATAATAAATAAAACGCTTCTTTATTCTCTTTAAATAAAATTTGTTTAACCTGATTCGCAATGTAATTTCTAGTATACAGGGGCCGGGGGTAGTCGCCGAAATTTCAACCCCAGTAAATAAACCGTGATATCATACATCGTAACTATATACTAACAAAAATATAGTAACAATGATGTAAATAATAAATGTAATATATATATATATTATAAACTGAAGCACAAAGTGCACGGGGAAAGTGTGGGTTGTGGATTGCACGTGATTGCGTCTCTAATTAAACGAATACATAATTTAATATAATATGTTTGTTAGCCCCGGGTGAAAACACGGGCTCGTTACCACGACTAAATTCAAATTTAAACAAAAGCTATTTCCAATGACCTGCCTGCAGCAGTGCGCAGACTGCGTTTATATATAATGGAAGAGAATTATTGAAAATTTTTTATTATTATTTACCAATTGATTCTAGTAACTGTTTCTGTTGATATGTATATTTATTCTTTTTTTTTTTTTTTTTATATATATACAAGCGGAAATTGATTCAATAAAACAAATAAAAAAAAAAAAAAAAAAAAAAAAAAATGAATAAATTGTGAAATTTTCCCGTAAACGAAAAATTTTTCAGTAACTAAATGTATGGAAAAAAAAAAAAAAAAAAAAAAAAAATCATAATCCTCTTCAACGCGCGGTTAGGGAAGTGGTCGAATATTTTTAGTTTTGTTATTTTTTTTTGTTTCTATTTAAATAAAATTTCTCCCTAGTATATATAGATAGTCGCGCGGTTTTCAACGAGGTAGAAAAAGGGTGTTGATTCTCGTTCTGTCAGAATTTTACCCCGTACTACACGGACGTCTGTATGTATAGTAAGTATATATTTATATATATTAGAGTGGCGCAAAAAAACCGACTATTTTTTTTTGAGTCTCGAGTGAAAAAATGTTAGTTTTTGATGTTTTAAGAGCCCTCTCCAAAGGACAGCTCAAAAAAAAAATTTTAAGAGGTCGCTCCAAATTTTTTTAAATTTCAAAAATCGTCAAAAATCGTCAAAAATCGAATTTTTTTTTTTTCTAATTCGAATTTTAATTTTTTTTCTCGTTACGGTATAATTTTACAGACCAAAAAAAAAATAAGTTTCTGAAAGTTTCAGTTCAAAATTTAAATTTTGAAAGGTCGCTCATAATTTTTTTTAATTTATCAGTGCATTACTTTAGATTTTTTAATTATTTAATTATTAAAAAATTATGAGCGACCTTTCAAAATTCAAATTTTGAACTGAAACTTTCAGAAACTTATTTTTTTTTGGACTGTAAAATTATACCGTAACGAGAAAAAAAATTAAAAAAAAAAAAAAAATCGATTTTTGACGATTTTTGAAATTTAAAAAAATTTGGAGCGACCTCTTAAAATTTTTTTTTTGAGCTGTCCTTTGGAGAGGGCTCTTAAATCATCAAAAACTAACATTTTTTCACCCGAGACACAAAAAAAAAAAATAGTCGGTTTTTTTGCGCCACCCTAATATATATGGGGTATTCCAAAATATTTTGAACGGTCATTTACCCCGACCCCCATCGATTTCCGAATAAATTATTCTCACGGTAACCCTAGACTCAGGTATGATTGCTGAATTATTTTAGAATTTTCCGATTTTTTTTTTTAGAAGTTACGATTTTTTGAAAATCGCACTTTTCGGCAACAGCTCGTTTTTCATCAAATTCTAGTCGGCAACCAAGGTATCCCATGGAAAAGTGACTCGTACAGAACTTTCCAGTTTTTTGACGTACTTTGTAATGGAAATTCTTGTAGATTTTTTCAGACACCGGAAGTGCCGAAATTCTCGTTTCAAAAATCAAAATCATGGATTGCAAAAAGTGGCCGTAATCGATCTTTTTGAAATTTGTAGACAAAATTCGACATTGAAAGACGGAATTTTTAAGACCAGGCCGAAGTTGGGCCGACATCGGGTTTGGGAGGTATGGCTATTTTAATCACGCGAAAATTCATATTCCGGCGTTATTTTTGTTATTATTATTATTATTATTAAAATTATTATCATAATTATTTTTATTATCATTATTATTATCATTATCATTATTATTATTAATTGACAATAATAATAAAAATAATAATAATTATTTCAATAATAATAATAATAATGATAACAAAAATAACGCCGGAATATGAATTTTCGAGTGAATAAAATAGCCATACCTCCTAAACCCGATGTCGGCCCAACTTCGGCCTGGTCTTAAAAATTCCGTCTTTCAATGTCTAATTTTGTCTACAAATTTCAAAAAGATCGATTGCGGCCACTTTTTGCAATCCATGATTTTGATTTTTGAAACGAGAATTTCGGCACTTCCGGTGTCTGAAAAAATCTAGAAATATTTCCATTTCAAAGTACGTCGAAAAACTGGACAGTTCTGTACGAGTCACTTTTCCATGGGATGCCTTGGTTGTCAACTAGAATTTGATGAAAAACGAGCTGTTGCCGAAAAGTGCGATTTTCAAAAAATCGTAACTTCTATGAAAAAAATCGAAAAATTCTAAAATAATTCAGCAATCATACCTGAGTCTAGGGTTACCGTGAGAATAATTTATTCAGAAATCGATGGGGGTCGGGGTAAATGACCGTTCAAAATATTTTGGAATACCCCATATATATATATATTCGAACGCGAAACGGCTTTGTTCAGTAATATTTAATATCATTTTAAACAACAATGCTCTCTCGTTTTTCCGCTAGTCTGAACACACATCGTGTATATATATAATATACACCTATATGTACTTACAAACATGTACCGACACAGGGAACGCCGGATATACATTAAATATAGACATATCTGCGATGTTATTTACTACGCCGAGTACCAGCAATAACACCGCACGCCAAAGTGGGAGTACTAACTAGTTATGAATAACATAAAACGCCTCTAGAGGTTGAAAAAAAAAAAAAAAAAAAAAAAAAAATGGAAAAACAAAATAGAAAAAAGAAATAGAAAATACCACATATCGACGTTATACTGCGCTCCATTTTTTTTTTTTTTTTTTTTTTTTTTTTTTCGTTCAATTTTAGTCCAATTATATATCGATATATAGACATATTTCTGGGTCACCGTGTATATATTGGGGTGGTCGTTATTTAGGGTGTTCTTGAAATTTTCCGCGGACTGAAGGCAGAAAAAGTTTGCAAATAAATTTGAAAATAAGTAAGTACATGAAAAGTACTTCGAGCCTATAGGTCAACTTAAAGTACAGCCTCCAAGGCAGCTAATTTTCCCATTTCATTTAAATGGAAGTTCGGGCTCACTGCCTGATTTTTTTTTTTTTTTTTTCCCCGCCCTGATAGTGCTTCTCCATAGTCGTATAGGTATTTTACAAAAAAATGGCCCAATTTTTTGCCAAATTTGCTAAATTTCACTGCCTTGGAGGCTTGGACCTATACAGGCTCCAAGTTTCGCGTATTTTTTTTCAAATTAGTTTGAAAACTTTTTTCCGCTTTGTCCGCAGGAAATGTCGAAAGCACCCCAAGTAAGGACCGCCATAATATATATGTATGCAACGGTTTATATTTTCCGGGATCTTATAGAGGATTGAATGAAATGAACCTGGAGTTTAAATAAATCGAAAATAAAAAATGTGGCGGGATAGTTTCGCGTATAGCTAGCAGTCCTTCATTAATCGTATGTATTTATACGGAGACGTGAATCAAGTTCTGAGAATCGGGGTATATATAGGTAGGTGCGTATGAAATATTACCTCTAGTCGCATTTCGTGCCCGTATAAGTTATCAAACGGGCTTATTTCCCCGGAACAATCTTCATAATTATCGTAATGCGTTGGTTCGTTTGTTCGGCTGACGTCACACGCGATACCAAACCGACCGGCGCGGTTGGTATAATCCAAACGACCAAACACCGGTCGAAAAGCTACCCCCGATTTACCTATATACCTGTATCTATATAATCTACGTAGATATTAGCTAAAGCGCGATTTCTGTACAGTAATAGTAAATCCAGGGACCATCATTTCGGGCCGTTTGATTCACTGCAAACCAAAAATAAAATAAAAACAAAAAAAAAAAAAAAAAGAAGAGATCGGAAACGCTTTCTATTTGATCATTTTATAATTTGTATTGCATAAAAAAAACCAAAATCACAAAATAATTGAAAAAAGCTATTATACGTTAATCTCCTCAAATTACATCTAGAAATCAGTCAGAAAAGTTAGAATACAAAACCTCAATATCACTGAAACGCAGAGATACATTTTTAATATCAAAGTTTCGAAAAGTTACTTGCGTCACAAAGGACCCCGCACATTTCTTATGGGAACTGGCTTTCCGATGGATTTGGCTGAATTTTTCAGGTTTCGTAGTTCATGCAATGCTGATCAAAATTTACCATTGCCACAACTTCCAAAAGTGAACCATTCGACCTTGGTAAGCGGTTGAGGTTTAAAATCGGTCCATTTGTACTCGCGTTTCCCCTGATCTGTGAATGAATAGCCCCTTGCTTTTCCCGTTAGGTGATTTTTCAAGTATAGGTCTTTCGACTCATCACTTCCTACTTGAGCTATTTGATAGTCAGATCCGGGTTAAAAGTTGGAAAGTACACCGAATAGAAATTCCTGCCTGCAAAATACCTGCACTTTTGGGTTGGAACTAATACTACACGAAATGGAATTTAAACTTCAACCGCTTACCAAGGTCGAACGGTTCACTTTTGGAAGTTGTGGCAATGGTAACTTTTGATCAGCATCGCATGAACTACGAAACCTAAAAATTTTAGCCAAATCCATCGGAAAGCCAGTTCCCATAAGAAATGTGCGGGCTCCTTTCAAGTTCTTCAGTTGACAATTTTTTGTCTCGTTTTTGGATATAATTTGGAGGGATTTACCTTGCTTTTTTCAAATCAGTTGATATATGCGCTTTCTCCTAGTATTACATTATAGGTACATACAAATTATTTAAAAGGTGATTTGGTGATTGAAGTCATCTATGTAATGGGCCCCCATTGAACTTCGAAATGGATATTTTATTTTTGAAGAGGGAAGGAAAACAAGCAAAAGAAAATCACGACTGATGACTGGAGAAAATTCTTCGCCCTTTTTTTTTAATGTTTATGGACAACCTGGTGGAGACCCCTCAATCCAGTAGTACGATACCTACTTATGCTCCAACAATCTGGAACTAGCATGGCATGCGAGTTACCGTGTAATATGTGTATAGCCACCTGCTCACAAACGGTACACGGACTAGGCCATCGCCTATAATTAATTACCTAATGAACTAAACGTGTTACACACCGTCTAACGAGGATACAATGGCTCGTAGCGTAGCTACACGCGATTTTGAAATCCACCGTTGAAACAAAGGATATGGACTAGCCCATAAGTTCGTCTACGGGTCAGTAGAAAGCAACGTGATGAAAGCAACGTTGCGTCGGTGCCTAAAATCCTGAAAGCTTGGTGATCGATGTGATTTCGAGAATGAGGACGTGTGTGTGAAATTCTCCCGAATGATTTACGCGCGTACGTGAATCGGTAAGTTTTTATACCACAGTACCTAGCTAATCTACCTTAGGGCCAGGTTAAAAATCCAAATTTTGAAAATTCCGAACGGTCGGAATTCCGAATCTTCAAAAATGTTGAAGTTTAGAATAGGAATTAAAATTCAGAAAAGTCGAAAAGCACGAAGCTAAAAATTCTGGAAGTCCGAACACCACCGAGGACTCAAAAATTCGGAAATTTCGATCTATTCCTCAGGATATGAATACAAAAATAGTTCATTCGAATCGAGAACCTCTTTACGGGAACCCATTTTATCTACTTTAACCGATAACTTCGATATCGAAAATAGTTGTTAGGATTATGAAACTTTTAATTTCACAAAGTAGATCTCAAGACGATCATTTTGATGACCGCTTATTGGTTTCGATATACGATCAATACAGCCCGATACACACTGAATGAATACATGTTTCGGAGGTTTGGCTTTTCGGATCTGTAGCTTTCGGAACTTTGAACCTCCGGTATTCTTCGATTCGAAGTCTTTCACTTTCGGGAAACTACCCAATCGAAGAACTGTGAGTCGGTAATATTGAAATTCGGAATTTTGGCCGTTCGGGACTTTTGAAATTCGCGTGCCCTGCACCTTTATCTATATTCCCATATATTCCCGCAGCACGCAGACGCGTCCAAAAGCTCCTATCTCTCTCAGTTTCAGAGACAGTGCAGGAACCGCAGCGTATGATCCCGTGGCTTTAGCTTCGGCTTTAGACCGAGCATATTCAACGCGCGAAACGCAGCGAACCAAGCGTAGGTTTAAACCTCCCTCAACCCTGTTTTAACCCCCAATGAACCCCTCAGCTAGCTGCTAGCCCCGGCCAACATTCGCTATCATGCTCACACTCGCGTTTCAGCCTCTGTCTAAAGCTCGAATGTACGTAGTGTATACCTACCTACGTTTCACTGGCCCCTATTGCGTTACCCCCTGGGGCAGTATTCACTAAACCGAACTCCCCCACCTAATTACCTGATTCATTAACAATGCACGTACTTCATCCTGGGACCATTATTACGTAACGAAACCAACTCACAGTGTTTCTCATGCTATACTATATGCCTTGAGTTTATTCACACCGTAGGATCACGGATGGTCCTCGTTTTTCGCGTTATTTCAAAAGTTCTAAAAAAAAAAAGAAAATCGTCGAGTGGAGACTAGCAACTCGCACATTTGTCATATTATGGGGGGCAATAGAATTATTCTGTCGGTTTTGTGAGTGTTGATAATCGCAGAAATGGTTCTAGTGTTCGAATATAACTTCCGAAGAAATTCGTCGAACAAATTCCAGCGAAATTTTCCTCCACGGATAGTTAGAATGAATTATCGACATGGGACTGAATTCGCGCCAAATTCATCGAGGGGTTCGCGAACTTGAGAGAAGAAGATAGAGGAGAGGGAAATGCCTTTTTAAAGCAAAAATAATATTTCGGTAACCGTTCCTGCGATTTAGATGAAATTTGTTTAGTTGGTACCTCTCAAGGTAACATAATTTGAAAGCCAAATCTACGAAGGGTAGTTATCTGAAATCTCATTACAGCATTCCTCGATAACTATTGGATCAATTTCATCGAAATTTACTGTGGAATTGCGTTTCATCATAAGCACAGTATTCAATTAGACTATTTTCGGATAGTTGTAAACTATACCCGCTTTACTTGCGGAACGCGCTTATGAATTATTAAAAAAAAAAGTTATAAAACCCGGGAAAATAATCTTCTATCGGTTCTTTGTCGTGATCATATTGTTGCATGATCCGTAAGCTTCATTTTGTTTATAATTTCCCCGTAAATTGTAAAATTGAAAAAGTTGTACAGGTTTACAAATGATTGAAAAAAAAAAAAATTGCTGTTTGAAAAATGTTCCCACTTTTCTCATTGCGAGCTGCACGTTTTGCCGAGCTCGCTTTTATCCGTCTGCAATCACCTGCAATGATTTATTATTTCGTTTCTTAGAGATCACCTTTTTGATAACTGCAGTAATCACGATTCTTCGGTGACCATTAATCTGATTTGTTTCAAATTTTAGACACCACTTCCATATCATTTTTCGCTTTGCACGAAGTGAACACTGAACATTGACAGCGTAAAGTTTAGAATAGATATATACATGTGGATTTAAATCCTTTGGAGGGTGGCTTTGTATGCAAGTTTACATACGTGCACTGTCAGGGGGTTAACTTTGTTAGGTATAGTAATATCGGCAACAATCAAACAACTGTCGCAACAATCCGTGGAAAATCAAAACGGGATGCGACCGAACTGAGGGCACAAACGTCGTCCGTAATTTCGATTGGAGATCAAACCTGACCGGCAGATCCGAGGCTTGCGAGATGCCAGGAACTGTAACACCCTGATTGACCATTCCCTTTGTCGTGTCGCTGTTCGACTAGTCGGAATATTACGTTTGCTCTGAGGTAATCACGCGCTAGAATCCAAGATCTATTCGCCAGCATCAAACGTTCCTTCGACCGTATACGAAAATGTAATCGCGTTTCATCACCCTGCAGTTGAATCATAGGCGATTTCTATAATCCTTATTTCATATTCATTAAAAATCTCTGACCACCCCTGAAACACGGGAAACGATCATTTTTATGTGACTATAATATGCCGAGGTAGTTTTTCGTTCTCGAAATTTGGGTTAACCCTCTTCGACTTCGATCGTTGTGGACTTCTTACACCGGTACATACATAAATCCATGTTACACATCCAAGTTGGCCATAATATAGGTATACGGTTTCCGTTCCATTAGGCTTTGCTTTCAGTCAGGCAAAGACGAGGGTGTTGACTGGGCGAAGGTACACCTCCTATAACTGTACCTTGTACATTAAGATCCTAGGCATTGTGAATAAACAGGCTCTATTAGTTCACCCATAGAATGAGAATGGACCCGTTCTGTTCATCGCTCGCTGTTGTTGCTGGTACAAAGCAAACGCCTTTACCTTTACCCGATAGAAAAGAGCAGGTCTCGAGGCTGCAGACTCGTTGTTTAGGATGAGAAAAGTTATTGCTTGAAAATTTGCTGCAAGTTTTTCCGCACAAGAAGAAAAAGAAAAAAAAATATCATATCTCGACAAATGGGAACAGTCAGAAGAAACACATGTATGCGTACGCGAATATGCTAATTTGGTAAAAGGTTTCCGATGTATCAGTGGCTTTACCCACCTTTTTGGTCGGTCAAACGCTACCAAGCGAAGAGAGGAAGGACACCGTGGTACACCCGGGCTCTGGACAACGAGGTAAAACCACTGAGATTTTGGGACACGGCTTTATTCATAAGAGAATGTTGCCTGGAGCTTTGATCTGGACGGAGCCTGGGATTATGCAGGCAACGCCACGCGAGTCGCCGCACTTACCTTGCTCTCTCTCTCTTTTCGGTCTTTGGATGGAATATACACACATGATACTTGATACAGGTTTATAGTACGATGTAGCTGTACACGTATGTTAACCAATGCGTATATTAAATTTTAAGGGAGACCAAACCGAGGCAAGGTTTAGTCAATATTTTGTGAAAAGTATATATACATATTATGTATATATATGTATGTATGAGGCTGAGATTGAGCTTGATTAAAAGAGTTCATGAGTCTGGTTTAGAATGTGAATAGCCTATATGAAAATTTCAATCCATCGGTTATCAATTGTTAACGGAACCAATACCTCAGAGCTCTTTTATTCTGCCCGAATGCTGATTTTCTCTCTGTAAAACCTCCTTACAGTCGAGGTTGCGTTACGGAGAAAGCTGAGCTGATTGAATTTCAGTTCACTGTTGTAGGTACTCGAGAGTACCCCTTACCTACGTGGGCGTTGTTATACAGGTCTCCCTCTCAATAAGTTCAACTTCGGGTCTGTAGGTAAACATTTTTTCGAGAAACTATAAACCCCCGCTCAAAGCCTAGGCTCGCCGCTCGAGTCAAAAGGTCGCATTCCCTTTGAATTGGTTCGGCGACTGTACTTTCACCCGACATCACTGCGCATCTCTTGAATTTCGAATATCGATACATATAACTAATCATGGAAAGTCGGGCATGATACATGTATACATAAATGATAAATTAACAATTTGTCTTGTGCGAGTATATCAAAGAATAATCTGATCGTTTCCGCTTGAACTTGTTCGGAGGTAAGCGAATCAATCGCTCGGCGGACTTGGATGCGTCTAGGTGGGGGAAGCGTGCGAAGAAAAATGAGTGGAAGTGAACTTATTGAGAGGGAGACCTGCACCTTTACCTGCCCCAATTCGGTGGCTCTGATTTCTTATCGTTGGGTTGGTTTGGGTTGACTTGAGGCAAGTGAACTTTACGCTGCACCTTCGTACAACGCTGAGTGATCTGACAAACGAAACTCTTCTCTATATATGTAAACATTGGGATAATTACTTAGTCTGATGTTAAAAAGAACAACAACAACAAAAAAAAAAAAAAAAAAAGACAAAAATAAATAAAAAAATAAATGAAAAAGTAAAAAAACTGTTCTTCAACTACTTACTTCAAGTATTTTACCTCTGGCGTACCTACCTTATAGTCACATTGTACAATGCAGATGGTCCATTTCGCACGTAATTCTGTCACGCAATCTGCTAGACCCAGACGAGCCACACTTTGCCAAGGTAATTATTTAACGCAAAGTGCAGCGAAGCGACCGCAACGCTTTAATATCCACTACCTTCTACCTATTATACCTTCAACCTTCTACCTCAGCTACGATGGGGTAGATACAACATCTACCTACATTTATATCTATTAGGTGACGGACAGACGTGGTTGTTGCCGTAACAATACACCCAGTCTTAGACCTGGTATTAATCATCCTAGGGATGCAGAGGACACCCAGTTGAGCGAGGAGGGTCGACAGAGAAGATAGAACATTATATTCGAGTGTAGAATGTATTTTCCTTCTCTCTTCAAATCATTTTTCTGTAAAATCTACAATTGCTATATTCTGAATAGGATAAAAGTAAGCTAATATATTGCATGTTAACTCGCGAGAATCGTCGTAAAAAAAAAATCTTGTTATTTAGGTGTTAACGTAACGGTGAGGGAATACGCAGCTTACACGACCGCTCTTCTTCGTTAACATATTAATTAGCTTTCGCAAGTTCGTTTGCTGATACCAAAGCAATAAAGAGATCGTTACGAAGCTCACTTCCTGCAGGACGATCTAGTTTAAACACGGCACGTGTCTTGTTGTGCCTATTCAGTGGTTCGGAGTAATTAATTACGTATTCATAGCAGACGGAAGAGGTTCTTGATACCAATGAAGGTTGACCGGTCCGCGAACTTTAAAGGCGATGCTGAAGAGTCAGAAATTTCTTGTCCATTCAGCGAGAGATCTAGAGACTCCGAACTCGTAGTTTTGAACTCCATAAACCATGAGTTGAATGCGTCAAAGGATGAGCCCGTATTACGTCTATCCTAACATCGTAAAACAAACCAATATCTCAACGTAGGGACGAGGGTATATCTCATTATAATGGAAAGTTGGGTTGAACGTAACGAGCAGTCTACGTACCCGTTGGACATTACGAAATTTGCTTGTAACTCCAGACGTAAGCGAAAAGGGATGCAAAACTGATCAGGAAATTGAAGAAAATATTGAGACAGGATGATTTTTTCGTGGCACATATGATCCTGATCGACATTTTTTGCGAATATCATTTCAAATTATGCGGAGATTCTTGGACTTCCTGTAGTATCCGGGGATTTATCTCTATATATAGAATAAGAGACGGGTCGAAAACTTCCAAAGTTCATAGTGGCGTCAAAATCTCGTGAAATTACCCCTATGTCACGTTCAGGTTCACCGTGGATCTCGTATCGTGAAAAGCAACATCTCCCATTCCTTTACCGTCGGTTTTTCGTTTATATATTGACGGTGGTCGGATGGAAAATTAAGCCCTAGCTGTAGTAACCCCGTGTTGATTTTGTTAGAGAAAACTGAGTTTCAAAAAAGTTTCAAAAAAGAAATTCTTATCACCGCGACGAATTTCATCTGATTATAGAGAGTAAAGTTTCTCTACAAATACGGTTACAGTATTAATTTCACATGAAACGAACTATCGCGTGTGGTTAATCCGTGTTTCCGTCAAAAAGACGATGTTCGATAAAAATCGTCTGGAGATAAAAAGGTAGTGTGCCTATAACCCCTTAAATTTCTTTGAGGTTGAAAATTAGCAAAGATTTTGCCAAATTTCGTATGAAAGGTAAAGCTTGAAGGATGTCTGAAAGGTCTTGAGAAGATGGGTAAGGAATCGGGGTTGGAGTCACGAGACGGGATGTCGAAATATTAAAAACTCGCGTTGTTTGTTCCGAGGATATGATACGGTGCTCGTTACGAACGGTAAATATGCGACAAAAGACTTTAAGAGGTATTTTAATAATGCAAAATATTATAATTGTATACAAAGAAGTATGGAAGCGCGGGGAGGGACTGAGGCACAGAAATGGCGATGTATATATTACATAAGCACCGATATCGCATAATGGGAACGTAAGGAATGACGAGTCCCAATGTCTGCTAAGCCCACAGGGAGATAAGGCTGGTGTACGTCCTGTCCTTTCTTGCAATATTTAGACATGAAAATTGTGCGCTGTACAAAGGGATAAGGAGTTACATCGAGTTCTGCCCGAGTTCGTATACCTGTCCAATTTGCGATATTAGGTCGCTAAAATGACGAAGCGTATAAACCTGAGCCTCCATCTTTCGTCGGCGACCCCTCGCCTTCGCTTCGTCGCCCTTATAATCCTGAAGGTTTCCTTTGAATCGAAGAGAAGTCGTTTAATTCATAGTAAGGAGTAAAAGTGGTGAAAATTTAACAGCAATAACATTTTTCCTCGTCAAAACGATCGAACTGATGACATTTTTACAAATCTATAAGGTTTGCACCGATTTGCATTGAATTTGGCAGACGGTATTGCGTCCAGTAGCGATATAGATGTGCTACGTACGTATCGATATCCCAAGGGATGTATAATACGAGATCGAAAACTCGCCTTGGTCTTTGAATCTTTCATGAATTTATCCGATACGTTTTAATGTTCGCCCGTTACTGAGCCACCACCCCATATGTCTACTAGCTTACCCTCATACATGCGAAATAAATTCAGTAAATAACCAGCTGTGTTACCTACAGATATATCATGTCGCTGATCTTCTTTTCGCTTAATCCCTTTCATCGACCGATATCGAGGTACTTATTAAACATGGTGTTATCGGGGATTAGATGGTGAGAAAGAAACAAAGTCTATCGATCAAATTTTAAGTGAAGAGAAATGCTCTGAACAAGGAGTCTGAAATTTACAGTTAAGAAAAGCGAGGCTTGGATTCCAGATTTAGCTAAACTATTACCGTGTTTTGGGAAATTTAAGGAGGAGACAAAAAAAAATCCCGTTCGATCTCTATAGGATGCAAAGACAGGAAATACCGTCTGATTGATCCGCGATGATCGATTTTCAATCAGCTAGTTACCGCCCGTAGATTATTCCGGCATATTACGATCATATTTCGTGTGTGACAAAAGCTCAAGCCCTTTATCTCCCGGATTTGACATTCTATGCTACAATCAAGATGACTTAGACTTTAGAGCGTGACGCAGTCGAATATATGTAACCTATACTTGTCACTCTACGAATTAGCAGGTCGTTTTCCTGCATCAAATTCAAATTGCAATTGTTAATATTGCAGGATATAACCACTCACAATCAGACGTTACGGATCTATATCTTATGCTTGTCACTGTGCGAATTAGCAGCTACTTTCTCTACATCAATTTCAAATTGTAATTATCAATCTTGCATGAGATATAACCGCTCGATCGTCTCCGCATTCATATTTCAACGGGGGCATCGCCGAATTATTCAATAACACAATTTTATCGAAGGAGTTCCTTACTCTTTTCAAACTATAATCGAGTAAGAGTTACGATCTGTATATAGCCATCGCATCTGAGTTGGACGCTGTCAAAGTAAAGACACTCTTCAAGGGTTTAGATCAACTATCTTCAATTCTTAATTCCTAGTTATCTAACTGTTCAGTAAACAGAGTTATTTGTCAGATGAACCAACAACTTCACATCGCAGAGTCAATCAGATTCAAAAAAATTTCGATGACACAAAATAAAAGTGTGAAGAAATTGTCTGTTCATTCGATAGACGGACCAAAGAGTGTTAACGTCAAGTTCAATCAGCGCAGCGGTTGATTCAGGTCAGCTTGTCCACGAATTCTAACTTTGAAGCGATTATTCTTCAATAGGGTAGAAAATTTCTGAAACAAAATCGAGTTATCGAACAATCGGTGCACGACTTTACTTCAAAAGCATCCTTTTTCAAGGTCTGCATACTCCCTTAAGGTATTCGAGAGTGCAGGAGCTGGGGCAACGAACGAGGACGAAAAAGTATTAGGGAAGGGAATAGAAAGGTAGTCAGGTGAACTCACGGGGCGGTAAAAGCGAGCCGATGCATTTTGCAAGTCACCCTCATCCTAGAGCATCGAGGCCTTAAAGGCCCTCTCTTTTCTCCTTTTTTTTACCCTTCTCGTACGCCCTTCATCTCTCTTTCGATCTTGCTTGCCTTATTTAGAGGCTGTATCGACGTGTGGTTTGATGGATCGACGGACAGACGAAGGTAGACCCTGGGAAACCCCTACCAACCACCCGTTTGCAGGCCTCCGCCGTTTTCCACCATATACCGGGTTTTCCTTGGAATACCAAAAGCTGCGGATAACCATAGAATATCCACTCAGATTTAACATTCAAATTTGAACAGGTAGCCGGAGGCAATGTATTCTCGCGGTACCGTGTATCCGGCGTTGAAGATCTCCCTCTGTGTGCACGTCAGTGTTACAAGGTGATATAAAATGTGTGCGTGAATTTTGAAAGCCCGTTTCTTATACCGCCACTCGCGTCATTCAAATTGACTAAAAAAATGATTTTCATCATTTTATACTATGTGCGAAATCAAACTATAGTACATCGAGATTTCATATTCGTTCGTAATATGTAATATGGAATTAAATATGACTATATAAGTAGATATGTGCAAAATATTGTTCTTGGCTATATATATGGTATGAATACCTACTCTATTCGCGGATTTTAAACTACCGTAGAAATGTTTTTCAACACAAGTTGTAAGTCTAGTTTTGAACTATAGTGAAAGCAAAGTTTGAATACTGGAACCACAACACGTTCGGTATTTCGTTTTCGTTTTTCGTATTGAATCAGTTCATTCGAATATCGTTGGTACCAAGAGGTAAAAATAAAATAAATGTGTTACGAATCGCTCGAAATCCAATGATACTTAACCAAGTTACATTTCGATAACCCAATCGTGAATTATTACCATTTCAAAGCACTCGAACGACGAGACTCAAACGAAGGATTCAACGCCAAACTGGTACGAGGGGAAATGTTTTTCAACTTTTATTGTAAACCTCAAGTATTAAGCCTAATAACACGAAATGGTATTTCAATTTTGAAAAATCGGAAGGCTAATGCAAGTGAGTGGCTGTCTTCAAGGGCTTGGAAATATTTACAGCTGCATGTAAGGCAAAGACCATAAAATCTGAAATAATTCCGAATCATGTATCGAAGTAGTAGAAATGAGCTGTGAAAAAATTGAGCCAGTAGTATATTCTTGCAAAGCGTATCGGTGATTCAATGATATTTTGGTAACATGAACAAAAATTCGAATGTTATTAGAAAAATATAAAAAAATAAAATAAAATGATGAAATGAATAAAATGACGGAAAGAGAGCAAGCAGAGACTTCATTCTATTTGGATGTTAATTCGCTCCTCTTAAACTCGTGAAAAATGAATCGGCTATTCCATAATGCATAATAGAAATAAATTGGCTCAAAGCCTGGGAACGCAGCGTGGCATGTAAATTCGAGTGGGGCGTGTGATTTTTTAAACAGGTTGAAGAAAATACGTTTTCAAAGTCGACTAGATGATCCGACTTAGGTAAGCTTATAGAAGGAATAGCGAAACAAACGGTTCTCTCATAAACGATTCTCTTTGGGCTTTAGGAAAATTTCAGAAGGGCTCTGCCACCTCTTTGCGAACCGACAGACGCGTTAACCCTTTTAATACGAAATTTGGAAGCGACCGTTCCCCGTTGTATTATAATAAATAAAAAGCGAAAGAGCCTACCTCTTGGAAATTTAAAACCATCAAAATTTAAACTCTAACAATTTTTTTATTTTTTATTTTATTTTATTTTCACCTCCCTTTTTACCGCAACCGTGATCTAAAAAGTGTAAAACCTTTTGAATCTAAAGTATATCATCTACGTTATACCTACTACATCGATTTTTTTTATAAAGACATACGCAGCAGACCCCCCATACGTATGTATACGTAAAGTCGTAAAACTATAATAATTCGCCAGAGTTCATATTTTTTGTTTTTTGTTGTTTTTGTTTTTACTTTTTTTTTTCAACTTTTTTCTTCTTTTTTTTTTTCGGAAATAGCAAAGGCAGAGGGCAGCTTCCAGATTGCGTTTAAATAATGTACGAGACGTGAAGTGGGTTCTTTAGAGAGTCGTCGGTGTAGAGAGAGGCAGCAGAGCAGCAGCAGCAGTCGTTGGGAGGCTGTGGGGTTTCTATCTTTATGTATGATATTGTAATGGCGTTGAGTGGCGTCACTCCGCTGACTTTCGTTCGGTTCTTCGCTCCGCTCCGATCTCACATATAGAGTGAATTTGTATATACGTGCGTGCGTGCGTGCGTGCGAGCGACTGCCGTCTATGATCATATATGATCTGGTATGATCAAATATGATTAAATACGATCAAACGTGACCTACGAATACCTGAATAAATCCATACCTAATTTAATTTCAGATGCCGTACGTGAGTGCTACTCCCACCTCGCGATTTCGCCAGTACGATACTCCCCTGCTTCTGCACAGCCCTATCGTATCCCTATTTCCTTCGCCCTTACCCATCATACGTCGTCAGTCGTGAGTCGTGAGGTTCATTCACTATCTGAGGTAGAATGGTGTCAGGAAATCAATCTGATTGCGAGTTTGAATTTTTTTTTTTTTTTCTTTCGTTTTTCTTCAAAGTCGCGAGAAGAAAGATGGACCGCAAAGTAATACGTAAATTGATACGCACGATTGTTCGAAATACAGGCGATGGTAGGAGCAAGCGGGACATCGTTCTTAAATTCGTGTCTTCTTCACTTATATGGTTTAATAACTTCGAATTTGAATGACGAATCGATGAATTAGGATTGATTGACAGAAGCGTAGAAAAAGAAAGAGATAAGACAATCGGGGCTGCGTTGAAGTTCCGAAAATCTAAAAGTCCCGAATAGTGAAAATTCTGAATTTGAATAATACCGATTCACAGTTGTTAAGAAATACATTTCCCTGAAGGTCTACATAGCAGATTCAGAAAACTTTAGAACGAAGATCACCGGGAGCTGAAAATTACGAAAGCCAAAGATCTGAAAGGCTAAGTCTCCGAAATTAGGAATTCACATATATTTGTTAATTCAGTGTTGAATTATTCGGGTTCTATTGATTGTATTGAATCCGCAATAAGTGGTCAAATTAATCGTCTTGAGATGTAATTTTAGGAAAATAAAGTTTCGAAATCGTATCAATTATTTATGAAATTGAAATTATCGATCGAACTAGATAAAATGTGTTTTCGTAAAGAAAATCTCAATTAGAATGAATTATTTTTTGTTTCACGCATCTTGAAAAATATAGACCGAAATTCTCGTATCTTTGGGCTTTCGGGAATCTCGATTTCCGAAATTCTAATATTATAAACTTGAACATTTCTCAAAATTCGATGTCGTCTCAAACGAATTCGGAATTCTTACTTTTTGGAGCTTTTGAAATTCGGAACGTCACCCCTGCCCTTACAATCACACCTGTATTCCCCAATAAATATAAAATCGAAATAGTTTTGCATATACTTACTTATTTGTCAAGAGATCTGAAGATAATAAAGGTGTTGAAGGGATGATATATAACGCAGCGTTTCAGGCACAGTAGATACAATCATGCAGGTGTAGGTGCAAATACAGGTGGAAATATATGGAAAAAGTTCCATGCCAACCTGGACAGCCTCTGACCCTGAACCCTCTCGGTTTTTTCATATTTATTTCTGACAACCGGTAGACTGAAACAAGTGCTCGCAATTTCTTTCAAATTTATATCTCAACTGGTTTTCGATTCACAGATTTTTTGAAAATTTCGAATTCCTAACGATCGTAAAACGTTCAAATGCCTGTATTTTTGGATATATCAGACGGATTAGAAAAAATTATTGTATGAAATGAATCAAAAAGGAGTGTATTTTTTGGAAAAAGTACTCAGGGATGATTGGGCCTCGTCCTTCATAACGAATTTTTTGTTTAAACATATAAAATCTCCAAGTATTTTTGCGATTTTTTTCAGAATTATGAATCGTGTCATTCTTTGAGAAAAATCGATTTTGCATGTTTAAACGAAGAATTTGCTGTTAAGGACGAGGTCCAATTATGCCCAAGGCAATTACTTTTTTCGAAAGTAGCACTTCTTTCTGATTCACTTGATATAGTCATCTTTTGTAATCCGACTGATAAATCCAAAAGTACAAGCGTTTGAACATTTGACGATCGTCAGGAGTATTCAAAATTTTCAAAAAATCTGTTAATCGAAAACCAGTTGAGATATAAATGTGAAAAAAAGTCGCGAGCACTTTTTTCAGTTTACCGAACATCAGAAATAAATATGAAAAAATCTAGGGGGGTCAGAGTCAAAGGCTGTCCAGGTTGGCATGGAACTCCCCATTTATAGAATATAGATATTATAGATATGCAGATGCAAAGGTTCGAGGAAATATTATTAGGCTACGATTAGATAGGCGGGTGGGTATACCTACCATTTATATAGGATAGAAGAAGAGAGAAATTTGAGGTGAAACATGTCAGAGGCAAATTATAAAATCAATATCTACACACGCCTTTATCAACGCAACTATATCGCCGTACAAGCATATCGTAAAGATAGGTGATGGGCTGCACTGAATTATTCAACTTGGACGAGACAAGCTAAGTGATTCCGCGAACAAATTTTCCCTCTATGGTATTAAAGCTATATTTACACACGCAACAGATATTACCTGGCACCTACAGTCCGACAAAATGTTCCACGATATTTGCCCCGTTTTTTTTTTTTTTTTTTTTTTTTTTTTTTTTTTTTTTTTTGTGTTACTGAAATAACAAATTTACTCCTTGTCAAATTAAAGCTGAGTAAGAATCACTTTTGACTATAAAAAAAAATAAAAACGAGGACTATGGTTTTTTCAACGCTGCAGCTTTTCCGAGCTTACGAAATGCGATAAGCTCTAAGCTTTTTTTACGGTTAAAGTTTACGGAAATGTAAAATTTAATAGGACACTTCCGTGTTAGATGTATAAGTGTTATAGATGCAGAGTGAAGAACGCGTAACTCGAAATAGCTATCCTCACCGTTAAAATGATATATAGAGTTTACACTGCGGGGGTTAATCATACAGAAAAATAAAGAGAGAATGAGAGAAGAGAGAGAGAGAGAGAGAGAGAGAAGAGGGAAGGATTAGGTAAAAATAAAAGAAAGTTTAAAAAGGAGGTCGTACCTTATGCCCACTGTGCAGAGTATCTCTGTAAAGTAAACAGAAAAGAGAAGAGTTAGAAAAATGCTGACATGTAACAGGTAACGAGATATAAGAGATAAAATATCTAATTAATTAACGAATTAAACAAACGAAAGAATTACGAAATTATAATTTAATACCATAAGTATGTACAGAACGGGGCTATTTAAGTAGAGAATACACACACATGTGGTAATTATATTGATTGTCGTGCGAAGGGGAGAATGTATTAGACAATAATTAGATAGAAAGAGTATAAAATTTTTGAAGAAAGAAGAAGGAAGAATTAATGTGTTTCTTCTTCTCCTTGTTTTAAAATTAACAAACACACATCCACATCTATAATCGTATATGGTACACTGAGAAAAAGGTCTTGTTGAAACAACCAAAATTTGGTTAATATACACAGAAAGAAAGGTTAACTTGATTCAAGACAATTTTGCGGTCCAAAAATGAAGACCGAAATTTTCTCGGATCAAATCAAAAATTTTCTCGAACCAAGAAAATTGGGACAATTTTCTTGGTTTGAGAAAATTTTTGATTTGATCCGAGAAAATTTCGGTCTTCATTTTTGGACCGCAAAATTGTCTTGAATCAAGTTAACCTTTCTTTCTGTGTACGGTCAAAGAAATTTTTTTGTTGGGCCAACCAAAATTTTGTTGTGCCAACAAGAAATTTAGTAGTATCAACAAAAATTTTGGTTGGCCCAACAAAATTTTGGTTGACTGAACAAAAAAATTTCTTTGACCGTATAATAACCAAATTTTGGTTGTGTCAACAAGACTTTTTTCTGAGTGTAGGTATAGTATAAGAAACAGAATGAGGTTACTCAAAACACAATTTCCGAGTATTAATTTAATATCGCAAAGTCAGTGGCGTATAATTTATCGATTGCCATTAAATTTTCACGTCTATAGGTATATGTATACTCTGGAGGTAAACTATGAGCATAAAAATACTCCCGCAATCACTCCTGTTGAAACAAGATATAAAAATTACTCTAATAGAGTTATAATATTGACTTGACCTGGTTTTCCTAGTTTATATCGATTCACAAATCGTACAATCATTCATTCACCTATTAGAGGATATAGACGTACACATATTGTCGCAAAGTGGGCATGACATTTTTTTCCCTCACTTTACGTAATTCACGTTCAAGATAAATTATCATCGGAACGTTCGATGGAAGGGACTATACAAACAATAGGCAGTACACAATTAAAAAAAATAGGCGATTAATGTACGGCCGAAATTGCTCACGAGTCCTAAAATATATTTCACACAAAAACGAGCCATTCAATTAGAATTTTTTACCTTTTTTACCCTTTTTTTTTTTTTTTTTTTTTACCGATTTTACTTCTTTCACTTCCTCGTTTCCGACGTCCTTGTCCTACAATAATGTTGTGTCGCACGAATATATATATGCGGAGACAAAAGTAGAGAATCGAGAAAGTTTAGAACAATTTTTCCTTAATGACTACGTGGCGTGTTATAAGTAAGAAAATGAGCAACGAGGGACGTATATAACTTTGCCAAATATTATAGTGTTACGGAGGTGTGTGTGAGGCCACAGGCAATGGAAATACATAGTAAAATCACTATTATATATATCAAGGTAATACGACGAGCAGTTCACGATTGAGTGTAATATTTTTATAGGGGAAGGTAGGGCAAAACGGACCGGGAGGGCAAAACGGACCGCCTGAAAAATTCCTTTTAAAATATTATAAAAAATTGAATTATTTATCGTAAAGGTAACCCTCGAACTTAGTAATTTTTTGAGGAAGGTCTCAGTCAATCAAGTCGAGTCAGACTCAGTGAAGTCATCGCAAACGACTAAAAAAAAAAAATTGACTCGACTTGATTGACTGAGACCTTCCTCAAAAAATTATTAAGTTCAAGGGTTAACTTCACGATGAATCATTCAATTTTTTTGATAATTTAAAAGGAATTTTTCAGGCGGTCCGTTTTGCCCTCTCGGTCCGTTTTGCCCTACCTTCCCTTATATCCAAACTGACCGAGAAATCGCTTTTTCTATTCTTTTCTTTAATTCGTATTTTTTCATTTCTCTTGTTCTCTTTTCCCTCTTCTTGTTCCTCCGCTGTAATTTACCTGCGCGATTTATACCTCTTATACGAGTATACGAAAGGAACTTTCAGAAATTTGACATCGATAACGAGGTTCAACTCGTTCTGGCTACTATATTTGAGCTGTGCTCGTCAATTATTCACGTAAATTCCATTAGGAGAAATAATTTCTTTACTGTCCGCAGGAAAGATATGGCTAAAGTATATCAAGTGAAAACATGTACCTGAGTATACGTTTTATATTTGTTTTATTTATTTTCCAACAAGTCGTGTGACTTACTTTTCTTTCCTATTGTAGAGAATTATTATTTTTTTTTTTCTTTTTTTCTTCTTCTTCTTCTTCTTCTTCTTCTTCTTCTTCTTCAACCATAGAATGAAATCGAATGTGAAAAATGAACAGCCTGATCGTGAAATAGGTATTATAGGGAGAGACGTACGTGAGGATATATATTTTCTTAGTTCAAACCTACAAGGCGATTTATCGGTTCCTGATTGCGGGCTAAGGGATGTTTGTCAAAGGTTGAGTGGATTTGTCATTTCGTATATAGGAGTGCTGGTACAGTTTCTAGTTTACTTTAGGCTTTGACGAGACAATCAATATAGTAGACCCGGACGATGCAGCTATAGAACCTCAAGCTCAACAAGAAGTTCTTCCCACACATTTTCCACAATCCAAACTCCATGTAATACATAGCGACTGGCATGAAAATTTCGAGGAACAATGTCATTTCAATTCTCGAGGGAGGAGCACGAAGAAATTTGTGAAAAAGTAATTTCTTCATTATTTTTTTTTTTTTTTTTTTGTAAACGACTATAAAAAGTTCAATACGTGAATTAGAAACAAAAATTTCAACCTTTTACGACAAAAGTGTAAAACGCTGTGCAGCGAATTTTCTGCGGAAAGTACTTTCCTAGTTTTCACACTTTCCTCGAAATTTCTCTTCAATACACATCTTATACCATGCATGCTTCAGAAGTTGTTGTACGCGTTTTTTGATTAGACTTTGTTTAGTAATTTGAAAAATTAAAAAAATATTTTAGATTATTCATTTTTATATTATATTTTTGATATTTTAGCAACCGTATAATTTCTCACCGATTAATGAAATTGCGTTTATACTACACATATAGGTAATGGCTAGAGATGTGTGTGATCCCTAATATGTACCGACAGATAGAAGTATGTCACGCGTTGTTCCTCGCGCTATTCCATTATAATCCAAGTTTAATGCAAACTGAATCAACCAGACGTCTCGAACAGGCTTCGGTATCTGAGATATACGGATGGATTCGAACCCTGCCGCAAAGTTGAGTTCTGATGGTATTAAGCCAATTAATTCAAAATTTAGGTACACCTCCTCAGCTCATTCCTGCACATGCTAGTTTCTGCGCAGACGCTGATAATACAGGTATACTACTCTACATGACGTTGGTGCATGTTGTGTACCTCTTTCTTCCTCCCTCTCTCTCCCTCTCTCTCTTTTTCTCTCTCTCTCTCTATCGCAACTCGCGAGTACATATCTAAGTATATATGTGCATGGGTTATACCAGCGCAGACTAATACCATGAAGACCGCGTTGCCGCACCAGTGTGGTTACCATGTTGACGAGAGACGAGATACGAGAGATGCAGAGGAGAACGGAGATAACTAACTCACTTTTGCCCGAGTGCTGTTGTGACTGCGACCACTAATAACGTATGTTACACATTCGAATCCACACACACACACACACACACACACACATATATATATATATCGAATGAATATAGGTATATATATATGTAAAATAACCCAGGATTAAGCTTTTCGATAATTATTTTTACCTACCGCCGTAAAGGTATAAAACCTTTTGGCTAATCAATTTTTCACCCATTTTGCACACCGCGCGTAATTGAAGTATTTTTATCAATAAAATTAACATCGTTTAAACCAAAGCCGAATTGACATCGTGATTCAGAATCACCACATCACAGTCCATGCATGAGTGGTAATCTGAGACTGAATGTCCTTCACCGAAAAATTTAGGGATCGATATTTTCCGAGTTACGAAAGGTCTTAGGTGACTGATCGCAGATCTTGTACGCGATCGTTATAGGGATGGCTCGATGTGTAAATTTATCAGTGACCGTAACAAACCGATAATTATTAACGTTTAATTGTATTCCTAGCTCAGTACAGTGTCGCATCTGACTTGGACGCAGCTTCCAGGTCCAGAGTCCAGGTCTTTCGCTCATGATGCTTGATGATTTAGTCTTAGATTTCCAACTAGGGAATCCATCCGATAATTCTGAATCACCCTGTATATCAATAAAATTGAAAGATCATATCGATAATCTTCTTCAGTTTTGGTGATATGATGATAGATGATATTTTCGATATCGTGAACCTGTTTATAGTTGGAGGTAGAATTAGGTATACAAAACAGATTGTACCTAGTATATGTGCATAGGTTCAACCCGGTTCAGTCCTAGTAGTAGGGTAAGTAGGTAGGTATATGTATGTACACAGAAGCAAACACTCTACGAAAGGACATAGATAATCACAGACGTTGCGGTATGCCAAAGTGTATGCAGTGCAGAGTAGGCTGGTATACCTACTACAGAGCCCATGCTAGGATAACATTGTCAAGTATGTCCTGGTCCGGGGCTGCGACATTGAGCAGGATTGGCACTCGAAGGGCTCTTGCCCGGAGTACCAGGGGGTAGAAAATAGGGAGAGAAGAGGGAATGGGCAGGTTCGATACGAATGGGAATATAGTAGCGCACACACGTGCCCTGTGACGGGCAAGGCATAGAGGGAAACAGCTACAGGTAAATGTAATTAGGGGTTGATTGAATGGTAAGCACAGGGGTGTGTAATCGCCCAGTCCTATCGGCTAGTTTCTACCTAGCCTATATATACCTTATCCATTCTACGTCCTACGCTCAGTTTTAGATATAGGATGTTGCTACGTACCCTTCGCTAAATTATAATCAAGGCCATACATGGTCATCACTTCGATCCTGCACCAATATCAAAGTTTAGTTTTCTTTTTTCGCAGAAATTTTTTTAGACCGTGCATTAATACGTGGTTCAATACGAGGGGTCAGTGTTCGATCGTGGTTTCCGCACATGGTCAGTCAATATTTATTAATAAAATAATTCAATAACGATGAAATTCAATTAGCTTAGTATTTCCAAGGGTGGTTATAAGTTTTGACGCCAGTTTTAGGTGATTGATGAAACCCCGTGACCGCTCGATTATATACTTATACGTAGATAGGTATATATATATATATATTTACCCATATATATACACATCGATTCTACACGACTTAATTTACCTTGCTGATGTCCATTAGCACCGAGATAAGAGACAAACTAGAAATACGTTTTGTGTATACAAGCGAGCTTAAAGCCGTTGAAGTAATTAGTCCAAATTAACGTTTTTACAGATCGATTGTAATTAGGTTTGGGTTATTATTATCTTATGAAACGATTAAAATCATGATAAATTGTTGGTAAATATTTCTTGTTTAATTTTCTTTCTCATTGTTTTTTTTTTTTTTTTTTTTTTTTTTTTTTCAAAATCAATAAACAATATCGCTGCAAGTCTCGTGCTTATATATAGCAGTAATTTGTTTATTTTTATTTTTTGTTTATTTTTTTTAAACAGATTTGAATCAGCTAATAACGACGATGGGATAAGTTAAGCCATGGATTTAGACGCGGATATAGATATGGTAATTAATTCTACTAATAATTGTATAATAATAAATCATTAATCAACATACGAAATACCCGCGTATTCACGTGCGACCTCGTCATCAGTCTACCTGTATGTACCGTACTGGTGCTTAATAACCCACCTAATTGAACTACCCGAGATATTGCTCGGGTACAATGCAATGTCCATCCCCGTTAAATGGACATGCATCGGTGTGCATTGACAACCGAATTTGAAACTAGGACCGTGAACGTCGAGTAACCACGTAATATTACAATATTCCACCATACATCAGCTACGTCGAAGCTTAATATCATTTATTGTCTACAAGAATCAAGGCAGGATTGAAATTCTTTATCAATGAAACGCTCAAGATTAGGGCAAAGAAAAATGACAAAAAAATTGAGAGATAGTAGCAGATTGCAGATTTGAAGTGGTGTATGTGTAATGTGTATGTGTATATGAATTATTTCAAATTATGTACAAAAATGCTGTCAAGGAAACTGATTGTGAGGCTGCTATCCCATGGCGCGAAGATCGACGGACCGGAGGCCCGGAACTAAGAAATTCACTAGATTATACCACTAGATTTGAAAGGCGGATCGCTTGCGTATCGTTTCTGAGCAAATTCCCTCGAATGTATTTACAGAATTTGAAAAATATGCAGAAAAATTTTGCTTTCAACCGCTGAGCAAGCAGCCCGCCTTTCAAATTTAGTGATATAATCTAGTGAATTTCTTCGTTCCGGGCCTCCGGTCCGTCGATCTTCGCGCCATGGGATAGCAGCCTGAGTCGATGAAATATGTCTTCACTGCTGGTGCTTAAAGCTTGATTTGAGAAAACATTCTTTGAAAGGTGTTTACTACACTGATAAAAAATTTAACTTGATTCAAGAGAGAAAATCTTTAACCAAGAATATCATTTTGAAGAATTTCATTGTTCTTGAACCAAGTAAAATTTACTCGAACCAAGAAAAATTTCTTGGTTCAAGAATTTATTCTCTTGACTCTCAAGAAATTTTTTTCTTCAAAATAGTATTCTTTAATCAAGTTAAATTTTTCATCAGTGTATACACCGGACATCCCCTCAGAATGAACGATGACCTATTATTGTAGGATACAAGTGAAAATTTTGAAAAATGATAATAAAAATCTTCAGTGAAACGAAAAATGAATATTAGTTTAAATTGCTAGTAAAAATAAATGGGAAAACTTGGGTTTCGAATTATTATAATTGCACTTCTTTTCCCTTATCTGAAGTATACCGAGTATACCTAGGACTGGAAAGTTTGCCTAGCAAAAACATGTAGTAGGTACCTATATAATATAAGAATAGCGAGTTAACAGAGCAAACATAAAAATCTGTGGTATTAAAATCCCGTGCATATAAATATATGGAAAGTGAAAAATAAAATGTTGAACGAAAAATTATAGGAAGTACATGAAAAAAGGGCCGAGGATAAAAGAGGAGGAGAAAACGAGACAGGAATTGTGGTCGAATGCTCCGTAAATGTCACTTTAAATATATATATATATACCTATATAAAAGCCCTTTTAATTTCCGTAAGTCGTCAATCCATTCGAATCGAGCTGATCCGTGGGGCTTCTATGCAAATAGAACACCGCGATTCGGTGTTCAGCGGGAAATCCTCTCGCTAGGCGATGGTGTAGAGTAAATTGTACCCTCAGCGGTTATCTCGATGTTCAAAAATCTGTACCTATATATCTGTGTTAACCGCCTTTTATGCACCTCGACAAATAATTGGGTAAAAAAAGTTCCAAAAATTAATGAAACTATTGTATATTTTGTTGTAATAAAATAAGGATGATGCAAAAAGCTGCAGCAAGGATATTTTCAGCTTTCACTTAGGTATTCTTCATATTTTAACTTTTTTTTCTTAAATTATACCTTCTAGATTACGAGGAGTACATATAGGAGCGGGGGGGATAAAAATATGGTATAAATGGCTGGCGAAAAGGCAAAGAAAGAAAGAAAGAAAGTAATAAAAAAAAAAAAAAAAAAAAAAAAAAAAGTAGGGTGAGAAAGGGAAGGAAATGGAAGGCAAGATTCCATGCGACACATTGCCCGCGAACCAACCGCAGTTATACAATATTTTAAGAGGAGAGGCCCCTGGGTTTACAATACATTTGCATTGGTAATAGAAAACTTTTATCCAACTCGTTAATGTCGTAACCATTCAATCTACTTCCTCCTCTCCAATCCTTGTACCATGCCATATATACCTATATTATATACCATACAGCTGCGAGCCGGGCCATTCAATTTATAACTTAAAAATTGACAAATCGAATTACATTTAATAAAGTTATAATTGCACCGCTCGATTTATAATACTGCGCCTTTAGCTCCAAACCCTTGTACAGATGCCTTGTAGTACAAGTATATAGTAGAACTTTTCTGATCGTTTTCTTTGTAATAAATTCGCGATACGTAAAAGTATACACAGGTATATATCATATTATATACCCTACACACTCTTGCCGCACCATGCAGTTTGGTTTATCGTGAAGAGTTTATTAACGATTGAACTGAAAACAAATACTATATGTTCTCCCTTTTTCGCTGTGATTGTCTGTTTCGAAAGAAAAGACACGGTTTTAAAAAATTGAAGAAATATCTAGGTTCATAACTGGAAAAGCGAAGAAGTGGAAGGTTGATAAGAAGGAAAAAACCTGCGTCTCTCTCTCTCTCTCTCTCTCTCTCTCTCTCTCTCTCTCTCTTCACCCTAAAGGCATATTTTTTCAATTACATTTCTGTCCACGACACACTGTCGTCATCATACGTGCAGAGAAACAGTTGGATTTCATTTATTTTTTCGTCATTTTTCCATTCCGAGGAAAACCCCGGTCGTCTGCGTCTATCGCTGTAACTTTGTATATATATATATTATATATATATATATATATAGGTATACACTTTTCTATACAGTAAGTGAATGACGTTGAGGTATACGCAAGGCACATACCTATATACTATATTATCATACCTGTGTGTCTCTGGGTAAGAGAAAACCCTACCTTTGACGTTCCCTTTGTAAAAGAGTCGCCGTCGACGCCCTCAGGAGTTTTCCGAAATAAGAGGGAGGAAAAGAAGACGAAGAAGAAGAAGAAGAAGAAGAAGTAGAAAAAGAAGAAGAAGAAGAAGAAGAAGAAGAAGACACCCGGTTCTTTTCCTTTCTTCGACATTTTCTCCCCTCCCTTTCTTATCCATTTTTACTCGCCCGAAACAATTCCCCACGTGATTCTTTTTCCACGTAGTATAAAACGCCCGAAGGAGTTTATAATTTAAATTTGAAATGGAACGCGACCCTACTTGTACCTGTACCTACCGGTATTCTATCCCAATACATATTCCATACCTGTATCCACGTGAAATAAAAATTTGAAAATTAAAAATTAAAAATTGAAAACCAAATTATATGCCTGAGCGTTCATCGAGGATTTCATCGAAGAGTTGCGAGTGAACGAACCGCGATTTTTCACAAAAAAAAAAAAAAAAAATAACCTACCGAAACGAAAAAATATACCTACTTATACATTCTATGTCCACGTGTTCGTTATATTCTAATATCTACATACATATACACATATATACGTATGTAGATCCACATATAGGTATACGTCAGAGGGTTTGAAGCGACCGTCAAGCGCAACGCGCGCGGCGCCCGAGGCTTACGTCATTTCGGATTTTCCCACCGTTGCGTTACAGCAAGAAATAATAACGCGATGTATAGAGGGTGATTCAGGTTGAGCGAGCCATATTTTGAGTGTAAATTCATTGCGAAATTCTGAGACTAAATTTTCATTACCAAAAATTTGAGGGCACAATAGTTTCCGAGTTACGAAAGATCTTAGTTTACCGATCACCTATATAGGTGACACAGACGTGGGAGGTCATGACCGGAAATTGCGCGGTGCCCTGGCTGTGTGACATATATACCTACGCTCTGCGATTGGTCAGCTAAAATCTTTCGTATTTCGCTAAGTATTGGTCTTTCGAATTTTCGGTAAAGGAAATTTAGTCTTAGATTACCACGGCGAATCTAGTCTCAAAATATGGCTCGTTTATACTGAATCACCCTGTAAAGCATAGATGTGCGAAACTGGGTGGGTAGACATAAGGAGAGAAATATAAGGGATGAAGCTTAGGAAAGAGAAAGTTGAAGTTGAATTCGCGGTAGCATCATATATAACATCGCTTATTAAAAAGTTAGTTTCCTCTAGCTAGCGCTGCGTGCGAGGAACGTATATATGTATGTATATTCCAGTTCGCGTTTAGATTACATAAATATTATACACATACGTGGTTTTATGCATGTATATAGATACACATTACACATATTTACTTATACAAGCTTGCAGCAGCCGTAGTATATCCTCTATCTACGAAGAAAGTTTTGATGCTATTTTGAATTTTCATATACACGGTATAGGTAAAAAGGAAGGTGCATATATACATGCCTTAGGGTGTGCCAAAAAAAAAAAAAAACAAATTCAAACGCGCATCAACATTCTGGTAGAGCATCTCAAATAGAATTTCTCAGCCAAATATGAGCTCTTAATATTGATATTTAGAACTGCCTATTTTAGTTACTAATTTTAGTTACGAATTCTAGTTACTGAAATAGGCAGTTCTAAATATCATTATTAAGAGCTCATATTTGGCTGAGATATTCTATTTGAGATGCTCTACCGAAATTTTGATGCGCGGTTGAAAAAAAAAATTGTTTTTCCCAGAGTCATATGTCTCCATGACGCTATTACTCAATGTTTATAGGCGAATATCTCCTAATCGGTGAGAGTTAGGAAAATTTTATCTCAGTAATTTTTTATAGAGCGTGAAATTTCTTATAAGAATCTGTTTTCAGATAGTTTCTAAATCAAGCCGCTTACGAAAAAAAACAATTCAAAAATTTTCCGACTTTTTTTTTCACATGTTATTCAAATCAAAAATGGGAAAACTGAGTTAGGCAGTTCTAAATATCAATATTAAGAGCTCTCATATTTGGCTGAGATATTCTGTTTAAAATGCTCTACCGGAATCTTCATGTGTGTTTGAATTTTTTTTTTTTTTTTTTTGCACACCCTAATATACCTACATATAAATATATATAGGTACGATTATCAAAAAAGAGAAACGCGATTCTGCAGCTATACTTAGCAGACGATAATTTCAAGGGATCAAGGAGATCTGGCTAACAGAAAACGAAAAGGTTTAACAAAAAATAAAAATAATTAAATGAAACGTAAAAAAAATTTTTAATTGCTCTCTTCTGATCTTTATCTCTCTCCCTTTCCCTCTCCCTTTCCCTTCCTCGCTCTCTCTCTCTCTCTTCATCTTCTCTCTCTCCATCTTCTTGCTCTTTTATTTTCTTTTTTTTTTTATACCGAAGCTCGTTGCGGTCAAAACGTTTCGAGGTCGAGTCCGCGAGGCTGAGAGCTGGCAAGGCGAGGGTATCCACTCGAATTAAGACTTGACCGTCTAATTCGAGGGGATTTAAACTTTTTTTTTTATACCTATTACTTCTTTCATCCCTTTTATTTCGCTCTCTGGTACCTATTTTACTTCTTTCTTTTTTTTTTTTTTTTGTTTCATAAATTTCACAAATTCCCACGAGATAATTCTCGGAACTCGCGTTCCAAAGTATCGGCAAAGTGTCGGTCGACGAACAAATATGTATACGTATGTATAGGTATACACGGAGAAAAAAAGATAGTAATAAGTCCTATAAATATAGTAAAACGAAAACCAGTTCCGCGGTTATGATATTTATTACTGCCCAGCATAGTAAAAATCGTCAACAAAATAGTAAAAATCGTCAAAAATGTGTTAACAAGTACTAAAATGTAGTAAAAAGTTTCAAAAAATTTAGTATTTTTTACGAAACTGGTCTCGACGTTTTCGTTTTACTATATTTTATAGGAATTATTACTATCTTTTTCCATTCCGTTTTCTCCGTGTATATACACATAGAATCGCACGACTGACACGCATTCGTTTATATAGATATATAATATATATCTATAGGTACATATATGCAAAATACGCGTTTGCCCTGCAGATTGAATTTAGAGATAGAAAATGAGTGCAAAAATTTGATGGAAAAAAAAACGAGGTAAAACGTCTGCGTGGAGCTCGACACGCGGACGAAGTAAAAGAGAATGAATAAATGAAAGAAAAAAAAAAAAAAAAATAGATAAATCAACGCGTTTTTACATTTGTACAAAAGTAGAGAATAGCCAGTCTCTGAATAAAAGAAAAAGAAAAAAAAAAAAAACGAAAGAAGAAAAAAAAAAAAAAAAAAAGATACGCATTTCAATGCGGAACGGTTCGAACGGAAATCATCGACAATTTGTGAAGAATAGACTCCCTCCAATCTCCGACCTAACTCCTACAGCACTCTCGCTCGATCTCTCTATTACCCGGCACGCGTATAGCCTGCAGTCTGCGGCACCCCATTTCGTAAAAAAAAAATTTCTTTTTTTTTTTTGTTACAAGGGGTATAAAAAAAAAAAAAAAAAACAAACGGATAGATCTAAAATACCTATATATATATGTTCATATATGTGTATAACCTATATACCTATATACGCACCCTCGCGAAATCCATGGAAAAATATTCAACGCGCTGTACTATATGTGTACAGGATGATTCAAGTTTAGCGGGACATTTATTTTCAGGGATATATAGATTCCGCGTGAAAATTTAAGACTAAATTTCCTTCGCCGAAAATTCGAGAGACTAATACTTTCCGATCTACGGAAGATCTTAGGGCCACTGCTCAACTTCCGCTCATGAAGTGCAGATATAAGTTCTGTGATCGGTAAACTAAGATCTTTCGTAGCTCGGAAACTATTGGGACCTCGAATTTTTGTTAAAATAAATTATAAGTGTTAGAATTTTTTGCAAAGAATATCTACTACCCTCAAAATATGGTCCACTCAATCTGAATCAACCGGTATACCTATATACATGAAGAAATATATTCGCGGATGTAGAAGTTTTTCTCTCCCCTATTGTTGTCGTTTTTTTTTTTTTTTTTTTTTTTTTTTCCTACCTCAAATTTTTATTTCTATTTCTATTTTATTTTATTTTATTTTATTTTATTTTATTCACACTACCCCTCACCTGTAGCCCTTAAGCCCGGAGGGTCACGGGCGATTCGCCATCTTCTGATTGCTGTCGTCCCCCTAGCTTCTATATTCCCTATGGATGGTAAGATGTGTGACTTGACTGGGGAGGAAGGAAGGAAGGAAGGATGGAAGGATGCGGGAGCACGCGTCCCACTTTGCCGACTGTTGGCGCGTTTATAAATACATACATATATACATAAATTTGGTTATAGTATGTATATATGTATATGTATACATATGTATATTTATAAACATATGTGTAGGTGTATTCATATGTATAATATATATATATGTACCTTAGGGTGTGCCAAAAAAGAAGAAAAAATTCAAACGCACATGAAGATTCCGGTAGAGCATTTTAAACAGAATATCTCAGCCAAATATGAGCTCTTGATATTGATATTTACAACTGCCTAACTCAGTTTTCCCATTTTTGATTTGAATAACATGTGAAAAAAAAATCGGAAAATTTTTTAATTGTTTTTTCTCGTAAGCGGCTTGATTTAGAAACTATCTGAAAACAGATTCTTATAGGAAATTTCACGCTCTATAAAAAAGTACTGAGATAAAATTTTCCCAACTCTCACCGATTAAGAGATATTCGCCTATAAACATTGAGTCATAGCGTCATGGAGACATATGACTCTGGGAAAAACAATTTTTTTTTTTCAACCGCGCATCAAAATTTCGGTAGAGCATCTCAAATAGAATATCTCAGCCAAATATAAGCTCCTAATAATGATATTTAGAACTGCCTATTTCAGTAACTAAAATTCGTAACTAAAATTCGTAACTAAAATTCGTAACTAAAATTAGTAAGTAAAATAGGCAGTTCTAAATATCAATATCAAGAGCTCATATTTGGCTGAGATATTCTATTTGAGATGCTCTACCAGAATGTTGATGCGCGTTTAAATTTGTTTTTTTTTTTTTTTTTTGGCACACATTAATGTACCTATATAATATATAACAAATTTTTTCCACCTTGTCCGCAGGAAATTTCAAGAACACCCTAAATAAGGACCACCCTAATGTATATGTATAAATAAATATATGTAATGCAGGTACGCGTACCTATACATCTATTAGAAATAGATATACGCACATCTATACAATAGATAAAAAAAAAAAAAAAAAGAATATGAAGACAGAAGATTTTGGAAGAGAAATTTTTTTTTCCTCTCTTTTCTTCATTAATCTTCAGCCGAGGTGTGCCCGCACTTTGCCCCGATCTATATACGTCCTATAGATATAAATAAATAAAGAATGACAATATTTCTATATCTAGATAATTGATCTTTACTGGAAACCACTTTTTTCCGTGTCTCCAGCATCGTGGAACGATTCGCATAATATAATATATTAGAGCAATGTAAAATTAGTGACGTCAATCGTCAACGACGAACAAAAAGCAATAAAGAAAGAATGAAAAAAAATCATAAAAAAAAATAATAGAGAATAACTGCAACCAGCAAAACGAAATAAATTAGAAGAAAAAAAAAAAAAAAACGGACTTTGATAAATATTGAATTTTATTCCAAGGAAAGAATTACCATGGCTAAGAATTTTTCATAAATTCCAAACGTCGAGATTGTACGTATCTATAGTTCGAGTACGACAACGATCAGTATAGAAAACGTTGAAATTTGAAATAACAAAAAAAAAAAAAAAAAAAAAAGAAAGATAATTTTACGTTTCTGTTTGATGCTCGTACTATAAAACCTACCGAGGTTGGGAAAGCCTGCAGCAGCGCGTATTACCGGGAGGAAATCACCCCCCGTAGTATATGCATGTTCATGAACGCGTATTCCCGTTATTGCATTGACAGGAAAATTGGAATTGGCTTCAGGTTTTTAAATCGTTTGGTTTTCTGGACCATCCGGTCCGGTCGGATCCGATCCAATCCAATCCAGTTCGATGCATCGCTCGTGATGTTTAACAGTGTAAATTGTATTCAATTATTTCACAAACTAAATAATGTTGTAAATGTTTCGCGTCAATTAATATAATTTTCGTAAACCCGTAGAGAATTGAATGTCATCGCATTTTCATACCGTTTTGAATTGTTATTGTTATTTTTTATTTATTTATTTATTTTCCTTCAATTTTCCTATAGATTTACGAAAATAACAGTAATATATTCTTTTTTTTTTTTTTTAAGCTCAACCCATAAAATGTAACGTCGAAATTAATCTATATACCTTTTAAATGATATTTGAAGAGATTATCAAATAAATTTGAATTATAATTGATACGTTTTAATCGCTGACCGTCGAGTTTGGATTGACGATACGGTGAGAATAATTCATCGCTCAAAGGATTGACCGTCGTTGACGTCGTCATAGGGGTGTCCTTTTTAACGTTCAATGGTGTAATATGCCCAACGCGTTGAGTTTGGCTGACAACACGCTCGCATTGACCGTAATAACCATTAAAGGTTCACGCTTATACGCGTTATATCACCGAAAAGCAAAACAGTGTTTTTCACTCAAATAATAATATATGTACCGCAATAAGTCGCTCGATATATGATGACAATCATTTTTCACTTGTTTATAATCCGCGATGATTAATATATAAACGTAAAGTATTTTCCATCGTGAATGAACGAGGCATTATTTAGGTATTATTCGGTAGCAGAATATAATTGTATCATCATTTTATAAAAAGCATATAGTCATTTTATAATTATTATTATTATTATTTATAAATAACTTATTCAGTGTCTTTAGTTAATGAAAATTTGACGTTGATTACGCGGGAATTCCCGCACGTCTCATAACGCAGTCTTTTGGATTCTAGCTAGGCATTAACGCTTTAGCGAGTTAATTAGGTACACGTCGTCTGCAAGGAAAGTGCTAATTTAAGGCTGGATTTTAGCGAAGTGAAAAAGAAAGGAAGAAAGAAAGAAAGAAAAAAAAATATACAGATTTAGTTAATAATTGACTGAAACAATCTTCAAAGCGTTCGGTAATCTCGGTTAATATCCACTCCGCAGAATTTTCTAATTAAATATAAATGTGTAAAATATAAATTCATTTAATTAATACTAAAATTAGTGATAATTAAAACGAATAAAAAGACACCGAGTTGAATTCACGAATTTTAAAAATTCCGAATTCGTATGAGACGATTTCGAATTTTGAGAAATGTTCAAGTTTAGAACATTGAATTTCCGAAAGATTGGGATGCAGGCAGCTTAAAACTTCGAAGGTCCAGACCCCCTGAAGGCCCGAAAATCCAAAAATTTCGACCCACTTCTCAGGATGTGAAAACGAAAAATATTTCATTCTAATCGAGACCCTCTTTACGGAAACCCATTTTATCTACTTCAATCGATAATTTTGATGTCATAAATAATTGATAGGATTTTGAAGCTTCGTTTTCCGGAAAGTACATTTCAAGACGATTGATTTGACTACTAATTGATTTAGATATCATCAATACAGCTCGAGTTATCGAAATACTGAATGAAGACATGCGTGAATTTCAAGTTGCGGATATTTTTGGCCTTTCGGATCTTCAGCTTTCCGAATTTTGAACCTCCGATGTTCTTCGTTTCGAAGTCTTTTACTTTCGGGAAAAAACCCTATCGGAGAAGACCCTATCGACTCCTAGAATTCGGAATTTTTCACCGGGTCCCAATAAAAGAATATCAGAATATAGAGAAGCGAAGATTCCCAATTAGAAGACCTCTTTCTCTCAGCTCCACGTAAGATCTTTCGATAGATTTTCCTATTAAATTGATCAGCCCATATAACGATTGAAACGGCTCTAAAATCATCAGCCATTAATCGAGTTAGTTATTTGTTCTCGTTTTGTTTTGTTTTTTTTTCACCATTTTACGAAGCGAGAGCGGTTCTGATTTATTGCAATAAAAAAGAAGCAGAAAATTAAAACGAAAATACAAAAACGAAAAAAATATCTATAATCAACGACCGGTCGTCAGGGACAGAAAAACGGCAGGTGTGCAGACTATTTCCACTAACACGTGGACAAGGTAATATGCGTGTAACATGTGTACCTACTCCGCTGTACCAGGATATCTGTGAGTGCATATCTACGTATGCGTAGGTGTATTCCTGTCTATATCTATACATACGTAGGTACACACATAATATACATGTGCATATGATGCATAGGAGGACATTTGAAACGGTGGTTGCAATTCGCGCGTAATCCCTTCTCTCTCTCGTTTTCTCTTTCCATCTCTCTCTCTCTCTCTCTATCTATCACCTATAACCCCCCAAACAACGGATCGCAGATGTTGCACAGGATCACGTTACCAGCTCTATCGCTATCAACGGTTGACAGGTAGGTACCTAGATAGGTATTGCTGGTGCAGTTGGCTGCAGTCCGAATTCGCACTGAGTTGATGCAATGGCTAGACATCGTGAACTAGCTCTTTTGTCAGATTCGTTATTGAACATTACAAATATCGAGAACTTGTCAAAAGAGATCGTAGAAACGGATCCGAGAGAAACTTGGTAAAGGGAATAGATTCTGAGAGAAAACTTTGAATTCGTAGAAATTTTATACACACGGACGCTCTGCAAAGATGTGCCCGAAGTTGGGACCAGGTTGAAGTTCCGAATTCTTTTGGGACGATTTCGAATTTTCAAAAACGATGAAATTTAGAAAATTGAAATTACATTTCAGTCTATTTCTCGTTATGTGAAGACGAAAAAAATAGTTCATTCTCTGATTTCTCCAGGTTTTTCAGATTTCCGATACTTAAGGAAAGACTAGACTGAAAATTTGGAATTCTTGACCACTCAATATGTTATTTGGACGATCTTCCCATGTGTAGTACTGGGAATTGTAAAAAAGTTGGATAAAAGTTGCAAAGTAGATAAGAACAAACTTGGTATTTTTGGTCGAAAACGTAGTTTCACCTCAAAAATCGTCTTTGATCTATAATTTTCATTGAACAATGTCCAAATTTGTTTGCTACCGCCATCAGCTCATTCGCCTGAAAAAAAAGTGAGTATCGGTGTCGAGATTATCGACGTAGTACTATATCGTTTAGAAATAATTTTAGTTTTCATCGATGCAGGTATAAAAATCATTAATTTTTTTATGTAGGTGTACGTATAGAGGAGCTTTGAATGAAAAATTGAATATTGGTAAAAAATAAACAAAAAAATAACAACGTTTTTGTATCTATACTTCAATGACGAATTTTCTGTACTTTTAACATCGGCTGCGTAGTAATATTCGATTTGGCTTCTATAATGGAGTTTATCTCGAAAAGAAAAGAAAAAAAAGAATATATTGTTTGAAATTGCCGATTTAGTACTCAATTTATTTTTATGCCCCGATATAAAAGATGTGAGTAGGTATTTGATAAAAAATAGAAATAAAATATTGAAACAAAAAACAAAAAAAAAAAAAAAAACAAACACTCCGGATTTTTGTCGCCTAAAAACACTGTGGACTGTATTTCCACATTACAAAACATTCAGAATCCTCGTACTATTTCGCGGTTGAAATAGAAGCAGAGTAATTCGTGAAAATGTTTGTCCTAAAAACAGAAAAAAAAAAAAATACAGAAATTTACAATCTATAAAATTGTAACGTGAATTAATCGGCGATTCACTGGTGGCAGCGGTGGGATACAAGCCCACGCCTCCGATAATACCAGACGTAACAAAATAGAAAATTTGAAAATCCATCACTCTCAAAAAAAAAAACTGTCCTATATCAGTCATCTATCGGATATTTAACACATGATCAAAATGGGTCTTTCTCTGAAAAAAAAAGGAAAAAAATGCACCCCCTGTTCACATATGAAATAGGTATTTCATTACTTTGAAATAAGAATGAGAGAAAAAAGAAATCAGTATAAGGGAGGGAGAGAAAATCGCGTCACTCTAACGGGGGTGCATGTCGTTCGATTTAGACCATAGTACGAAAAGTCGCTCCAAAACTGTCCACGTAAATGACGGAGTGGATGTATTATCATTCCCTTGCAGCATGGCTACTGCAACCCCTATGTACACAGAAGAAACTCTTACTATGCACTCGGCACCTTATCTGAAAACTTTTCTTTTCTTCCCTTTTTTTTTTTTTCGTTTTCTATATCAAAACTTATGCGTTTCGTTTACGAAAATACGTTCAAAAGGCATTAAAATGTGATAAATCTTGTTATTTTTACGACGTAGATCGTCTGAAGGTCTTTGCCACGGTCCACACGTTTCCCAATGAACCGACGCGACGCTCGAATTATCCACTCGGATCCGCACGAACGAACGAATGAAAAGAGGGATGAAGGGATGAAAGAAGGACGCGTAATATTATAATCCCTCGGCGCGGCGGCGGCAGCGGCGGCGGCGGGCCGCGTCGCTCTTTGCGAGACAAACAGAATTAAAACTGAGCGCCAGCGGTTAGTCTATCTGTCTCTCTGTTTCTCTGTTTCTCTGTTACTCTGTCTGTCTGTCTGTCTGTCTGTCTGTCTGTCTGTCGTTCTGTCGGTCGGTCGGTTGCTTGCGTTAAACGCGATTAAATATCAAAGCCGTTGTCTCTCTCATTACAAGGTTAATTAGGAATGGTTAGGGGCGAGGCCGCGCGGAGAGCCAAGGCGCGTGGTAGAACAAGGGGTAAATTTATTGTCCATATTTCCATCTAGAATCCCATTTATAAATTCGCAAAGAGTAGGACAGTGAAAAAACAGTTTATATAAACAGAAAAGTGCGTTTAAAATTCTCTTACAAATTTTTCCACCCTAAACCTTTAACGGATTTTGAAGTTTCATTTTTTATTACCTAACTTGATTATTATACGTTAGTTATCGTTTCTTCGGATATATTCCGCTGCAAAACTACTCCTAACTTCCTTTTTTTTTTTTTTCATCTATACTCTATATACAGGGTGTAAATCTTAACTCTGTACATACTTATAAGGTGTGTAGGGGCTGCCAATACAAGCATTTTGAGGTATGACACCCATGGTCGGAAACTCATCCTAACCACTATGGAGGGCTTTGAAGGATATGGTACCGCACGCTTGATCGTAGTGTAATGAATCAGATGTGATCACTTTCGACCCAACATTTTATTCAGCTGTAGACAATAGTACATAAATGTTCTTGCATGAAATTAACGGAACGATAAACTTTGCATTAAAAAAAAATAACAAAACAATTTCCGGTGCTTATGAACAGAATTTGAAAAAGTTATGGAAAACGATTCGGGGTTTTGCACACTTGGGCTTTTCGTTTTCCATAACTTTTTCAAATTCTGTTTATAAGCACCGGAAATTGTTTTATAATTTTTTTATTGCCAAGTTTATCGTTTTGTTGATTTCACGCAAGAACATTTGTACTGTTGTCTATGGCTGAATAAAATTTTGGGTCGAAAATGATCACGTCTGATTCATTACACCACGAAAAGCGCGCGGGACCAGAACCTTCAAAGCCCTTCACAGCCGTTGCGATAAGTTTCCGACCTTGGGTGTCATACCTCAAAATGCTTGTATTGGCAGCCCCTACACGCCCTATAAGTATGTATAGAGTTAAGATTTACACCCTGTAGACTAGACTGTGTCAAAAAAAAAAACATGACATCTTCTTTTTGTTCGGGCCCTTTCGAAAATAGTTAGTGCTTAATATAAAGAAAATTGTCCCCAAAGCTTAGCTATGTAGCTTGAGCACAGAATTAGCGCATTTGAAAATAAGATTTCCCATGTATTTCAAATGGCAAAATTTGTTTATCTTAGTTTTATTTTTATAATTCTCTTTATTCAACTGATAAGAATAAAGTAAGTATACGGTTTTGAAGGGAAAAAAAATTCTGAGAAAATGCATGAAAAAAAAAAATTTAATTAATTTGTCGAAAAGTAAGTAGTAATAAATATATACATATGACTTTTAAACCACTGTAACTCGTTAACGGTTCAATCGAGCAACTTGGGCCAAAGGACTATTTTTGTAGATCATAAAATTCTCTACAAAACTGTATATCTACTTTATTCTTATCAGTTGAGTAAAGAGAATTATAAAAATAAAACTAGGATAAACAAATTTTGCCATTTGAAATACTTGAGAAATCTTATTTTCAAATGCGCTAATTCTGTGTTCAAGCTACATAGCTGAGCTTTGGGGACAAATTTCTTCATAATAAGCACTAACTATTTTCGAAAGGGCCCGAACAAAAAGAAGATGTCGTTTTTTTTTTTGACACAGTCTAAAAATACGCTGGGTTATTTTATGATTTAATTGGATATATATTTTCTAATATATATATATGGGGTATTCCACGTGAACCGGATCGGTTTTTGGCAAAACAAAAAGTAAAAAACGGGAGGCTGGAAATTTTATCACTTCTTTGTGACACTTTGAAGTAATTTCGCTGAGAATTTCAAGACAATCCGTGTGACCCTTCGAGTAGAAAAAAAATTAAAACACATATTTTCCAAGTTTTACATGCTTCGCCGGTTTTTAGAAAAAAAAAGAAGAAAAACGGGAGGCTGAAATTTTGATCACTTCTTAGTGCCATCTCGAAGTAATTCCGGTGAAAATTTCAGGGCAATTGGTGTGACCCTTCGGTAGAAGAACAAAGAAATCGCATATTTTCTAAGTTTTACATGTTTAAGAATTCCAAAAATAATTGAAGTGCTACATATTTCGAAGGAGCTCATTTTTGCGCGTAGAATGCACTATGGGAAGTTATGATTTTGTTCATGCATGGCTGACATAAGTGGAGTTGAAAATGTGGTAATTACATTTTTGACATAATTATGACAGCGATATAAATTGAACCAATTATTTTCAAGCTATGTAACTGTTGGGGGCATCTCATGTAGTAACAAGGAATCTGAATCTGCATTGGCGTCAAATTCGATGACCTCAGGCCAAAAACTGATCCGGTTCACGTGGAATACCACATATAATACATGTATTTCTTTATATAAAATATGATATTTATAACTACGACTCGTACCTGTAAGAGGATTTGGAACGGGTCAAGGGGCTCAAAGACGACATTTACGCGTTCTATACGATAGTATATGCGCGGTGGTATATCCCGCTGCAGGCATATCCCTTGTAGTCTCGATTCTAATGGATTAGCGTTACAATTTCGTTATCCCAGAGATAATTTTAAACCAGTTAACAAACTAATTAGCGATTATCGTTGTTTCGTACCGATTATCCACTCGACGCCAATCAGCTATATATTATAAGTTGGCTCTACTAACAGCTCGCGCCTTGTTGCATTGTGTGGTAGAGAAAATGTTCATTTCGATAATTAATGTTTGCTTGAAAATCAAAAACTGTAAATTTTTTTTCAAATTTCTTTCAACTCTTTTTTTTTTTTTTTTTTTACTTCTGAATTTCGTTGGTATAAAATATATATAGCTAGATATATTATATAGAAAAAGATCGAGAAGGCAATAATAAAATGAAAATAATTCCAACCACTCGAATTACACAGAAAAAAAAAAAAAAAAAAACGATAGGAAATTTTCCAGGTTGTTTTATTCCGTAAACACGTGAGGCGCATAGGTAGACGTGCAAACGAGTATATATAGGAGGCATTACCAAATTGGGAATAAATATTTGAGTAGGGTTGAATTTCCGCGGTTGTACTATGTGAATCGCGTGGAGGAATTTCAATCGAAGTGATTTTCGATCGGTTGATTGCAAACCGCCGGCTGATCACTGCGAGCTAGATTCTTCAATTTCCATTTATTTCGCTATAGAAATACCAACACATATACAATTTCTGACTAGATTCAAATTTTACCGCGAACTATAAAGGTGAAATACTATTTCGCAGTAAATAATTAGGTATACCTATATGTGTGAGAATCCCCTAGGATCAACTACGAAGTAGGTATACGCGAAAGGCCCTAGGTTTGAGATGAAAAGATAAAAGAAAAAGAAAAAGAAGAATACAATAAATGTCAAAGATCTAGAAAAGGCTCATGAAATGTTTCTTTGCAACGTAAAACTGCACACGCGCAAGATGTATTTATATGCAATATATACATACCTAGCAGAGTCTGCGAGGAGAGTAGAAAGTTTTATCATGCTGCAGGTAAGTAAGTAAGTAAGTAAGTAAGTAAGTAAGTAAGTAAGTGTAAGTAGCTATAAGGTCTGGAAGAAACTTACCGAAGAGCATTAACTGATAAGCAAGAAGACTCAATGTAGTGCGATATGCGTTTAATACGTCAATTCATTGATAGATATGCAGAGATTTCGTGCCTATGATCAAGTCGTGAAAATAAATGTGATTGAATATAAAATTGATGCAACTACTTGTTGCAAGATTACCATACCTACACCTCGCATCGCTGATATCATCTATATTATTAAATAATTCAATCATATAACTGGAGTTGCTCGGCCAGTGAAATCCAGGACGTAATTTAATCGCTAAATGCAATATTGTTAACTAATTGTCACCGTTCATTAAAATTGTCAAAATATTATTAACATCCTGCGCACTGATTGCAGCACCCAATTTTATACGTAATTAGCAATTACTTTTATCGCCTTTAGAATGGTCGTATACTAGGTATATATGCACCAGGACTTACGAGGTTCTGCTTTTACTTGTCAATTTTCAATTTTAACGTTTTTGAACAAATTTTTAAATTTTTCGCATAAATATCTACACCGTTTGAATTAAATGTTCCAGGAGGTCCACTATAATTTTTATGTTGATTTAAACACTATTTTCCGTTGAAATAACAGAAAAATTTGTTGTTTAAGTGAAAATAATGTTGTTTTAACTAAAAAAGTGTTGAAATTGACATAAAATGATAGTGGACCTCCGGGACATTATTTTTTCTCTAATTTTTCCAACAGTGTAACATAGAAAAAAATGATACGACCCTATGCCATATAATGGCAGCTAATTTAGTAAATTCTAGATTCGCAGAACCCAGAAATAGTATGCCTCTGCACAATTCAGGTCTGAAATTTAGTTGGTCATATAGGATAGTAGTCGCAGCTATCTACAGATTTACCCTCTGATAATCTGGCGTTGGGGTGTGCGTACGATATGGGCAGAGCCATGCATTTACAAGTACGGTTATCTGCATACGAGATGGACCCTAGTCCTGTTTTATTCATATTTCGTATCTTATTGACGGAAGGAGGAGGAGTGGCGCTCATGCAGTGGTCGCGATCCCAAAAACGATATCAATTCATTCATACGTACAGAATAATAATGATCTCGGCAACTTTTGTCACCTAAATATTCTCATCGATCGTTGCACCAATTCGTTACATCGAAGAGCTACTATTCGACGTTTTTTTAAATTCTTTAAAAAATCTATTCGATATAGGAAAAAAATGTTGTCTCGCGATTAAGACGTCCTTTTTAATTAGCTGTCTGATAAATGAAGCATCCAGCTCCCGCATAAGACCAGCCAGTCGATGTCCATGCTGAAAAATTAGTCATCCATAAATTTTCGCATCTATAGCAAACCGCCCCTATATTATAGTTTATACAAGTGATTCATTCGCACTTGAGATCTGACGTCGATCGATCATAAGCTCTCTTAAAATTTTTGAGAAAAATTTTAACGATGGAGATAATAGAAGATGAAAAAGTTAAATAGGTACGTATAAATATCTAAAATATCTATACGTAGGTACCTATATCTAACTAAAATCTTTCGAAACTCTTTAATTGAGACCAATTATTGCGGCACGATTTTCTGTCAGAAAGACTGATGAGGAATCGCGGGAGAAGATCGTCGAAGGAAATCATGACCGATATATATGATATATAAGATATATATGTGTTTATAATCGAAGATCAGTTAATCCGTAGTACCTACCTACTAATAATTAACAATTCCGAGTGAGTTTCCTAATTATACCATCCCTTACCCTTTGCGAAACCCTTTCCAGGAGTCATCAGCCTCAGGGCTGCAAAGACGATGATCACTGTGTGTAAACGAATTATTATTATGTTATTGCAATCGAAATGGAAATCCGATTATTGTAAAGGTCCTCCGCTACAGGAAGCAACGGAAATACGATGGGAATGGACATTTGGTTTAAGGACTAGGCGAGGGTCCGCATTCGACCGAGGATCCTCGTCAGTCGGTCTCCCGCGCATTCAATTATACCAACGAAGATTTACGGCCGGCCCTAGGTCCGATGAGATAGAAGAAATTTTCAACCGCGTTTATAACCTGCACGACGAGAAAGTAAAAAATTATAGCCGCAATACCCACTGCAGATTCGTGAACTTGATCATTTATTAAGATCCGATTTTCTTGTCGCATTATGCAATTCGTCGGTAAAAAATAATTTCCGCTGAATGTCGAGACTTCTGAATATGAAGAACGCAAATACAAAATGTCATTTCTGACATTAGAGAGTAAATCAGATTTTGTTCATTTCTTTCTTTTCCCTCCCAAATTAAAACGAAGGAGGAAAAGTTTGTCAAAGTAAGGCGTCACCAAGGGCCTGAAATAGGATACCGTTGTCTTTGACTAGGGACCTGGTGGGTCCAGATGGCACCGCAGGGTTGAAGCGAGTCGCCGAGGTTCTAACTGGCAAACTGTTGATCCGCTGCTGCAATTTCGCGCGCGATCGACTTCGCGCCCACGCCCGTTTCCAACCAGTTTAGAGAATTCCCTTTCCAGGGTAGCTCGTCCCGAAGCATCGTGCGATAAGCCGCACCGGCTATATGATTTCGATTTAAATTTCACTTGTTGCAGCACACCGGCACTAGGCTTTCCACCAACTTTATCCTCATAGTTATTTACATTTTAGAGATATAAATTCTAAGCTGAATCACCCTAGAGCATGTCTTCTTCTGATGGGTCAATTCCGCATATACCTACTTATGTCATTTAAAATACCTAATAAGTGACAATTTTTATGCTTTAATTATTAAATTAGTTTACCCGTGTAGAAAATTGTTAGGGCGTCCCAATTAGAAAAGAGGCCCTCTCTGGGCGTCAATAGGGCATCCACTCTAAAGGCTTCCTCACTGTTGCCTCACTGGGGCATAGGTAGGATTTATTTTGGCATCCAAGTTAATTTTGTTTAGGCTCGCCCAATCTGTGCCAACGTTGGCCCAAGTCGGGGTTTAGCTAGGCACCCAGTCTCAATCTATCCAGGCTTGCCCAACTTCTGCCGAACTTGGGCCAAGTCGGGGGTTAATCAGGCATTCGAACTCATTTTGTCAAGGCTTGCCTAACCTGTCCCAAACTTGGACCAAGTCGGGGCTTAGCCAAGCATTCGGACTCATCTTGTCAAGGCTTGCCTCACCTGTCCCAAACTTGGGCCAAGTCGGGGTATAGCCAGGCATGCAGACTCATTTTGTTTAGGCTTGCCTAACCTTTGCCGAATTTGGGCCAAATCGGGGTGTAACCAGGAATTCGGGCTCATTTTGTCAAGGCTTGCCTAATCTGTGCCAACGTTGGGCCAAGTCGGGGTTTAGCCAAGCATCTGGACTCATTTTGTCAAGGCTTGCCTCACCTGTCCCAAACTTGGACCAAGTCGGGGTGTAGCCAGGCATGCAGACTCATTTTGTCCAGGCTTGTCTACCCTTTGCCGAATTTGGGCCAAGTCGGGGTTTAGCCAAGCATTCGGACTCATTTTGTCAAGGCTTGCCTAATCTGTGCCAACGTTGGGCCAAGTCAGGGTTTAGCCAAGCATTTGGACTCATTTTGTCAAGGCTTGCCTCACCTGTCCCAAACTTGGACCAAGTCGGGGTGTAGCCAGGCATGCAGACTCATTTTGTCCAGGCTTGCCTACCCTTTGCCGAATTTGGGCCAAATCGGGGTTTAGCCAAGCATTCGGACTCATTTTGTCAAGGCTTGCCTAATCTGTGCCAACGTTGGGCCAAGTCAGGGTTTAGCCAAGCATTCGGACTCATTTTGTCAATGCTTGCCTCACCTGTCCCAAGCTTGGGCCAAGTCGGGGTATAGCCAGGCATGCAGACTCATTTTGTTTAGGCTTGCCTAACCTTTGCCGAATTTGGGCCAAGTCGGGGTTTAGCCAAGCATTCGGACTCATTTTGTCAAGGCTTGCCTCACCTGTCCCAAACTTGGACCAAGTCGGGGTGTAGCCAGGTATGCAGACTCATTTTGTCCAGGCTTGCCTAACCTTTGTCGAATTTGGGCCAAATCGGGGTGTAACCAGGAATTCGGGCTTATTTTGTCAAGGCTTGCCTAACCTGTCCCAAACTTGGACCGAGTCGGGGTGTAGCCAGGCATTCCGACTCATTTTGTCCAGACCTGCTTATTTTTTGCCAAAATTGGGCCGAGTCGGGGTTTAGCCAGGCATTCAGACTCATTTTGTTCAGGCTTGCCCAACTTGTGCCGAACTTGGGCCAAGTTGGGGTTTAGCCAGGCATTCGGACTGATTTTGTCCAGGCTTGCCTAACCTGTTACAAACTTGGGCCAAGTTGTGGTGTGGTTGGGCATTCAGACTTATTTTGTCCAGGCTTGCCCAATCTGTGCCAACGTTGGGCCAAGTCGGGGTTTAGCCAAGCATTTGGACTCATTTTGTCAAGGCTTGCCTCACCTGTCCCAAACTTGGACCAAGTCGGGGTGTAGCCAGGCATTCGGACTTATTTTGTCCAAGCTTGCCCAACTTGTGCCAAACTGGGGCCAAGTCGGGAGTTAATTAGGCATTTGGTCAAACATATCAGACGCCATCTACCGTACGGCGCGGGCAACTTACACCAAAACGCCATTTTGTCTAAAATTTTTCTCGCTAACAAAGTAACTACGGAAATTATTTAGTCGGGCGATAAAATAGCATCTATAATCAGAGAAAAAATTATCTCTCTGGATATAGCAGAGTCGGGGTGTAGCCAGGCATTCAGACTCATTTAGTCCAGGCTTGCCTTATTTTTGCCAAAATTGGTTAACTGGCCATTTGGACTCATTTTGACTGGGCTTGCCTGACTTTTGCCGAGCTTGGGCCAAGCCGGGGGTTTATTAGGCATTTGCGCTGATTGTTTCCAGGCTTGCCTAACCTCTGCCAAAGTTGACCCGAGTCAGGGTTGATCCAGGCTCACAGGATAATTTTAAAACCAATATTGGCCCAAATTCGATATCCCATAATGGCCCACCTTTTATACCCAATGTTGCTCCGCGTTTGGACAGCCCATATATACCCGTGTAGAAATTTTTGTTGGGTGCCAACAGGGGCCAAGTTAATTTGCCTCGATATTATCTAGGCCCAAGTAAGGTCGCTTGTGTTGGGCCAATGGTGGATTGTCCCACTTGTTACATCTGGCCCCATACAGGCTTCCAGACTGGGGCCTATTTTGGCAGCCCAAGTTGGTCCAAGTTTGAAAGCCTGTATGGGGCCAGATGACACAAGTGGGACAATCCAACATTGGCCCATTATAGGCGGCCAAACCTCAGCCCACGTAGCATAATATATATTCAAACTTGGACCAACTTGGGCTGCCAAAATAGGCCCCAGTCTGGAAGCCTGTATGGGGCCAGATGTAACAAGTGGGACAATCCACCATTGGCCCAACACAAGCGACCTTACTTGGGCCTAGATAATATCGAGGCAAATTAACTTGGCCCCTGTTGGCACCCAACAAAAATTTCTACACGGGTAATTGCAGGTATAGCAGATTGTGCTTTTTTTTATTCTCTCTTTTACAAAGTATAAATTGATGATCAGATCGGTGGTGTCTAGGTTGCTATAGAGGCGCCAGAAGGTATCTACGAGAGTACGAACTGGTGAAGAGCTGGCTGCACCGGCGCGGGACTCGCGGTATAGTCTCTTCGAGAATAAACGATTAAAATGCAAATTTTGTCGGCGAAATTCAACCCCTGCCCTAACGTCGCTAGCCATGCCAACCCTTGACTCACTTTGCCCCTGCAGCAGACGATAGATAGATAGATAGATAGATAGATAGATATATGTAGTATAGGTACGCGAACAGAAGGGAAACGGGAGGAGATTCGGAAGCGTTTCTGCCCGTTCTAGCAAAACCGATTAGCGCAGAAGGTATAGATTCTGTAGAATCGAATAATTTTTAAACGAAACTGCAGCAGCATTAGGAATTTTTTTTCGGAAATTCGTTGCTAATTAAAATATTAGAAATAGTTGTCAATAAAAAAAAATTTGTCTCGTTCTGCCTAATAGAATTACAACAGCTATATGGACATTTTTGGAAAGAATTTTCTGGGATAAAAGAAATATCCGAATCATGGTGGAGCGATTCGTCGGCGCTTAGTATGCATTAGCGATACTCCGATCTAGCATCTTGGGGCTGGGTGTGTATTCCCTGAAGGAATCCTTCTATTTTTCTATCTTCTTGTACCACGTTAAACGTCAACTATAACCGCAGCCCTGGTCAAGTTACGAACTGAGATTTGATGAAAGACCTCAGAGATCGAGGTGACAATTTTTTTTTATAACGAATTTAGTCAAGAATTATAAAAGTGAGCGTTATTCCCGCATAATTGAAATTGAATATGTACATAAGTAAAAATTTTTGGATCCCTGATTTTTTGCTTCCGCATTATATTCTGTTTTATGAATATATATATGCAGTGCATGCAGTAGGTACTAATTAAGATCGAAAGAAAAAGAAGAAAAATTTTTTTTTTGTTTCACAATTCATTAATTTGAAAAATATCGCATGCCTCGCATTCTGCAACGGGAAATGTTCCAAATAATAATTAGACTCATCAAATACTGGAAATTTGAGGCAAGCATTTTTCCGTTGCTAATGACCATGGCAGCTCTATATACGTGTTCCATATAGTAGGAAACACGTGAAAATTATTCTCTGCGGTATAGAAACTTTTGGCTTGAGGCATCAGAACGTTGTTCTTATTTATTTATTTTTTTTTTCATCTCTTCCTTTTTTCTTTCCGAACATAACAAATTCATTTTACCAATATTTCGAAGTTTGGTAATAATTATCGATAAGTATACTCAACGATACCGTTTCGTATTATGTATTATTATTATTTGTCTTCCCTTTTTGCTCTTTGTGTAATAATCAAATTAAGCAGCCTGTTTATCGTGGCTTGAATTTTTTCATAAAATTTTCTCATCCGATCGTTAAATTTCACCGTTCTCAAACAAACAAACAAAAAAAACAAAAAAATAAAAAAAATAAAGAAGTCATCTACATATTGTTACGTGAAAAATTTTCTGCTGTATTTTTCAACACTTTCTCAACGTAAGTGTACAGGGTGTCTGAAAAATTCTCGCACCATATCTATGTACCAGCGGATTTCTTGCGAAAAATTAAGACGAAAGTTATCTATGCAAAAAAGTCCACGGGGACTTAGTTTTTTTGTAAAATAAGTTTGTAACGAACCAATCGGCGTTCAGCTTTAGAAAAGACTGACTTGAACGCTGCATAGCCGTTCGCTCCACTAGACTACCGAGGACACTGCAATCTTTCCTAAAGCCCAACGCTGATTGGTTCGGTAGGTATTAAAAATGTCTTTTATAAGAAAACCTAAGCCCTCGCGGACTTTTTTTGCATATAGGTAACTTTCGTCTCAATTTTTCGCAAGTAATCCGCTGGTACGCAGATGATGCGCTAATTTTCAGACACCCTTTATATATATGTATGTATTCAGGCATTTAATATTCTTCGTTCCTATTAAATGGCATTACGGAGCACAACGGCAGCAAACGAGAATAAAATTGTTAAAACAAAATGAAAAGTATAAAAAGAGAGAAAAAAAAAAAGAGAAAAAAAAAAGAAAAACCCGCTCGGCGGAATATGTTGAATCAACAATATTTCAGGAAAACTCAACTTGGTTTTAGCCACGGTGTTCTACACGTACAGTCATCGCCGAAAGTGAATATAAAATATTTTTCTTTATTTTTGTTTCAAATCTGCAATGCAGCGAAAAATACGATTTTGTTTTTTTGTCTTTTTTTCTTTTTCAAAAAAAAAGTCTTATTCTTTTCTTGATGAAATAAAAATGATTAAAAAAATATCGGATCAAATGTATTTTTTTCTTTTTTTTTTTTTTTTATTGCAAAAACTCCAGCGCCAATATATGGTAACGAAATGTGTAACGAAAGAATGAAAGCTGACTGTACCACACCACCTCGCGGCAGTGCAGAACGACGTGGTATAACGCAGACTTGGTGATTTATTTTATTTTATTTTATTTTATTTTATTTTTTATTTTTTATTTTATTTTTTTAAATTCAGTCGGTAGCTGAATATTTACATTACAAATTAGTAACGGCCGTCTCTCTATCTCCCGCAGCCGCAAAATGACTGCATATCAATCGCAACCAGATTATCCGGTCTCCCAGTTCCAGTCGTGTCTCTCTTTGACCATAAATATGCATATATATATATGTATTGGCGATGACGTGTAGGTATGTGACGTATGTATCTACATGTGTCAAGGTGTAAAAATCTGTGGTTTTGAATCGAGACTCTTATCCCACATCTTCGGGATTCCATTTTCTTAATATATTCCATTTTTACCACAGAAATGATATTATCTTGACAACGACTTTATCTGGAAATTATTAACCCTAGAACGACAAACCCATTTTTTCTACCTTTAAACTACAAACCGAGGTAAATATTTACCCCACGCGTTTCTTGTTTGTAAAACCGTTCTGAAAGCAGTAATGAGACTCGTAAGTACATGAATCTCTTCGTTATTTTATGCAGAAGAGAATGGTAAAAATCAAATTCAATTTCATTGAAGTTTAGACGGTGAAAAATCAATTTAAAAACCTGAACGTGCTAAGAAAACGACCAAAACGTCATTTTTCAGAGTTTTCCTGGGGTAGATATATACCCCGGTTTGTCGTTCTAGGGTTAATTTGTTACCTAATTCGGTTGAAAAAAAATTCTCAAGATAAAGAAAGAGAGATTGTAACTTTTTATCGCTAAAATTAGTAAGGTAAGTTGTTGCTGCAGGCTGGATCATTTGAAGAAAAGTAGGTAAACAGTATTTTTATCATAATATTACATACTTTTCTCATTTCTCGCTCCAGATGATTTCTTTTTTTTCCTTTTTTCTTTTTTTTTTTTTTTTTTTTCTTACTCTTATTCTCTCTCATTCTCTCTCTTTCTTTCTATATCTTTCCTTTTTATATTACGGTGTAATTAAAGTTGAAGATTAATTTAAATGTAGCCAAAGTTAAAAGACTTTTGAATTTCTTAAATGCAACTGACAAATTGGAACTTTGTATTACTACCCAAGATTCTAGTTAAAAATAAAATCATCATTTTCTTCTTTTTCTCTACTTTATTTAATTTATAACATTATGTCATATTATAACACAAGACCAACATTTCGAAAACATATAACTAATCAAACTTTTACTTTATCATCTAATTTTTCAGGCAAATTATAAGAACAAATTATATAATCATATATAATTATTGTAGGTATAATTAAATATAAAGTAAAAGTATGAGATTTGAAGAATATGTACCTACTACCTTTCCTCACGATTGCTTCAACTTTTCCATTCTTCCACGTATATATATTAGGGTGGTTATTATTTAGGGCTCGAACGATTTTATAAAAAAATAAGAAATAATTAAAAAATAATTCCCTAATTTTTTTGGATTTTTGTCTCATCTCTAAACCCCTCCCACCAAAAGAGTGGATTTCCTCATTTGAAATACACGTGTCTTGGCAATATAGTCTCAGTGTATGTTTTATTTCATAAGAGTAATAATTTCTAAAAAGTTTTTAGTGGGCATCGACGCTATGACAAAGTTCTACACCAACGTTAAAAAAAATGAAGAAATTGACAAAAAAAATCGACATATATTCATTTCTTCCTTAGAGATGCACCTTTATATCCCAAAAATAAAAAAATCAACACCATATCATTCATAGTGTGCTCGAAAAAAAAAAAAATCCCTTCATATGTTAGATTCACGCACCTATACGTATATCAGTGCAAAAGGTCGAAAAGTAGTTCTTTCCGTTCGTCTACATCAAAATCGTCGTTATAACGCTAACGATATATACGCATACGTATCCTACGCAGGCTGACATGTAGGGGTAGGTGGGTAGGATAGTTAATTCGAGATCAAAGCTGGTTTTCCCACCTCGTTCTTTTCGTAGCTATATGTGGAATAATTACAGCTTATACATCCGTAAGTCAAAGTGACACAAAAAGTTAGGTACGAAGGTGGATTATCAAGTCGGTTTGTATCGCTTTACTCGAGGATCTCGGACCCGAATCCGAGGAGAGAAAAAAAAAAGGGTGAATTTTTTAGATCATTTTGTGGATTTAGAGAATCATTTTCTTTTTTCCGTTCTTTTGGGTCCAAAGGGAAATTCTTTCGCTTCACGTATACGTCCTGATGACGACTGTTATATTATATCAACTTTGACGATTATGGAAGAAGAAAAAAAGAACGGCTTGAAATCAAACAAATTTTTTATCAAAAAATAAAATTCATCGAATATTCTCTTAAAATTTGAATAAGTTTGGTGATTAACGATCCGATAACCTATGTAGGTACCATACGACAAACATTCGGTGTAATCAATCTACGTAACGTTGAGTCCACAAAATTTTAAACACTCTTATGAATTATGTTTTAAAATATTATAGTAATCATTTCTTCACGGCGTACCGCAGTAACATAATGAGTTTATAAGTCTATAATAATTACTGTAGGCGCATGTAGAAACTAGAGCTACTAGGTACATCTAGTGGCAAATAATATAATAATATATTACTTTTTTCGGCATGGGCATTGAAAAGTCACTTTTTGACGCCTGTTTTCGATCCACAAAGTGTCACTTTATACGGTTGGTTTCAGAACTGCCCTATAAAGTCTTTATACGGCAGTCTGGATGCGCAGTTCAAAGTGCGCATTCCAAAGCTGCCGTATAAAGTATTTACACGGCAGTTTCGATGCGCGGTTCGAAGTGCGCGACAGATCGCACCATAACTTCACTCTTCGTCTAGTGAATCTCAGCAGGCGTCAAAGTGACTTTTCATGCCTATTTCGAAAAAAATACAGTATGGGGCGCACCCGTAAACCGTTTTTGACTCGAATAATGATTTCAGAACTCGCTTCCGGCTCGCCTTTAGCTCGTCCTGAAATCATTATTCTCGCCGAAAAACACTTGGTTTACGGGCATGCCACATAATATACTATTAAAACGTTAATCTGAGTATTATTCTTAAATATATCCACCTCGCCACATTACAAAATAATAAAGTACAAAATTCGACCATATATTAGGTGTACGTGTTTAATTAATTTTCGAATAATTTCGCAATATCATTAACTTTATAAATATATTTTCAAATTTTTCTGAAAAACTTTCAACCACGCTCATCGACAAGTTTTTGTGTACATTGTCCGTTTGAATATATGTATAAGAATATAAAATGTTTAATTACGATTATGATTATTATTTCTATATACTGGCCACCTCACCCGAGGCGCAATTTCATCACTAACGTATAGTAACCGGTATACGAGGTTTCTAAATTAAATGAAATGATAACATTGTTTTATAATAGTTTTCTTAAATTAAAACCAGCTCCAGTACCATACGAAAGAGACAAAGCGTATATATACATCTACATTACATATGTACAGGGTGATATTCCAAGGACATCGCAGTAATGCAGGTCCTTGGTAATTTCGCGTACATGTTCATCAGCCGCCTGACTGTCCGAGACTTGCATTACTGCAATGTCCCTGGAATATCACCCTGTAGGTATATGAATACGGTTATACATAGATAAAAGCTTCATCTGTATATATACTTCAGGTATACGTATGTATAACATTAAGGCCCATCTCTAGTCGCCCACCTCCTTTTGTTCGAAATGTGTCACATTTCGATTATTATCTGAGCCCAGGCGTAAAAAACGCAAAAAAGGCCAACTTGGCGCAAATTTCATTTCGATTCCGAACACATACGTCCAAAAAAATGTTCGTTTCGTACGAAAATAGAGTCTACAGATGGTTTTTACATTGTTACAAAATTAGTCGAATTCGATTTCCTCTGCGAACAATCTAATTATCACATTATGGTGTGAGGCAAAAATCATATTTTAAATGATATAATCAGTGTGAATTTTTTCAGATTTTACAAAAATCGCATTTTCGGAATTTGTTTTCCGATTTTCTTCAAATTTCAAGAATGGTTAAAAAAAAAAAAAAAAAATTAAACAACATGATATTAAAAAATGATAAAAATCGAAGGGGGTGAGGGAAATTGGCTGCTTAGTTGACGTGGAATGCCCCACATAGCATATTTAAATATCTTATATATAAAGGTTGATACGTGAACAATACATACGTAGATAAAATATATGCATATGTACTACATATACATATAGCTATACATACATACACAGTAATATGTATATATATATATTATATATATATATATATCCCCTTCTACTTTACCTAAAGCTTATACACGAGCGCGTCGCGTCGTCATGTTATACGTGGCTCTTTAGCTCGAGGCTTGGCCCGCGCGTCACCACCAAGCCATGGTAAACTAGATTAAAAAGCAGTTTCGAGTTTTGTTTCACCATTTCGACGACAGACGAGCCGGGGGCTGGCCTCGAATCAGCAGGCATCACCCTGAGGGCAAGCAGAGGCAGGGAGAGGCAGCAAGCAGGCATGCAGACCCGGGGGGGTCTTTTTTTTTTTTTCATGTTACGCTCCGGTGACCACGACTCTTTTGTTTCAATTCGTCGCACAATCTTTTGTCGCGTGTTTGAATATCAAAGGAAAGTACCTCGCGGATATAACACTAATATATAACTATACCTACATACCCTCTCAACTATCGTATATTATATACTATAGAAAATTCGATTTTATATTCAGATAATTGAAAGACCTACACAGAAAGAAAGGTTGACTTGATTCAAGATAATTTTGCGGTCAAAAAATGAAGAAATTTTCTCGTATCAAATCAAAATTTTTCACGAACCAAGAAAATTTAGTAAAGGACCCCGCACATTTCTTATGGGAACTGGCTTTCCGATGGATTTGGCTGAATTTTTCAGGTTTCGTAGTTCATGTAATACTGATCAAAAGTTAGCATTGCCACAACTTCCAAAAGTGAACCATTGGACCTTGGTAAGCGGTCGAGGTTTAAAATCGGTCCATTTGTACTCGCGTTTCCCCTGATCTGTGAATGAATAGCCCCTCGCTTTTACCGTTAAGTGATTTTTTGAGTATAGGTTTTTCGAATCATCACTTCGTACTTGAGCTATTTGATAGTCAGTTCCGGGTTAAAAGTTGGAAAGTACACAGAACGGAAATTCCTGCCTGCAAAATACTAGCACTTTTGGGTGGGGACTGATACTACACGAAATGGAATTTAAACTTCAACCGCTTACCAAGGTCGAACGGTTCACTTTTGGAAGTTGTGGCAATGGTAACTTTTGATCAGCATCGCATGAACTACGAAACCTGAAAATTTCAGCCAAATCCATCGGAAAGCCAGTTCCTATAAGAAATGTGCGGGGTCCTCTTCTTGGCTCGAGAAAATTTTTGAATTGATCCGAGAAAATTTCGGTCTTCATTTTTGGACCGCAAAATTATCTTGAATCAAGAATAATTTTCTTTGCTCAAGTTAACCCTTTTTTCTGTGTACAAAACTACAAATTTTCTTTTTCATGTGTATATTGTTTTTTTTTTTTTTGTTTTTGTTTTTGAGCTCCCACACGATACGTTTAATAATTTTACATCGTATGCCTATTGGTGGCGAGTTAAATAGCTCCGTTGCAATTGTTGAAAAGATTTGTATTCACATATAGAAAAAAATAGGAAAAGATGATATTGTATGTACCTACGTTATGGGGATGAACAAACCGTGAGATATTTGAAAACGTAGAATATAATATAATGAAAACGAATAAAAAAAAAAAAAAAACGAATTTCTGAATCCACTTGGCTTGCGGTATTGTATTCTACGCATTCAACGGCAAAGTAAAGCGCAGTGCTTCCAGTGTTTACGGGTATCGTACAAATACTGGTTCAACTACAATGGGCTTAGTTACGATGTACAGGCTGGATTAGAGATCGATAACAAATAATAATCAATTGATTGGAAGTTGTTGACCCATTCGTTGAACACGTTGCGTTGGTGTAATACCTGAACCACCGACACAGGTATATGCTCCCGTATAGTAGTATAAAGTACTTATACCGATCGTAAACCGAGTGAAGCAGCAGGCATTACACGATATCTATACCGGATAAAATCACGAGCTTTATACTATATATACCTATGGTACAAAACATAAAATATACATATATATACGCACAGGCAATAAACGATTAAACAAATTAACCAATTTTAGCCAATCGACTGTTTGCCAATAATTAAAAATAAATTATTCATATCAAGTAGGTGTGTGGAAAAGTGAAAATATATATATATGTATATATATAACAACCAAATCAGACTTCATATAATATTACAACGTAACACAAATTGAAAATAACTATTTCATACACCACGCAATGATAAATAAATTCAATCAAATATCAAAATTATATCAGCAATGCAAGACCGAAAATTCCAAAATTTGAATTTAGCAATTTTTGAGTCCATATCCTGCTACGTATAAAACGTATCCGGAATTTATTCTAAACGATTTCAAAATTTCCAGAAAGACTAGGGTTTAGAAAATTAAAATTTCGAATGGTCTAAATGCAGATAGCTCAAGAATCCGACAGTCCGATGTTGCGAAAGGCCAAAATAATTCCGAAAGTCCAAAATTCCGAAAGATCGAATACGTGTTCTGAACGTGTCGATAAAACGACGCGCGACGACTTGATGTTCAAGTTTCGAAGTTTTGGCCTTTCGGATCTTGAGCTTTCGGATCTTATAGCTTTCGAAATTTTGAACCTTGGGTGTGCTGCGATTCGGAATTTTTTGAATTGGTTACATAGACTTTCGATGAAATACTACCTTTTCTGATAACTGTGAGTTCGTTGCATTAAAATTCGGAAATTTGACCGTTCGGAGCCTTGAAGATTCGGAACTTCGAACCGGTCCCATCAGATATGGGGGGCAAAACGGGCAACTTTTTTTGTTTTTCTTCGAATTTCATTAATCTTTTTGCTTTCTTGTGAATTACTGTTGATGAAAAAAAGAATACGTCGTAAGATCATATAAAAATATCAATTAAAACAAAATTATTATTTTTGAACTTGGTGCCCGTTTTTCCTCCAATTACTATTTTTTATACGTCGAGGTGCTCGTTTTGCCCCCATTTCACCTATACCTATATATATGATTATGTCCTGTAACGGAGACGGAGACGGAGACATTCTAAGGGTCACGAATTGTAAGGGGTGAGAATAAACAGGACATGTCGGTTTTAATTAGAGCATCGATGCTATACCGTCGTCAAATAACGCCATGGCCTTATAACCGCGTATCTGTTAGATAGTTATACATACCCTACCTGCCTCTGACCTCGCGTGCGATGATTATAATGAGCATCTATAACGGAAACCTTCATAGTCACCATGTTTAACCCTGCATGTAGGGCGCACCTCCTCGTCACCGATGTAGACAACCTTCGATCCTCTTCTCCTCATCAGTAATTGGTCTGACGAAATTGACACCCTCCGTTATGTAATTACACAATATATGTAAACATATATACGTATACGTGAGTATATATGTGAGTATATTATATATACATAGGGTGACCCAGAACTCTCGCACCTCTCGTAACAGGCAGGTTCCTTATCAAATTCTGAGACGAAAGTTCATTTACGAAAACTCTGTGAGGCCAACGGTTCTCGAGTTATTAAAAATCGCAATTGACCAATCAAATTTTCGATTTCAACATTTTTGAACATATTTGGACAGTTTTTCTCGTAAGACATAAAAAAAAAAAAAAAAAAAAAAAAGAAATGATACGATCTTGTGACTAAAAAAAAAAAAAGCCAAACAGTTGTATCTTCTTCTTCTTCTTCCTAGGGCTTTTCCTGTCTTCAGAGGTAGCCAACGAGAATGTTATGTCCAAATGGTTGTATAACAGCGCTTATAGGACCTTATGCCATTGGATAGGCGAAATATTAGTAGATTGTGATACAAGTGGGGAAACAGGGACTTTGCACGAGTGCTAAGTCCCTGTCCCCCACTCGTACCACATCCTATTTTTCATGACCAATGCATGGCAACTTCACTTTCGACGCCATGGTTTAGTGTGACAAAGTAGTGTGACAAAATTTTTGCCACACTCTTCAGCAAAGACTCACTTTGTCCACGGCTTACACGCGGAGAAAGTGAAGATTTTCATGCATGTGTTATGAAAAATAATGTTTTGCTGAGATATAACATTTTTTTCTCGCACGAAAGATATACTATGTATAATGTAGTTTGAATAACTCAACTTATCGGCGTATACCATAATATATGTGTACCTATATCTGCAATATTTCGCCCCGTATATGTGCCTACTACCTCTCGGCGCATTCACTGATTAATGATAATAACGAGATATATTATGTGCCTATATACCCTACGAAGTTAGGTGCGCGTTGGATTAAGGATTCATTAAACATACTTTGTGAATTGAGATACTAGATAACAGCACGCTGAGTGACGCTAAAAGCTTACAGATGAAAATCGCGTAAATTACCAGTAGGTACAATGTGCTGTACACACATATGCCATGTATGTCCTTTATACAGTTCCGAAGAAGAAATATACCTGTCACACAAAATACGCACGAAATACTCGTAACACTTTCTCGTTACAGCGACGACAAGTGCGATGATTCTGTCTTTCATGTATAATCTTGATTTTTTATCATCGCATTATGTATAATAATTAATTACCCGACCAAAAGGGGGCTCAGGCTTACACTTTGCATTCCATTTTTCGAACATTTCTCTTTTTTTTTTTTTTTTTTTTGTTTGTTTTTAATTGCTTTTCCGTTGGCCTATATGTATAATATGTTACTTTCTGAACATTATTACAAAATACTAAACTTTTTCCACTGCACTTTGGGTACAGGGATTAGGTGGTAACATGAAAATTATTACACCTCAAAGGTATTACTTATTCAGTACACATCTCCGCGCTGGAGTTATAGATGCAAAAGTGAGATACCTATGGGCGGTAATCGTGCAGATAGATATATTAAAAATAAACTATATCCTTTGGAAAGGAAATATATAATTCGGATGAATGTAACGCAATTTCCATATAGTTCACACGGTAAACATACTTGTCTAAAATATTCGCATGTAAAATTTGGTTAATTTTGTCATGATTGGTGTCAGCGTAATCCTACGTACGAACCAATTAATTATGGGTTTGTCTGTGACAGGTGCGTAGAATTTCTATAATGAAATTATTCCATTGGGTATATAAATGACATAATTAGATAGAAAAATAATCAACGAAAAACCTAACTGAAAGCCGAATCGATACTAGCAGCCTTAATCCATTCCGCTGCAGCTATAGGGTTCGAAAATTTCAAGTCGAGGCTTTCAGTATATCTGCATGGCTGTTAATCTGACGAAGTATAAAGGGCTAATTGTTATCATTGAATTGACGTTATTCGGGGATGTAATCGTGACGGGGGGGGGGGGGGGGGGGGGGGGGGGTAACGCGAAAAAGTTTAATAATCTAGGCGGACGGGTGCGGTGCGGTGGTCCAGGATCGGTAATACTCCGAGCACGAAGGGTAATTTGAACCGGCAACCGTTTGCACCGGTCACTACCCTGGCCTCTGGCCTCTATATCCTGTCGTACTCGTCATGCCCTAGCTACACCGTCGGCAATCACCGGGTATTCATGCAACGGACGGTGTCCGCCCCCTACTCCACCGTCAAATCCATCCCTCGGGTGCAACCAGGTACCTACGCGCGCGCATTCCTCAAAATTATATTCATAGCGTGTTCACCGTGCAGTTCAGGTACCCGATACGGGAATCCCCGCATGTTGCCTATGCCCTGTGTGTGTGTGTGTGTGTGTGTGTGCAAAAAGCATTTACACAGCTTCATCAAGCTCTGGGCAGTCAATGATATATTAAAATTATTATTACGCCACCATTGTGATGTGCTATTTCGTTTGGTTTTTTCTTTTTGTTTTTGTTTTTTTTTTTCGTTTTTTTTTTTTTTTTTTTTTTTTTATTAAGAAGAGATTTTCGTTCTTTTATGTATATTATTATACGCGCAATTATAATGCATGTATGATGTTGCTTTTTTTATTCTTTGATAAATTTGACATTTTTATTGTTATACCGAAAATTTTGATACAATAATCGGAGCAGATTTTCGGGCTTTTTATTTTTACCTAATAATCGCTATATATAACTAACAGAAATTCTAAATACTATGTAATATACGAAATATCAATGCATAGTATTTCCTGTGTAAAACTCTACCTATACGTGTGAAAGAAACGGCTTCAAGCTTTGCACAGGTTATATCATATTTTATTGTCGTACGCAGATATATTATGACGTTTGGATGTATAATGAAGTAATCCCGCGTGTGCGATACGAGATCTTATGTTAAAATTTGTGAAATACATCGTTGCAGTATAAATATGATCAACAGCTAAGAGCTGGTTTGAAAAGGAGTCATGGCACATTGCCACAGTGTCTATTATCGTCAAAACGACATCGTAAATATACGAGAACACAATTTTAGAACATCGGAGAGAAACATGTCTGTCTATATAGAATGAACAATTATTATAACGAGTTTTGTTAATTATAACTTTTAAAAGAACTGCCTTAGTATATAACTATATATAGAGCGGTGTAAGACAATGTTAATATACATATCTCACGCTCGTACTACTTATCTATCTGTCTCTATATTACAGGAATACGCGTGTCTAATAGCATAAGGTCGTAAGCACCAAAAATACGACTTCGGTGGCATAAAGTCGTATTATTTTATTTATGCCACACCTCGCTATTAAAATTACTAAATCGCATAAATAATTCGAAATCAAGAATTCAAAAACCTAAAAGCATAATGTCGTATCTCGGCGGATACGACTTTCTGCTTCTAATAATAAGTTCTTACAATAACGAGCGAAATCAATGCTCAACAAACGTATCGTGTCTTACCCAACATACGACCTTCTGCTTTCAATTGTTAGATTGGTCATTTTTGAAGTTTTTACCAAAAAATTTGTCGTATATAATGTCGCTTACGACCTTCTGGGATCAGTCGACGTGATTATTTTCCTTTCAGTCAAGTCGAAGAGGTCGTATTCGTCAGGACTTTATACCACGTTCTATGATTTTTACTTGGCCAATTTTTAATTTCAACGTTTATGAACAGATATTTTCATGTTTTTCGTGTAAATACTTTGATATTATGTTATATGATTGAAGAAAGAAAATGATACGACCTACTGATTTCAAAAATGCGAAACAGTCGTACAATATCGCTTACGACCCTATGCGGCGCCATTAGACACGCTATAAATTTGCCAAATAGCCTAATTGTAAATTACTATTCAAATTACACTCGGCCAAATCTTGCCTCGAGATATATAGTACCTACGAGTTCAAAACTAATTAGCAACACGTTAGTATTAAGTATAAAAGAAAATTAAATAACTAAATAATAATTAAATACATATATAACTTTGGTCGTAAACAACGTGGACTGGTATCAGCAGCGAATGCATCAGCAGGCGGTCTCACAGTTAGTAAACGTAACTCTCTGCCGCAGATAAGAACCGTCCAATCCAATAATTTACCAGGACTTTGTGAGATAATAAGTCAGAATTTTTCACTCTGACTTCTTATCGCTTCAAGTTATACTAGCCAATGGCTAGTTAGAAGTAAGTAGCGAGTGGCTGAAAGCTAATTGTAAAAGCCACGCCTCGCGTCTCATGCGCCGATGAATGATAACGCATCTAAGTATACGTAGTACGTATAAGTAGAAGTAGAAGTTGTAGTAGAAATAACCGTCTGCTTATACATATTACACGCAGATGTATCAAACCGCACGATTATTACAACGTGAGCTACGTTGAACGGTGCAATAAATTCTAAAGAGACATTTAATTTTTTTTTATTTTCAATTCGCAATTAGCTTCGAGGCCGACTAACTGATCGATCGAGTCAATTAATAATAAAGTTTAAAAGCTCGCATTAGGTAAAGTTATAAAACGGACTACTGCTTCGGTGTAATAATAGTCAATAGCTACTTCCGGGTTTAGAATCCGTTACTATAATTGTATAGTTATCGAATGGGTACTACTACGTAATCGATGAATTTGTTTTGGTATAGGTTGTGTGAATTTCGTATTCGTAGATCGTTAAATTCTTTATACATATAGTAAGAGTTTAGTATCGCCTCCCTCGATCGAGGATGTCATTTTTATAGATTTATTCAAATGTTCGACTGCCTAGTTTGTTTAGATTTTATACGACACGAAACGCGGCGTGTTTATTTATTGACCGTTACATTCACGCGACGACTTCATATACTATATATATATATACACACAATACTAGGGGTAGTCCTTAGTTCGGTCATATCCAAATTTCAATGCTCTCATAGGCCAGAATGTCTCCAAATGTACACAAAAAAATTTAGTCGAAACCCCAGGTTCCTATCTTAATTTTAAGTACTGCCCCAAAGACTTTGAACTTTCCCATTTTATTAACACATGATTTTTAGTATTTTGAGATTATTTTTTACTTCCTATTTTTAACGATTTTTAACGACAAAATTTTATCCATCATACTTGGAGTCAAGAAAAGTTTTTTTTTCGCGCTGTAGCTTATATCGTTGACAATCTGTCGAATTTTTATGAAATATCTACTACTGCATGTGAAAAGTGTACAAAGTTTGACATATTTCGGAGCTATTCTGCAATAGGAAGAAAAAAAATGAACCGTGAAATGTCGCAAATCGTGTTTTATTAAAATAGGAAAATTCTAAGGCTCCCTGGCGGTACTTAGAATTGAGATAGGACCTGGGGTCTTGGCTACATTTTCTTGTATATATTTGGAGACGTCCTTGCTCATAGGAGCATTGAAATTCGAAAATGATCAAATCACGGACCACGACCCGGCTTGTGTATATCTCTTCATCTTTTCGTGCTATACGAACCGTTGAACATTATTTCATAAGCCAAAATTATAATTCGCACGTACGAGATACTATATATTCGCATTCCATTACTCGACCTCAAAACTCCGCGTCTTTCAAATGTTATAATTATTATTAATAAGAACAATAATTCTATAAGAATTTCGAACAACGATTGAAGATGCCAAAGATATATAAATAACTACTTAATTTCATAATCGGAGTATAATTATAGAATTCGATCGATATTGTAATTATATACGATTGTCACGTGGCTCGATATCAAACAGTACGAAAGTATAATATAATATTGTGTTGTCAAACATAAAACATATAAACGTCAATCCAAATACATTTGCATTTATTTAATTAAGTTTACATTTACACCGCGAAAACAATGAATATCTTTTACGATATTATGTCGTCTACACTTATTATAGACGCAGAGATGTGAGCGGGGGGAAACAATTTCAAATAAATATTCCCACGGGCTATCTTTGTCTTATTCTATAAATATTATTTCCCACGCAGTATAAGTAGTAAGAAAAGGTCGACTACTTACACAGATATAATATTATATATACCTATACATATAACCATACGACTATACCATGCTGCTTCCTCCTCGATTTGCTGTGAAATTCTCATAGAGTACACAGAAAGAAAGGGTAACTTGATTCAAGAAAATTTTGCGGTCCAAAAATGGAGACCGAAATTTTCTCGGATCAAATCAAAAATTTTCTCGAACCAAGAAAATTGGCACAATTTTCTTGGTACGAGAAAATTTTTGATTTGATCCGAGAAAATTTCGGTCTCCATTTTTGGACCGCAAAATTTTCTTGAATCAAGTTACCCTTTCTTTCTGTGTATGTACATAATTATAAAATAGTGAGAAGATTTATGTAAATGAAAAAAAATAAATAAATAAATAACAATGAAAATATATATATAAACACCGAGCGAAATAAAGAGGGTGAAAATTGTTGAACTAATTTTCTTGAATAATCAAATTCGAGACGTGACTCGTATTTTCTCGAATGATAAAAAACGGCGAATGTAGGTACATACGTTGCCAACATCAGCTGTTACAATATAAATATGTTTAAACAATATCGAATCCTCAGTCTTCAAATTTTCAAAAATATCTAAATATAACGGTATATAAAAAAAGAAAAAAGAAAAGGGGGCGATAATATTTTTGATAAATAAATTCGCATGGCGCAACACGGTATTATATTACTTATATGATGCGGGATTTATAGGAATTGTCGTTTGTACGCAGAAGCACACAGCAGTGGTAGAAAAACTATTAGCTACACGTGGGGACCGCCTTCTTCTCTTTTTCCATATAGGTTATGTAGATGTTTAATTAATAATTGACTTACCCGTTCATCCTGGAGGATGATGATTGAAATCCGGTTCTCCTTTGAGGTCCGGTAATCAGGCACTCTCGCACTCACTCCGCCACGCTTTCAAAACAACAGGTTGCATGTGACGAAAATATGGCTGCCACGCGAAAAAAATTTGTCTGACCCGTCAAAGCGAGTAATAAATTTAATAAAATAAGGGTATATACGCCTCGCACGAGACTCTGGATAGAGCCGAGTTATCACTTTCCTACCAACTTGATATAACGAGTTTTAATCAACACTTAAAAAGCCACGGTAATTCTACTATTTAACGATATTATAGACAACGAACACGACGACGTCGCCGTACACGAGATTGTCAGCGGCTACCACGTTATCGTATTCCACCGATTAATGACGCTAGCGACATCTCATGATAAAATAACTAACTAGTTAACATACGACTGCTATGGACGCCGCCCGCCAGAAACACCGGGCCGCGAGAGGCAGACAGGGTCGCGAATATGCGCGACTCTGGATAATACAGGTATCGACTACCTACTCTACTCCTCTATGGATCATACCGGCCTTTATATCAATCGTTAAGACGTTGATACCGTTATAAGCCAAATGATAAGACGAAGAAAATAATCGTTAATACCATCGAGAGGTTATTTCGATGGAATTGAAGTAAGGATGTGATGAAAATTTTCGGTTTTTATCATGTTCACCACTTTGTTGATAAGTAAAGTATCGTGCGCTTGGTATAGAGAAGCTACTTCCTGATCATTTGAACGAATCATTTTGTCTTTTGGGCTCTATAGGAGCCGGTAAATGGAGACGGAAATCTATCCTACAAACTCACTGAATTATCTCAGAAACTGCGATATAAAAAAAAAAAAAAAAAATCGAAAATTTATAGAATTTTACACCGAGATGATATATGGGCACGAAAAATTGTCATATCTCGTTAAATTTAAACTGTTACTTCTACTTGATTTTCAGTTGTTCACTGATAATCCGTATTTCTTCTATTTTGAATCAATTAATCATAGGCTATTTCTTTCATCGATTTTCAAAATTACTGAATTGAAATTTGCCGAACGATTTCGAAAACGGTTGAGATAAAAGAATTTGAAATTCGCAAAGTTTTCACATACAGATGATGAGCATCTCGTTTAATTTCAACGTTTCATCCTATACGATAAATAAAAATCGACTTATGGAATTTTTTACTGACAACCTACACTCAGAAAAATAACAACCAAAATTTGGTTATTATGCACGATTATGCACAATCACATATTTTGTTCAGTCAATCAAATTTTTTGTTCAGTCAACCAAAAATATCGTTGGGATAACCAAAATTTTGTTGGGAAAACCAAATTTTGTTGGGACAACCAAAATTTTGGCTATTCCAACAAAATTTTTGGTTGACTGAACAAAAAATGTGATTGTGCATATAATAACCCAAATTTTGGTTGTGTCAACAAGACTTTTTTCTGAGTGTAAGTTCTGCATATACCTACTTGATATTATTTTCAATAATAAATTATAATCGACACGGCTCTCGTGTTTTTCTATTTTTTTTTTTTTTTTTAGCTTGATGAGAAATAAAAATGGTCAGCGGATGTAGGGAAATGAATAACGAGAAGATAATTCTTTGCTATTATCGTGATATAATTTCTTATAAAATACATAGTTCCTCTTCTGCATCGTTAAATATCTTATGTACCTATGTATAATATATTGATAGATACAGTACATAGCGTCTCGTGATATTTGAATTATTATACAATGGTGTAAAATCGAGACGCTCGGAAGTCTACACACGTATACAACATATAGGCATGCGTAATAAACTAAATTTGCATTTACATGTTTTGTCGCAACGTGGTTCTGTAACGGATTCGCGGTCACATTGCTATATTTTATTTTCGGTAAAAACTTAAATACCAAAAATTAAAAATTAACTCCAAATGGACATTTAGAATTAATATTTTATAGCGTAAAACTTAATTTATGCCGTTAAAAAAATATTTATTATACATATATCTATTCGTAGGTGCGTAGCGATAGAAAAATATTCCCGCAATTATTAATATATATTATATCGCAATTTAGCGTATTCGTATATTTAAAATCTATATATACAGAGATATGAGTATTATTTATTTTATGTTTTTCTTATATGAATAACACAGTTTAATTATATACGGTATACAATAGGAAATAATTATTTTCCACAATATAAGTATATTCAATAAAAAAAAAAAAAAAAAAAAAAAAAAATTACCTAATTTATTTACCCATAAAATAAACAGATATACATATATAAATAAATATGCATATGGTTATCATGCTTGTTAGTGAAAAGAAAATCTCTGTACATCTCTTGCCTAAGTGCAGCGTTTTAGTTGATCTTACAGTTGAGCAATACATATATATAGGAGCGACTTCTTTTTTAAGTTATTTAATTAGCTACTTTTATCTAATTAACCTATTGACCAATGATTACATCGTAGGTTATTGTATTTAGTTTAATGTTTGTTTTTTTTTTTTTTTTTTTTTTTTTTTTTTTTACATTTTTATAATAATTTTACACAATAATTAATCCCATGAGGAGTGCATCTATGTAACTACCTTCTCTTATACGGAACAATCATGGGAAAGTATATATAGTATGTTCATTCCTTATAACATATATTATTGTTCAGAGTAACGTTCGATATTTCGATTATTATTAGGTCAAGTTTTTTTCTTACCGCATAATATACTCGAAAGTTACTTTCGTTACAATGAATATTATTAAATTGAAATTATGCAACGCGTATTACATATAGCGAAATATAAAATCCGGAAAAGATCGTTGCGACAAAACTGTAGAGCTTATCATAATTATATTATAGTTTATTTATTTTTTTTTACAAATCTAGCTTAGTACGAGAGAGCTTTCTATCAAAATTAAATAACCCTTCCCAAATTTCGATTTAAAAAAAGATATCTTAGCACTATTATAATACTGCATATATCTTTATCGAAATCGAAACGTTTAATTAATTTTAATAAGTGTGAATCCAGACGTCGCAGATACAAAGTGTTATGGCAATTAATTGAGAATAGTCTTCTAAATCTTATATAAATATTCTAAAAACTTTGAGGATTCACGAATCACCAAAATCAATATCGGACGGTAAAGTTTAATCGAAAAATTAAATACTAAATAGTTATTCCACCCAACTGAACGATGGAAAGAATTTATTACGGGACATTTCAACGTCCCTATACCCTAAACTCGATTAACTTGGCCGTGCGCTGAAAAACGTCACCATAATAAAACAAGTTCAAAAAAATTATCCGAATCTTGTAATTTAAGCACGAAAAAATTGTTGAAATTTACAAATTCTAATGAGGAATACATTTTTTCGGAATAAATCATCCTGCGAGAATTTCATTCGTGGATATGGTGCATCGCGTCGAACGAGACGACATAGCATAGGACTTGTTCACCATTGTCTATTGGCACATTCCAAGTTTTCGAGATCGTATCGACAGCTTTGTGACTCCTGGTCAAACGTGGTAGTGTCTTCGCACACAAACCTGAAGTCGAGCATCTGCTTAGCTGTGAATCCTGGCGAACAGTAATGGAACAATCGGCAGTCCCTTGAATCACCGTAAAAACGATACGGCTCTTTGTCAATGCAGCTAAAGGGGGCCTTGGAAGTTCTTGTAGCTTCTTCTCCGTGGTCTCTATCGATTTTTAGTGACTCTTTATCAGCCACAGAATCCACGATAGGGCTTCCGGTCGTAGAACTCGAACTTGCCGAAAATTCTGACGAACTTTCGACTTGGGTCACGTTCGGTGTCTCTGTCGTTGGTTCATCAGCTGTAGCCATTTTCGTGTCTGCAAATTTTCTGTCCTCAGTCTCTTCCACGACTAAACTTCCGCTCCTAGTCGCCTTTAGCAAAGGATAAGGCGTCGATAAATATGCAGAATGGTTACTGAGGATTTTTTCAGTGCCAGAGCTTAGATCCAGGCTAGTATCGCTGTTGTTTTGGGTTGTCGAGTCCGTGGAAAGAGTTTCCTTATTAACAATGGGTACTTCTGTCTTTTCCTCGTTTCCTGAAGATTCGTTTGTCTTGTTGGAAGAGACGTCGTTGGCTTCCCGCGTCAGCTTACTCTCTCGAGGTGCTTCGTCCTCATCGGTATACTCTGTTGAGGTCCAGATAGTCGAGTCTTCGAAGTCGTCGATTCGTCGCTGTGGCATCGTCAATTTTTCCGTTGTGCTTTCAGTCCCATAAGGTTTTCTGAATGACAAAGGACTCTTACGGATTACCGGCTTCGGAGCGAGATCGTTGTAACTTTTTATGGGCTTAGCAGGCCGCGGATTCAAAAGCCCAAATCTGTGCTTGATTACCACTGCGTTTGGGGTGGTTGTTGGAGGAATGTAGTTGTAGTTCTTCCTGACAGAAAATGGTCTAAAAAGACTCGGTGGCGTGGGTCGAGCAGTCGTAGTAGTCGTAGTAGTCGTAGTCGTTGTAGTCGTGGTAGTCGTCGATGTAATATTGTCGACAGCTTCGTCATTGAGTTTTCCTTCGCTAGATGACTCGTAGCTGACTTTGTCTTCTTTCTCGTCGCTGTATTCAACCAGGGTTTGATTTTTTTCTGCTGAATTTTCCTTGTAGTGTTCAGGTTCGTAATTATCGTCGACGTAGTCCTCAGAGCTGACCTTTGCCCTGGTAGCTGCCCTGTTTTTTTGCTTCAACTGTTTTCTCATCGGCTCGGGTATCTCGTCGGTAAATTTCAATACACCCTCCGTGCTGTAGTCTTCGTATGATTTCGTCGACTTGGAATCTTCAGTCGAATACGGCTCGCCGCTCACCGGTACGTAATCTTCTCCCGAGGTGGAGTACTCGTCTCCAGAATTGTAACCCTCCGTGCTGTAGTCCTCGTTTGACACCGTCGGCTTGGAATCTTCCGTGGAATACGGCTCGCCACTGACTGGCACGTAATCTTCTCCTGAGGTGGAATACTCGTCTCCGGAAATGTAACCGGAGTCATTATACTCTGCCGTCGTTTCCTCTGATCCAACCTCGATACTCCGTCTTTCACCGTGCCCCGACTCTCTTGATTCAGAAATATACTCTTCAGAGGCATAGTCGTCATATTCATCCCTATAGTTCTCGTAGCTTGATTTTTTGTGATTTTCCAAAGAGTCGCTGCAGTCCAACATGTCGGATGTTATCTTGTTTGGAGACTCCGATGACTTTTCCGCAAAAACGTCATCCGCGGCTTCATGCAGTGAGGAATTATCTGGCTCGCCATTAGTCGAAGATTCTTTTTTTCCTGGATGGTTCTCTTCATTTTCAACCTTTGACTGAGGAAGCTGGGCATTGTTCGAGTACTCCTCCTCGGCAGTACCTTGTATCAAAGATTTTGCAGGTTCTCTCACGCCTAGAAGTTTCGGTCTAGTTCCTGCCCCATTTCTAGACAAAAGTTTTGATAATCTCGAACCGTTGTCTGCCGTGACCCTGGTCTTCGGGTCAGTTTTCTTCAATGGTGAATAGGATGATGATTCAGTGCAGGCATAGTTGTTGATTGGCCCTGTATTCTCCGTTTTAGGAAAACGTGAGATGGAAGTCCTCGCCTTGCTCGGTTTCCACCCCAAGCCCATGGTGGGTTTTGATTTTTCTGAATCAAGCTGCGGTAACTTTGATTCCTTTTCTTCTTCAGGCTTTATTGACGTTTCCGACTTTTCTTCGAGCATTGAGTCTTTCATCTCTGCTACAGATTCAACTTTCTCAACTAGAGAGTCTGGTTTTTTGCCCATTGCATGATCCGTCAACTTCTCTTTCACTTCGGGCTTCTGATCTACTACAGATTGGCGCAAATTCAGATCGTCAGGCATAACGGTTTCCTCAGCTTCTTGCGGTACTTCAGAAATCACGTCAGATCGTTCAGGTTGGGCTTCGTCATGTTCTTTGACATCAGAATCCTTGGTACTGACGTCAGCGTTGCTTTTCTTGGGAATTTCTTCGGGCTCAATATCGATAGATTCAAATTGATCGTTCTCATCAGCTTCTGATTCTTGCTGTTTCATTGACAGCTTGGGCTTCTCCACTTCCTCGACAACAGTCAAAGCATCGGTCTTCTCCGCCTTGGGCTCTGAGATTTCTTTTTCTCTCAACTCCCCAACGTCTAGGGTCATTCCCAGTTTGATACTATCTTCTTCGTTGTCCGACGTATTTATTGATTCTTGATTCACCTCTCGCTGGTTTTCATTCAACTTTGCCTCGGGCTCGAATTCCACTTTCCCAGCAGTAGTTTCAGTGGTTGTCTTCTTCTGCTCAGAGGCTGGTCTCTCATTTTCACCTGTGGATTCTGTTTCTAAAGTGATTTTAGCGCCTGTTGCCTCATCGCTGGGGATTAACTCGGCCGTATTTTCGTCATGTTTCTCGGCACCAGAGTCTACAGAGACTTCGTGATCAGGAGGCTTTTGAGTATTTGGAATAGGAGTAGGTTTTCCAGAGTCTAAAACAGCTTCAGAAGCATCTGGCTCCTCGGTGTTCACTGGAGACTTGAGTCTAACATATTCTTTGGGGTCTGATTCTTTGGCGTTTATTTTAGGTTCAACAGATTCCTCAACTTCAGCTTCTTCGGTAGGTGAAATGAATTTAGATCCAACGTACTCTCCAACGTCTGACTGTCTCGTGTTCAGCATAGTTTCAGGCTCGATGTATTCCTCAGCATCAGATTCTCTGGTATTTGCAGCAGACTCTTCATTCGATGTCTTTCGGGATTTGGTCTCTCCTTCAGCACGTAACGACTTACCACCTCTCGAAGATCCCATAGTCTTCCCGTTTGCCGTGTTTTCGGAATCTGTCATTTCCATAACAGGCCGATTAACAGATTCTTTCTCATCCGCAACAGGTTCGTATCCATATGATTCTTTCACGTCCGACTCTACGGTACTTGTATCCGGCTGACCATCTGTCTCATGAATATCTCTAAGAGATCCTGTATCAATTTTTGTCTCCGCGTCCGTTTCTTTCGCAACCACCACAGGCTTAACATCGTCTGTTTTATCCACTTCCGAAGTATTCGTCATTCGCATCAATTCACTATCCAAATTATCGTCGGAATTCAAATCTTCGGGATTTTCATCACCATCAGAATTCTGATCACCAGCATTTTCAATATCTTCCGGCTCAGTCTGCATCATCATTTTCATCTCGCGATGAGGAGAGCTGTCATCTTCATCAATGCCATCTTCACTAATTTCGTCGATCCCATCGTCAACCGACTTCGACTTGACGCCACTAAAGTGTTTCTTGGAAGTCTTTCGCTCGCTCGATATTTCCCCGGACACTCGACGTCCGAGCAAAAGTGCTTTAAATTTTTTGAAATTTGCTTTTATCGTTGCAATGTCCATGGTCTTCTCAGAGTCGGTGAATAACGGCCGAATATCTTCATCTTCCAACGAATCATCACTTGCCGGATACTCATAGTCTACAATTTCCTCCTGATCGTCTTCGTAGTCAGTTTGATCCTCCAAAACAGCTCTCTTTATTCTTCGTAGAACCTGCCTGCGGTGATTCATCACATGAACTCTATTCGCTTTTTCGAGCAATTTCTTAACCGAAGGTTCACTTCGTGAACGCCTGATCTTCGGCACATCCCTATAAAACGGATCAAAGGACTCGTCGCCTTCCTTGTAATCGTCATAACTAGCCGGTATCGTTGGCAAAGGAAGTACCACTAGCTCCGAGGTGTTCAGTGGTCGTCCTGACTCGTCGCTAACGCTGGCCTTCGCGGTGACGATAACCCGTGACTGTGACGGGAGAAGAGGCGAAGGGTTCTGAACGATTCGCTGTATATCTGGTGGCGGTAGATTGATTGTTATTTGCTGTGGTTTTAGGTGCGGAATGGGCGCTGATGGCGACAGGTGGATGTGCCGAACGATTTGCGTCGGGCCAGAATCCGGCTTTGGTGAAGTTCTGGGCGTGGGATAGAAGGACCTGGCCGTTGGCTCGGGGGTAGTTGGCGTAGGAAGAAAACTCGTCGATATTTTCGAGCTGTAAGAAGATGGCGTGTGCTCTTCAGCAGAATCGTCTGAATCTTCATCGTCGATAGATTCCGTGGGTATCGGGGAAATAGATAGCTTGGAGATCTTGCCCTGGTTCGTCGACTGGACAGCCTGTAAAGGTCTGCGACCGCGGTCTTCGGACTGTTCCCCATCTTCATGGTACTCCTGAGTTTCACGAGGGTTGCTGCTATGGACCGTAAAGTGCTCAGTGGTGCTAGGAATCCCGTGGTTATGGAAAAGCGGATTTATGTAAGACGGATTGTTTCCGTTACTGTTCAGCAGCGTTTGTATCGTTGAAGAAACTCCATGGTAAAGTGGCTCCACCGTTGACGGACCGTTCAGAATAATCTGAGGACTCGATGTCGTTCCGTATCTCGCCTGGTGTATCTGAGGCTGATTCGTCGTCGAGCTAACCCCCTGATTGCTAAAGAGTTGAAAAGAAGTGGCCTGGTTGTTTGACTGTTCGCCATTGTGGAATATATACTGATGATGGTACCCGGAATTTTTGTCATCATAAAGCGATTTCGATTGGCTAGACTGCGGCGTGGAGTACAAAGGCTGATTCTGATAGTGCTGTGAATATCCCGTATTCTGTTGATGATATACAGTCGTCGTAGCCGTTACTGGAGGATTTGTTGGTCGTTGGGTCGTCGTGGTTGTTGTACTTGTGGTCGGACGCTGTGTAGTCGAATGTTGATCGTCTATGGACTCCGTAGGCTCACCTTCATCGTCAGGCACCTCGTGGAGGCTGGAAAGTGACAAGCCAAGCACATCGTTACGTAACAAATGGGTCATAGTTTTACGTGGTTCTTATATACTACATAGTAGGTATAGCAGCTTTCGGTACTTTCACTAGCTCGATAAGTTTGCTTAGGTCAGGACCGATTTATGATGGGGAACACCCTTCGATTTACCATAAACAGGCTAATTCTAGCATTCTGAGTGGAGGCTAAAGCTATGAAATTCCTTTGGTTTTATGAAAAACCACAAAAAAAAATTACAAAATCAAAATGTGTCATTTATTTTGCCGTGCTGTGCCACGTCCGTCCATCCAATCAATCAATAAAAGATGTAGAAGATTTCATGCCGCGTCAATATTGTCTGCGGACGATAAGTAGGTATACATAATATAATAGATTCATTGATGGCTGAAGAATGAACCGACAAATATCGCAGCGTGAAGAGCCGAAAGTTACATCTCATCGTAGCCGCACACTCAATCATTTTAAACAATTGTCCGCATGGATATAGACGAATCGACGAGTTAATAAACCGATAATCAGCGCGAAAGCATCATTTCAAAACGATGTGTTACTTAGATAAGAAGATCATGCTTGGAGTCGAACTTTTGTCCGGCTACTGCAAACAAGCTGAATTTCACCTCGCGGCAAGTTCATTACTTCATCAAAACTCGAATAAATGTAATTGCAAGCTACCAGAGAAACGCTACTTGAACATGATTCCCTAATCGTTATTCGTGGCTAGCAACAAGAATAGCAATGAGTATGAGTTCTCCACGTCGATAATATGTATACACGCCTATTTCGTGTCGGTACAACTTAGCGGAGTAATACAAGAATGGGAGGTATTATCTAGACAAGAGGAAATGTTAGCTCACCTGAGAGTGACGGCGTTATTTCCATAGAGCTCTAGATTCAGATTGTAGAAGCGCTCGCTCTTGCTGCAATCGACCTCATCGACTCGCTCGCAAACTCGAGTCTCCTGGTCGAACACCGTCCCATTCAGGCATAAGAACTTTATGTCCATTATCTCATCTGAAAGCAGGTCTCATGGTGAAAATGGAAATTTAATTGAGGGGGTAACACAAGGACGTGGGGACATTTTCTGTGCATCCTATACCAGCTGCGGAACAAGAGGAATTTAAAACTAGTGACATTTGCAAATTCGCATTTCTTCACTTTTATACATTTATTTATGTTCTATCTTGAGAATTTTTTATTTCAGACTATTAAAGATCCAGCTTGTGTGGGATGACAAGAATTTATGCAAAACAGACGAAAGTTCAATAGACTTCCATCAAAGCCATCCCATGTCCAATATGCGGAATCTGTGTTACACATTGATCAGGATGTACCTAGTGGTCGGCGCAAAAGAAGCGTAACGGATAGCCAAACGATTCCACCTTTTTCATCACGGTCAGGCATCATACTGATTTACGTCACCGATTGAATTGCCGGTTTTTAGACCTCGATCGATTAGATTTTCATAAAAAGTACTCCAGAGAGTATGTATATTGAATCCTGTCAGTAGTGACTATCTGGCTGACAGCTAAACTGACAACAAGCAAAACATCTTCGATGATACAATCGATGCAATCTATAGTTACGCATGAAAAGTGTCCATTGACAATCGGCCTGTGTATTTGAAGTTTTTACTCTAAATTTCTAAAGTATTTTACTACATAATCGCCTCGAGCTGTTTGAATCTTTATATTATACTGCATTAGATCGTTTGTAATTCGTTAGATTCGTGAACAAAAAAAACCTGTCGTCTTTCATGAAACCGGAAGCTTGAATAACGCGATACATATGCAACGGCATCAACGGTATCAACGGTATCAACGGATACTCTCCTTACCCGCGTCGTTGCATTGAGCGGAAACAGTATCCAGCACGGAACAATCTTGGCAAGATGCAAATTAGCTGGAAGTTCTATAGATTAAATCTGACATCGTCACCACCGCAGCAACCACGCGGGCTAGATTCCGCGTAGGTTTACAATACCCATACAGATAAGAGACACGGAGGTATAAGTAGGTCTGTACTACATAGGTGTACAGTGTACACCATGATGAAAGCATGACGTGCATACGTGCATTATAAAAAAGTAATACCACGCGGTGCAATATGGCGAGCACGTTTTATGTAACCGTTACGTTATGCAAGGCGTTTATATGTCACCGTAGTCTCGGCATCCCGGGTTTCCTGACGTCCATGTGGCGCCTAAGCTGCGATTAAATTTGTATTCAATCTATGATATGTGTCTAGTCTTTTTTTTTTTTTTTTTGGCTTTTGTGCCTCCAGTAATACTGCGCGATGGATCTGATCCATCACGGATTATCTCAAAAGGCGATAAAACGAATCTGTTTAAACGATTAATCGACTTTATAGCGCTGATGTTGGTTACGCTTGGTACATAAAGATAGGCAAATTCCGTGAAGACTGTCTCGATAATTAACTTCGTATGTTAATTGGTTAACATTTGTCTCTCCCGTCGACTAAGCCCGGAATTTCATGGTCTTCGACATCGTGACGAATGTTACTGACCTATGATTTCAAAGTAAGATCTACAGTCCGCGAATATATTAGAATGGTGTTCGCCGAAACCGATACCTAAGATTTTCATAAGATTTTTGATTTTAACTTTCACATTTTTAACGGTTCTATTAAAGGCTGTAGATTTTCGAAAAGTGACTGTTGAACGAGTTACTTTTGCGTTAAAAAATTACGAAGAAAAATAAAGAAGTGCCGTTCATTTCGCAGCGCGAAATTGTAGTTCGAAAAAACAAAAAACATGCATTGTTAAAAAGTAATAAGACCCGTTTGTTACGCGTTTCTACTGGTTTCAATACGAGTTTACAGCCAAGTCGTTTCAGTTCACTGATCCTGGCCGGGTTTGGTGCGTTAAAAAATCCGAAACCCCCGCACTGCCGCAGTGCAGACGGTATAGAGCGAAAAATATATCTTGGCGAAGTAAGTAAACGCTGTAAAATCACTGTTGTAAAACGTGACAAGCTACTGACAACATCCCGCAGTGATTCTCAATGATGAAAAAGAAAATGTGAGAATTTATAATAATAGAATAAAAAGAAAAAATATATCGTTTAATTTTTATTTAGAAACTGTAGGTAGGTATAATACCTCGACCCGATAAGACTTTGAGGTAATGCCAGGCCTGATTTCAAACGAAAGTTAAAGTAAAAGCTAAGAATTCTGAATTCTGTGCAATGGGAGTAAATGTCAGGAGATCCAGGTGGCACGTCGTTAACGCAGGCAGAATTTTAAAAATCTCGATTGCCAAACGAGCTAATCAAATTGTCACAATTCGTTATAAGATTGTAGGCGGGTATAAATCGTGGAAGACGTATATACGTATATAAGTTTAGCGCAGCAGTGATTTACCTTTCTGTCCAATGGTACAGACATGGAACATCTGGCATCCAGTCTCCACGTCGGCGTAATAGCCACCGATGACTTTACCCAGACATGAAAAGTTCGTCTCGGGTAGATTGTCAAAGTCCAAATACTGTGGATGAAAAAAATATCAGTTCAAACGTGACCAATTATAATTATGCCTTTTTAACTTCTCGCCATCGATGAAGAATTTTCCTAATTGATTCCGGCTATAAGAATATACGAGAGTTTGTCAGATTGTTCGTTAAACGCATAGATGTGTCGACATATATAGGTATGAACAAATATAATAGTTATACCTACTGATATATTGAATGTGTATAAACGGTATTATACTCGTATATAGGTAGTTAACACAGTGAGTATAATTCCCATTACGAGTAATTAATATATCTGATTTACAAATTGTTATTTCTTATAATGTATATTTCCATTGTACTGTAAAAATAATGAAATTTAATGCCCCTCCGATAATGGGCTTCGAATTATTGCTCAATTTTTCATTACCGATTTACCACCGTCATATCGTCTTATTACCACGTCAATTACCACGATGTCTATACTGTAATAACATTTATGATTTATATTCATCTGATTTATGCCTCACCATCAATTACACATAAAAAATATTGTAGTACCAAACAAGTTTTACTTTTCTTCTTATTTACACTCACGTTAACTTTTAACAAATTTTTTTTTTCTTATTTTTAACGTCATAGTCGGGTACATAAAGAAATTACCTTCGAAGGCCAGAAATTATGTGAAATAAGTATTTTTTTTTTTTTTTTTTCTTTTTCCCCAACCGTCTTCTTCAATCTCATTCAGAATTGAATTTCTAGCAATGAAATTTTGATTGTTCAAATACGCTTGACATATATATTTGTACAGAGCTATACGTGTACACACAATGAATATAACCAATTTGAGTACTTACTCGTAAAGTATTTATAGTTCATATTATATGAATGTAGTACTACATACCTACCCACCTAACGAATCGCCACTTTTAATTATCAATATTTATAATTTTATAACTTTTACAAATAGTTTGTCACACTGCATGTTACGTGAATCTGTATTCATGTACCTACCTATATCTACATTATATTTTTTAAAAGTAGCGGTATATATGTTGCACAACGCTGTACGTAACTAGTGATATTTTCTTGACCAATTTTGTCCAATGATCAAATTCTGATCTTTTATTCGTCAGCTTGAGCTACACTCCGAAGCAGTAAAAATAAAAATAAAAATAAAAATAAAAATCAAAATTTTATACTTTCACTCTAACGGACTTTGGTATTTCCAGTTGCGGGTGGCACCTCGTCATTTTGTAAACAAGTAGATTTACTAGCCTCACATAAACTTCAAATTTCATACCGAAATTATGACTTTAATTCCAAATTTGAATTCACTATATAATTATCACCTAGCTATTGATCGGATTTATTCAACTGGCTTTCACTCACCCCAGGTTCGAGTCCGCTGCACAATCTGAAGCCATGCTGGAAATGAATGAGCCACACGGTAACTGGAACAACAAAAAAAAAAAAAAAAAGAAAAGTCACGCTTTATACACATACTATATATATGGCTATAATTTTTTGGCAATAATTTATTCACCTAAATCACAATCTAGGAACTCTCTGATATACCTATACCTAGTATATATTTCTTCAGATATCGAGTATTTTAAAAGAGGTATGAGCCCAGGGAACATCATACGGTTATTACATTCACATAATTCTTACCGAAGAAGCTATTATAACTTTCACCACGCTTATCTAACTCAACAGGCGTCGCTGGTGTTAATTATTTCTCAGTTCTGACAGATTAAATAATTTTCGTAACATTACTACCTATGCGATGGTCATTGTGTACGAGAATAAATATTACATAGGTACATACGATTCCATGATGTTTATTGCCAATGTTTCAATACCCCATATTCTCGGTTTAAGAAAAAAAAAAGATGCAATATTGTCTTGTCTTATTAGGGGATGAACGGGCGCCAAAGACGGAACAAAACCGAATATATTATCATTAAATGGGGTTGGATGACCCTCAAATTTGAAAACAGAAGTCCATTTCTATTTCCGTTTGCATTTTCTTTAAATTCCTTTCTATCTTTTTCGCTTATCTCGAAACTAATTTTTATCGATCTAGTGGCAATTAGGAGCTACAAGAACGATCAACGCGATATTCGGACACGATATTCTTAGATACACTATCAAATCTACAATATGGCGTAAAATTTTCACGATAAGTTAATTAGTTTTTGATTAGCGGTTTTCAGCGTTGAAAGTCGAATGCAAGTCGCGGAGTAATTAATGAAATTTCAGTTTCTACGAAGGAATTCTGTACTGAATCTAACGCTTCCTTAAATCTCCTTACCCTGTCGTACAACTCTGAAGTTGACAAAGTTTTGGTATAATCTCGTTAATTTATTCCAACGTTAATTAATTCCGTAGAAAATTCGCCAAGAATTGTTAGATATATCTTGTCCCCGTGAACCCTCGCGAAGGTTATTCATTCGGCTGTTAAATGGCTGACGAAATGATCAGATGACTCGAAAGACTCGAGGCTATGATTCGTGCAGAAAACTAGGCAACCATCGGCTACTATAAGAGACAACGCGACCTCAATTCGTTGCACCTGTACCGCTTGTTCGCATGTATATAATAATGGTTATAAATATATGTGTGGGTAATTACGAGTATCACGAACGAACCTGCGCGCAGGGTCCTACAGTCGACAATACGTAATGTAATATCAGCTGTAACTTAACTGCAGTAGTAAAGTTAGCGTTAGAACTCGGCTATAGAATATTATAAAATTAATGTAGGTATACATACGTACGCAAAGTGTCCTATTTCAGAATCCACGTAAATGCGAATTGCTTTACCTATACTTGGGTATAAATTCTACAACTCGAAGAAATTCTTACCGCATGAATATATCCGCAGGCATATATATATAAGTATATACCTATATAGTACATATATATACATAAATCAGAACGACATTTAAAGTAGGAAGAGGAAAAAACGTCTTTAATGTAAACCCGCGGGTGTTACCTCATCCACGAAATATTGTAAATCCGGTGTCAATTTAATCCGCTTAATCTCAAGTTATCGCCACTACACTAAATAGCAACCGATTTTAGTACAAATCTACGCTGTTGCGAAAAATATTTTTCATTAATTTGAAAAAAAAAAGATTTTTTTTTTTTTTTTCGGGTTTTACATCAAACCCTTTGGTACGTATAGGCATATACATATATTAAGGTGTGCCAAAAAAAAAAAAAAAAACAAATTCAAACGCACATCAACATTCTCGTAGAGCATCTCAAATAGAATATCTCAGCCAAATATGAGCTCTTAATATTGATATTTAGAACTGCCTATTTTAGTTACTAATTTTAGTTACGAATTTTAGTTACTGAAATAGGCAGTTCTAAATATCATTATTAAGAGCTCATATTTGGCTGAGATATTCTATTTGAGATGCTCTACCGAAATTTTGATGCGCGGTTGAAAAAAAAAAATTGTTTTTCCCAGAGTCATATGTCTCCATGACGCTATGACTCAATGTTTAAAGGCGAATATCTCTTAATCGGTGAGAGTTAGAAAAATTTTATCTCAATACTTTTTTATAGAGCGTGAAATTTCCTATAAGAATCTGTCTTCAGATAGTTTCTAAATCAAGCCGCTTACGAGAAAAAACAATTCAAAAATTTTCCGATTTTTTTTTTTTCACATGTTATTCAAATCAAAAATGGGAAAACTGAGTTAGGCAGTTCTAAATATCAATATCAAGAGCTCATATTTGGCTGAGATATTCTGTTTAAAATGCTCTACCGGAATCTTGATGTGCGTTTGAATTTTTTTTTTTTTGGCACACCCTAATACATATTATATACTATACTATATACCTGTGTATTTAGATAAGTACTAAAATGCCCGAGGGCTGTAGGTTTCTCGGTTAAAATAATTCCGTTCAACTTGAGCATTCTCCTTATTTCAAAGTTATTAAGTCAAATAGTAAGTATAGAGTGCCATATAGGTATACGCGTGTGTATAATATGTTGAAACATCCTGCCGATTAGTAGCTGGGTAATTAAGGAACACGTTGTTATATCCTAAGTAATCCTTATAACGCTCATCTATCGGATAAATAATTCCAAAAGAATTTGGAACGGATTTAACCAGCCAACGATCATTATCAATTACTACTATAATAGTGCAACGATCTCTTTCCAATCTTACAGTTGCGTTTCCCCTTTACATATATATATAACTAAATTACATTTATATATAAATATATTATATTATACTTCCCTATATATTTATTCATTAATATATTTATTCATGTTATTTATTATGACCAACCTTCAGGTATATTAGACATGAATTTCTTAAGAAATAACAAAACGACAAATCATATAACTATCGATATAGTATAAGACAGATTTAATCGCCTTTTAAGATTTATGTATCCTGATCATCTTCTATATATAAATGCAACATAGTCCTATCCGCGTGCTCCCCGAGGTCAACTAGTACTGTGAGGCTGCAGAATATAACCGAGCATATTACACCAGAGGAGAAATGGTCAACACCGCGAAGATGCTCGTTGGTAATATGCCGAGTACCTATCCTAAATGTCACGGAATTCACACAGCTGTTATACGGCAGGGTTATATCACATCTCATCGCAACTGTGCCTACGGATGTTAGCGAAAAAGGTAGGTAGATATAGGTACTAAAGTATAATAAACAAGAATATATATATAGGTATATGCGTATGTTTATATCTGACCATTCGCATCGTTATAACGATAGGAGGAGCTGTATCTACCTTATTATAGATAATCTACCAAGATGTAAATTAGACACGGAGCTACTTACCTACATATCGACGGATCTTGATGAAACAGCACTATCTCGCCGTTCAGGCGTGCTAAAATAAACGCCAAACGGCGAAATAGCAGTTTTCTAACCAGCACGACGAGATAGCGCTGTTTCATTAGGACCCGTCGATATGTATGTTTGTTAAAAATTGAGTGTAAACGTTTTTTTGATACACTTATCTTTGTTGAGTAACAGATTACATTGATCGTTTCCAAAATCGGTATATAATGATTCGCGGTTCAAGAGCTATACTGCACTTAAGATGGTTTGATCTTTTTCATATGACTACCTAATACTGAGGAGAAATTTTCTTGTGAAAAACTTTTCTCTGAGTTATCAAAATCGGCGAACTTTATACCTACACGAAACTACTAATCATATACGAATTGCGGTTTTAGTCGCGGTGTAAGACATGATGAAGAGGTTGACTGTTGATTAACCCGTAGCCACGAACGAGGACCTAGACAACCCCAAAACCCTGAAAAACCTCCGAATAGGTATACTAGGTGTACGTCTCGTTGGTGAATCTCAAGGCTCGATTTCTTGACTCTGATGTAAACTTATGTATACCTACTACGCGGTTGACAGGCGGAAAGTATAATCGAAAGTGAATTCTCATTTTAATTAAGCACGGCGTACCTACGTGACTTTCATGAGTCTCCTTATTATATCAGAAGTCATTTCACCGCTGGCACAAGCGAGCTGCGGCTATTGAGGCACGTCTTTTGACCCGTGAGTCGATCTAGTCGAGAAGGTCATTAGCGGCAATTAGCCGAGCCGTGTACTCAGACTGATTTGAAGGCTTGATTACGGCGTTATCTAATCAGTTAACAATCGAATACGAATTGTAAAGGTGTCTGTGAGGTATACGACCTCTCTGACGAGATAAATTTCAAAATATTCGATCAGACGTTGAATTTTTTTCATTATATTTTTGTATGTTTCATGAACGATGACATATATATATGTAATCGCGATATAATTATTTCACGATTTCTTTTACCAGGTAAGAACGCGCGTTCCGGTTCGATATTATATTTATAATGCGGTGAAACTAGACCTAAATACGCGGGGCTGATCCTTATGCAATAAATAACCAAGCTTTACGGGTATACCTATGTATATATTGTACTGTGAAAAGTTAATAAGTTCTTTAACGAGGTAAAACCTTATACCGTCTTACACTTTTTGATCATAAATCAAAATATTTGAGAATTAAAAACCGAATATTTCTCACTGAAAATATCTCAGGCTATAATAGGCTACGCTTTTTTATAAAACAATTAATATATTACTTCCTCTGTTAAGTCAGATGCGATTTACGACTAAACACGTATCTAGATCTAATTAATAGAGAAAGAACGAATTTTGTGCACCCATATATCTTCCCACTGTGCGAACAAAAATTATCAGCTTCAATGTTCGGGTATCCAGTAATAACAAATCAAAATTTCTATATGGAAAACAATGGACCAAGTTCTCTCCTAACTCATGACTCGTGAGACTCTACAGTGATGCTCCATCGAATCTACACATCGTATTAATCGGAGTAGGTCATATTACCGCGGGTTAGGTAATAAATCACTTTAGTTAGTTGTGGGGCGAGGCCACACAGTGGACAAACGAACGGTTAACCCAACTGCAAAACATCACCTTACCACCTTACACCAGGACCATGTATGAATATTAATATAAATTGGGTATGCGGGCCCATGAGATCCAGGTATCCCACGAGATCATCTGCGTGTTTATAATACGTACCGTAATACTCAGTATAACGATCCCAAAAATTCTGAGTGGCAGAAATCAGGGATCGTTGCATAAGACAAAGCAGAGCTAAAGGATCAATATGAGAGGCGTATAATATGGACAAAGAGGATCGGGCAATCCCCTTGACCCAAACAACTTACGACGTCACCTTAAATTCATTGATATTGAGTCCGCCAGCGCGTGAACGAAGTTTGTATCAATTTTTGGGCCTTTATTTTTGTTCCGCGACTACTTCATATATTGCTTGACTCTAATATCCGGGACGTTCCACTTGGGAAAGCATGAATGACGAATGCATATTTAATCGCGGTCCATAATTGTAGGCACAATTAATGTCCGTAGGATTAAATACGTGGCGTAATCAAAGCTTCGTAATATTTTCTTGTGCGCACATACCTATACACCCACTCGTACGTGTATGACTACCGATGTTCAGAACGATGGCGTGGCAGCTGGGTCCAGTTTAAAAAAATAATTAATTGCATGTCTAGTCGATACACATAAATTCAAACCATTAGTAGAACTTAAGACCCAGATAACCACTGCGCTATACTCTTGGCATAAGTAAAGTTAGGAAACATCTTTCTGCGAGGGCCAAAGGCAGCAGCAGCAGAAGCAGAAGCAGAGGCGCATCGATTCAGATGAGATTGCTAAACGCGGAGAGACCGAGGCTCGTCGTGAAATACCTTCCCACAGATAGGGACGCGTAGAGATGCGCGGTTTCTCATTTTTTTTGCGCTACTTTTTGCTCCATCTAAACTATAGACGTAGTGTAAAGCTACCTGAATTATACCTAACTGCTAGTGAACGTTGCTCCTGGTTAGAGCGCACTCCTTTGGTATTGTATACGTATCTATATACCCAGCTTGTTGCGCATCTATGGGATTGAAAGCATTATATTATATTGGTATAGAAGCGATACGATCAGACTGCATTATATTATTTTTTTTATCCGTTATCTCATCGAGGTCTGTCCGTCCAAATGATTCATATACCAATTCCTTAACGTCAGCCTGTATAGAACTCTGTTCTGTCTTGATGTACGGCGTCTCAATTCACACGAGTAGGTTGTGGGCTGCTTTTCAGCAATATGCATTATTCCCTCATAGCATTTCGCTTCACACTAATAGCGTGTTAATTTCTCTTCGTGATTATAGATTGTGTACGAAAATTTGGAAGTCGTATGCGCACGTAGCTTATCCAGTTTTACAAATAAATTAAAACCGTTTGGTGAAGTCACGAGATTTTTTAGAAGTAAGAAGTTGAGTGACGTAACATCCTTGATGGAGATTATTGTCAAGCACGTTTCGAAGTGTTATTTCCGAGTAAAACGGAGTTAAATGTCAAATGGATCTTCTTGTATGTGACGTAGACCAATATACGTTAAACCAGAATTATTCCTACCATACTGAAAATAAAATCGCCGATCGTTAGCTCGCATGCAAATTCGCATAAGCGTGCAAGCAGCAAGTCGCGAAGAAAGTAGTGAGGCGTGGCTATATAACTAAAAGAGCGAGAAAGAGGCATGGGATCGAAAGAGCTGGATTAACATAAAAGCAATGTGAAGAACTGAGAAAGACGATCGCCGAAGCGCTCGCAATCCAGAGACTAGCTGGCGTTAAGCAACCGCTTCTTTAGGTTTCAGGAAAGCGAATCAATTTCGTTTCTGATTTCGCTTTCCGTACGCAACTCTACATCACGCGCGCGCTATACAGGGTGGTCAAAGTCTCGTGCAATAAATGCTCAGACCTCAATTTTCTCCGTTATTTCTTAAACTATAAGGAAAATTAATCGCAGTATTACAACATATGCAAGAAATAACAATTGTCAAACGCCAAAACTGATCGATCCATGGATTTGAATTTATACAAAAGATTAGTCTATATGAAGATTCGATTCGGGTCAGAGATCAAGTAATCGTGAATTTCATGCATTGCAGCATCTCAGAGTAGAGAAATGAACGATTTTTTTCAATGATATCGAGCTTTTATTTAATTGTTCCAAGACGCATGCCGCATGGTACTTATGTCTTCCATTCATGAAATTCATGAAATGCGATAGACATATGTGTAAATGAAAGTGTTGGAATTGGTTTTACGTGTAATAATTGCCGAGTAGGAATTCCCATAAAACGCAAAGTATAATCTAGTCGATGAATTAACAGACCTGAGTGAGCCGTTCGAAAAGGATATAAGGAAGTCTGTTAGGACGTTTATCAAAGTTCAAAGGGTACCAGGGCGAAAAGAGGGGGATGTAGGTACGTTACACCTTTCTCCTGGTCTGAAGGAGTACCATCCTCGTTGGTTTGCTTGCTTCCTTGCTCAGGTAACTCGAGGTAATTACATCTGCTGGTGCAGCCCAAGAGTGGCGTGCGAAAATGTACCGAGCGCAACTATCGCGGAGGACCTTACGTCACGGAATTCTCCGTGTGTTTTTTTTTTTTCTTTTTTCTTTTTTTTTTCTCCTTCTTTCTTTCATTTAAGAGTTATAGTATATTCGAAATTATGATTCGATTCCTGAGAGAGAAAAAAAATTGATAACAAGAAAAAGAGTATTTATTCTTACCGATTGGAGATTTTCATCACAAAAATGAAAAATTCATTAAATTCCTCGCAGGTGGTTGAGCTCAAGTTCGTATTTTCGAGGGTCGTGTATCGGTCATCGGACACCTTAAAAACTATCATATATCAGGGAAGAATCAATGGAGTATTTCTGGTAACCCTAAACTCGAGGAACAATCGACTTTTATACAAAGTGATCGTTACACGACAACTATAGCTCATAAACCGTCTATTCATTGTACTATTACTATTATTACCAATAATCAGACGCATCGAAGCGCATCAAGAGACAATCGGTTATATCTTAGCAAAGGTCAAAGACGTATAAATATATATATATATATATATATAAAGTGAAAAAAAAAAGAAGAAAAAAAAACTACATATTCCCTACGGAATGGAATTTCCGCAATGTCATATATTCTGACCGCTTTCGCTTTTCTTATATTAAAAAGAAAATAAATAAAAAATAATCAACTCCCATATACGCCCACGCGAAATCCGACTTCATCTCAGAGCTCAGATCACGTACGTGTGTATTTTTACATGTAGGTATATGTAAAAGAAAAAGAGTACGGGTCGAGATGAACCACGCATAAATCTGTTGGGCAGGACGCGAGCGCGGCTGTCCAGGATAGGTTCAGTTGAATCGGAGGAATCCGGAATTGACGCGCGGGCGTCCTAGACAAAGGCAGTTATTCACTTCTCGCAATCACTAGTATATGGCCAGTTGTAATCCGTTAGTACCTAGTATATACGTATAAATACAGAGAGTTGGCTGTCTCGCCAACTGGCTTCACGGGGTAAAGAGACCTTATAGGATTACGCGCGGTTGAGCGGATGCTGACGGATTACAACGGGCGCCGGCGACCCGACGAGACGTACGCGGGACGGGAGGTGACACAGCCCACGACGCGACGTCTTCGTCGAGGCAATTAGCGCCCGCGCCCCTGTCTCCTGGAGCTACCAGTCAGAAATTAAACTAATCTAAACTAGTGAACGAATTCTTGAATTACTATTTTCATTTTTTCTATCAAATCGCTGAATTCTTTATCGCCGAATTGAATTTTTTATCCTTTTGACTATTTTGAACTGTCGCCTATTTCGAGAGGAATCGAAGGGCGCTTATTATATCCGTCCGTTAATCTCGTTAATCACGGAATTACGCCGACTGAATGTATAACGTTCGTATTTACCGAGTTTGGAATTTTAGCCAACGACCAATCTTGCGCGATATGAATGCAAAGCGAAAATTCCTACCATCGCGAGTAATAGGTACGCTTGAATGAGTAGTGTGCCAGTACTGAGATCAGTTATCTTATAAAATACTTCGAAGCACGTGCCACCCGCGACCAGACTGTCGCGGTCTGATCGAGTCGACCTCTGCTCCGAAAGTGGGCGTCCAGCAATGATCGCAGGATCATGCCGGAATAGAAATAACATTGGCGAAGCTGGGGCGAACCAACTGACAATTGCAAGCTTAATTCATGCGATTACGCGTAAAGCTGCGATATTGAAGACGAATTATTTCTAAAACCTATATGTGAAATATTTCATTAACTGCGCACAGCTATTAATATTACACATTGGAGTCGTTATAATTAATTGGATTTATTAAAGCTACAGTTTGTTAGTGATCGAATCATAAACTCCGACCGAGAAATCGATTTGGAAATAGATATCTACTGCGTCCTGGTTTATCCGATTTGTCAATGCCGTAAAATCAGACAAAATTCCGGCTATATCACGTTGTGTAGACATCAGAAAAAAATAAATTCAATTGATTTTCTCTTTTATTTGGATATTGGTTGCGGTTTCGTTCTTTCCCAGCCGCGATTCCTCGGTATTTCGTTATAAGAATTGGTTACTTATTGTATACTCGTATAGATTCACTCGAAGTCAAAGTCAAACCGCAAATAATTTTATAGAATCTTTGAGTGGAAATAATTTGAATATTCAATACGCAAAAATATGCTAACAGCTCCTGCTGAACGAAACTATCGGTGGTATTGACCTGTTAATTAAGCAAACCAAAACGACTACTCCGGATCTTAAAATCAAACAACTTTCATCGGTCCGCGATATCACTTTTACATATTATGGTCTTAGTTTTCCTAAATAAATAAATAAATAAATAAATAAATAAATAAATATACACACATAAAAGACCGATATGAGGATTGAAATTTCGAAATGATGAAAAAAGAAGATCCAATAAGACTATCTGCGGGTCATATCAGTCTCGGTTACACGTATGAAATCATATGGCGCACCCTGAGTAAATGGAGAGAAAAAAAAGAAAGAAAAAAAAATGAAGAATCATTCGACACGATTATTTGATGCATATTCCGAGACGAGAGTTCGGTGAAAGAGATGAGGAGAAAGATACACGGTCAACGAGACGCGAAGTAAAAAAAAAAAAAAAAAAAAAAAGACGTGGAGTTTAAGAATTGCACAAACGCCTTTATGAGGCATGTATATTATTATATATTTTACGCTCATATTTATACGTTTCTTCGAAGTTTAGTCATAATTTTGTTTGCTTCAGTGCACATTCCTTAACGCTAGAACCAGCGGGTGTAATGGTTATAATGACTGCGATATTTCTTAATGATAATGGTTGGAAATTCGAGAACGAAAGTTGCAATGATATAGTTTAAAGAAAATTTTGTCGTCTTCTGAGTTTCTTTTTTGTCTTCTCATAAGTAACCTACCTCGAAAAGATCGCAGAACTCTGTTTCCGGGTTTAGAATTTCCAAGGCTATGATCTCCGCGTTAGTCGCAAGATAATTTTACGAATCGTAAATAAATTTGAATAAAAATAGCCATACGGAATTTGATTCTTGTCTAAAACCTACTGGATTCCGAAATTAAGACGCAGCATGGGTTCAGTCGTTAGTTCGTTAAAAATAATGAGGCAGAAAGATTTTTCGCTTGTCTCTAAGGCGTGACCGTGCCCAAAGTATCGTATGTTCATTTAACAATTAGTTTAGCGCGAGCTAGCTAAGACAAGTTTAACCTTGACTTATAGTTTCGCTATTCAGGAATCAGCGTTAAGAATTATTGTTATTTGGTAAATTAACGAGGAAGTTTGGAACCGCAGGAATTGGTTCCAACGAAAGTACGACAGGATGACGAGGCCGGAATCCCGGCTGTTAAACTAATACAAAGGGACACGCGATTCGTTTTGCTTTTTTTTTTTTTTTTTGTACGTGGAGCGAATTTTCTTCCAATACTAAAATTCAAAAGCTATATGGGTGGCGGTACGAAAAATCTGCATAAAGTATAATACTATATGGGCTTACAGATATGGCTATTACTGCAGTGATCCTTAATTTTATCGTGTTTTCAACAAATCGTGTTCTACTCAAATGGAAAAGTTCGAAGGCTTTAGCGCAGTACTTAGGATTCAGATAGAAACCTAGGGCTTTGACTACATTTATTTTGTAGGTATTTGCAGACGTTCTGCATTGAAATTCCAATATGACCGAATTAAGGACCACCCTAATTGCTATATGCATGTTGTACCTACACTCGTATTTCTTTTGTTGCATCGTCCAAAGCGTGCATTTAAAGAAGCGTGTAGGTCCTTTCAAGTGACGCATCGGATTGCCACTGTTCAAAATTATTTGCAGGGAGTGCCGTGATGGATTTTCACCAGAACGAGACGCGATATGAACTCATATCTTTCAACCCACGTCTTCAGCAGCTATTGTATATTAAATTGGTTCTCCTTAGAGTTTCGAGTGCCTGCACCCCCCGAGGCAGATATAATTTTGAAATATAAATTGAAAAGTAATAACTAACGGTGCAGTAACGAGCAAAAAGTAAGAGTAAATTATTCCATACTGCATTTGTTGTCGTTGCAAGAGCCGGTTATCATACTATATCCACATTTCGCAAGGTGCGGCAAGCAATTCATCTTCAAGCTGCTTATTTCCGCGATGCAAGACGCAGATATTATATGCATTTCTTTCCTTGTAAGCGTATCAGCGTAAAAGGTTAAACCGAAAGCATATTTTTTCCTCAAAATTTGATGAGTCAGTGAATCTGATCCCTTCGATTTCATGCTCACATAAATATAGGGGAAAGTGGGGCAGAATGGCCGGATGGGGCTAAATGGCCGCCAAAAAAAAAATTGACTTACTAGCATTTTCGCATCAAGGAGGATCATATGAGACGCCATACAACGGGATTCCGCTGAAAGTACTCAAAAATTTTCAGGGTGGGGCTAAACGGCCACCCTAATAAACGTAGCGAAATTGCATTTTCACGTCGAAGTGAGTGACAATCGGTTAATTTCATATGATATTTAATCATACCAATTGAAATTTATTTGTTCCGAATAAATATTTAATTGCGACTATTGAAAAAAATATTTCGTTAATTCAATTATATTTTTTTCTCAGTGTAGGGTGAGCGACTTTGCCCCACCCTTTCAGTTTTGCATCGTTTTCAGTGGAACCACGCTGCATATAGTTTTATCTCACTCACTTCGACGTGAAAATGCAATTTCGCTACTTTTATTAGGGTGGCCGTTTAGCCCCATCCTAAAATTTTTTGAGCACTTTCAGCGGAATCGCGTTGCAAGGCGTCTCATACGATCCCCCTTGGTGCGAAAATGCGAGTAAGTCAATTTTTTTTTCAGCGGCCATTTAGCCCCATCTGGCCATTCTGCCCCACTTTCCCCTACGAGGAGTTACTCAAGTTCTATGCGCTCGTAGCATTTGCATTATGCTTACATCGGGCTGATCAATCAGACTGGTATTCCGTACGCGAGTGCAATACGTCTAGTTATGGGTTAGCAACGATGAAAGCTGTTACCATCACGGTAACGATGGCTAAGAATCCTGTAAGAATACTAAAGCTCTACATATACTACGAAATTCATTTGCATGTAGATGCACACAAGAGGTAGTAACAAATTGCCGGAATGATTTTCAGGGCAGAGTTTGCCTGGCCATGAGCCAATACCTACATGACATGCGTACAAAACGACATTATCTAGGGCCGAAACGAATACGAATAGGTGCAGGTTGTACCTTAGCTTTTTCTCATGCCATTACGTTGTCGTTGAGATGATTGAGAAAGAGGAAAGTCGACTGCAAAGGTCGGTCAAATTTTGTATTATAAACGAGCTCTGAAATTTAATAATCGGAAATCCAACGTTGATTATCTTGACAATGATGACCGGCCTCTAGACCACAAATGCCTCATACCAACTCCTACAACTCGCCACTTTCTATTTGCTCCATCCCTTCGTCGCCTACGAATTCTAACAGTGATGTAATAATTCCCATCCCATACCAAGCGCCGCGATGTTCCACCTTCCACGTTTGGCTGTCAGCCCCAACAGACATTGTGCAAATATCCTGCGGCTTTTGTCGTGTTGTGAAACACCAACGAATGCTGATTGTGAGCTGCTGTTCGAAACGTTAAATATACCTGTTATTCCCTCGATGTACTTAAGACTTGCAGTTATTTCACCTGGCATTTTGAGCCCGAACATTTTTCAACTAGGTATGTCAAATACTAATGACACCAAAAACTGATTCCGATTAAAGCAATTCTATCTACCTGTCAGTTAATGTTTTCAAGACATGTGTGCAACTTAACACGAGAATACATACGTGTCTAGAAACAACAGCAAATCAAACACGCGAAGTTCTCAACTCTTGGTTCTCTTCCTGACAAAGTGATCATTGAATATTTATTGGCATCGAACACGCGACTGTACGACAACCGCACAGGAAGTCTTTCGTTGGACAAGGCTGACACGATTCAGCAATAAGTAGTATATATGCCTGGATCTTTACTGACAGTTTGACAAACTAGGAGAAAATCGATGTGTATAACTACGATTTTTTGGCACTCCTATTTATGACTATGCGCCTTTCAACGCTACAGCTGCGTTACTGCAAAGTTATGCAGGACTTATTTCCTTAATTGAAAATCAAAGTCGTATAAGGAAACGTTTCCGGTCCCGTTTTTATTTGACATTCATGGTCTGGTCGCAGAACTGCACCTGTACCCTAGTACTCACTGTGCAGATGTAAGTATACGTATTTACGTTTCCGAATGCATGCACGTGCAAGTATGAACAATCGAAAAGAATTGAAAGAGAATATACATTCATTATTTCGTAATCTCAAACTGTGCGGAACCTTACGTAACGGTAGATAGATAGATATAGATGTAAAAGAAAGAGTGCGAAAAAAACACGTGGGTTTGCTAAAAAAGGTCCCCAAAAGCGGAGAAAGACACTATAATACAGTGTAAAAGTTTACGCCTTAGGCAGCATGAAGTCAAAGCGTATGGAAACCGAAGGCAATAAAGGTTGAATCAATTATTCCCAGATATAGTTTTGACACGGTGTTTTGTTTGATTGATTATCACTTAAGTAGTCGATTTTATTATGCAGACTAAAACAACCTGACTGATTTAATCAGAATTGACTGTCTTCGTTAGACGCTAGACGCTCCGAGGCCAGAAACCGTAGGAATGTCCTGCAATCTTCGAGACGACCAGTAATGGAGGGTTTCCGTTTCCGGCGAAAGGGCTTGAATAATAATGAGTCCGCCTTGCGTCGAGAGGTGCACCGGACCGGAAGTGAGATGAGGAAAGCTCCACCGAGCTAATTACGTTCTCTCATTCACCAAGCGCCAACTGTCTACCGGGTTAATAGATGACTAGAGATGGATGCATATAGATTCCTACATATAATACATTGAGGTGGTCCGTAATTTGATTATTTTCGAATTTCAATGCTCCCATGGGCCAGCTCACATCTCCAAATACATACAAAAAAAAACTGTAGCCATGACCCCAGATTCCTATCTCAATTCTAACTCCCGCCACAAAGCCTTCGAATTTTCACATTTGAATAAAACACGATTTCTGACATTTCGCGGTTCATTTTTTTCTTCTTATTGCAGTGTAGCTCCGAAGAATCTTAAACTTGGGACACTCCTTACCTGTAGTTGTAGGTGTATTTCATAAAAATTCGACAGATTCTCAACGATATAGTCTTCGAAGCTACAGCGCACCAAAAAAATGTCTTATCTCAAAAATTGTGATGAATGAAATTTTGTCGTTAAAAATCTGCAAACTTTTTACGGATACCTACCACTATAGGTAAGAAGTGTGCGGAGTTTCAGATTATTCCGTGCAATAATCGCGATAGGAAGTATAAAGTAGCCTCGAAGTACCAAAAATTGTGTTTCATTTAATTGGGAAGGTTCAAAGGCTTTGGGGCAGTACTTAGAATTGAGATATAGGAATCTGGAGTTTTTACTACATGTCTTTAGTATATATTTGGAGACGTTCTGACCTGTGGAAGCATTGAAATTCGAATATGACCGAATTAAAGACCACGCTGATAATACATGCATCGTTTCACAATGTCCAAACAAAAATCACAATTTGGTATTACAAATAATTCTCAACAATTTACTTGCTATTTATCTTTCTAACGAACTTATCTCAGTCGAAAGACTTGTCATAAGCTTGTCATGTGACAATAGGTACCGGTCTGTCGTGGCAGTCCATTCACGACTCTGAACATTAGATTTACTTTCAAATCTGATCTGAGAATTCACGTAGTAGATTTTTTTTTTTTTTTTCTTAATGGGATACCCAAATCGTGGGCTTCAGCATTCATGCGACATGGTACTACCACGCAAAACAGCGTATTTCTATTAATAAAATATCCACGTATACCATGTATACCTACGTGGGCAATAAATTTACTTTTCCTTATTGAAACGAGGTTTCAGAAACGTATTTGACGCTCTTGGAGTATTATGATTGAAAGAGACATGCATTAGAGATTCAGAAATGAATTTAATAAATTCGTATTCATCTGTAGTCAAAAAAATCCAAGTTTTATTTCCCTGCCAGCTAGTCTCGCACAAGTCGCGTGTCCACCGCAAAGTCCTTGTCAAAACGGCCCTATTACGTAATACAACCTAACGAGGGACGGTGTACATCGCACTTCGCACTTCCTTGTCGTGTCTGTTAGAATTTAGATCGCCAACATCGATAGGACCCGATAAGAAATCATGAAACTTTTTTTTACACGAGGCTGTTCACCTCCAGCTGCCCATCATTTGTTATATTTATTATGCTTACTGGAGCAGGTACAGTGTCTATTCTGTTTTGCCTAATTTTTCTTTCAGTAGTTGGAGTCCAAGATGCGAAAAAAATTGTAGAATCTATCCTTATTTGATGCAGCATAAATTGCAGTAAAAGAAAGATACGTTTTTAATAAAAAACCTGAATCTTCAGATTTGGTTTTATAGTGAAAGTTAATTGCAATACTTGTAAATATACCTATAGTCGCAGTTTAGCACGGCGAAGCCAGCTGAGTTGCAGTCATTGACACCTATCACGTGAAAAAAAATCCAGCATCGTATTACGTCTATACCTACGAGTCGGTGAGAAGATTATTATGTTTTCAATTACTCACTCGCGTCTATTTCGTGTAATGTTATGCCGCTACAATGATTCTCGAATACTTCTCTCTAGCGTCAACATAATATTAAACTTCGTGACCTGATTAGAAGGCGAAAAAAAAATTCACACGAGCGATTCACTCGCTCCTCTCGCTTCTCGCTTTGAAAGCTGAATTAAATCTTCTCCTCGCTTCATTACGCGACGTAGTTGCTCCACGTCAATTTATTGTTAGCTCCAAATCAAACGGAGTAAGTCAAAAATTAGTTTTCGAATAACACGGCTTCTTCGAAGTGCAGTTCACTAAACTCATAAGCTTTGATCTCGTGAAAGTTGCGAAATTCGTAGGCCATCGCTTCTCATAGTTAACCCCAGAACGCTAGACTGGGGTGAAAATCTACTCGAGACGACGAACGAAGAAACGCGTTTTTTGCTCACTTTCATAATTTCATGATCTTTGAATGGATTTTATCACTAACTGAACTCTAGTGAAATTGAATATGATAGATCAAAGAGATTCGTATACTAGAGAGTCTCTTTACTGCTGATGGGAACGATTCTGCGAACAAAAACCGCGTTAGGTGGATAGCCACCCCAGTCTAGCGTGAAAAGTTATAGAAAATCATACTAGCGTTCTAGGGTTAAATGTCAGTCAAAGTGGAAGCAATTGTCAGTCGTTTCTGCATGGTAAATTTTACATTGAAAGATCCCTTAGTTCCGTTCTTTTCTAAGATATTGAAAAACTGTATCACATATATCATTATTCGTGGGGTATATCCTTTCACCGATGTTGTGTGTATAATTTTTCTTAGAATCTATGGTAGGATTTCATCTGTTATATCTGCAATTATGCAAATAAATCTTGTTATCTTAATTCTTCAGCATGTGTAACTCACCCTGCAACAATATTCCGTGCGGCACCAGGTTCATGGCTAACGTGTCAATGGCACCAGCCCACCTCTTCGTCGCTCTGCCACTTCAGCAGCCTAAAAAGAGACGAGGTTAACGATTATTAAAAGTCATCGTTTCCCGGAATAGTAAAACATTGCTTTAGCCCGGAGAGGAAAAACACCTCTTATGTTCTGAACACGGATGAAAAGGATCAAGGAAACCTCGGACGTTGGCCTCGTGTTTGAGTCACGGCCCAGGATGTCAATATTTGAAGTACAGAGCGGTAGCAACAAGGTGTACTCGTATACATGTCTGACCTACACGTTATTGCTACACATATGCATACCTGTAACCTGTCGCCACACGCCTGTCTGTTCTCACATTCGCCTAACTTGTTTTAGTCCCATTTTCTATCCAGCCGAGAATTCGAGCGTATGGAACCCTCGGTGTTCGAAAGAAAAACACATCTCATACATTAACTGATATGGTATGAGTTCCCATGTACATATCTAGATGTACTTTCGCCTAGGTACTAAAAAGAGGTGCAAATCTCAGGGTCGCGACATTCCACCTGTTATTATTATCCGCTTATTAAACTATGATTACTATCATCATGAGTTGATTCTTTTGCCTGGAGCTGTTCTATGAAATGGGTCGAATATGCGGACCAAAAATAGAACGTATCTATTTTATTTATTCAAACATACCCATACAAGGCACAAATGTATAACCGAGCCTTTCTGTTGAGTCTGAAGTCAAGAAGAAGAATAAGAAGAATAATAAGAAGAAATTCCACCGATGCAAATTTTGGTTTCAATTATTTGTCGGATTATTTTAAATGACTCGAGCTAGGCGTATGAAGCAGAATTTCCTTCGTATGGAAAATTTCATGCCGGAAAAAAATTTGAAAAAATATCTCCTTTTGATACTGACTTGAAAACATTTTTCACCTTTACGTAAATCGAGGGACCGCTTTCCCTGATCTATTTATATCAACAATTCGATAAGTGGAAGCACAAGTGGGAAATACTGAAGGATCTAGCATTGTTGAGGAAAAACAGATGCAGAAATGACAATCTTTTCGTCTGCTCGTTACTTGTAACCGATTCAAATTTGTGTCGCTTGATAGCCATCATCGGTTATAACAAAGAAATTATAACTTTCCAATCCCGCAAAAGAAAAAAGTACTAAATTGATTAATCTTCTCTTCATTTTGCAGATTGTATACCTATGACAAAATACAATTCTCTAATACGGATTAATTGAATCGGTTCTTTGATTGTCTCCAATGATTTTTTTTGTTTTTTTTTTTTCACTTTTTAAATTCTATCAATTACAAATAATTATTCTTCTACACAAGCAAAAAGTTGTCAGAGCCATAATTCGTTCTACTTTTGTTTATGGCTCTAAAATTACTATCTTAAGTAACACGGACATTCGTTAATATTTAACGTCAAAATAATATGAAAATGGCTGTAAATTTCATCAGCTTGAAAAATTTTAACCGAATAACAGTTTGAGGAAAAAATCTGACCAAATTCTATTGTCTTCAAAAATTGGGATAACGAAATAAAAAGAAACATCTATCAGATCAAAAAATTTCAGGGTCAGCGTTGCTTGAATTGGCATCTAAGTCCCCACTGAAATGAAAATGCCGCAGTTTGTCTTGTCTGCGAAAATCGAAGCTCAGTCTTTAGTTCGATCCGTAATTTACATAAGCAAATTCGATTATTAACGGATGCTAAACAGGTGAAGGAATACAAGAAGGCGTTGGGTTAGGCAGGTGACTGTGTTGTTCAATCGGAAGTTTTAGAAAGCTAGGGATACCCGGTGCACGCTCTTCTGGTTAGCGTGAAAATACATTACATGTATAGAAACTGACGATAAGAATGTTGGCCCCTTGTGCCTTGTGCCTTGCGCCTTGTGCCCACTGCCTTCTGCTTTGTGCCCACTGCCTCCTCCTTTCCTCGACGGGCTTTCGACTGGCAGAGGTCAACGATAGAGGTCATTGCCAAGTGCCGATCTCGCCGTATGTCCAGCGCGTGATTCTCGAGAAAGCAAACCCATGAATATCAAAGAACGAAGAACAGTTTAGATGAACCCCACGCTAATCCCCCGGGGGCGAATTCAAACATGAGGGGGACTCGCCCACTGGATTTAACTTCCATTTACAATTAGTATACGAAATAAAATTATCAAGTACTATGTATACTAGATAATATATTATTGATATATATACCTACCTACTGCACGCATGAAATAGTGATCTTAATTTCTAACAAGAGCGTCACAATCGCATATATACTATATAAGTATATGTGTATACTTATAATTCTATACGAGTCGATCGAGTCACACCGACGCAACTGATGAAATTAAACCGAAGACTGATGACTGCCAAAACTTTCTTTCGCGTGTCCAAGAGTTTAAAATGACGATGATGGTTGCTCGAGATTATTAGCTATTGCAATTATGATTATTTGAACGAAATAAATGGACGAGGAAATGTAGTTTTACTTTCTCCAAAAGAGCCGACTGACTCAGCTATACTATATGTACATTTTTTATCCTACACGTATGCGTATTTTTTTACAATCCTGCACCAGACGTGGTGCAGGTAATTTTATTTTATTGTTTCTGTCTCGAGCTTTATTTGCACTACATAAATTACGGATTTGGTATGCGGTTGTAGGTAGTATAATCCAAATGATAAGAAATCATACCCGCGCGCTTATGCAATTTCCGGCTTTTTATACCCGTCGTATACCTTATAGTCGTCTAGCTTTCTCGCTGTACGAACAAAAAGGGATTTTCGAATTCTCGATATTCGTTAGTCGTTGAATCCACGTTCACTACGTGCCTCCGCCTCTTCAACGCGGTTACACTTGTTAATTCCTATATCTATAACAACTTTCACGCACCGATGATGCACCCTGTATAGATATATATCATTCGAGAGTTGGATAAACGAGGGGAAAATAAATTGTCAAAATTACAAAGGAATATTAATATTATAATAATACAGGAATATAAAACGCCCGTAGAATCTCAGGGATGTCATGCCCTCGGGCATATACGACCCAGATGCGATCTATGGACGAGGCGAAAGTAATCCAACGATCTACAAGATCCAGACCAAAATACGAAGCACTTATGGGACGTACGGACGTCGACTGATGTATTAAATTACATCGTTGGGAATTAAAGCCAAGATCATTGCCCCGTTCGGAAAGTATACGCAGGTCTCTGTAATAATTTCACTTTGAATAATATAAGACATATACGATATAATGCAATGGAAATAAATATTACACCGATTAATGATACCCGCATTATATATGTATCTAATCTAATCTAATGTATATCTAAGATCTTTATTTTCTCAAATGAAATGACATTTTATAAAAAAAAAAAAAGTTTTACATAACATTGCTAAAACCAAAGCTACTATATATAATACCAGCTTTCAAACTTAAGTATTAATATATATATATATAAGTATAATCGAGGAGACGGATTAAACCTTTCCAAATATCTTGTACAAATGTCTTATAAACCTACGCAGATATCATATAGGTATGTACTATATATTATATCCGTACACGCTACGCACTAGGTATATATGTTACTCCAGAGTCGATATCCTTCGAGGTATTTCAAGATGGCGACATTAAAGTATTCAAAGGATCGTCGGTGATGGTGGAGGAGGAGGAGGAGGAGATGATTTTATGCATGCTGAAACTTAAACTCCCTAGTATGCACATATAGTATATATGTAGCTACAAGCATCACTGCAATATGGTCATATATATGATTCAACAAGGTAGGTAAATTGCGTATATGTGATCCCTCCCTCCATCTGATATATTACGCATGCATCTTTCGCGAAGTTTACCAAATCCGATAAGCTAATACGGCCAAAAATAGTTATATTAGTAAATAGAAAGTGAATACGCAGCCACATTCACACCGCATGTTACATAGCTGTATAATACTACATCGTGAGTATTAGAGGACGTAAGGCATTGCGCACATCACAGCCCAGGTAGGTAGGTAGGTAGGTAGGTAGGTACGTACTAGTACTATAATGTGCATAAAAGAAACTTGAATCCAGATGCTAATTCTCATCCGTCATTGTAAATGTCAGGAATAAACACAGCGGAGTTATTTAAACTAACAAGTTGATCAAAATAGGAAATCTAGAAGCAACGGTGATCCGATCTTTTGGAGATGATGAAATTATCGGGCAAACAAAAGGGGGAGAAAAAAAATCTCGTGTAATAAAACACACGAAACACGTCCTAGGATCAGGATCGCAAAAACAATTACGACGGGATTCAGTCTAGAGCTCAGCAATGCTCGTATAGGCAAAATAATTCTGCTTCGGTTACAATACAGAAATACAACGCCTTGCTAACAGATTTAAATACATAGATGGCTGTGGCTTCAAGGCTGCCACAGACTGGCAGCAAGGTCGCGTAGCGGTTCTGAGATGCTTCTCTTTACTTTTTAGGCTGTGTACTAGCCGGGACTTTAGCGTTATACAGTTATATTAAAAATCACATTCTATTATGCACGTAATCGCGAGAAAAAAAAATTTCTTCATAATCTTCCATAATAATATAAAAATTCATCACTAATGAAATACAACTATCTCTTCCTTATTATATCAAACAGAAATAATTTTTAATTTTTAATTCAAAATAATTTCCAAAGTTTTATGACTTTTTTAAATTCCTGCATCCATCGTGAAACTATAGAGAATTATGTCTTCAGGGAATAAACGTCTGTCTATAATAAATTGGTGCATTATAGATGAAGCCAGTCGTTTGGTTGGTATTGACTTGAAAAAAAAAAAAAGTAAGCGCAGTTATATTGTAGGCAAATTTCTCTCTCGCTTGATCGGGTTATGTAAATGATTCTGTGTATAAGGTGGCTAGATAACACTTATACAGGCTAGGTATAAATCGGGTTTTGTAACAAACGGTTCCTTTCCTCGATCGCTCTCGTTATCTTGAATACATTCTGAAATGGTCATTCGATTGGTGCAGGGTATAGGCGCATTAGGTAGATGAATAAGGAACTGCGAGAATGAGTTACGATCGGATAAGATTAGCAAGAAATATCGCTCGCTCGTCATTTGTCGCAACAAATTTCACGGCTAATTAAACAAATCCCCCCCTATAGTTTCTTGCATAAACTGAATAATTATTATGCAAATAATTATTCACGTAATCCGTAACAAAACGTGGTAGCAACAGGTCCGTAAAAATAAATCTATACCTACATGTATATATATGCATTACACACCGTCGAGAAATATAACAGGTGGTTAAGTTTTCTCTGATCTATAACAATTTCTCTTATCAAACTTCTTGCGATCTGGACAAATAGTTCGATAAAAAGATTTAGAGCGAAATAGGGAGAAAGAGAAAGAGAGAGAGAGAGAGAAAAAAGCCAACTCCTTAAAACTATTACATCGTGAAATACATAGATGTAATATATATACCTGAAAAATATCAGGTTTAGAATTAGAGTCGAAAACTATAAAGCGACCGTTTCGTGGTAATCAAAAACGGGATTTATGGAAAAAGAAATAACGCGACAGTAAGGACATACAATTTGCAACCAGTTGCCAAGTGAATGCAACTTGATCGATACACAGTCAGAAACGACACTTAAGTTGGCAAACAGCTATACCTATACATATCTGTGTGTGTAGGTATATATGTACTTGGAACAATTCGCTATTCCAATTCCGTACGTATATGACTGCTTCAGACTGACTGCAGTTAATAAAATCGAATAATAACAGCTAATCATAAAACGTGTTTAATAACATCCCGCTCGGACCGGCTAGCCTGGCTGCACGTACCTACCTACCCATGTCCATGATGGATCGAGCCTCTCAAGTATTTAATATGTATAAAGTAATCTACGGGACCAAAATAGCTCTGGACATGGTGTAAAAAAATGAATAGGTACAAACCGAAAGAAATGGATGTTAGAGAGAGCGGACTTAAGGGCCATGGCGCCAACTGATTTCAACAGAAAAAATACTGACTTTGATGATGCACCAGGTCGCTGGACCAACTTCTCCGGTGCCTAGCGCCCGTGCTGGAGCATCAAAGATCGCAGATACCGCTACGTCACATCAATGCTTGCCTTGTACCAGTGTGCGTACGGATACGACTTTCCCTTGTAGCATAGTCAGCTGACATATGAGAGACTCGTCTTCGGTCGATTATTACTTCTAATATCTTCTTGAGACTCGTGTATTCATATGGGCCTGATATAAAGGCACGAGGTGATTACCGCAGATGGAATTGTAATGCGAGAGAATTGAGAATCCGAATGTTGTTTACAAATTGGTATAAAAACCGTGGGCCGAAAGGCCAAACTTAATGATCCAGTTTAAGAAGAGCGAGATTCTTTAGCACGCACGATTTGTCCGACCCTGACGGGGTACACCTACTTAAAGATTATGATATACCAGACCAAGTAGCGAAATCGCATCGCTCGAAGCTAACTGCTGATTTAGGTCCACGACTGGCTCTTTAAATCGGAGTTTTTTTCGTCAATGAAATGACGATTATATGATCGGTATGGGAATGTTACGTCAGGGTTCGAGTTCGCCGAGTCATAAATCAGTAACGATGAATTTTACCTAACTGATAAATATCGGTTTGAGGTATCAATTTTAATTAACAAATTTATCTTCGTGTGCTTTCTTCTTTTTTACTTATCTTTTTTTTTTTTTACCTCCCTGGAACTCATTTTTTGACTTTTTTCTTCACCGTTTCTTTGCGACATTTTTGCTTTTCGCTGACGATCGAACGCTGATCCAACGTTAATCTACGTCTCTTGCCGCTGATCGATATAAAAAGGTAAGAACTGCAGAGCGTGTATATAGGTAGGTATAGGTATATAACTATACCTACGCTTCGCTTTCATTTTCGATACGGAACAGCGCGTTTCACCTCGATTACCCGTATAACCGGCAACCCGATGGCAGTATGGCTTAGAAATTACTCGCGGGTCTCCTGTCTGGTATAGGTATACGTGTCTTGATACGTCTAGTGCGATTTGGACAAATAATTCTGATGTACGCGAGTTAAAATTAAATTGTCATCATTTATTGATATAAGAAAAAAAAGTTGATCACTTTAGTGGTCCGGTGTTCATTATACTTGGTTACAATTTGTCAAAATAGTAAAGGTTGATTTTTATAAATGAGTGACATGAGTAGGTATACGTAATAAATTGGCAAATCTTATGGGTTGATTTGTTACGTGATTAGTTCTTGCGCAGCGTTTTTGTTTAAAGATTACGGAGCGGCGTGTCAAACCTAATAAAGTGTGAAAATATTTCGAAAAAAGAAAAACAACCAGAGTTTTCTTATTATAGACCCATAATTAAGGGAGTCGGAAAATAAGTCTTTAATTAACGTTGGAGCCCAAGATGGCGAGTATAATCAGCTTTAGTTTTCCTGTTTTCTTTTTTCCTGTTCTATAACGCCAAGTCTTGGTTTGTTTACGGTGTAAACATGAATCGTATCACGCATATTTACGAGTTTTACTTCCTGCTGGTTATAGGCAAGGAAATTATTCCCGCCGCCGCTGCGATATCTCAAGAATAAGATACTCGTAAACATACGGGAAATATAAACCCTTCACTCACGAAGGACGATCATTATGATACGATTAAATAATTAATTCCATAACTAGAGGTAAGGTGCAACGGGTGTAAATTCAGACCAAATAGAAGACAAAAATCGTTATCCAGAATACGGAGGAAGCATTGATTTATTTCGTTTCACCACCTACACTCAGAAAAAAGTCTTGTTGACACAACCAAAATTTGGGTTATTATATGCACAATCACATTTTTTGTTCAGTCAACCAAAAATTTTGTTGGAATAGCCAAAATTTTGGTTGCCCCAACAAAATTTGGTTTTCTCAAGAAAAATTTTGGTTATCCCAACGAAATTTTTGGTTGCCTGAACAAAAAATTTGATTGACTGAACAAAAAAATGTGATTGTGCATATAATAACCAAATTTTGGTTGTTATTTTTCTGAGTGTACAGTATCCATATGTCGGATGGAACTCCGGCCTTATGTCTTCCAGAATCTATATAACGAGATTTTTTTTTTTTTTTTTTTTTCAAATCCTTTTCACCACCACTGAGCATTGCTTAAGGTGTGAAATTAGACCATTGAAGTTTGAACCGATTGAATCAGTGGCCATTGTGTAACGGGAAATGCCAAAACCAAACGTGCGAGTCAAACGAAAGACTCGCGCTTACATAACGGACAGGTATGCGAGTGCATAGACAGGTATACATATGTAAGCACCTATGACACATACGAGTTCAAAATATAGGTCTTTAGCACGTGGGTTTAGGCACCTATATCAGCAAATCGCACAAGCTGACAAAATCACGACTAAAAATTGAACCGATTACACGAAAGAAAATATTGCAGACTTACCTTATGGTAGATTGACCTTTTCTTGTCGCTTGTCGATCGTAGATGTGGGTAATCGTCTTGGCTTTTAATTATCATGCGATACTAATTTTCTTCTCTGTATCCGATCTTTTATATCAACACACTTTTAACTCTGTGCAATAATTGTATGTTTTTTATTTTCAATTATTTATTGTTTATTGATTATCGATTGTCCATTATCGATTGGACTTATGGACACAGACATGATTAATCCTCTCGCCTTAAGCGGATGGGTTCGTCAATAATTCACAAACATTTTATAATCCAGATATCAGGTCACTCGCTGTAACGAGAATAATTATAATTGTGCTTCTCGGTCAATGGTGCATCGCCTACAGACGATTCTGTACCCCGCGATGTCTACTTGACTGCAGCACTCCTTCAATAAGCCTTGGGACACTCAACGAGCTGCCAAACGCTTTCAGCTATACTTTGGAGCAAATAGAACCGGTTGGGAAATATATTTTTTTGAATTTTGTCTTACGGTAATCGGAATGTCATTTCTTCACCATTCGCCGTCTCCTTCGGGGCAGAACTAACTGGCACGATATCTAGTCACTATATGGATTCCAAAAAATGATCAGATTCAACCACTGCACCTATTCTCTCTTCGAATGATCATTAGACGTGGGTTCCCAATTCTCAACTGATACGTCAATCGATTTACGTTCAATTATAAAACGATTAACGGTTATTTCAAGACTGAGGGTTCCGTACGCGTTCCGTATGCGTACCGTGTGGGTGTAACGTGCGTCACTTTGTTTGTCACAGGTGGTTTGGGGTTCCAGTTACGAAAGAATGTTAAAAAAAAAAAAAAAAAAAACGGTAAAAAAATTCACAAAAGTAGACACGGATCCTTTTCACTTTTTCTAATCACCTCTCGACCTATTAATTCTGTCTCTTGACTTTGAACTTTGAACTTTTTTTTTTTCTTTTTTTGCTCCACCTTCAAGCGCCTCTTCCTCTCTCTTTCTGCCTCCTGCTGTGAGCGACGCTTCCGCGAATAGTCCCGAAGAGTAAACTCCTTCGTTTTCGCCTTTCTTACGTTTTTCGCTTTTCGGAATTCGGACGCGACTCACGTACCGGGTGTTTTGTAGTAATATTTCATAGTGAAAGAAGCCGTCGATCCCTGTGTATGAAAATTTCCAAATATCTATATCGAAGACTCGATACACTGGAGGAAATTGGCAATCGTATATCGCCCTTTTCTTATGAAGTATACATACCATCGACCAGCACTTTATTTCTGAATTATCGTCTCAGGGCCACAAACTGAATTCGCGAATAACGATCAATCTTTGCTAAAACGATTAGAATTATCGTCGATCCAACGTATAGAATCAGGTTTTTTCTAACTTTTGAATGGGTAGAATGAAAAAATAAGTGCAAAATAAATATGAAAACCACTTTTGTTTAAAATTAGTCGTTTGGTATTAGCGCGAGGTAGCTACTCGCGCACGGGGAACACTGTCGGCAGCCGCAGCCACACCGGGAGGAGGCAATTGTAAGACTAAGTCAAGTCGCTGAAGCAAGGTTCGTGGTGGTGAGAGTGAATGGTTCGTTGGGTTACCTCCTTACCGCCTCTTTGCCTGCTTGCATGCGAGAGCTGCTGATCGTGAGCCAAAGACACTGGTGGTGGACAGTGGACAGTGGACACCAGACATCAGACACTTTACTTGGCAGTGCTGCAGGGCAGTGGGGAGTGGAGAGATTTAACCGTGAGTCCAAGCTAGATGGACACTCTCATTAGAACCGATCATTGATTACTGTTAATGGTCAGCGCCGATTTTGACATCAGATTTTAACGATACCCGCGAAGGGATCGTTGAGAAAGATCGAGACGTTCAGGGTCAGCGATATAATTTTTTTTTTACATAAATTTTGCAATTCTTTTGATCAAGGATATGTCAAGGTTGCGCATACTGGCCAGGTAAGTCGTGTCCTGTTTGATAAGGGTCACCAGGCTGACCTCTCGCTTTGTTTCAACAAAAAAATAAAAACTATATTATTTTTATACATACCATGATTCGTAATGTCTACAATGTTTTTTATCCTCCTTTGAATAACGTCGCAAGACAGAGTCTGTTTGTTCAGGTAAAACACCTATAGGTATGCACTACATGAATTGAAAAGACTCCGTTCAGGTTCTGCAGCGATTGTCTTCCTGAACTTCAGGATCTCACGAAACATAGGATCCACACATTCAGAAAAAGGTCTTGTTGACACAAACAAAATTTGGTTATTATACGGTCAAAAAAATTTTGTTGGGCTAACCAACATTTTTGCTGATACTACTAAATTTCTGGTTAGCACAACAAAATTTTGTTGGGCTAACCAACATTTTTGCTGATACTACTAAATTTCTGGTTAGCACAACAAAATTTTGGTTGACTGAACAAAAAAATTTCTTTGACCGTATAATAACCAAATTTTGGTTGTTTCAACAAGACCTTTTTCTCAGTGCAGTTCCATCTATTCCCTGCAAAAAACTTTTACTCTCGATATCAGGTGACGATTGATCGTGAACTCTGATCTCTTGGACGAAATGAAATAAGCCGTCGCGATGCACGAATCGGTGGAAATTATTGGAGTTTGTATTTCGGAACATGAAGGTCCAAATCTTGTTCCCAAGATTGACAAAATTTGAGTTAAATTGAAGTGTTTTTTTTTTTTTTTTTTTTTTTTTTTATCTAATTAACAGCCTGGTTAGCCGTGATTAAAATTAGCTGTACATACACTGTGGAAGTGTAAAGACCGGGATTACGCTTATGCATGTCGCGTGAAATTGAGCCGAGTTAAAGCGTAATCGTAGTTAATTAATACGGAGGAATTAATACGTGAAAAGTCTTAACTGGTGTGATAAATGAGGTCGTGTTGAGTTCGCGGAGTAAAATTATAGAACGTGTGATAGATACATACATGTATGTATCATACATATGGGAGATTGAGCTGTGTAATGGTCACGGTAAGAAATTGGCTTGCACAATACGGTAGAACCGTAACTCGATCCTTCAAGATAAGTTCGCGTTATGTTATTGCGTTAAAAGAAATGATAATTCATGGTATACAAAACTTAAGGAGTTATTCACTGTGAGGAGATACGCTTTGCGTAGAGAAAGGTAAGTTAATTCTGTGACAAATCGTCCGGACGCGCTCTGGCCTTTGCAACTAGTCAAGGCGGAGGTGGCGAAATGTCGTGGTCTTTGGAAAAGATTCATCTCCCTAACTCTAGTCCATCTTTATCATGTATCCACCAAATGGTGGCATTAATTAAATACATAAAAAGCACGCAAGTCCCGCTTCGTTTCGTATACCCATACGACGTTAGAGACGGTAGCTTTAACATTCAAATGAGAGAGACTACCGTAACTCCAGGAATGGTCCATCTTCACTAATTTATACAGAAGCTGGTTATTTGAATGATAAGAAGAAGAAGAAAAAATAGAAAGGAAACCTACGTTCTGAACCGTTATGCGGCAGTTAGAATAACTATTTGACTTTAAAAGCTGTTTGCAGTATCGGATTAAAAATGACATCTTACCGAGCGAAAGTCATCTCCGTCAATTAGTCTGTGACACGTCATGCGACAGGTCACGTACTAGGCGTTAGTGTTGATTTCTTACACCTAGGTACGAAATCGTGAGATAAGTTTTTCACACAAATATTACGACATTATAGCTACATGTATAACGAGGGCGTAAAAACGATCGACAGCTTTTGATATGCAGTGCGGAAGATTGCATCACACAACTATGTCGATTGTTCTTGCATAAATATACCCGTTCATATGTGTGATATACCTGTACATATATGTATAAGGCGCTTATTACTAATTGCGTACAATCTACCAAGAGCAACATCGCTTCGTCTTATGACAGTAATAATTATACACGACCTGCCTCACTCGATCCCACGCAAATGGCTCGATTTTTAAACACACGTACTACATAATAGTGTTTTTAAAAAATCGTATGCATATTTCATTCAAGCTATGCCTTTCTACCTTTCGGATATACAACGTGTGTTCAATTATTTGACCATTTTCTTTCGCAGAACTAAATTAGCGCTCGGTTCGATATATCAATTACAGCACTGCCCTGGCAGAGCAATTAATTCCTGGACCATAGAATTGATTAATTAATTAAACCCCAGTGTAAAGATCCGATTCCAAAATCCTTACTCAACATTTCTGTTCAATAGGTACGTATGGCGCGACGTGGGTGCGGTAACCAATGCCTCAAGCATAACCGATCGTTGGGTATACAATACCACCGAAAATCGGTAGCCTTGTATGTACATACAATAGATACCCCACCTATGACAACCAATAACCAATACCCACTGATCTTATCGGGTGTTTTAGGATATCGAAGCCAATGAATCAGAGCTAAGCGTGCCGAGGTACGGTTAACAGCTACCTTTATGCTAGTCGCATGCTAAAGGTGCGATGTATATAATATACATATAGATATAGGTATATAGGTTATGGATATGATTGCACGCGCGTGATCCGTTTAGATATGAGAATAAGATTTTTCTTTGGAATTGCGGTCATCTTCTTGTCATTACGGCATAAGAAATCGTCTCCTCATAACCGTGTATGTCCAATCGTTCATGAGCTTGTATCAACGACCCTTTCCAGATACCGAAACGGATGTTGTTAAGATCTTATGTAATATATTTTCTCTGAAATATATAATCGTATATACATAATGAGATACGTAGGAGTTTATTGAGCATATAACATGGCCGCGGTATCTACTTCGTTGAATATGAGGAAAATATGAAAACCGAAACTTTGAACGATCTTTTTTCTCCTCTCCTCTTTTATCGCGTTGTCGAAGTTCGCCCATTTTTTTCAAGCTTGATTACGATTGCGAGGGTTTCAGAGCTCCATGCATGGATAGATATACCATATATAATATACTTATACAGAGCGATTCTGTGGATAGTCCTATCCGCGTGACTATCCACAGAATCGCTCTATACATGTTCACACGATTTGGGTTCTTTTTGATTTCAAAGCAACTCGATTTAGGAGCTAAAGTCCTATCGATTCTAGAAAAACTGTCACACGGTTGTAATTAGGTACGAATACGACCGTACTTTGCGCCAACGCAGAATATATATACTCACCTGCAATAAGTTACTCGATACGTTAGTGATAAGAGGGAACAGGACAACCAAAGACTGGCGACAGAGTTCGACGGAGACAAGAACCTGGGAACGGAGGAAAAGTGAGCCGGTCGGTAGGCCGGCTGGCCTTCAAGACATATTCAATTCATTTCGTTGGTTATATCGGGGTCGTTCGCTCACTCCAGTGGCAATAGTGCCGTAAGATCGCTCCATTTTTTAACGTAATGCAAACCTGAAGAAAGGAGCCAGGATACATTCTTCCAGATTTCATCACCAAGGTGGTTCAGAATATTTCAACTGACATTCACTACACCAGAGATCCGCTCGCCAAGTCAAACGACTCGCCTCACACATCGAATTATCGAAGATGTTGGTATTCGAATGAAGAGTTAAAAATTGAATTAGATTTGAAACTACGCGCTCGAAACTTCGGTTACGGTATAAATTACACGTACGAGATACGCTGGTATGTAAGACTAAAAACTCGCGTGTTCATAACTAGAGCAAAGCCGTTGTGTAAGCGGGTGGATAAGTGGGTGGATGCCTTTCTCTGACCGGCTGGCTTCAGGGTGACTCCTGGTTGCCTTCGGGGTGACGTTGTGCGGCGAATTGTTCCCGTAGATTTTGACTATCGACAGGAACCTTCGTATCCGGGAAAGAAACTGACTGCGCATTATAACTGCTTTGAATCGAGCAGCACTCGATATACAGAACTTGGTATATAATAATGATTGCAGCAAACTTGTTGAAAAGTAGAAACTTGTTTGAAATAATTATAAGTTGGTTCTAATTGCATCGCGTTAACGTAACGTGACTTAAAGTTTTCCGCGAGTACCTGCATCGAGCGTGAAGTAAAATAGTGCAGGAACAAACGGTATGAATTTTACAATTTGTGCTTATGAATCAGCATCGCGATATGCACACATATGTGTAACCCATCCTGCAAAACATGCCTAAAGCCTGGCGCACAAAGTTATTTTAAGTACGGAGTCGGAGTCGGAGTCGTAACACGTACAAAGAAAAGCGCGTCGTTAGCGCTCGCACACATAGAGCCAGCCAATCAGACGCGCTCGATACATCGACTCCGTACTACGAATCGTACTACGAATAGGTTTGTGCGGCAGGCTTAAAGCATGCGTGCACAGCACATTGTCCTATTGGGCGTACAGGGCGAGGCCCGTGAAATCATGATACAGATAAATTAAAATAACTTTGCTACTTATGTCATTGTACCGGAAAATTCTCGACAAATGAGTCGCACGGATTCAAGAACAATAACCTTTCGATTAACGATTATTGTTACATTCATGGACCGAGAATTTCTGGGCTGGAAGTGGTGTTTCCATGATAATATTAACATTGTTCTATACATCCCTTCAAATACTCCATGACGTTATTATTACAAATTTTGGTTTGCTATTGAAACTTATTTGCATAATTTTCCAAGAAAACAAAGATTAAGGAAATACTCCATCGCATGCAATTAATTTTTTTGCTCGCCACCTTCTATGGGTGTATATATATATCTAATATGAATGATATCCGGCTAAAAATAATGATAATAGTAACTTTGAACACGTAGCTCCGTGCCTAGATTACAGACAAAACGTTATAACGTTTGTTGCACAGCTTGATCAATTGATCGATTGAGTACAGGCCAACGACGGATATATAAAGGAGAGCTTGTCGCCTCCAAATCACGATTACTTTTACTTACATGAACACGACGCGGGTGACTTGTGTGGATCGATAAGCCGAATCTATAATATAGATCGATGTATAATTGCCCAATGGGGTGATCACCTTTTCGACCACTTAACAAAGATTTGCTCAATAGATATTCTTGGGCGGGATAGGCGAAGAGAAAGAGATAAAGAAATTACATCGCGAGAAATGATTTATGGATGACTGTCGTTATATTTCACTTTTTTTTTATTTCGCTTTTGTCTTCTATTTCAGTCTGCACGAGTTTTACTTTGGCAAACTCTTTGATCAAATAGGTATATATAGGTACCCTTTACATTTCATCATGGAAAGGTTGTCCACTTTCGCAGACCAGGCAACGAGCCACAATGATGACCTGTTGAGGGTGCAGTTAGGAGAGGACTCAAGGAAAAAAAAATTGTTGCTGAATTTACTATGTTGAGCAGCTGGTATAGGGACAACACTTTTTTACAGTAGAAATTACCACAATTCTAGTATTTGGTACATAGGAGCAAGTAGATTTCAATGTCCTAATGAGTAAATATTACCACAATTATTGTTGTCATTTCTACTGCAAAAAAAGTGTTGCCCCTATTCCAACTGTTCATTTTTTTCCGTGCTGTCTTAAATCTTGTGAAATGGCATGACGAGGAAGTACGATTACTGCAGTATCCCAAATTTTAATGAAAGTGCATGAAACTTGTAACAACGTTGAAAAAACTGATAGGCGAATGATTATCGTTGATCGATGGTGAAAATTTTTACCAAATAATTCACGGTATGTTCGTTAGTTGAATAGTGAAAGACAGCCCAAGGATTAGAAACTTTAGTTTTGAGAAAAAAAAACGGCAAATCAATCGTTTGCTTTTTCATATAAACTTTTTGCATTGAGTGAGTATACATATAGCACAGCGGCGGATCCGTTGAATAAGAAAAATGTTACGCCATTAAAGTTGAGGGAATAATGGACACTGATAGGGATAACTTTACGCCCGTGCAACTACCACGGATTAGTAAATGGCATAAGAACCTTTGATAAAATCGATTATCAAGACCGGTAAATCCATATCGGCCAATGCAAAAAACGTTTGGCAACCACGTCTAATCAACATTTTGTCAATTCCTGCATGCTGGTATGTCAATGCGACTACTGTATCGCTCGGGGTGCATCATCATCCACCAAGCTCAACTTGTGGGCTTCGATATACATATGTGTGGCTTTCATCGACTGATGTGTCCCTGTTCTTTTCTACTGTGAAGGGACTGTTAGGACTTTGGATAAAAAAAAAAACGATTATTTTGAGTTCTGATAATGTGAAATATTCTATTCTCTTACTAATACACGAATAAGTGTACAGGTATGTATCTGGAGGTAATGTTACATAGAACTACAACGTTAAAGTGTCAAGTCTATCGACCGCGACGGCTGATCGGTTTGCCAGTAATTGTACCGTTGTATGTGTAACCTGGTAACAATATACATATTTTTCATACGTGTATGTAAATCTTTGTATAAGGGGATACCGATTTGAATTGCAAGGTACAGAGAGACCTTCTCTCTCTCCTTCGGTAGCAGACGGCAGTCGGATCAGAAAACCACGCGACCTTGTAGCCACCCGGGCTTCATTTACCAAAACCTCCGTGCCCCGTGGGTGTGTTTGACATTTATCGCTTATCTTTTCCCTGTTGCTAACCAACCAAGGAAGGACCAATCTGAATGAATTAAAAATTATCTAAAAATTGCCTAGTCCGATAAATCTTAGCTGGCGCCGAATAAATGAAATGCCCGAGAAAAGCCTGCGGACGTTTCGGACCGTTCGTCACGCTTTGTTACACAATTTAATTTTCGTTCGTGGTTTAGTTTCGAGCATGCCGCAACCGCAGTTATACAATCCGTAAATTGCTCGTCATTCGATAATGTATACACATGTAGATAGAGCGATATACTTCGATGCTTAAATCCTGTTAATCAGCCCAATGAAACGTATAGTGAAATAAAATTAATAATCGCAGACGTCTCACAACGCAATGGGCCCAGTGATTAATCCCACTAATTTCATCAATTCCGCTATTACAATCGGCAGTAATACTCCTACGTACCGTAATTGTCGGTACTTCATATCGTACCAATAACGTCCAACAAGTCACGAGCTGCGGTCGACTCAAGCTTCAGTAGCAGTTCTTTAATCTGAACTGCAAGGTTGTAGAATCGGTGAAAGTGTGGGCGTTCTGTTATCGAATACAACCTATCTTATTATATAGGTCTATGTACGCTAGTTGTGCTGCAGTATACTTCAAGTATCGATACATTTACACATTGAAATTTCGTCAAAAAATTATATAGTATAAACGCTCAATGAGAAGCAGCAATAGGATGGAGAATCGGTACATGACACGTCGTTACAAAAATTAATAATTAATAATTAGTGGTATGATCATTCGACTGATCTGCCTGTCGATCATAATAACCATTTGATTTATTTTCTTTTTGATATACATTTAGCAAGTATAAACGTATTATAATTACTGTTTGTTTCTATTAATATAGTCTATCGACGTGTGCAGTGTTTTATTTTTTCAATCAATCATTCTTGAATTAATTAATCCTACGATTATTGCATTACATTTCTTCCTTGGCGATATTTGGCGGTCATTTGCGGTCTTTGTGTCATAGCATATAGCTATAGCAACGAATTGCTGACAGATCTACGACTCACATGACCCAAAAACGTTATCGAACGTCAACATGAACTATAATGTCACGTTTTGCGGCTTACGATTAGCAAATCGGACGGAAAGACGATATTGTCTCGATCTGACATTATGAGCTGAAGAATTTGTTGCGAAATATATCGATGTGAATTTCTTGTTCAATAAGAAGATTTTATATTCTTGTTTTGCGGTCGGGTAAAACTGCTCTTCGAACTTTACTATACCGCATTCCCAAATTCAGCGAAATCAAGATTGAATCTATAGTGTCAAGCATAACTCGATTACCTTCACCAATCGACAATTAAAAAACCACATTAACAACGCCCGAAGTCTATAGAGTCTAGACAAAATTTACGATTCGAAGTCTAATTTTAGAAATCCTGCAAATTCCTTTCGTGTATTTGAAGTTCGTTTATTCATGACCTCCACGATTCCTAAAAGATCGATTTCAACACGGGATCATTGGTTTCAGGTAATTGCACAGCTGTATATTGATTACAACAATTTTTATAGTTATTTCCGCATTGCTTAATTATTTAATCCGCAGATCTAGGCGCCGCAATTTCTGCATTTACGTTCGCAGACGATTTAGCTCAGCCTAGCAATCACGGAAACCGTTACTTTGCTAATCAAATTGCTGCTCCTTTTCTTTTTTACAAATTATAATGCAGGTTCTAGACAAACAAAGACTGTCCCAGTTCAAGTAAAAAGTTACAGTCTTCGACTTTTATGTGAAAGAAGAAGAAAAAAAAAAAGAAGAGGAATCCGAAAACGAACAAAACGGTAAGAAAGCATTAAAAATGCTCTGTCAAGGATAGTCTTTAAAGACTAAAAATTATTTACTATTACCGAGGATTTCAACAACAAATCCTTGAGGGATATTATTAAGTGGTTCGTGGTGTGGCAATAGGTATACCGTGCTAATTAGCAGCTTAAAACTCTTCATCAAAAGATTTGGCAAGTCAGAATTGTCCACGAGATTGGTGGTATACTTCGACTATAAGCTCTTAACAGTATAAACTAATAAGTAGCTCCATAAAGCGATCATTCGCCTTTACGTTGGCGAAAAAGAAGTTCTTGAGCAAACATTTGGATTTAATAAATGTTACAGTCATTTATTTAGCTCAAAGCGACAGGTTACAGGTAGTATGTCGTTCAATAATACACCACGAAGGCCGTCGGTGGAACGCATCCGGTTCGTCAAAGTCGCGGCAAGTGTTCTACGCCCCTGGCCATTAGAACCTCTGCGAAATGAAGCGTTTTTCAGAGGTCGGAATGCTTGAACTATACGCGGTAATAAAAAGAATCTAAAAAAAATAGTGATAGTAAAAAATCAAACTCCGACAAACGCCCTGACCTGGCGCCATGCATAAAGCAATCATCACCTTCGTAACTCATCGTATGCAATTGCAGCAGAAATTTTAGTCTGATGAGAGCGAAAAATGGACAGAGATTGTCCAAATGCGGGTCTGAATGAAAAAAAAAAAGATGGTAAAGACGGTCAGAAATTCTGTCTCTGATTACTTATAAACATCTGATTTAGGTTCTAGGACGTATAGAGAGATAAGCAAAAACAGCGTGTCGGTTTATTAATATTCACGGTGTATCGTGAGTGAGAAAACCAGTTTCTCTCGTCTTTTAAATTGTAACTCTCTCGATATGTGCTTATAGTGCCCAATATCGTTAAGTATCGGTAATACCACTGTCTAGATACGACCGAAGCGGTACAAAAACCTGCACCACGCCCATGCCCACGGGGTTTAACGTCCTTGATACTGCGGAATAACGTACTAACAAAAGTTGCTATACGTATTGATATTATGTTGTTACGTGTGTTTTTTATTATTACGTGGATAAATACGTGTGTACGTAACATATATACGCACGTAATAAACAACGGTTTGAAACTATGTATAGTTACACCCGCGAATATGATACTGATAAAGCCTTTTTATTTATTGGCATGGCTAAGGCGTGTGCCACGGATCACGATTTTGCAACAGAGTTATACCTTACGGTTTAGGCGTGTCAGCGGCAACGTGGATATACAACAAACGCACAATAATTTATATCTCATAATGTTGTTTTGTCGTTCGTTCGTTCGTTCAGGTCACGACCAACAACGACCGGCACGCAATAATTATGATACGGAATAACCACCCACAACCATCGCCCATGGCTCAGTAATTTCTTACGACATTTATCCGTTACTATTAGTGGGCAGAATCTGAACGTTCGTGTATTTCACGATACTGGCCAAGGCGAACTCAAACACAGCGCTAACGGCTATTAATCCGATCTTTGAATTACGAGCATCAAAATTCGGTATCAACTGACCAGGCAATAAGTCACAAGCAAATTTGGGCCGGATTGAAGTTCCGGATTTTTAAAATTCCAAATTTGTTTGAGACGATTCTGAATTTTTAGAAACGTTGGAGTTTAGAACATCAACGTTCCGAAAGGTCCGAACTCAGAATGCAGACAGCTCAAAACTCCGAATGTTCAGGCCCACGAATTAAATTCCAAAAATCCGAAAATTTCGATCTACATTTTTCAGGATTTAAAGACAAAAGATATTTCAGTCTAATCGAGACCCTCTTTACGGGACCCATTTTATCTACTTCAATCGATAACCTCGATGTCATGACATGACTGATGAACACGTTTCTCACAAGTTTCTGAGGTCTGGCCTTTCGGATCCTCATAGCTTTCGGAATTTTTAACCTTCGGTGTTCTTCGTGTCAAAGTTTTTGAAATCAGGTATTTAGCCTTTCGGAGAAATACCCTTTTCAAAAACTGTGAGCTGGTAATGTTCAAATTCGGGATTTTTGAAATTCGGAACTTCAACCCGGCCCCAGGAACTTATATACACTGGTATAATGTAATCCGAGGGCCACTCTCGCGGATCTCATATTTGTAAATCAACAGATTCGGATCTAAATGAACCGGTACAGTAAACCCATTAAACAGATTCATGAAGCTGACATTTTGCTCAGCAAGTTAAAATCATCGGTTTTATTTCGTAATAAGAAGTCCTATTTATCCGTAAACTTAGCTTCGACGACCCTCAAAAAAGAGCAAAAGTATATACCAAGGGTGTCTACAGAGTTCTGATTTCTAAATTCCAGGCCATTTCCAGGCTTACGAATACCAAAATTCAAGGCTACTTGAATATAGGTACTATCCTACGAACAACTATACAGAATGGAATGTGAATAAGTGATAGCATTTTTGGGAATCAGCATTTTTTTATTTTTTTATTTTTTTTTTTATTTTTATTTTTATTTATTTATTTTTTTTTTTTTTGCGGACTTGTGAACCAGAACTCGATACCTGTCGGAAGAAGAAAAAAAAGTCAATAGCAACAAAATTTCAAGGATTTAAAAAAATATCCATGCTATTTCTAAGGCTCTAAAAAAATTCCAGGCCAATTCCAGGCTTTCCACGAATTCCAGGACCTGTAGAGACCCTGATACCCTTACCTTGAATTCGATCCGTAGTAGAAGAGCCTTCGTTCCCTCTCTTTTTTTGTTCAATCATCTCTGAGCATCCTCGTGAGTTAATTACGTAATAACTAATCAGGCTATTCGCTACGCTAAAGGCGCAACTATAACTAAGGTGTCTAACGATTATATGGCATGGGAAAATCAGTGATACAATATACAGCTACGGTATGTACATATGTGTATTGTATACTTACGTTCGTTAGTCATGACGCAAAATTTTAGAAGTACCTACATAGTAGGAGCAGCAGCAACAGTTTCATTTATTATTTCCTCACTTTGCTCTAGTTTATATATGAAATCCATTGGTTATTAGGCAATCGCTAATTACCCGCTGCCAATAGGCAAGAGTAACGTTAAATTAACGTTAACCTTCCGTTTGTAATTTTCATAATAGTTCTCTATTCCGAAATATCTATATAATGTATACTGCGCACTAATTGAGCACACCGGTGATATAGCACTTATCATAAGATAAATACATATAGAGTACAATAAAATTACTCTATTCATTACTTACCTGTAATTTGCACAGTGTGGAAATTTTACAACTGCAGTATATAATATAATATATGATATATAATATATTACGAAATAATATTCAAACGTTAAAAGTAGATAGGATAAATATTTTTATTAAACTTATAGTATCTATGATATAAATTATGTTACAATTTATTATACACTTCGGGCAAATTTTGTAACATAGTAATATAATTTCGGTGAAAATATATCATGAAAGATTCTTGGTATTCGTGTAGTATGTGTTTAAATTCAATGTAATACATAATATAACAGTCACGGTGGGTGTTTTCGGCCCTGTTATTATTAGTATTATTAAAGCTTTTTTTTTTTTTTTTTTATCATCCAAACTATAATATTGAAGATCAAGTATATACAATTGAAAGACTTATTACGCGAATCTAGGAGAATCATTGTATGCATTGAATGATCGAAAATTATATACGTATCCAAGAATAAACGTCGAACAACTGTAACGACGTAACTGCAATATAAGGTTGGGTATAGGTAATTTATATCGTAATAATACAAATAGATCACGAACTAGAGTTATAGTTGCAATCGAAGGAAACACGATCTATTACTTGATTAACGAATCGTTTTTTATACAGGAAAAAATTATTCCTCAAATCTTGACGACCGTGAGAAGAGAGGCTCTCATTTCTCAGTGACTTTGCAAATTTTTTTGCTTCACTTTTTTGCTCTTCGATATAAATCAACGGTAGCTGGTAATGTTCAATGAACTGCGATTCGATTTATTTGTCCTTTCGAACGATTGGTATTCCCGAATTATATATACGAAGTAGTCGCATGTAATTAAATTGCATGGATTGGCGTACGTTTTTATGAAAATATGTTTTTTTTTGTTTTTTTTTTTTTTTTTTGTTTATTTTTAATTGAATGAACATAATAACAAGATTTAGGTCCTAGTCGAACTTTTCCGTAAACACTTCTTTGTTCTTCAGATCTATGACGACCTGTGGGATTTTTATTCAATGAGATTCAAAATTACTTCTGAAATTATTACCGCATTGCGCCGAATATAAGGCGATTCTCAATCCTCAAAATAGATTCATAAGCGTTTTTTATTTCGAAATTAATTATTTAAATAATAATAATATGTAATATTGTTGGAATTAAACCACTTGAAGGTGACACAACATTTGCATCAACTAAATGATCTGAAAAAGCTTAAAATAGACGTGAATATTATTCGAAGTTATTTTCAATCGCCTTGAAATAGCTGAAAATTAATCTTAAATCTTTCCAAATTGCCTTGAAATCGGTTGAAATTATGTGAAATCATCGAATCGCTTCCATACCAAAGAATCGGAGTGAATAGCCCCTCGTGACTCATGCAAATAAATTATTATGTCGCAAAAATATACGAGTATAAAATAAATAATGTTAAACTATTTCATGGTTGGGCATTACCGTGTTTTTTAATTTTTTAATTTGTTTCCTTTTTTTTATTTGTATCGAAAGATTTTGATTTTTTGGAATCATAACAAAAAATTCTTTTTTCTTTTTTCTTCTAAAAAACAAAAAACTGAGTCGGTTTTAGCGTCACATCCTTCATAGATTTTATACCTTTGAATAGTTTTATTCAATAAAATTTTCTGTGTGCTGAAGTCTTTTCAGTTTTTCAAGTTCTTAAATTTTTTAGTCGTTAGACTACTAATTACAAGGCATATGGAAGACACTAGGTTTCAAGCATTAGAGCACATGATTATAAAATGAAAATAATGAAATGATATCAGTTATGGTTGGAAGAAAAACCAAAATTGTGGTTCGAATTAGTGATTTAAGTCAGTTTATTCAAAACCAGCCAATCTGATCTCCTGCGTGATAGATTTCATTCCCAATTTGCTTTGAATTATACTAATTAGATAATATGGCCAGTATCAAGAACCGTGATTAATATTCGATACAATACGATAATAAATAATAATTCTAAATACGAAAAACTCATCTTATGATGTATGATGTACATAAATCACAATTACAAATAAAGACACTTACCTTTCCAGACGATTTCATCTCAGAAATAAACTGTATAGCGCTGTTTATCTTGTAGAGTCCAGCGACTAACGAATGAGACGGTGAAATTAATCCTTCTTCAAAAAACTCCAGCACCTCATCTCCAGCCGAACTGTTTAAAAAAAAATAAATCCATTCCAAACATAGATATAAAATTGCAATTATTGACGTTACGTTAAGAACAGGAAACAAATATTATATAAACTCTATTAATAGAAAAAAAAAGCTGGTTTTTCTAATACACATCCGATAATAACTTACCGATAAAGTTCATGGTCCTTTTTTCTGTATTCTTGAAGACTGACTCCAGTGACGCTAAAGGATCCGCTTTTTGTCGCATCGCTTGAATCATCCTTGGGGACTGCTGCTAGCCCAGCGACAATGACTCGCCCTTGGTGATACAGACTATAATTGAATTGATGATCCTTTGGCATTGGAGAGGTATTAGACTAGACTAAGATATACCTTCTCGAGACAAGTGTTGTATCACAACAGAAAACTCGTTGTCGTTTAGCAAATCCTTTACCGAACCGGACTTGTAGACGTCGGTGAAACTGTGAATAAAAACATCTGAATTCGATCTGAGTTACCAAATATTGTTCCTTGTAATAAATCTTCAACTTTAGAAGAAGAGAAAAGGCTCTGATCAAGTCACTGTCTCACCAGGATAATACTTTCTTGAAATTATCACCGGCTACACCCTCAAAAATTGCTTTAATGTCTTTCTCAGCAGCGACATTTGCTAACTGCTTCATTAATGTCTTGTCATGAAATTTGAGAGATGCGAACGCTCCCTTTTCCCTGACAAGAGTAGTTCTGTCTTCGGACGCACAAACCCCAATCACCTATCGATGAAACATCTCTGGTTATCATTTTTTTCTTATCTAAGAATGGATTTCTTGAGTTATATGAACCTGAGATCTGAAGACATTTGCAGCTAGGTCAACAGCCGCTAAACCAACTCCACCAATACCAACGTTCACCAATACCATGTCATTTTCTTCTATAGAAGCTCTCTTCTCAAGACCAATAAGCGCCGTTCCATAACAATCTAACAAACACACTGCGTCTAGCAGTTTCACAGAGTTTGGAACCTTCCAAATATCCTGTGAATTTATCATTACTAAACAAGTTCCTTACCGAATGAGTAATCAATACAGTAAATTGAAAAGGAAGAAGTGTATATAGCAAATTGAGTTGAAAGAACGAACTGGGAAACGAGTAAATATAAATGGGATGAACTGATAACTGCAGAAACTGTTTAAATTTATTATTTTTGTATCGTATATTCAGCCAGGATGTCTAGGAACCTTCAATTTCATAGTTTGGATCTTTTTCTAGGATTTTGAAGTTGTCCTCAGAGAACTTTTGATTTTTGGGCTTATTTTTCATAATAAATTGAGCTTTTGATACCAAATACACAGATTAATCTTGTGTTTATCCAACTTGGTTTACAGAGTCAATGAGATATCATAGAATATTGTAAAATATGAATTAGAAAAACTATATAAACTATGAGGAAAGATTCATTTTCATTGTGTTTCTGGCTCCTATTCTTTAATAATCTGTAACATCTTATCAGGCTTTTGTACCGAGGATTATTTCTGGATCTATGACTAAAAAAAAATCCTATTCTCTACTCCGTGTAATATAAAGTTTGAATAATCGTTTATTTCCATTATACCATGAGTTGAATCTATGCGAACAAACTTAAGATGTAAACAAGATGTATATATGAATTTTCGGATAAAACATTCCTAGAATATCATGATTCGAATACTATTTCCAAGATTTCAATACCCTTGAAAATTCTGAGGTTGATCTAAAAATATACTTAAATAAAAAAATGGTAGTATAGCGATTTTTATGAATTGAATTGCTCACGCCAATTTCTGCTGTACAAGTCTCTGCAAATCCACCAAACCGTTCTTTGTTAAGGGCGATAACTTTGTCGCCAATTTTATACCCAGACTTTACTGCGTCTTCTCCAACCCCAAGCAATTCTCCGACTATTTCATAGCCCAGAATTTGAGGCAATTTTGGTACATAGGTGTAAGAATTATCGGTTAACAACATGTCTGGACCGTTTAAGGAACAGTAATGTACATCGATTAAAACCTAACGAAAATAAGGCGAGAGAATTCATTGTCTGATTCGTAATTTATTCCTTTATTCTCGTTTTAATTTATATTGAAAAAAAAAAAATCGTACCTACCTCTTTGGGTTCTAGTTTCTTTGGTATATCAATGTTTTCGATTTGAAGTGGTCCGTCAAAATTTTTTAAAATCGCTGCCTGAATTTTGCCGGGTTCTGGCGCCGGTATAATAATTTTACCATTTTTATTTACGGCTGTGGTATTTTCTGCGGTAGCTGCAGTGCTCCACCATCTCGTAGCAGAAAATTGAAAACGTAAACTTTTGTTGGTTTTAAATATGATGAATTTCGTTAGAGCGCGACGGCCTAATACAACCGACATTTTTTTTTTTTTTTTTACTTTTTTCAACAATGATTTTACACTACGTTTATAAATATGTTTACTTATTTTGGCACATAACCTAACGACATAACATAACCTCTAATCATATCTCGATGGAACGGAAACGTCAGTGAATAAATGTCACGTGGTTTCGTGTTTTAGATAACATGTCGCCATCTTACAGCTTCAGCGATAAGTAGAGAGCTAGAGAAACTGGATTCTGCATTGTGCTGCCAACTACAGACTGAGTACATAACTAACTTTCCCGCTGACGTCACAGAACCATATCTTGCGCTGATATCACGAGCTCAAGATTCGCAGCAAAGCTAGCATTTCGCTGTAACTTTTATTGTTCTACTTATGTTCTACTGAGAAACACGATCTAATTGTTTTAGGATTAAACTAGGTTGAAATACTGAAACGAAGAGCTCACTCTGATCCTGAATCGTGAATACAGAGTTTATACGAAACATTGAATCTGGAATTGTAAGAGTTCTTCAATTACTGAACTATCAGGACTTCGAGTTTACATTGCTACCGTTCCTGTCTTATTAAACCTTCTCGATCTTCCGTATAGCTACTGAGAATTGGTAGCTGGCATGTAAGGTCCTTTTCTCGACCCTCGTTACCTTTTTTTAACAATATAACTTATAAGAGAAGACCTCGTAAAGGAATGAGAGTAATTCATGCATCTATCAAGGCAGGAAAGTGAGAGCTATACGATGTAGAACCTGAAGATTTAAATTCATTCTAAAAATCTAAATCTTAATGTAACTATTCTGCTTTCAAACTGGAGATTAGTAGTAGGCAGCTATTTACACTTCTTTTTTAATATAATATAACGATCGGAACTCTTCAAATCGCTTCGTCTTATATGATTAAGCTCTAGGAATAGGAGACATATGATTCTGTTGTACTCTAGATCAAAGTAGTCTCGAAGCATCTGACTTGTATCTCCATGATAACAGACTATTCGTAGAAAAAGAAATTCTATTCTCCGAAATGAATTTGTTTCTTTCAATTAAAACGTAGGTACAAGTTGTAAGTAAAAGTATGAAAGTATCGATCAAATAGAAACGACAAAGACTTGTAGATGAAAGAATAAACCTATTAGCGATATACCGCCGATGATGACTACCTCGTGGTGAAAGGTGATATTACTATCGGAAGACGGTTACACCTGCTTATTAAATTGTCCGTATATTCTGGGATCATAAAAAGAGAGAATGAAATTCTAATAGCTGATAACGGTAAAACATCTGCTATTGAATTTATGTGGGGCAGGTGAAGCAGTAAATAATACCCCTATACTCGGGCAGAGTATTCATTCAAAGCAGGATATCATTATTTTGCGACACCAATACGACCTTTAGAGGCGTCTGTGTAAAAGGAACGAACCATTCGAGATCGTGGATAAAATCCGACCCGCCCACCACATCTACGATCACGCGCACCACGTCCCTCCGGATGATCATCGTCAGTTTCTTGTAGGCAGATGCGGATAATATTTACAGTTCTGTATTCTCCGAAGAGCTTCTTTCAGGGTCGCAGCAAATGCCGATCATGCGGTGAGAGACCAGCTATTATTGCATCGCTTTTTTCATTATTGAAAAAAAGTATTCGAGAGTTTTCTGTCCTGTTAAATCCTGACCTGTTTATGGAATTCCTTTTATCTCGCAACGACAAAGAATCACGAGCGCGGATCAACAACGAGCAGTGCTAATCACAAAGCGAAAGTGTTGACGAGAATAAACTCCCCAGACTAAAAGCCACACCCGGCAATCTACGCCAGGAATATTGCAGCATAGTCGTCAAGGATTTCTACAGCGACAGCCTGTTCCATGCTCATTAATCACCTTGAATGCACGGCTTGTTCTATTGAAGTGCGAATTAGGTTTTCGCCATTTTTCAAAATAATTTATAAAAGTCTTCTCAGCATTCTCAGTATTTTCTAGGAATTATTCATGGGCTGAAAAACACCGGGCTAGAATTCTGGTTGAAATTTTGGTCACTTTGAATAATGGTAAATATTCTGAATCAATAAAGGTGTGGTGATCAGAATACCATTGAGAATGTTCAACGACTACGTAATCAAATCCACAGAATTCCATAGCTAATTGATGACGCTTGTGGACTTTTCCTGTCTTTTCGTTCGTTAGGAAATATTTGAACCAGAGCCAACCCTTTCACTGAAGACTGAAAGAGGAGTAACCTTGGACGAAAAGTGCTAGAGCGCATGAGCCATCAAATGGGAGGGTGATCCTTGAGGGCAAATATCAAAAAGTATGAAAAAGAGTAGGCTTCTTTTCGAGGGACTTGTGGGATCCCACGTGTCAGATATATGATCACGAAGAATCAACTTGATTGAAACGTACATTTAACAGTGAAAATATATGACATTGTGAATACTTACTACACATGATTGTGTAATTAATGCCATCCGTTAAAGAATGATCCGTTGAGGTCGTGATTTGTGGACTTTGAGATCTCGATAAACTCGGGATTAACTTTGATCCCAATGAACTTCAATGTACACTTCGTGTAATTAATCATTGAAACATTATTTATCTAATTATTGATGAATTAGTCTCATTAGTTTGAAAACAGATTCGGCCGATCGTTCGGAAACTGCTTATCGAATATATCTATATGTATGTTTTCACAGCTCGTTTTTTCGGTTACTATTTTCAATAATATATAGTAAAAATATCAATAACAAACAAAGGAGAAGCTCTAAGGTTCATGTCTTGTCTCGAAAACGAGAGATTAGAGATACAGAGCTTCGTAAATCTCGTCACGTGCAATTGACATTGAGATAAACGGCACGAGATACGCCTGTCCAAAGTACAATTCAATAAATTGCGCTAAAATATTTCACTGACCCGAATACCGCCCCGTTCTAATTCAAAATATTATATCTCGATTGACGTATTCACCATATGCCTTTATTACTGCCTATCTCATGTGATCTATGACTTTTCGTTTCCAAGATTTGAGCAATATACGAAATAAGCAACTGTTCTTCTTCTCGCTACTTGCTCACAATTTATTGTAAATGTTCAGTATAGAAAATGAATCCAAGGGATATGTAAAGCCAAATATCGTACTGCAGCAGCCGATCGAAGACTCTCGAGCCAAGAGAGGGTGCGGACCATCACCTTCATCACCTTCCTCCACCATCCTGATATCCGCTTTAACTTGTTTATCCATTGGTTGCTTTTCGCCTCGCTCTGGTCGTTTGTCCTTGGGCATAGTCTACGGAATATCCCTTCGGAGGTGGTTATACTTTGAGTATGCTTCTACCTTTGTTGCGAATGCGAGGGGAACTCGATCCTGGAGAACTACGTTCAGGCTGAAATTCTCGACAGCTGGTTACTCCATAGTGGGGCATAGCCTTCATGGTGTTTTATGGTGCACCGTCTCGTCCTGTTCTCCTAGTCATATGGGACCGAAAATTTCCAGAATCGCCCAACCAGAACTAAGTTATTGTCCGCCTTGGAGGCAGGCAGCATTTGATTCCATAGCTTTTTCTTATACTACCCTAATTCGGCGAGGCTTCGCTTCTATTCATTTTCTATCGAGCGTGACTAATTCAACGGCATAGGGTACAGGTTTCCCAGAGCACCTTCTCGCCTCACAGCCCTGACAACTACAATGACACACTCATTGTCAGGGGGTCTTCCTCGTACCTCGTATGTTCTCCTAGTTACGTTGGGTCAAAATTTTTAAGAATCATCCAGCCAGAATTAATCCAATCACAGAAAAATAACGTCAGTTAATTTCCTTCACTATTTTCATACAACTTTCCGACCAGACGGATCGCCGAACTCATATTATTCTATTGTGAAGGAAAATCGTGCCCGTATAAAATGTGGTGCTATATCAAAGAAGGATATCGAATGCAGGTGCAGCTATCGGTTCGTCATAGGAGCACCTGCTACAGGTCTTCTCCTAGTTCTTATAATTCCCTCGTAGAACGGCTCACAACCTTTTCAAATTTGTTCAAGCTTAACCGATTGATTGAATTCAGTCAAACTTCGAGGCTATATCTATATGCGGACCACTGCAAGCTTCATGGAGACTCGACAGGCACATATTCTCCTAGTAGAAGTGATATTTAAATTTTTGTACAGAACTCTGCGATCGCCTTGCCTGTAAAAACTACGATAAGTTCTTGCAGCCAATTTCTATAGCTCACAATGCAAACTCGATCTGTAATTTTTTTTTTTTCCTATAGAAATGTGAGAACACGAATGATGAATACCTAGCCTGTTGCTTTGGTCCCTTTTTAACTTTCAAATGCCAAAGTATCATGAGGTGTAGGAACCTTAAATTTTGGGGGCAGGTTTCTGAAGCTTTCCAGCTTGCCCAGCATATTCCCCTAGTCACTTGGCTGTTGCAGTATCATTGAGAGTTACTCGGTGACGATGAATACGCGTGAGTGTTTGTAGAAACGGTGTTAAAACATCTATTTTCATCCTCGTTTAAAAGAGGGGTGTCTTCTGGAATCCGGAGGGTTTACCCTCTACAGACCCTCCAGGGGATTAACGAAGGGCGGATTATTAGGCACTTATAAGGGATCTTTCGTTCGAGCCTAAACACACCGCATATGCATCGTTTAAAACCGAGAGAAGAAAAAAGTCTTGTCACGTGATACTCTAGTAGACAAGAAAGTATCAGAAAGGTGAAAGTAATTCTGATCTTTCGTAACGTGGCTTTAATCGTGTCTCGGCCAACTCTGGAATGACGCCATTGTCTCACGCATTCTTAACCACAAGTTAAATCAAAAGAAGTTAACTAATTATCCGTTATCTAAGTGATTTATAACTTCATTTATATACACAAACACGCAATACGGTGTATAAAAAATTCAAAATTAAAGAACAGTCAATAAAAATACTGCTTTCTTGTTTTGGCAATGGTATAGCAAATATTGACACTGAAGATTAGATATGGATATTAGCAAAACTTTTTTTCATATTTGTAGAAAATTAAGTCCTGTTGTGTTGACAGTTTCATATCCTAAATTTAGTGAGACGCGGGTAGTACTGACGTTAGTTGCTCTTGCGTATAGTAGATCCCATATGGTTTCCTGGTCTGCGGAGTATCGTATTACACGTGACAACGCATAATGTAGAAAACCACTGAGAAACAGATTCCCGAAGCGTGCGGCTGGTCCCACAAATGGCTTGATGCGATCATCGTCGACGATGGGGTCACAGTGGCACGTGCGATTGATAAATGTTAGAGGCACTGAAAATTAGCATATTAATAAGTAGGCTGGTGACAAGTGTCAGGATAGCAGAAGAAGTCCTTAAAGGTTAAACTCCTCCTGGGCGTTACGCTTCAAGGATATTTTGACCCTCCTCAAGGTCCCTAAGGCCCTGATGACGGGACTCTCCGCATTTAGAACTCGCCCAAGGGACACTAATTGCATTGGAAATATCAGATCCCATATTTCGCAAAAGTATTATGAACTTTATACCTACCCTTTCTTATATGTATACATCAATTTGTTGGTATTGGTAAATGCATTGAATCCATATTAGCGCCTGATGAGGCAATGATCATCTTTAGAAGCTGGTATGAAGAACAATAACAACTGGATAAAGGAAAGGCATGTGTATACATATAATACTGTGATAATAAATTGAAAATAGATAATATTATGGACAGACATTGGTATTATTATTTTACAGATATGCCTCCCGGACTAGCGAAGTAAATTGATGATGCGAGCTGTATAGTGTGGGGAACCTTCAACCTCGCGAGATAGGAAGAATCTTATCAATACTAATTGACCTCCGTTACTTTGCCCATTTTTTAATGCATGTATACGTTTTTTCTACATTTTTTCAGATGAGTAGTGCATGTTGTCGTTCTCAAGCGTCAGTCACTGGTGCTGATCAGTTCAACTTTGAACGCTGCTTATCGAGATATGAAAGAAGACTTTGTCCTCAAGTGTTATATTATATATATAGCAATCACGCGCCATTTAAGCGGCAGATTTAAATTTACCAACTATGTTCTGGTTCCCTGCTAAGTCTTGCCTCGTAAGGCGCATCTTCGTGACATTTGAACGCATTTTAGAGCTTATATTGTCGTTTCCTAATTCGGCTATACGTATGTAACATATATAACACATAGGGTTACTGATGTATGGGGGTCAGGCTTTTCGCACAGAGAAACGTTTGTAGGCGAATTTGCTTTAGGTACGGTTAGAACGGAGCAGAACGGAAGCGCATTACATATTAATAAGGGGCCGCTTATCTCGTAACAGGACTGTAGAAATAGCTCAGATTTCTATGGAAAACTCGAGTGATTTTCATTTTCCCGTTTTCCAAGATGAGTAGGTACTACTCCTGCGCGGCATGCTGTCTCGTTACTTTTGTTTATCAGGTTTTCGTCATCTCCCTTGAAGAACTGTGACGGATGCATGATTCCGTTCGATTGGTCAATAAACTCAACAGTCCCATTGGACCAATTCAACGAATCCAATTCTCCGTGCACCCGCAGCTTCTCTGGCTAACAAAGCCGACCGAATCTCAGTCCTTGTTCACTCCTGTTTTCCGGATGTCCTTGTTTACGTGTTGTACCCTACGAACAGTACCAGCGCCGGTACAACAAGGCATATATCCAAGCCAGAAGACGAAAGGGAGGAGAGAGATGCAGAAATTGAGCAGCAAGTCAAAACTGTGCTGTTTAAAATGCTAAATATCTTCAATTTTTGGCAATCGAGACTGACGTAATTATCTTTTGCAAAATGCATATATGTATATATGTCCCTGAGCATAAGCCAAGTAGAGGAGTCGCCACTCGGACCTTGCCTGGGGCTTTGTCAGGCTCTAGTTGGCACCAACACCGCAATCTGTACTCCGAAGAGTGAACAGCCTTTGTCAGGGAATGATTCGTCCCATCGTGGGCAGGAATTTCACGGAGAAAGGTGACTCCCGGCCGGAGGTTTCCCTCTCTGTCGTCAGTTGGTCATGACTCCGTTGCAAAGATGATCTCCTGTTCGCGCAGATATCACCTTTCATTTTTTTCATATCTACTCTCGAGATAAAGCCCGTGATTTATGAGGCCCGGTTGAGACGAAGGATAAGCTGATGGTTCCAAGCTACGCCTTAGTCGAGATTCGCTTCCTTCTCGGTCTGCTACCAGGGCCCACGATCCAACCACGCGCAATCCAAAGAGAGAAGAAAAAAGTTACTATTACTTCAAAGAAAACGATATAATATACATATGTGCATATAGCATGTAGTAATATAACCAACTCTACGCGGAAGAAACCCGTGAATAGTGTGTACACATTGTGGTGGAAGTCATCTCACGAAGAACCCCAGGTTTATCATAGAGTTATGAAACGAGTGGAGGTTGTCAGGAGTCCTGTAAAAATTCCGCTCTTGGTTGTGCGCGTTGATCAATGATCCTACGTGTTCATTGTTCACCCTTGAGTATAAATCGGGCGAACGTTTCTCTCGCCACACCCATTCCGCAGTAGAAAGTCTCGCTAAGAATACAGCCCTAATAAAATTAAGCCGCTGGTTGGCCGGAGATAATTTTACAAGTTGCCATTTGCAAATTCCGAGACATCCTGGAAGAGGCTGCGAACAGTCAGGGCCGACTATCATAATGTGAAATTATAGGGCGAAAAGGGCGGGTCTCGGAGGAACCACGCCAGGATATATATGTATACATTACATGTATGCACGATGTTGTCCCTGCAGGGGGAAAAACCGAGGTGCCCTGTGACTTGGAGCCCTTTTTTCCCTGATGTATCCCTGGTTTAAGTTGTATCGCGGAACACTTGACCCTTCGCTTACTCGGCTCTATTGACCCGGGTGACTAGCCACTTCCTGGCCCTGCGTACTTTCTTACTACGGTTGTTTACCCTTGTCTTGTCTTCGGGGCTGACCCGGACGATTCTTTATTCCACAAATACGCGACCAAAAAAAAAAACAAAACGTTACGAAACACCCTTGCAGATCGTCATGCGTTCCTGCTGTTACGTTGTAATTATTGTAATTTATGTCATTTCGCAGACACCATACAACCTACTGCTATCCTGGTCTTTCCTGATTAAATCGATAGGCTGCAAAGCTCTGCAAGACCAAAAAATCTTGCGCGGTTTAGTTGACGAAATATTGACTTGAACTAATTCCTCAATATCACATGTATATATTCATCACATTACACCGTGTTCAACAAGTAATCATTATTTTATCTCTGCACCCTTATACTATTATACACAATGCAGACGATCTTTAGTTATCGATATTGACAAATTGAATTCGAATCGATCTTCAACCATCTGGCTTTGCAATCTTTCACCATATCCTTTTCACAAAACCTCTACTATCATTACTGACAATGAACACTCCTCGATCTAGTGATGTCATGTCGTGTCTCTTATCAGACATTGTGATCTATTATTGTGCTGACTTGATTGTTGATTAGGTATAAGCTGCTAACTTACGTGTATGGTAAAGAACCGGCGACCAATCGTATATGGTACTAGACCGAGAACGATGCTTTACATGCGCGGCGTAAACAACTCCGTTACATCCCCGTAACAGGAGAACAATCTTTGTAGGAGGTGTCAGCGCGGGAAACTTTACGAATCAGAGCCGCATATTGCTAACGGAGGAGGTATAACTTTTTGCACGAACCGTCTAGCCACGTGGTTCGCGATCTACTTTCAACCGGTATCACGGTAACCACGTGTCTCGTCTATCTTTAAAGTGCTATGTCTGTATAACGGACAGGCTACTTCAAAGCAACACATCTGGTCACTTGGTCTCACTACCTGAAAGCAGTGTATAACTTGGCAGATCAGTATAGCAGAAGAAATTAGTCTTCACGTTCGATTACGATCTTTTATAATGCTCCACATCCTATTTTTGACTGTTTGAATTTCACCCTGCACGTTCATTGCAATTGGCATATCAGACTCACCCCAACTTACACCCCCCATCATCTAAAAATCTTGAGAGTTTGAATCTGGGCGTTTATAGTGTGCCAGGAAGCGTGGCATATCTAAAGGGGGATGTTGCCGAAATAAACGTAGACAATTCCGTTGGGAAGGTGGACGCGGTTTCCGCCACGTGGCTCGGGGTGGTAGGCAGGGCGACGACACCCGCCCGATATCGCGGGCGTTCTGTTAGTTGATCGAATGCCGTTGGAGTGCGCATTGCGCAGGGACGTGGTGCGGGGGGCGTTGGTCTTCCGGGGATGGCATGGCGCGGTGGTCCACGACGACGCCTCGCCCGAAGGGCCGTCGCTCGGGTATAATACCGCGGTACGGTTACGCTAATGAGGGTCGTCCCGGTGGCAGGAGGCAGGAGGCAGGAAGAAGAACTAGGTGGATAGACACACACGTATCCCGTGGTTGGCCAAAGGGCGCGTGCTTTTGGTGCCAAAGTACGGCCCTCGGGAGACCGCGCCCACGCAATCTGAACAGGAACGTAGGACCGGTCAGGAACCGTTCGATGGCCTTGGCCGCGACGAGCCCAAACCTTCGAAGGGCCAGACCCCCTCCAAACGTTAGACCTCGCGACCCTAGGGCCGTCGACGAACTCGAGAGGCGGAGAGAACAAGTTTTTATTACTCAAGGCGTTCCCTGTCCCCTGGACCAACCCGTTGTTATAGGTCCTCGTATGCACTGCACAAATAGTATATTTACCACCATCTAGTCCCGCACACCATATTATGTGCATAGTAAACATGTAAATGTGTCAGTGTGCAGCACGCGTTGCGTAGCGATCGTAAAATTTAAACGAAGGGCGTCCCTTCCCATTTTCTATAGAAGGGATCGTCGAACCCCTACCTGCAGGGACCTTTGTCCACGCTTGCACTCCCATGATGTGATATAATTACGAACTGGGAGTGGAGGATTGACGCTGACGACTTCCTCGCAGTTGCCAATGAGATTTGTTGCATAATAATTGTTCGGCGAATGTTTTAGAATCGTTATATTTTTTATCGAGGTTGAATTTCTGATCGTGAAACTGACACGTGTCGAGCCAACTTGACCCCTGCATGAAACTCACCCACGCATTTTGAACAGGAATTCAGGACGAGTCGAAACGTACGCAAAGGGCTCGACTCAGTATGGCGGGGGGGGGGGGGGGGGGGGGGGGAGCCCTTAAATCCTAACTCAGATATATCTATATACAACTTTGGGTGTTCGTTCGAAATCGACTGTGCGCATGCACCGAGAAACGTTTTGATCAATTTTTGTCCTGGCTACTTGTGAGTGAGTGGCTCGCCTATACACCTGATATTATTGATAAATTTTTTTCAATAACTGGCCAAAATGATATCAGGATTTCAGAAAGCGTATTTTTTACCTCGTCCCTCGTATCTGTTTACGTTAATATTTGACACTCGTTTTACGTTTCATTGGATAAAAATAATTTCAGGTGCAAATGTCACTTTTATTAATGCAATATTCTACAAGAATAAAGTTTCATACTAATTGATATGATAACAATAGAGACGTTTCTTCTGTTGGGTTTCTTTCCAGCAAGTTACGTAATGTCACTGCAGCAGCGTTTATTGATCGTTGAGTCGACGGCAAAACCACCCCTATATCAAACTTGCGTGTATTTGTAACCCCGTGGGATAAGGGGAGGAGTCAAGTGTTCTGTCAGCTATATTATACCGTCGCACGTTCGTCATCATCACATACCTCCGGTGTGATGCGGGAATGTAGACTCCCTGAATAGGGTTGGCGGTGTAAATTGTAAAGTAGTGAGTAATGAGGGGGTTGCCTTGGCGCCATAAAGATGAAATATTTATCATAACGCGCATAACAACTTGACCTCTTCGAATCTCTGTAATCCTAATTCGCAGCGCGCCCAAGATATGAATCGTCATCGTAATTTAATGTCCTCATATTTTGGTGCGAGTGGCTAACTCCACGCCCTCGATCTGAGTACAGCCCTTAACACGACCCCTGCTCTTTATCTTAGGGCCGATCGTTACCGGGTGTATTTTAGTTGGGCGAGGTTCGTACCGCTTTATCCTATCGCAACAGGGCCATGGGAAAAGCTTAAGCGCCTGCTTCCTGTCTTCCAAAGATATTAGAGGGTGGAGCAGGGGGTGGAGCGCAGGAGGTAGGAGCCACGAGATATAAACTCGCTAACCTCCGTCCTTCGAAATCGAATTTTAAACGCGTCAGTTACGGTCAGTTGACTTTCTTCGCACGCTCTCTTTGTCCGACAGGAAAGCATAGCGTAGAGAAGCGAGAAGCACAGAGAGCCTTGTTCGCCACGTCTCCCTCGCGATCCTCGCATTAGACATTATATCCCGACAGAGAAACAGGAATTTTTAAAAAGCTTATAACTCCGGATCACGTATCTCTAAGAAGCTGGTTATACTCTCTTTTCGAAGTAATTGAAGCAAGCTTTAAAACTACGTATCAGCAATGCCCTTATGTTCAGCACGAACTGAGATATTGAGCGTCGAAGCTGGAAATTTGAAATACAATCGCTGTTTTACGTAAGGAAAGAACAAAAATGAAAAGAATCTCGACGTGTTATAGGTACTCACACTGTTGGAAAAATTTGAAAAAAAATAATGTCCCAGGAGGTCCACTAACATTTTTATATCAATTTCAACACTTTTTTTTAGTTAAAACAACATTATTTTCACTTAAACGACGAATTTTCTGTTGTTTCAACTGAAAAAAGTGTTGAAATGAACATAAAAATTATAGTGGACCCCCTGGAACATTTTATTTCTAACGGTGTACTTCTATTTAAAACTTGAACGATTCTACGTTCAGCATGTTACAGAAAAATTGAAAAACTTTATAATGTTGATCAGAAAAAAAAAAAAATGAAATTTAACAACAAAGCCACAGTCACAGAGATATTCAATTGAAAACTGTGCTTGCGACTGCCTGACCATTACAGGCGTTGACTACCTACCTGCGTGCCGCTTGCCTCACGGTTCTCGCTACTTGCAGCTCATCGGTCTGACGAACAACGCCTGCGCCGGGCTGCTACTATCAGCCTCCGGTCTGCCTAGTCACGACTTTTGCTACTTGAGTCGTTCCGCTGGCGAACACGCAGACGGTAGCTGCCCGACTCGCACGGGCATTCACTACCTGCCGGCTGCTGCCGGTAGACTTTCAGTCACTGCTTTTTTTTTCACTTTTTTATTTTCAAATTTTTATTTAATTTCTCCGATTAAAAATGAATCCTAGAAAATGAACTCAAATAGCTGGCAGTATGAATAACTTTCTTCAACTAGCAGCTGGACAAGTTTTCGTATCAATTATTTCGCTCACGCGGGTGGGTTTCCAGGACTTGTGCCAAAATCGGTACATGAATCTGAACTCACATCGCTGTTATCAGAAACTGCCTCGAATATATTTAGAAAATTTCAGATCACAGTGGGAAAAATCTCTCGCTTGCTATATAGTATAGACGGCTATATCTACATGAATACGCCGCGCCATATGACTAGAATCCCAGGTTAAACCGGGGCTCCTGACTTTAGTCCTGTTACTAGAATTCAAAGGGATAGAGTTGCACCAGGATGCATCGATTCTAACAAGCGACGTAAATCTGATTCAACTTTCTTTATCTTCCTGTATTCCTGTTCGAAGAGCGGGGGCGGCTCCCGCGGAGGGCAGGCCGTCAAACCCGCGGGGCGGAACCAGGAGGCGGTGCAGTCTGCGACCGCGGTCCGTGGACCAGGTTATACTTGCTGGAAGTAGTTTTCACTTTCAGTCTTACGTAAAGTGAGCTTTGCCTAGAGTCAACGGTAAACAACGATTACAGTACGTTAGAAACTGCGCAACGATATAGCTATCATAGTATATACTGCACACGCAACCTACCGATTTACCATATATACGACGCCGATACACGTAGAACCCATAATATATCTGAATGTATACGCAGATCACGTAAGTATCTAGCTAGACCTACCTGGACGAATACCGTCGATGTAGGTACTCGGAAGAACGGATTTTGATATTGACTTAGACGAGAAGTGCTGCAGAGAATGGTAAGAATTATGCCATAGTATATGCGGTTTGCGTTAGAGTTGTGAAAACCAAGAGAAGACCTTCGCTGGCTGTTGAAGGACCGGTATTATAATTACCTGGATTCTTCTTAAAACCTGGTGCAGGTAGGTAAGTCTGGTGAGTAAAGGGGAGTGTTAGGTATGAAGATGGACAACCTCCCAATTTCAAACTGTTGGTAGCGAAAACGAAACGCCCCAACGCCCCCTGGAGTGACTCCATATTCCCCGGGTGGTCCGCGAGCTTTTGGTCCACCCCTATTTTCGCAACCCTGAATCAGGGTGCGAAAAGCTCCGAGTATATTATGCCCCCCTGTTACCGTTGTTTACTCTTGTATTGTACGATAGACCGCAGGATCACGTGTGTAGCTAACAATTTGGGATAGGTGTTGGTCCGTTATTTTATAATACATACCTATATGTTATGCAATAAATTGAAAATATTCAGGGACACAGGTCGAGGGCGTTTCATCGTATGTCACGCCTTGGACTATAGGTACACTATCTATCGGTGTTTTTTGGTTGCATAGGGGTGGTTTGTATCCTTGACAGATTTATGCTTCCCTACCACCTTTGTGTGTCACCCAATAATCGTCCTCGTCACGGTCCTGTACTCCTGATACATCCGTGCCCTATCTGGGTTGAAAGGGTTCCAAAATCCGAGCTCGACTCATGGGTTTGACCCTATTTTCCGTATGCTCATATAATATATACTTTGGACTTAACATATTATATATTTATACGCATATAATGCTGCACGGTGTGCATTATACTAGGTAAAATAACACTCGCTATATCCACGTGTACATAGCCGCACCCTGGTAGATCATACGCATATATGAATATTAATTACTCGGTGGGTGACAATGTTCAGGGATGCATCAACGCCAAGGAGGTTCGCAGGCTCGGCATGAATAAGTAAGTGCCCTTAATCCCTTCCCTCTTCTCGCTCCGTCGAAGAGACGACCCCTGCATTAAATAAATGCCTCATTTCTGGATGAAAAATATTACATCGATCTTGCTGGTTGGAAAAAAAAAAGATTTTTTCTTTTTCTTATCGCTAACAGCTCTAAGTGCAGTGTACACGTCTGCAGCAGCATGCGATGACGTCAATAAGTTGCCCAATTCTAGGATAGTAAATACAAACTATAGTTACTTTAATTGCAATTCACTGCGTTTCAGCATTGCAATCATTTTTACATACATGACAATATAAGTAAACACTTCTACGCAGTTGGTTACATTCACGATTGTTGACATGTAGTTTAAAAAGAATTAATCAACTGCTTACTCATCTTGTTGTAATAATCATTTAAGAATAATTTCACACTGTATAGAGCGAGATAGAAGCCATCTTATTCGAAAATACCTATACTGCCTGAAAGTCTTTTAAAACAGACAACTATGCAAATTCACTGACAATATATTTAAATGAAATAGGATTACGAAACTTGAGTGAAAAGTTAGTTTTTAACTCGTGTTAATTAGGACAGTGTCCAGCCCGATATAACTCCGAAAGGAAAAATAAAAGTGGTCAAATATTCTGGACAAATAAATAAACATTGATTATTCGATGAGGTCCCTTGGTGCAGGCTAAAACCTACGGATCCAAGGGAATACATATATACGTATAGCTATACTTGTTGCTGACCTGCGCCAGGCCCTAAGAATTCTTGAGAAAAGGTTGCGCGGTCGTTCTTCGTCAGGATGTTTTCCTGGTAAAAAAGCGTGGGTGGATTCCCGCCGAGTAAACCCTTTCTCTCAACCCTTTATTTTCTTTGAAAAATCATATACGCCCCCAGTCGACTATTATAACGGTTGGTGAATTTGTGTACGAAAAGGTTTATTATTTCTAAAGCCAGGCTACTTTTGGAAACCTGCACAAATCCAACATTCACAATACCATGATAGCGGGGAACCTCGCTCGTGAACACTGCCCGGAGAAAAATACCTTCTTGGTCATAATGCGTTCCTGATTCGAATATGTGAATATATTTTATTCAACCCTTCTGAGGAGTCCGTGGATTAAATTATTCGAGAAACGGGGTGCATACTTATTAGTAGAGCTAACTCAGACTTCGGGATCTCATCGTCAATACCGTACAAATCCTATATATTCAATGTATAACTGTTTTATACACGTGGTATCGTACTCGCTATTGAAGCGCCTATTTCGAAACTAAAATAGAAACACGATATCTTACGAAATTTTGTCAGCGGTTGATACCTACTTGCAAGTATTTTGAAAACGTAATCAAAGTGAAACTGGGACGTTGGTTTGCCCACTAACACAGGGAAAGGTACGAATTTCGGCTACCAGTTGTCCTCTTCTGCTAGCCTGGCATCGGGGGATCAAACCGATAGACTGCCGATAGCCCTCCCAATTATCGGGCTGATTGGAATTTGAAGCTCATCGCTCCAGGCTTACCTCTACTCGATCTTACTCTCCTGATCCAAAGCCGTGTTATGACGCCGTCAATCTGACATGTGGCTAGACAGCTGACAACTACGCGCTATTCAAATTGCCGTCTGGGTCCATCTTTCGTCTGGTATACCTACGAGCTTTCGAAAATTTCTATATCCCCAACAATTTTCTCCTACAATTTGAAAGTAAATATTTAACAATGTAGATATTCAACGAGACCGATTCACGAGCCCGCGCAAAGGATTATGGCTTTCGACGAATATCCATGCAGCCAAATATTAGAATGGCTCCTACCGCCTTATACTATCCTGGTAGTAATGTGTGGCCCGGAGCACTTGAGCGCATAACCCTTTCCTTAGACGTCACACGTCTGGCACGCACCACACAACCTGACCGTCATACGTGAAAGACAAATGCGTTCAACTCCGTTATCGGATGATAGATTGATCAGCTTCGTCACGCATTTGCTCATATATATATATATATACATATATTATAGTATGTATACGTAGCACTTACCTATATGTATACATATAGGTATAAGTGACGTACACGTACGTGCAGTGGTGATAGCAGCAAGAGCTTTCAAATCGATATTCGCTATACTACTGCTCCCTTTTCATTTTACCCAACCAGCAAATGTATCGAACGAACCGAAGGAACGCCTAGCATGGCGCCGCGATACCATTGAGTATTGGTTTTCCAAAAATACCCGGGAACGTACGCGACAGAACCGTTCGGTTTTCCCACACCAGTCATGCTGCTCTGGTAGAAGCGGAAGGAGCCGATTGATTGGAAACAGCCATCCAAGAATTTCGCGTCATCGGTAACGGGGAAAAAAAATTTCAGAATCCAATAACATTACGGGAAGTAAAGCTATGATTTCCTGGTAGCAAAAAGGTCAATGGAAGGTCGGAGGAACTTCCGACGATATCAGAGGAAGTCAACCGAGTATTGAAACTCGCTGAAACCCATCAAAGGTTTGATACCTTCTCATCGATACCATATCTTTCACCGTTACAAGAACTTAGGCAAATTTGTCAACATCTTAAATAATAACCTACACTGTGTATCCTCCCTCGTTACCCAGATCTCAACACTAAAGTGACAATAACTCTAAAAACAATACGACTATTCTACAACCCTGTATTTCATTTCTAGGACATAATTTCTCTGACAAAAGCTACTCCGCGTAGAGCTGAATCTTACGTCGATGTTCCAAGGGTGCATGGAAGATCATTCATTCTGTCAGAAGTAACGGATAGCTTTGGGTAAACGCCCACGCAATCTGACCAAGTGAACATGAAACCATAGGGGTGAATGCGAAAACCGTCAACTGTAGAGAATAACTTAGGGGCGCCATTGTATTATCATGCAAACGTGTCGGATGTTCATACACATATTTGCATGTATATGTACATATAATACATCCATAGAGTTGTTGGTACCTACTGATTCTATGGTTATTTCGCGGCGTTATTGCACCTGCCTTCTTCTGCTCTCCTAGGGTTTGTTTACTCCCTAGTTGATCTTCCCTTCCTTAGTTCGTATAGAGAACATATAATAAAGGAAGAAAAATCGAGAAAATTGAACTGACTACAACGGTAATTTCATAACGAATCACCGGGCGGAACTATACTATAATCAGGTAAACCACGAGAACAAAGGAAACGTCAGAAGCCCGCTAGGATTGTATAGGCAGTAAGGTGGTTGGTCGAAAAGTTCGTTGATGGATTGAGTTCTTGTTTGCACTGCAGGGTTTATAAATCGAAAACAGCTTGATGAGTTTAGTATTGAGAGTATAATGACTCAGCATGACTATAACAATTTTAACATAATCACTGAAACTAGCCTGCAGTTATGACGTAATAATTATTATGACCGGCTGAAAAACTACATGAAAAAAAAGAAGGACATCGCTGAACCCTTGGATTTGTCACGGTTATTGATCGCGGGAACAAAAGAAGTGAGATTCTGAAGAAGAGGAAGCTCGTGTTCTCAGAAATTCCTCTGAAATATATCAAGAGGGTCTCGGACCCGAATGGTCGGGTTTTGCGGAGGGTTGCTAAGCTGGTGGTCGATAACAACCACTGAGTGGAGTCGGATGAGCAGTCGCATCGAGGGAGTAAATGCCGATTGACCTCCTCGAATGACTGGATTCCTGGTCGAGTTTCTATGAATGTTCCGTTACCGCCCACAACCCTTTCTCGCTCACGTTCCAAGTCCAATTCGTGAATTGTCGAATGGTTCTCGGGATTCTATTATGTATTTCAGTTTCTCATCCGTCCCTTTCGCCTACGGCTTCCACTGACTAAATCCCGCAACAAATATCCTGCACGAACCTGCGGTTAGATGAAATTACCAAGGGTTGTGGACCTCGAGCTGAATTCCCTCCGGCTTCTTATAACTTCCTGATTAGTGTCACCGCGTTCTTTTTATCCGGAACTGTTCACGCGTTAATGATATATCAGTTGTGAAGACTGGAAACAGCAAAAATCGGTATAAAACTGATCGGAATAGGCAGCAACCTTCCGATCCTCAATTATTTTTGAACAATCCCATTCCGCCTTTAAAATTTATTCTTCAGTTGAAGAAAATCACGGTGAAAACTATTGACGATGTTTGACTCGAACCGAATGATTCGGTTCGTTCACCTCGTCGGCTGAGGCATAATGAGTAGACGAAGAAACAAATCTAACAATAAGATTAACCGCGTAGTACCCTGGTACTGCACCCCACAGTTCTTTTGTTCCGAGTAAATTAGGGCCAATAACCGTTGGTCCGCCCACTCCGTTCTGCTGCAGGTTCTGAGCTAACCGTATACCATGGCATTGTTATTCCATCTCCTTTTACGCCTCGAGGGCCCCAGGTATATATAATACGTCTCCTCTTCGGTAGTCGAAAGAGAAGGGGTGGATTTTCCTCGAGAGTTTCATAACGCTCATATTTTCCTGTGACGCGGAGGAGTTACTCCATTGTCCTCCACTTTCTTGGGGCTACTCTTTGGCCCTAAGATGCACCGTTATTCGGGTCTTTATTCTACTCTTCGTCTCTCGGCACGACCACGACGCCCTCATAGGGTACGGTCTGGCCTTACTTCAATTACAACTACTGATTTTGAGCGGTGAATATTTTAACGATATTCCGATTATACGTTGACAAAGTTACGTTTCCAAACCTTGAGAAGGGGCCAGTCACGGCTCGGGCGATTCTCTAAAAGAAAGATCTTTAATTTAACATCACCGCACAAACTCCACCGCTGTCATTCGATCCTTGCACTTAGTATCCGCAAATTACTTCTCCCTTATGACATCCTAATCGCTACTTTAAGTTTCGGTGGAATATGTAACGCGTTAGGTAGATACTAGTGCTTTTCGTCGTTGGAGGTGACGACTTCACGATCAATTCTTGCGCACACAAATTTTCTTATAAATAGAATTTGAATACTGCTAAGGAATAAGGGATAGGTAGAAGAGACTCAACGATTGTCGCTATACCTGCTGTACGCCATGTTGCTCAAAGACCCTAGACGAACGGTTTCTGCTACCGCATACTATCCTAGTATTGTTGACATCTGGGCTATTTATCTTTCTTGAAGCACGACAAATTGAATTTATTCACCGTTTACAGCCTGCCCTAAATTCTGCCTGTTGTCTTTAGACTCCACCCATCCGAATGACCCTTTGACCGTTGGTTTTAAACGGTCAGTTTCCCTGGCCACGGAACTTCGTCGAGCCTATGAGTTCCTGGTCAGAAGCTTCACCGGATTAGAAAAAAAAAACAAACTAAAACGGGAAATTGTTCGTGCTTTGTGAAACAGGCGAATAATAAATATCCAGCTTTCGCTAAAGCGTCTTTGTATCATTCAATTCAAGAGACGCGGCGGGCTCAGGAAGCTAGGAAACGCGGAGGGTCAGGTTAGCGGAGTTATTCTGCCCCTCGAGGAAATCAATAACTTTTATACTCCGATGAAACTTTTCCCATATTCACATGGCGCGTAGCGGTACGCCACCGAAAACTCTGCCGTTTGATGATCGCCTAGTGGACGCCAGTCCGATGTTAATTAATATTCATAACGTTGGTCGTAACGCGTTATCAAAGCACACTGTGTGCCTCGTGAAAGTATCTAATTACTTTTGCATAAAATAAATCGGTAAACACACCGGCCGCGACCGCGAGTTAAAGATAAACAACCAAAACAGGAATCCATGAACCACGAGGGAGCAGTGCTCACCATACCTATACAACACGTATACGCGTTTACTTTCGTATACATATATATAGCAATAACCACTCTCCTCGAGTTTTGATGGTGGAGTTTCGAATGCCTAACCCTTAAGGGCATACGCCTACGCACTTTTACTAGGAAACCATGAGATGGTAGAAACAGTTCTACGCTAAGAGAGCCCTTCAAGGGACTCCGAATATAAACGTATACCATGGGCTTATGCGAGGTCATTGATCACGAGATGACCAAGTAGATTTATGACCAATCTGTCTAACCCGAGGCGACCTTCTCTGCGTATAAAATCTGCGTTGAAACGAGGCTCGTATATATAAATTGATTGAGTTTTAGTATGGGAAAAAATGTTGCTGATGTAAGGAAGCTAAAGTAAAGGAAAAAAATTCTCCTTGTTGATGGCATAATATAGTAAAGTGAAAGCGAAGTGAGTGACAATTTTCAACAGGAAATTATGAACTGGACTATATTAGTATTCACCAAAAATTTATGGGAACTTATATTATAGTTTGACAGTAGACTTGGGTATAGCGATTTCTATGCAGAGTAAAGTTAACAACCGCGTAATAAACACACCCCTATTGTTGAACCATTAATTTTCTAATGACAGTGAAACACAATGGAGTAAAACTGTTACGAGAATTCTAGTTACGGTCGATGGTAGTCTTACAGGTAGTAGGACGTATTTTCTATACTACGTAACAGAACTGCTGCATATTGAAAGTAGACGGGAATTAAGGCGAGCTACTTTCTCATTCTCGTTTAATTTAGGGCGCTGAGTTTCCTTCGGTCTAGACATATCGCTCTATCATCTTTAACGTTTTGTCCGTTTCCAGGTTTCGTTTATATTAGGTGCGTTAGGTAACCCACGTTCACTGCCCTCTTCGACCATTCTACTTCCCCGTTGGTTCACCTACTTTAACGGGTTTTTTTTTTCAGTTTTCTTTGTATATGTATATATATAACACCGGAAATCGGGTGAAGGTCCCTTGCCCATAATTTAGTTATCGACCTACTGACTGGCTATGACCAACAACACAGCATAATCTCCTAGTCCCCGTCACCGCGCAATTTCCCTTTTATAAAACATTCGATCCCTAATGCTTGACGAACCGCTTTATATACCGTGATTTAATTGATTAATGGGTTCTTTGAAGACGCATTTCGTTCGGCGATTGTCCCCAGGGATTTCGGTTGAAGGGCCTCAGTCACAGGGACGTAGAAACGTTCGTAAGTATTTTAGGGACTATTCATAGTAAGGCGTGTTGCATCAGTCGCTGTTTGTCACGGCCCTATCGAGGCCAATGGCGCAACTCGGTTTCACTAGCACCTGAACATGTATGCAAGAATCAGTCACTTAATTATGTACATATTTTTCAACCAACATATAAACAGATAAAGGTTGTACAACTTTAGCCTATACGGTCGTTGATGCGATTTATTTTCTCAAATCAATTACAGGGATTTTCAAATTTGAGAACTTTTCTATTTTTGTGCAAAAAGAAATTCTCATGGTAACAGCTGGTAAACATCTAACAAACTACAAAAGCTCTTCCAAGGTCTAGTTTGAAATCCAATTTTCAGACTCGCATCGGGCCCCAAAACGGAAGGGGTTACAAAGTAGAAGCTTTATGATAATTAGTTTGATGGATGCAAAAAGAGGTAATCGGGGCCGGGAAACAATGCAACAACTTGCCACAGAAGGGCCGCATTATGGCTAAATGGATATTTCTAATCCCTTAATTATCGCTGAAGAAAAAAGAGAAACTAAAAATCATATTATTGCAATATTAAAATTTTTCATTTAGAGAAGAAACGCGTTAGACATTTTTACAATGTTCTATGAAAACGACAGAAATTCGTAATTCACGGTGTCAAATGGCTTAGATGTACATTGTACATACTGCTGAGATCTAAATGTAATCGATTGCAATTAGGAAATACGGTAACTTTAATTAGCGCGTCTTTAAATTAAACATTTTTTTCGCACTGCGTCTGCGCTTAGGTTTATACCAGACGACTGAGTCAACGATCAACGAGCCAAGCAGCCAACCAGTAAACCAGCCGATGGAAATAACTGTACTTCAGAGTCTTGTTCAGCTCTGCGTTCATAATCTCCTGTTAAAAAAGTTGAGTTTCCTTTGTACAAGAGATTTTGTGTAACTTTAACGTAACGTCGTATTGGGCGGGGACTCTAAAGCAAACCTATCACTTACCCGCTCGACGCCAATCCCGGCTTACAAAGGTACATGGTAAACGCTGTTCCAAAACCATTTAACCACGATGCAACGAAAGAGTTAAGGTCAGAGAGGCACGTGTCAGCTTATAAACCAGGAACCCATAACCACGCGGGGGATGATAAGACCTTTGGCGCCGCCCACGTCTTATACTCAATACCTCCACTCACCCGTGCAGTAAATTCTCTCAACGAATATAGCAACCCGATTGAAAAGGATTAAACCCTTAAGAACATGATATAAAAATCATTATTCATGCATGAAATTTGAAAACAACCTGGCGAATTTTTCTAATTCATCGTCAGAGAACTGTGTGCAATAATGTCCAAATAATTTGATACTAGATGAGACCAGACATTTTTGATTTGGAATAATGGCGTCTGCAGTCTTGATGGGGAAAGTATATACACCGATTTTGTAGTAGGAAAAATTATTGGGGTGAATTGTTGGGAGGTGTATTTTAGAAATGGTTCACTCAGTCGTTGCAACCCCAAAAGTGGCATGGAATGGTGGAAGTTATTTGATAATATAGGAAGTGACGAATGAAAATTTTTCACCCTGCTATATCTATATGTGTCTGAACCATTCACCGCAATATTGGAGGGGAGACATCCCTGCTGCCATAGCAACCAATGTCTCATGTAGAGCGATCGAAGTACATTTTCCCCCACGAATTTAGTCGTTCTCACCCTCTGCGCAAGGGGAGTTTCAGGCGTCACTTACACACAGGGTTGAATTTCTCGTACGCACCTTGGACACGCATGTAAATGAATGGGGTTTTGATAGGGCTGCGTAGCAGGAGATCAAGGATGCTGAAGAGGAGGCAAAGGGCCCTAAAAACCCTTTGTTCGTTCATCCTCGCCCGCCCATGGCCCATCCTCTCTTCGCAGTGCGTACATTGATGTTCGCAGCTATTTCACGCAACCATTTGCAGAATTTTAAGCTGAATACAGGTGTGGATGTAGAATGTAGATGTGGATATAAATGCATGGCTGCTGCATGCGTACGCGACTAACGTGCTCGCACACTCGTCAAAAACTCGTGTCTAGCGTTACTTCTGACCGCAAAACAACACATCTACAACTGGAGCACCAAGCCGGCAGGATATCTTAGGAGTTGTTGAAACCATCCCCTGTACGCACCCCACGCAGTTTCGGGCGAACCCTCGGGGTAACGCCCCTCGCAAAATTCGCAAACATCCCTTGGCAAATTTTAGAAAGATCATAGGGGTTGCAAACTACTGGGAGAATATAATCGGCACAGAGGAAATCTCGCACGAGGGTTCCCTATCGTCAATTCGGTCCAGGGATGCTGGGGGCTAAGAGTTGAGGGGATGATGGAGAACAAACTCCATTCAGAAATCTCCCCTGTACGGAGCTCAAACGATCGATACTCTCCCATTCTGACACCCGTGTGTGTCTGCTCAATGAACTTCCATAGGTCGACCCCGCATGAGGGTATATCCACCCTCCTCTTAGGAAACCTGATTCTGCGCACAGGATCGAAGAATAGAAAATGATATCCCATTATTCATTATAAAGAATATCATCCACGTTCTTGACTGCATTTTGGAATAGGGTGGATGAACAGGTGCTTCAACGGTCACACATTCATTTCTACTATACTGCTCTCTAAATTCGAATCAGTGGAAAGTCACTGATGGCAGTTATAAGTATACCAAAATTACTGACAATCAGTGAAAATGTTACTGATTGTCAGTGATTTTGGTATACTTATCACTGCCATCAGTGACTTTCCACTGATTCGAATTTAGAGAGTGTGCATAAATTCTAACCATTCTATGGAAACTATAAACATTTCCTGGTTCAAATAACAATGAAAAGTTTATACACTAAATCATTTACTTTAAATTAATCAATGATATTGAAATCATCACGATATAATCATTGTAGAATCAGATTCCAAGAAATGTCTGTTCATGGCCCTGAACAAAACACTCAGAGGGCATGAGAGCGAGCATTCACTGTCTCAAATTTCGTACAGCCAGCATCTGGCGTCATGCATCACGCGATGTCCCACGTGGGTTCTGGGCTGCTTTGCAGCTTGGCATTCGTCCCAATGTGTATTGAAGAATTTAAAACTTGTCGGAGTATTATTTTTGACAAACCAAAATCGTTGGTCCGTCTTCTCCATTCTTATATTGTTTCACTCAGTGAATGTTTTCCCATATGTCGATTGAATCCACAATAATACAAAATCAGTCTTCCGGGTCTTTCTGCGTTTCAAGTAATTCCGCTTATAGTAATTTTTAAACTACTATAGATGTACTATAATTAAACGTATAATTCTTCTTATTTTTACTGTGCTTCGTTTCTATAACTCAAAATTTACTAGCTAGACACAATGATTTAAGAAATGCCTTTTCTTTTGACATAATCATTTCTAAATCCGACGTTGTGCTCTAGTCATGGAACGTACCTAACGTGGTAACCCTTTTCGAGGAAAGAACCATTTCTTTGGCAATGGTTTTTCTGTGTTGATATTCGACTACTCTGCGCTCGGTAAATTCTCAGTATAGAGTCAAATTTTTTTGTTGTTAAAGAAGCGGTGCCTTTGGCGGCATTCAGTTTAACGACGTCTTTGAGTTGCGTGTTGCACATCTGCTGTTGCTTTCCAATGAAACTAATAAATTGTTTACGATCCAACACATCGGCATCTGCCACCGGGTCGTCAGCTGCATCTCATCTTATCTATTCCCAGCGGGGTTCCAGTTCAAATTGAAGGGTCGACCGCTGCCCGTTGAACCGAAAGTTCGACCGACACATTGACAGACCAGTCTGACCGCGTAACTATCGGTTATTCAGAAGCACATTGTTTTCCATTCTGAAAGCTCCGGCACAATTCTATTCAGCGCCGGCAATTTACTGATAATTTCGAGTGTGGAATTGGAGCGGGGGGGGGGGGGGGGGGGGAGTGAAATAATTTTTTTTCGTTTTTCATCTATTCATTGCGAACGTTGAACCTCTAACAGGGTTCTTAGTTATGAATTCATCGATGTGTTTGGGGGCAATCCCAAATTTTTTTGGGATCAAAAGAAAATTTATATTTTCCGTACTGGCAAAATTCAATTTTACAATTAGTCGGGAGAATTTCGAGTGTGGACATCTCCACACCTTCCACACAAAAGTCGCCGGCCCTGATTCTATTTACATAAACATATTGCTACGAATGACTGCTTGGTTGTAATTTATTCACATCCAATCAACATCCATAAAATGATCAATAAATTACGTAGTCTTCGTATAGAAACAATCAGCGAATTGCGTAAGATATGGAAGCAGTGAAGAGTGAAACCAATTGAAAGTGTTTGTTTCAAAATTCGAACGCTCTCAATCGTCTCGACGCTGTGGGGTATGACACTAATCAATTGCTTGTTTACATCAAAAGTTGACCGAAGTGTGAATTTAACAAATTGATGAACGAATATCGTCATCGATTATAAGTCGAAGATGGAATAAGATCCAGCATTCCAAAATACCATGAAAAAAACATCACGGTTGTAATGCTTGTTTACATTATTAATTGGCGATTGGCAATTGGCAATTTATACCAAAGCCATTGGAGTACTACGTTATCTGTTGTGCGTCAACAAGTTTTTAAAATTGAAAGAAAACGAAGAGAGTAGGTATAGTGGGGAGTGGGGAAGTTAAGAAGAGGAGGATGACGGACCAGTAGACGAACGGATGGATCAGTCACTAAAAAGCTCTTCGAAAACTCGGTCGTGCTACATATTAATTTATAAAACTGCGAATCTTTGGATTTTTTAATCGTAATATAAAAATGTAAACTGAAGCAGAGTGTACAATTTTTTTTTTTTTTTCTTTTGCATTTACAAAATTTTTCACCAATTTTTTAAACTACATTACGGTGACTATAACTTTTACAATTTCTTCGGAAAATAAAAACCACAAAGTTAACAACACGTTGGGAAATTCGAAACTCGTTATTCCCGTATTTAATTTAATTTCAAAGACATAAATTTGACGGCAATACTGCGAAGCTACTTAAACCATTCCAGCAAGTGCGTTTACGAAATTGTTTAATTTTTTTATAAATCTGTGAGGATAATAATAAAAGGAAAAAAAACAATCATAACAAAACAGCAAACATGTTTCTAAACGACACAATACTCATGATGATGTACACCGTCAACATGATGGCTACACTTCCTAATGAGACAGACACGCAGAATTCGGTCAAATTACATGGCAACGATATCACAACGACGACACTATCTCCCGAGGAAAGGGACAACAGATTTGAATTGGCAGATAGTGAGTTCGTTTTTGTTTTTCTTCTTTTTTTAATAATCTATATATGAAAATATAGTCAATGTCTAATTCTAAAAAATGTTAAACGATGCAATGAAATTTAATTCAAGATTTCCATTTTCCATTCTTACTTCTTTTTTATTTTCTGTTTTACTGTTTAACTGCAGCGTTTTATGATCCGAATTGATGATATCCGAGAGGATAAGTAGGTATGTGCAAATAAAATAAAATCGGAAGCTTGGGAACATACAAGCGAAAGCTCATTCCTATCCTGCACTCCAGGCAAAGCATATTGCTATCCAGTTTCAGTACATGTAATCTTCAGTGGAAGACACAACACTGCATCGCTTAGATATACATGAACGAAGCTATTGCTACGAAGTGGCGTTATCGCTTTGATAACCTTTAAGAAATCCCGCACACTAATAGCCTTCGACAAACTTCTAAACGAACACGTTTTAATTCCAGGAAACAACGATAAACTATACGTGCGTTATTTATTATACGCATATAGCTCGCTTTCCTCGGGATAATCAACTTGGTATAGTTATATATGGGGAATTCCACGTGAACTCGGTAATCGTTTGACCCTGACACCTTCCGATTAAGGCCACGATTTTTTATATGTTATTGTACCTGGAATTCCCCATATATAAGTATGTTAATACATATACTTGGTAAAAAGTTGATTGATATTTAACAACAGGTTAATAGGGACAATAATTGTTCAACGAATCAAATAAAGCGAAGATATTTTTATACGGGGCTTTGGGCGGTGTTGTCATATAAGTTGATTGTTTTATACATAAAGTTCTCATTCTGTTCCGAGATAATTATTAATCAATCAAAGTTGCTACGCATACACCATACATATGAGAACGCAATATCTGCTTCTATTTTCTCTCAAGTCATATTGGTTCTACTAATTTCAAACATCTGGAAATTTATAAAATCCAAATCTCTTCTATATAACAATTTGTTTCAATCTTTAGCTTCGTTCGTTATTGCGACATTTCTACTGGTCTGATACGCGGAGCGGACCATAATGCGTTCGCGTGTCCGCGAGAAGGCTGATTGAGACGTTATATGTTTGGGCGGTTCAACTCGCATGAATGACGTATTTTTCTCTTCAAATTGCACACTTTCCCACGTCACTCCGTGACTAGAAATTCAAGATCCAATAAGTGGTTGCAAAGATATGAATTTTTGAAGAATTCACGATCAAAATTTTCGAATTAGGCAACTTCTGTAGTTTTTAGAATTTCGCGAAATCCTTTGGTCAGAAATTATTTCCATACCAAACTAGCATAATCACCAAATTTTGGTAGAATCGCTGACTATGAGTGACAGGTGTGGTACAGTTGACGTGGAACCGCCCGTTTATATATAATTCCAGATATTTCTAACAACAAAACCAAAACGAAATCTACAACAAGACTAAATAAATGTCAATGAATTATTTTCCTTTTAAACAGAGTGGTACATGTGGCGATGTTATCAACCGTTCGGTTGTTTCTACATCGGTGCACCATGGTACGGAGAGAACAGGCCAGTAGTACTATTTCCAATGAGACCTGACGCAATTAACCCCAGGTATCAACTGTACACACGCAACACGATCAATGACCCCGACGATCTAAAGATCGACGAAGAAGACACGATCAGACACTCACACCTTCGGGCTAATGGGTCCGTCTACTTTATCATTCACGGATATCTAGAAAACGGAGACAAAACCTGGGTCCTGGTGAGCCACTGTTTCAATCCTCATCTAATGGCTACCCTCTCAAATTCTTATATAGGCATGAATTCAATTAACCGCCCATGACATACCTACAGTTTGCATAGGGCCGCTAGTGGGAACTCAAATCGGAATAGAAATTGATCCTCTAAAACCTCAATTCCTTCGTTCTCCAATTTTACCGACAGAAATATAATTCTATTTTAATAGAAATTTCGTCCTACGTAAGGATTTACAGATGTAAATCAGAATTAACGCCTTGCAATTGGAACTCTAATCAGTGTTTCCACATCCTACTAATTGTAAATTTTCAAATTCTACTTACATCCTTGAAAGGCTGTGAAAAATTAATTCAATCATCAATTTTATCATGGACTTAGAATTTATTAGTGAATCAATTCAGAAAACGCGCTATCAAAGATTGAGTATAGCTTTAGGTCAAGACCAGAATGATGAGACCTCTCGCTGAATTCTGGGATCTTGAAGTCCGAACTATAATTTCATATAAGCCTATAATCGACCCCTAAATTTGCTAAAAACTGACATAACTCTGACTGTGAGTGTAAATCACATTCTATTTTGCACCTCCAAGTCTTTGATGAAAACTTTCAAGGCACATCTAGAATTTCGATTCCGAGTCAACTTGTTTCAAGCAAAACTTAGCAATAGTTGAAAAGCTCTAGCTTTTTCAAATTTATCTAATGGATTTCTTATTCTATAATAAATTAATACTTTAACTTCTGAGTCTCAGCTGATGATTTAGGAATTTTTTGACCATAAAAAAATCAGCTGTAAAAACATTTCTGCATCAATAATTAAAAACCATGTCTCTCTCCTCCAGAGAATCACGGAAGAGCTGCTCCAACGAGAGGACTGCAACGTAGTGGTTGTGAATTGGATAACAGGAGCAGGTCCACCGTACACCCAAGCGGTCGCTAATACGCGACTTGTTGGAGCTATGACAGCTCGGCTTGCAGCCCAGCTGATAAGAATCGGAAATTTTGACATATCGGAAGTACACGTCATCGGACACAGTCTCGGTGCTCATACCGCCGGCTACGTCGGTTATAACCTCCGGGTTCATTACAACCTTAAACTTGGCAGAATAACTGGTAAGTTGGGTCGATTCGATTGATTGATCATCGCGTCTCGAATTCTCAGAGGCAAATGAATGAAAATTGAATTTGTATAATAAACACGCGTTTAGTTGAATTGATTTTTCGGTTTGAATATATAATGGGATGAATTCGATTTTGAAAATTGATTTTTCGGCTTCTCTTCGACCTCTCGAGTGAGTGCGTCAGGTAATGACGTCGCAGGGTTTGTTCATCTCTGACGTAGCAGTCTCGCAGTCTATCGATTGAATCGGGAAAGACCAGGGTAGCAGCTCGTGACAGAAAGGTTTGTCGGCTTTCATCTCTGCCTCAAGTTGAGCCTAGGGATCTAATGCAATTACAAAGGCGGGAAGGAAGGGTCGGCTAGCGTTTATCTGACCCTCCAATATGAATGTCAGAGATGTTTCTGACTCCGTTGAAGGCGTCGAGGGCGTCGAGGGCGGGACGAGCCCCGCCCGAAGACGAGACAACGGTAAACAAGTGGAGTAAGGAACCACGTCGCACCAGGAAGTGGCAACACACAGGTTTTCCCCTCTAAAGGACAAGAGGGTCGAAGAACCCTCACTAAACAAGTTCGCTCTCTGGCTCGCTACGCCAAGAATCAGGAGGACATCGAGGACCACACGATATCGCATATACTTTCATGCGCGAGTAATTTACATATATTCGCTTTCGACGCCTTTCGCTCGTAAACGAAAACGTTTATAGATTTTCATTTCATCCCCCTACACTCAGAAAAAGATCTTGTTGACACAACCAAAATTTGGGTTATTATACATGCACAATAACATTTTTGTTCAGTCAACCAAAAATTTTGTTGGAATAGCCAAAATTTTGGTTGTCCCAACAAAATTTGGTTTTACCAACAAAATTTTGGTTATCCGAACGAAATTTTTGGTTGACTGAACAAAAAATTTGATTGACTGAACAAAAAAATGTGATTGTGCATACAATAACCAAATTTTGGTTGTGTCAACAAAACCTTTTTCTGAGTGTAACCTAACCGAACCTCGATACATTTTCGAGAAAAGAATCATCGCGAATATGTTCTGAAGCAATTGGTATAGGTACAGTGAGGAGAGAGTAGGAAGTAGAATAATACATAGTTTTGTAATCCTCAATGATCTCATGCAATCGAAATTATTTTATAAAATACATAGTACTACGAATTCGAACGGTTGGTTACATAATCTCAGTTAAATCGAGGAGACGAATTGAAGAAGCCCGCGAAAGCTTCCGGTGAATAATTACGAAATGAGAAAAAAAAATGAAACTCGGATATATGCGGTTACACGGGAAAGTCCGGGGTATAATAGAATGTGGTGTGTTGTACCTGGCTTGGCGTTCGCGTATGTAGGTCGATGTATGTAGTTTGTATTGAACTTGTTTCAATGTAGGTATATGTAAGTATATTTTGGCGCGATTCCATCGTATATACTATACAAGCTGGTCGATCTTTTAGCCGTGATCGCATGTTGTTATTGTAACTTGTAACGGTGTCAGTATAATCGTGATACTCTTTCTCGGAAGTGTAAACACCCGTGCGATATACTAGTGAGTATAGGAACTTTCGTGACCGCGAAGCGAGTCAGCTTTACACAGGCGGTCCCTTGCGTAACCGTAAAAACATCGAAATTATACCCATACGCCTTTAGGCAAAAGAAATTCGTAGCGATGTTTGTCACGTAATTTAAAGACAAAGTTACGCGCCAAGCAACATTCTCCGAGTTAATTGGACCAGCATATATATTATCATCATTATTATTTAAATCATTATCATAATCATTATTGTTGTTGTTGTTATTCAAAAAGACTAGTTTCACCGCAACATATACGTTTTAATGCCCCAGGTCTGGATCCTGCCGAACCACATTTCAGCAACACATCGCCGATGGTACGTCTCGACCCAACCGACGCAACATTTGTAACAGCTATACACACAGATTGCAATCCATTTATCAGCGGTGGTCTTGGGATCAGGCATCCAGTTGGTCATATTGATTTTTACCCAAATGGTGGCAGAAATCAACCAGGATGTAATGAAGGTGTACTCGACTCTATCACCATTGAACATGGCAGCATAGTACGCGGTAAAAAGATTTATGATATGCCCCCGCAATTCGTGAACAATTTATTCCTGATGCGATAAATTTCAGGATATTATGCTCCTGATTACTTCCTTGTATAAACAAAATACATACGTTTATACTTAATGTGCCGCAGGTATCAGAAGATTTCTTGGGTGCAACCACATCAGAAGTTACGAGTACTTCATTGAAAGCATTAACACGGTATGCCCATACGTAGCAGTTCCTTGTTCCTCTTGGGACCGCTTTCAGGAAGGAAAATGTTTCGATTGCGTCAATCAATACTGTCCAAGATTGGGGATTGACGCACAGCCAGGAAACTATCGCGTATCAACGTTCCTAATGACCGGACCTGATCGACCCTTTTGCAGTAAGTGTTATATATACCTACACGATACACCAATAGCAGAAAGCTGATCTCTAAGATTTGAATTAGTGACATTAGTGAATAGTCACTGTTTTGCAGTGACTATTCACTATTTTCAGTGATTTTCACTAATTCAAATTTAGAGAGGTGGCTTGATATTATCACCATTCGAAGCACATTATGTATAGCAATATCTTAATTCTATAGGAGGACACTACCGGGTGACGATAAACATTTCAAAAACTGCTGAAAGTATGAGACACGGTGGTGAAGTTGGAATATTCGCGTTGCGGATTTTCGGGGTTGATGGGAAACGAACTGAAATAATGCAGTTCAGCGATACTTCGAAATATTACGAGCCAGGAAGTATGCACACAATTGTACTCCCAGGTGAAGTTGTCGGTAAACCTACGGCCGTTGAAATAACATGGGAATATCAAACCACCTTTAATCCTCTCACTTGGCGTCTGATCACCAAACCCAGGGTCTACGTCGACTCTGTAGTCGTAAAAAGTCTGGAATCTGATCACGGGTAACCTCGATAATTCATCACAAGTTCATTAACAGAATTTCATAAGTGAAACTCTATTCATGAATTTTATGTTTATTACTCTTTACTATATACTTTATAGTGTCGAAATTTATCTCTGCACGAGTTAGACTAATCAGATTTTTAACCTTATTCAGGATAACGGTATGTACAGACGAGACCAAAGCACTGATCGCTAACGAGCCGAAAGTCCTCGACATGGACAGCTGCAGTGAACCAACACTGGGAAATATGGTTACCACATAGATATAGTGATGAAGCCCCAAAGATGTCGGTAATGGGAAAAGTTCCTGCTGATGTCGGTTCACTCATAATATTGTGACCTTGACAATTTTTTTATCGCGATAATCCTGCGGTGGATTTATTAAGATATTGTGCAGGGATGGTCTTTCACCCTTTAAAAAAGAAAGAAAATATTGAAAATTGCAAGAAATACACAAGCTGTGAGTCATATCATCAAGTCTTTAATTCAGTGCAACCTTGAAACCAACGGTTTGTGGAACTTCAAATATGTCCTGCAGCTCTCTCATTTTCATTTATGTATTACGTATATAGATACACGTGATTGGGGGGTGAACGGAGAACTTTTTTTTTTATAGCCAATTCAAACATGAGGTGATCTTAGGCCTGGAGAGTATAAGTATTTGCCATGAGATGAAAAGGCGATATGCGAAATAAGAAAGATGAAAGATGAAAGATGAAAGACTTATACTCTGTAGCATCGCAGGAACCTTTCACTCCCGTTATACACCTGTAACCGGGTGCTTTTCTCGTTCGCCACAACGTATGCGTCAGTCATCGCCCAGAACTTTCATATACCTAATTCAATCAATTATTCGTTTACAATAACCGTTTAATTTCACACTCTTCTTGTACAGAATTTATCCTAAAAAAAAAAAAAGTCCAATATAGTTACCATTGACAAATTTTTGCTACGAAAACACACCCGCGATCGCACCGTTGTACGGTTTCACATTTTTTTTTTTTTTTTTTTTTTTAGATCGTTTTACGCGAATTCCAAATGGACTTTAATCAAGGGCGTTGACTAGCTAAAAACCATAGGCTACTACGCTTCCGGCCTCAACTGTGACGAGCGAGACAGGAGACGAACTTAAGAAAGACAGAGCATCGTAGTTGCTACTGTGTTTGGGACGTTAGGCTCCCTACTCCTCGGCTGCGCTAGAAATCGTCCAATTTGTGCGCCAAAAATCGGCATTTCAATGCTTCAGATCGGTCGTGATTACTCCTCAGTGATTGATCCGATTGTACCGATCATGATCTTGATTCAAAGATGAAGGATGTAGCTATAGAATAGTCTTCACCGAATATTAAAAAAAAAATCAAAGATTTTTTTTTCGCAAAGCTGAAAGTGAAATCGCAAATTTGGCCAAAGAGGTGATACACTGATAGATCCTTCATCTCTAAGAATCTTCATGAAAAACTTAATTATGTTGAAAAATGAGGAAATGAGAAGAAAAATACCGAGAATCTATTTACCTGCGCTCGACGAGGCTTAGTCAACGCCCTCATAGAATATTGATATTGATAAGTTGTCTTTCTCTTTTATTTTTCATGAATTGTTAAGTGTAGACAAGGTATATAAATAATATGCGCTTCGAATCGTTAATAAATGAATGTTAGGTAAAATTGAAGGTAGTCTTACCTTGTCTAGTTTCATAATATCTCAATTCCCACTTCCTATAATTTCCGACAAAAACTTTCTTCCGTTTCCGTTGAAAATTCAAGATATAATCACGATTAACTACTTAATTGTTACACGGATATACGTGAAAAAAAAAAAAAAAAAAAAAAAACCATATCGCGTGTTATACAGAATTGCGTAAGACCGCGATTCACTCGTTATGTGATAAACTATACTTTTTGTAAATTAATTTGACGACTATGTTAGAGATTAACGAAATTCTTCAACTTGCGGAAACCTCGCGAATAAAGAATATGACTTTAAATACGATTGAATAAAAATCATAAAGTAAACATTTTCTGCATGGTTCCAATATATTTTGGCAATCGTCACAAAATATACGTACCTACCTACGAATATATCGTGTTCACATGGATAACCCTGCGGAGCTTTCTTCGATGTGATCTTGGTCACGCGACGACGTTGAGTTAATACATACCGCAGAATAGAAAGCAGATGAATTGTTGTTATTTTATCACTGCGCGTTCGTAACTTCGTTAATAAAGTTGATAAAACTCGGACGTAAAACTTGCGGTGACATCAGTTTAAATGTGATGGAAAGAGAGGACCCCTGTGACCCTTCTCATATTACAAGAAAAAAAAAAAAAAAAAAAAAAAAAGAATGAGAAATGAGAAAATAAAACGAAAAAAACGTCCCTATTCAACAAAGTTGATAATGTGACCCACGTGGTAATCCAACAACAACGGAAAAGTATCTATTTACTACTCTCTCCCGGAAGTATATATAAGTGAAAAAAATAAAATAAAACAAAAACTTGCCGAACATTAAACTGCCATTAGATTAAATCTTCAATGGTTGAAGAAAAAAATTATTGTCAATCTTATTTTTTTTTTTAAATATATCTAGACTATCTTAATGTTGAAATATTACACTCTGTACACCAGCACTTTGTCCGCATGCAGTTTGTCGACTATGCATAGACGTTTAATTACAAACATTATACTCTGAGGCAAATAATTAATCAAAATATCTCGCTTGAAGCATTGAACAGGTACATAAATTATATGTACATTAAAAAAAAAAAAAAAGAAAAAAAAAGAAAAAAAGAAAGGAGAAAATAAAGAAAGAAGTATGCATGTAGATACATTTGACATCAAGAGTTAATTTCCCCCGAGGAAATGGTCAAATGATTGTGGTGGAATTGGAATTGGAATTGGAAGTGGAAGTGGAAGTGGAAGTAGAAGTAGAAGTGGAAGTAAACGCAAAGACCAGGTGAATCCGAGATAGAACAGCAAACTACTTCCCGTCCCAGGCGCCGTCACTTCTGCATGTTATCCCCCCTTTCACCTGATGGCAGTCGAACGCCAGGTAACTGAGTGCTCGAATCCCATATACGAAAGCAGTTCGCTGTCTCGCGTCTCTACGTTCAGTCACGAACAGTATTTTGAATCTATATGACAATACGGGTGTTCTGTCAATCCTAATTAACAGTGGTGACATAATTGTTTTAATTTTACCCTCTTTTTTTTCTTCTTCTTCTTCTTCTTCTTCTAATTGTTATCAAATTTTTGCAACGGGGATAATCGCACTTCATATAAAGTGAATCGTCATATTATCTAGTTTAAAATAAATTGGACGATATTTGTAGCCGAGGGATGAAGCCTTGACTTTATAGTGCAAAGTGAGTTTGTCGAACTTATCCTTCTCATTCTATACAGGCCTAAAGGTGAACGGACTTACCGCATGCAATTTTCATTCACCATTAATTCAACTCCGCACACATTTTCATATTAATTCATGCTCTATGAAATCCTGCGGATATATGAATGTCAATAATTTAGTGTCACGTGCCACACACTGCCACGTGACAAACGTTGAATCTATTAACACCATATAATTACTAAACCATTTTGCTATGGGTAATTGAAAATGACTCTCGACACGCATACATAAGTATAAAATTTCTATATATATATACATTAATATGATCAGCTCTATCGTAAGACACTAATGTATAGAAATTGATAATTTCACACATATGCATGCACTTTGTATGTACCTATCTTTTAAATATATAAGTATCTATACCTGGTTAAGCCACGCAGGATTACAGGTAGGTATACCTGCACCACGAATGACTAGACTTTCTCCGCAAGCAAGGCTATATGGAATCGCTATATATACTATATTTATACATATACATATACACATGTTAGTTATATATATATACCCGTAGTATATCAATATATGTATCTGGACTCTACGTATACGTTAGAGCTAGTCATAATCAGACATAAATGCAGATTAACTGCGAATTAATCCGGTGAGTTGGATACCATTAGGTGCAACTAGCTAAGGTGAGATGCAGCTGTATTGGAAACAAGAAATTGTAGGAAACTAAACAAAGAAAAGATATTTCGTTGAACTTAATTCCATAGAGATAGGTTTATCTTACGGATATAAGAGAAAACTGAAAGCGTTTAATCGTAAGACATTATTAATTTGTGCGGAAGTTGCTGATTGCTTGTGTTCATTTCTTATTCCGCTGTCTTCAAAGATGAACCTTTGAGAATTTCAATTTCAGCATATATGTAATAGACTTGTAGAAATTATATATCGACTAGCCGATGACAGATGAAGAAAAATAGTTGAGACAATGATAAGAAACTGTAAATGAGGTGTTAAAAATTTCCGCAGAAAACTAATACTGCAGTCGCTGTAATTTTACGCTGCATTGATTATACTTGTTCAACTTCTATACTATAATCAAAGATATTGAGGTTTATTCATGGATATTTTCTTTCTCTATTTGATTGAGCATTCGTGGTCTAATTATAAGTGTCTTTGAATTTTTTTCAACTTTTTTATTTTGAATCGAATCATATATATTATCATTATCATTATCATTATTATATAAATATAAATATATATACGTAATATACGTATTCCCCCATATATAAGCATTAGATATCTGTCTATGTCTAGCGTGATATAGCAACATGTGGGATGCGGTGATGCTTCTTCCGCGTCCGGCTCTCGAAGCAATTATTCACACGTTATAGCATTATAAGTGTATCCATGAAGCACCTGCGGAGGTATATTTATTTAATCAATATAAATAAATAAGTGGCTGATCAGCCAGTCATATAAAACTACGTATACTGACATGTCTTGACATTTTACCTTCCGCATATCTCTTATATTACCAAATATCGCAACAGCATTGCAGAATTATCAATAATATTAGAATTAGACTGTATAAAATATATCGCTGAACAATATCGCAGAAATATTGAGAGAAAAAAAAGAATTCAGAAATCATGCATGTCATCAAATATGTCGTAGCAAATTTCCAAAATATTTTCGAACAACTATATGCGGTCGAAATAGTTCATTGAATATTAAACATATATGGCGCGGAAAATTTGTGTGGGTATAGTTTGCGAGCGTCCTAACTGCGCAGATAGCGAATACAAAAATTTTACATTTTTATCTTAAATCCGATGAAATAACTCGTGCGAGTTATAGTTACAATGTTTTGATACTATTATAGCGCTGATTTGTAATTTATGGGAAGGTAATCTTTTCGAAATCGATATGGCACGACTGTGTATACTTCCGGATGTGTTGAAATCGTGCAATAGTTAAAAATATATCATGCTGTCTGGTCTAGCTGGTCGAAAATTTCTCTAATTTCTTATCCTTTATCAGATATTTATCCTAATCGAATTTGCGGCAAACAAAAAACTAACTAGTATATTTATTGAGTTATTCAGATGTAAATAACTCTCGCTGGTCACTTGGACATATATATATATATATATATATATATGTATACAGCTGAAAATATTACGCCCATCGTTTACTTATTGACATTACAATATTCATTAAAACTTGCAATTATTAAGGTAGATAAACATAATTGAGGTCGCGAACCTTTCAAGATAATATGACGAAACTGTTATAACTATTATAACTACCAAAAGTACAAAAACAGTTAATAGACCGTTACTATAAAGTAGTATAAAAACATTTATTCATATCGTCACGAAGATATTACGAAATTTTTTTCAATTGTATCATGAATGACATCCTCATGCATATAGGACTTGTGCTTGAGGATACTATGGTGAGAGTTTGATGGTCTCAAAAATTCCAGTAATCATTTGAATCCAATATTTGATGAGCTAATGACCGTCTATCAATCATTCATGGCCACTACAGTCATTATACTTCGGGTTAACCATTAGTCTCTACTCTCTAAAGATATTCAGGTATCTAAACAATCTACGTGTGCCAGCTGCACTTACCTTATACTTATACCTTATATAGAACCACGTGGAGATACCCGGCTAGCCACACGGAGTAAGTTTGAATAGCTTCGAGAATGTAGGTCAGTGTAAAGGCCGATGGAAAGCTAACTAAGGCCCCTGTGATGCAGGCAGACGAATCATCGTCGTTAAACATTCATTGCTATGACCAGAAGAACTGGATTCAGGAAAAACGTTATGAAGTGAGACGTTCTAACGATGAGAGTTCTTACGAAACATTTCAAGTTTAGAATGATGGGTAACATAGGTATACCTACCTACCTACTAAAGTTGAGTTTCATTTCGTTTCTATTTCTCTGCAGGAGACAAATTTTCACTCCATCATATCCGAACATCACACTTCATACATACATACGAAGAAAATGAGCGAAACCATAATAGTGATTAACGATTATTATCTCTTCAAGTTCGTTTAGTTTAATTGCCAAGGAAATCTTTCCTCCATATACATTGTAAAAAGTGCATGTCTTTGGCAATTATAAAATTATTATAATTACGAACGTGGGCGTGAAAGTTTCGCGTCATAATACTGTAGTGTATACTTACTTTAGTTTGAGACGCTATAGGCCTGCTGGGTAACATATTAGCGTCTGTGTTCCTCGTGCACGTATATATACGTCCGTCAACGCCATCTAATTGAGTTCCAGGCGTAACTGAGGTCACAACTACTAGCGTTTTCACTTGGGACAATTTTGCGTGCACCGTGCTGAACTTGTGCAGAATTTGCTTGTAGAGTGCGCTCTTTTACACCATATTTACGAGAAAATTCTGCTCCAGTTCAGCACGGTGCATGAAAAATTTGGAAATTATTTAATGCAGTTCGGAAATGGCTAGGAACATTTATATCCAGTTTCGAAAAGGAAATGCAATATTTTCCAATGATTAAATTATGTTTGTTGATTGATTATGATATAGTACTACGTTTGAAAGATATTACTTTCGCTGTGGTCACACAGATCAGGGAATTAATGAAGTCGATTTACGACTCTATAAAAGCCTAACGACTGCAGCGCTTGTTGTGTTTCGTTAGTTTTAATATACGTAGATTTAAAGTTAAAATATAAATGAATTCCTAAGAGGAGGAAGTCTACCAGGTAGATACAATTTACCTCAGCTTCACTGTACCGCGAGTTAGTGGAAATTAATTCTTGCACGAGCACATCGATTGAACAATATGCGTGTAGGTAGGTATACTATAACTAGATTCTTGGAAACTGGAAATTCAGTCCAATTACTAAGAGCTGCAGTCATATACAAGCTTGGAAACCAGATGGTTCCCCGGAAATGCGTATAGTTGTGTGTTGTACTCTGCACGCTTTACTTGCAAGGGTATATCCTCTATAGCTACATTGTAGTCGCGTGTTTTACGCGTAGTTGCAAAGTGCAAATTACTTTTTAAGTGATTTCATTTCCACGTATAATTAATGAATAATTTTTCCATGCCGCGCGTATTGTTAGTACAATCGAGTAACGAATCTTATAGGCTGGTATTCATAGTCAGGTCTTGAGACCGGAATTCATCAAGACACGACTTGATTGGCGGAGAGCCGGTCTTAAGACCTGACTATGAGTACCGGCCTTAGAGCGATACTTTGGGCCTGTAGAGGAAGAAAGTACTAAGTACCAAGTCATATAGTCTAGTATACAATAGTACAGCAAGCTCGACTTTGCGCATGATAGAAAAACTGCCCCTTGGTCTCGACGTTGGTGTACATATGTGTATCAGAATTTCAATTCTTTTGTGAAAAACTGCAGTCAAAGTTCATAGAAATTCAGTTAGGTGGGAGAAACTGTCATAATCCTATACTCTGCGAATGAAAATAGAAGGGAAATTTGCGAGAGTTGACTATAATAAAGAGATTTTGATTAGCTTAGATTATTATAGTGATCGAATCATCGGGCCTATTGTAAGATCGTGTTAGGAGAAAAAAATAAATAAAACTTTGATACGAATATATAAATCAGAGTATAATTGAAACGGAAATGAAAATGACCACCTCGCCCTGGATCACAATCTTTAAAGGTATAAGTTAAAGGGAACAAGTCGAGATCCGTATCGCTATACAAATCGGTATAATATAGCAATAAAGTTATTGTTACTTATACGACTTTGTGTATCGCTTTGGTTCGTTACACGCGAATTTAACGCTTTGTTCATAGTGAGCTGTTTGAATCGCACGATTATTTATTAGCTGTTCGCGTGAAGGCGCGGGGATAAGATTAGGTAAGTATACAACAAAATTAATGGGCTTGTTCTTGCTGTTGTGATGAGCGTGCAGAGAAATGCGTGATCGTTAAATAAGAGAAAAAAAAATGTTAAAAAACCAAAAAAAAAAAAAAAAAAGCAGAAAATCAAACTGCATATATGTATTAGGCAAGATCGTACTATACGTGAACAGTTTTTCAAACCCATATTCTACGTAGATAAATACGTGAGCAGAAGTTGTATTGCGAAAGATTGATCGTTAAAATTTTGTCCATATATAGGATCTATTTACATCGCGTATATATAGGTATAATCTACGAATCGAAAGGATTTGAGTTAGGACAATGAAACCGCAGATCGTCGATCGTCAAACTATTTTCTATCCTTAAATCGTATAAATCGAAAGAAAAAAAAAAAAAAAATGAGCTGTAAGTCGTTACGTAATATTGCGGTAATTCAAACGTGAAAACAAGTTGACCGCGGTCAGTTAAAATTTACCGCGAAAAATAACATTCAGAAATTACAGATTACCCGATTTACGTTTCTCTCACAAATTATGATAGAGTTCACAAATATTGGACCAGCACTCATCGATTTTTTGGAAACTTGTATACATTTGTTTGAACGGAGTAACGAGACTATAGTGTGAGGAATTTTATACATGCGTGATGGTGAATTTTTACGGTCCTACATATATATTACACAACGAACGATCTTCGAAGAAAACAGAGGAGAAAGGTATACCATTACGTAATGAGAAGAGAGAAAATAAAAATGAAATAGAAAAAAATAAAATAAAAATAATAATCGAGATGACTTTGCGGATTATGGCGAAGCATTTCTCTTCTTCAAATTGAAACTTTTACATATATATTATACTGTATCTATTTATATATGTATATATAATATATGTATATATATATATATAATAATAATACATAGATACGTTTCTACGTGACTTGAAGATCATCCTACATGCCAATGTGTAGAAAGGCAACTTTGACCATCGGCGGTTAGAATATAAGTTTCACAACTTATTATAGCTGTTTATTTCACTGATCAAAGTTGAATTTCTTCGGATAATTGCGTGTGAGTATAGATCTATGTAGGCATAGATCACGTTTCCGATATACGTAATTATACCCGGCAGCGTCTTACCGCTGACTATCAATCGGCGCGTGGATAGGAAGTATAGGTATAAGTACCTGACGTACGCATCGATTCATGTGCAAATACGTAGGTATATATCTTATCCTGTTTCCGATTTTCTATTTTTATTAAAAAAAAATATATATATATATATATATTTTTTTTTTTTTTCAATCTATCGCGAAGAGATGCAAACTCATCGTATGGCTATAACTCATCTAGTTATCAGTCGCTTTACACGAACTCATCGTTATATGAAAAAGCAAACGAAATGCTCAAAAATAGACAATGATAATTATATTTTCACGGATGCGTCTTTAAAACGATGTCATGTAATATACATATAACGAACTAAATATACCCAGAGTAAAAATACCCGAAAATAAAATATACATATATTTGGAGTAATTCGGTTTTTACCCTGATGCGGTACTATATATCGATTACTTTTTTCAAAATCGAATAAACTATTTGCAAGAAAATCTGCGGAATGTGCGAAGAAAAAAAATCGAAGCCCGATACGAATAACAGCACATTTCAGATTCCGGGTGAAAAAGAGCACGTTTCAAATTCCGGGTGGAAAAGAGCACGTTTCAGATTCCGGATAGAAAAGAACACGTTTCAGATTGAGAATGAAAAATAGCACGTTTCAGATTCATTCGAAAACTAGCACAATTCAGGTTGAACCGAATATTATACTTATTAGCAAGTGTCAGGTAGGTTTATTATAAGATTGAATTAATCATTCAATGATAAAATTGAATCGAGTTTTTGTGCACAATTGTGCATTTCCAATTTCATAATAAACCTACCTGACACTTACTAATGAGTAATATTCGTTTCGCCTGAATTGTGCTAGTTTTCGAGTGAATCTGAAACGTGCTATTTTTCATTCTGAATCTGAAACATGCTCTTTTTCACTCGGAATCTGAAACATGCTCTTTTCCACCCGGAATCTGAAATGTGCTCTTTTCCACCCGGAATTTGAAACGTGCTCTTTTTCACCCGGAATCTGAAATGTGCTGTTATTCGTATCGGGCGTCGAAATACTCTTGGTTATTTTTTTTTCTTCGCACATTCCGAAGATTTTCTTGCAAACAGTTTGCTCGATTTTGAAAAAAGTATTATACGGTGAATCGATCCTAGATTCATTTATTAAACAAATTTAGCATTATGTCAATGTTCTATACGATGTTGCGTGTTTATGTGTGCAAACCCATTTATAATATACGCATAAAGTTATATCAGTATAGGTATAATGTATATATGCCATATACAGGAAGCGAAACAGCATTGCCGGCGGGAAGGACGTCGAATCTGGGACAATCCTTAATTCTTGAGATCGGCCGAGAATGTATAGATACGACGTATTGTACCTAACACGATTTCGCACTCTCCCTTTTAAAATAATAATTATTTAATAGCGACTGGTACATTACCGGTGAAATGGTTGGGTCCGATCTGATGTGTCCCCCTCCGGGTCAGCCCAGACTGGCCACTTTCGATCAAAACGTATATGGCGCCACAGTGAAATAACAAACTATATGAAACTGCGTCCGTGAAATGAAATTGGTTTACATATACTATTATATATTATATATATTGGCCTCAGGAAATTTGTGCGGAATTTAATACTCGCACAAAAATTTATATACCTAAACATCGATAGCTACATACTATTTGAACACCTCAATTATATCAATACTTGAACACTAATTCGTCTCGGCTCTTAAATATTTTCTAAACAATACTATTTACCAATCAACTCATTATATACCTCTCGGCAGAATCCAAGACTGAGATTATAAACTTGATATGTAGTTGATGAAAAAAAAATCTTTAGTTATACAATTAACCCTCGGGGTAGCTATAGACTCTCACATATATTTATCTATAGGATAGATATATATATACCATAGCAGACTGTACAGTTACCCACATATATAGTTTCCCTAATTTCGAGCCAAGAATTTCTTCGAGTGAATGGCAGAGATATCGTGCAGTGATGGATGATTGGAAAGGTATAGAGATTAGAAGTTGCTAAAAAGGCAGGAAAGTAGTATAGTTGAAAAAAGGATAGATCAAGCACATTATATTCCTGCCTATATAGGCTTGTAAAAAAGTAATGCATATACTATATGATTCGTGTGATCGAAGGTATACACATAATTATAACGAGAGATCGTGTGCAATTTTGCAACCATAAGTCGATCTGACCGCGAAAGTGTGACAAAAAATTAAGATCAAATTAATTACTCTTCGCAAAGCACAGAGTCCAAAGGTTTGTTCTAGCCCGAAGCAAAACGAGTATCATATCAAACACATTCACATTTTTTGTGTAAGTTTAGACCGCGAAAGCTCGGAGGGATGGAAATATGAAATCATGTGCGGTATTGAAGCCGTTGGATAATGGGATAAAAAATATTGTCAATAAAATCTCCCGCCGTATACAAGAACACAAGGAATTGTTTAAAACATTTATAACGTGTGAGTGATAGCTTCCTGAATTTTTCAGGAATTTCTTAAGCCGTTGGTGAAACAATTTGTATACTGGAAACGTTTATTCATTCATTTGATTAAATAGACGTTTCGTTTTCAACCTATCGAATTACTCAAAAAAACGTATTGCTGATGAATTAAATTGCTTTAATTGCGATCGAACTCCCCCAAAGCGTAACGAAGGAGAGTGAGATGAATCTCACTTATCGGAAAAAGGATTTCTATGGATATACAATAAACGTGATTCAAGAAAACGGAGAGTAATTATTAAGCTCGTGCCAAATATAGTAACTCCTATCCCAGACCACTGCAGACTAAAAACCGTTGTGTTATGATGTGTGCGCGTATTTTCTTAAAATTCAAGACGATAAAAACTAGGGCAATTTCTGGATTTGTTAATCAGCGCACTCAACGCACCGCAGTTCATTAAAATTCCGATGTCTTGATAACCACAGCATAAGATATCGTGTAACGCAGTAAGTTGTCCTATACAGCAAGAGCGTGTAAGATTGCAGACAATATTACGACAGTGATCACCGTTATGGCGTTATGTCACAAATTCCTTCCATTTCTCGCGGTCAATTTCTCGCTCTGGATCTCTCTCCGAACCATTACACCCCACCATCGTTCATATATATGGACCGCATAGACAACGAAGAGAAGTCTTCGGTGAAAGCAGACGACGACGACGACGACTCTCTTTTCGTTCACTTCTCTGCAGTCGATGGCTTAATATACATATAGTATTATATACATATACTTATATATCCAGCGGCAATATATTATAATATATACGTGTAGGTAGTTTAAAAAATATACCCAGGTTGTATTTTTCTCGATCGATTAACATATTTCTACATCATCGCTATGCCCGATCATCGCGATTTATAAATTAAGACTCCATAGGAAAATAGCATAATGCGCGCACTACTGTTCCAATTTCCAAGTTTTTACCGATAACACATCTCAGCATGATCGTAGAGAGAGATCTCTCCTGGTCGTTTTGCTAAATGTTGAATCAGTACAATTCGGTGTTAGGTAATCCGCGGATCGAAGAAAAAGATAAATTTCTTTCGAGAGCTCGACGATCAGGATCAGTGAAACACGCTTCTTTCCTTTCATAGAGCCTGCAGACGCGTTTACAGTTTTTTATTAAATTTCATGGGTTTATAAAGGAACCTACTACGTCTAGTCTATACACATATCCGATAAATTGAATCAATACGCAAGTCTCGTCAAAAATTCTAATTCCTTTCGCACCTACTTAGTGGGTACCCAGCTATGATTAGGAATTTAAACAAACATAACATACAGTTGCGATCTAGTGAGATGGGCATAATATTACGTGATATTCATCCCACGTGGTTATTATAGAATTCGTGTGACATAATCAGCTGCTATGTTTATACTCATTATAGTTGCATAAGTATCGAAGCGGTTAATCGACAGACTTGTTCGCGCAACCGCGTGGCGCGACATATATATATATATATATATATATATATATATGTATGTATGATACTATGTGCAAGTTAAAAAGAAACAATATGATCGCGAAAGACAGCTGCTCTTTCAGCCCCAGCTGCTCCTTTTGGCGAATGTCATTGTCCTAATTGTTATTGTTAAAATGTCGCAAGTCGCAACCGCGAATACGATTACGTTAGCGAAACATTCCTGCTATACATCACCGCGTCCTTGAACCTGGCCTATATATATAAGTTACGTTATATATTTTGCGGTGTAACGTGATATGACGCATAATTTTAATTCTGCAACCTGCAATGAAATGCAATTATTTTCATTATCTACATCTTTTAGACAAAATTTGATAATTATATTCTTTAATATTGAATCTTCTATGCCAAGGATTAGAAATCTTCACGCCATTAATATATACTGTACCAACGTCTGGCTTATATACTTATATATATGTATTTGGTTTCAACGACTGCGTAGACTGTAGTAATCAAACAATATCGCTTGAGTGTATACTAGTATAGCGTTACTAGAATTGTAAAATTGTTTACAAAAAATAATTGAAGAATTGCATCACGCGTGTACGTTGATATCCTGAAATTGCAGTAATTCTGCCATAGCTAGCTAGATGTACTTCGTAATTACACGGTCTATTATAAATTATAATTGTCACTTTATGTACAGGTATGTCGAGAATTGCAGCATTGTAGGTATACAATGCAGCAATGCGGTCTCTCGTCTCTCGACAAACGGCATGTAGGATACTAATTATTTTTGTTTTTTTTTTTTCTTTTCATTTTCTTCTCTAATCCGCTTTTACGTTTCTCTGCCATATCGAATTATATTATCACCAAAAGCGTATATCCACAGGATCCTGCATGCAGACTTCCGTAACACGTGACATTCTGCAATTTAATTTTTTTTTTTTTTTTTTTTTCGCAAGCGTATTCGCAATAGCTATAACGGCACTGCAGAGGTAACCGGATTGAAGTTAAACTTCCTGAACAAAGTCGTATATACACTAGTGTCGTGACAATCCACCTGTATGTCACCTATAGGTATTAACTTTACCGTAAAGTCTCTATTACTGCAGCGGTATATATAAGATTATACGCACTGTTAAACGCGATTGACGTACAAACCGTTTAATTATGATAATATCAAACATTATCTTCGTCTATCTACGTGCGAGTAGTATATACCTATGTTACAGCTACCAGCTATAGCTACGTATGTAGTACGTTTGACTCAATGTGGCACAGAAATAAATACTTTTCATAGCCCCAGGTGGATTTCTAAACGTTTTCCTATATAAACCGCTGCGTAAGTAGGTATATATATAATACAAAAACCTAATGACGACCTTGCGTCGGAAAATATATCGAATTGCAGCCCCTGAAGTTAATGATTGTATTTGGTATTACTCATTAGACGAAATGAGGCAAGTCATGACAACTTTAAATGCCAAGAAAATAGTAACTACTATAGTCACCGTTTCACTTTCATATAACTTCTTATATGTATATCTATGTATAATGTATATACTATAATTTCTGCGATATTACGATATTACTACTGTAAACCGTGCGCGGTTACAAGGTATCAGTAATTTTGCTAAACATTGTATGAGAATTAAACTAGTTTTTTTTGCCTTTTTGGCTTATCTCCGTTTTGGAAGGTAGCCTAGAATTAAACTAGTTAAGGTGCTTTCCTAGGCAATTCTACCAGTCCTGAAAACATCGTGAAAAAATGTGATATTAAACGGAATATCTCTGCCTGGGCACCGAAATCAATGAAACAAAATACGTCGCGCAATTCTATGTGCGACTCCGAACATGTACAGTCCAAAAAATGTTCGTTTTGCGCGAAAATAGAGAAGATATCCATGAAAAACGGTTTTAGAAACGTTTTAGAAACGTTTTTCATGGATATCTTCTCTATTTTCGCGCAAAACGAACATTTTTTGGGCTGTACATGTTCGGAGTCGCACATAGAATTGCGCGACGTATTTTGTTTCATTGATTTCGGTGCCCAGGCAGAGATATTCCGTTTAATATCACATTTTTTCACGATGTTTTCAGGACTGGTGGAATTGCCTAGGAAAGCACCTTAATATTAGACGTACTATGTAGGTATGCTACGTGAGTATTAATCCGCGGTAAATATAAATGGAATAACCGCAAGCGCAAGTACAAATAACAGACATTATACATGATTATACTCAGGATGAGACGAGATTATGGTGAGTTACGCACCGGTGAAACACATCAGGAAATCACATTTATCTGCAATCCACGGACTGGACTGCACGCTTGATTACCAATTGTCCATTTGTGACTATGATATAGCTGTTAAATGGTTAGTATAACAGCACTTCTGCACGCGAGGAATTATCGAGTGAATCATATGTTACGTATAGATACATTTGTTAAGGTCCATCCCTAGTCGCCCACCTCCTTTTGATCGAAATGTGTCACATTTCGATTATTATCTGAGCCCAGGCGTCAAAAACGAAAAAAAGACCATCTTAGCGCAAATTCTATTTCAATTCCGGACACATACGTCCAAAAAAATGTTCGTTTCGTGCGAAAATAGAGTCTACAGATGGTTTTTACATTGTTAAAAAATTATTCGAATTCGATTTCCTCGGCGAACAATGTAAAAACCATCTGTAGACTCTATTTTCGCACAAAACGAACATTTTTTTGGACGTATGTGTCCGGAATTGAAATAGAATTTGCGCTAAGTTGGCCTTTTTTGCGTTTTTTACGCCTGGGCTCGGATAATGATCGAAATGTGACACATTTCGACCAAAAGGAGGTGGGCGACTAGGGATGGGCCTTAATAATGAAAATTTGGATGATGCTGTAGATATTTATAACCGTTATTACTATTTTCGAATTAATGCCAACTTTTGAAACAACAATTAGGTAAACTCCGATTATTTCTGGTCCACAAATTCGCCAGCTATCTCTCGGTCATTGTGCCTGTTGCAATTTTGGAAAGTCGCAAGTCGAATCGTGTTCGCAATCTTTTAGACATTCTCCGACGAAATTGAATACAGAATCGAGTTGCGTTTATTATAAGGAAATAAAATTAAAGAAATTTGGGTCGAATGAAAAGTAGTTGCGTTTTTTTATTTTTTTTTATTTTTTTTTTTTTTAATAGCGAAAACGCGAAGTTCAATTCGTTAGTATACTACGTGACGAATCTACGAACTATACATGTAGATATAAGTTGAATGTCCGAAAGAAATAAATCGCGTATCGTAGGTCGGGGATCAACTTATATATCGCGAGAGAAATGAAAAAAAAAAACTGTGACAACCTGTTAGCCTTGATGCACAGGAATCAGGACAAAGCTTGCTCATCTGAACGGACGCGTATCTCGAGGTCAACGGAAGTTACAACTTCCGATAACATATTAAGTATGTATAACAATATCAAATTTTTTTAAAATTTCCGGTTTATCTTTAGTCAAAAATCAACGTACGAATTCAACAGAGCGAAAATATTACAATATAGATAAATAATCGAGTTGGCAAAATACTTTTGCAGTCAAACCGCGATGGATGAAACGTTGCATTATCTAGGTTGTAGCGACGTGGATCGAAACAATGCATATTCATGACCCAACGTTTGTCATGCAATACATTTGTGTGTACTTACCTACTTCACTTACATCTATACGCGCAATATACACTCTTTGAAAGAGCATATATTGCGTGGTTGGCTCCAAGAATTACCTGAAAGAGTAGAAAAATTTCAACCATAGTATTGATCGAGGGGATGTTGACTCCCACTATTAGGGTGCAAATGATTTCAATTGAAATCGATTTCATGTGAATTCAAATGATTTCATTCACTTCGTTCTCGATTTCATTGACTCAATTCATGATTTCTTGAGAAAACAGCTCCTCGATATTGACAGTGAACTTTCTAGATTTGATCCCCGCAGTCTAGAGACCCGAGAGACCCTTGAACCAGCCTTAGGCGAAATTTCAAACATTGTTTCATTACGGTATAAATATATATCCACTGATCAATATAATATGGAACGGAAAATCCTTTCTCTTGTCAACGATACGTAAATCTGGGGTAGTGAAATTCACGCCTCGACATAGTATGACTAATTGTAAGATAATCGAGGTAAACCAAAACGAACAGTTCGTAATACTATATACCTACCTATTCAAATTCTGTGACGAAAAATGACCCACTAACCTTTAGCCGTTGATAATAGTCCGAAGGTTGATCGCCACGACGACTCTGACCTTAAAAACTAAATTAAATGGGACCAGTCTCATGAGAATTTCTGGGTTCTGTTTTTTTTTTCTCATAAACATTCCGAAGTGATGCTCAATGTTGAAATTTCGGTTAATTCTGATTTCATAGAATCTTTACTTAAATATGCTTCCGTCCCTTCAACTTCGTTTAATTCGAATTAAGTTTGCGGAAAAAGACAATTTATAACGCTAAATTCTTAGAAGGTGAGTTCATCTTACGTATATCAGCGGCTAATTGATATTCAAAGATGTGAAAAGTGACGTGCTGTTAGATAACGTATATTATATATAGTATATATACTATGAGCTGAAGAGGTCAACGAAATAGAGAATTCTAAATTTCGAAATAGATTAGTGACGTCAACGAAAGCACCAACTTTTTCCTGTTATGTGACATAACAGAGATCATATATATTCCTAAAACGTATTTATAACTTAGTATGCAACTGAACAATACTAAAACTTGAGGAAAAATTCTGAAAATAATCTTTGATAGAAATTTCTTTTATACCGAATCACCGTCGCCACATAGGTACGTGTGTCGTATGATTTTCCTCAACTAGCAGAAAAAAATAATGATTGTATTCGGTCATTTTTCAACACCCGATGTTGCAGATAGATTTAAAAATATATATACGTATCAGATTCGAAGTCATTGATCGAATTCAAGGCTGCGTCCTTAAGATCACTCTTGTTCACAGCCTCCGGATTCAAAAGTCAATTTACACAAGAGATTTCGAGGCCCTATATACTATATCATGCAGGTAATTCTTACTTATGAAGGTCAACTTAATTCCCCCGTTCGATTATACATACTGTAACGCAAATCCCTTCTCCTGTACTTGTCTACGTACGTACGTACACGCATGCATGTATATATTACGTAGATAAAGTGCTGAAATGTTTAAATTCTTCGGCAATAATAATTCAGTTGCCATTCTATCCCGAAGTGCCCAACATTCACGACCACAAGCACAACGTTAGCGCGCATCTATCACCTCATTCTAATCGTCTAATAAATCTATAAAGTACAAGGATCATTTCATATATCGTAACATATATTAACATAACTTTATTTGACTTATATTGACCATAAATTATGACACGTCATGACAGAATTTGAAATTTTATTCTAACTTCACGGTTACAGTATGCGGAGGATCGTTGCTAGTCAGAAACAAATTGATAAGGATTCAATGGGGTTGACGTCGGCGTTGGCGTTAACACTAATTTTAACACCCGCAATTTGCTACGCTGGAATTCTAGACCCATGGCAATGGGCTCGTAGCGATCGCCTTGAAGTCAACATCCCTTGGCTACCTTGTAAGTGATATAGATTTAGAGTTTTAGAAATGTAATTTTAAGCATGTCAGATATGCGCATGTTTTTTTTTTTTTTTTTTAATTGGAAACTATAATTTTCCTTTTTCTCCACAATATCAAAATTACAGTTGAGAACGAAACACGGTGTTACGAAGAATTGGGATGTGTGAATATCACCAGGAGCTGGTATCACCTAATTCATCGACCCTTCAACGTTTTTCCACTTCCCAGGGAAGTCATCAACACCAGATTCATTCTCTACACTAAATCGAATCCTACAGAAGTAAGAATTATTCCGTATCTCTATCGTCAAATAGAGTTTTTTTTTTTTTTTTTTTTTTTTTTTGTTCTTTGATGATTCATTCGAATACCCTTCTGAATGTTAATATTCACTGATCTATGTTGATGTAATAATTTAAATTGTAATCATCAACGTAGCATCTCGTAACACCTTCGCTAATTCGATGTATAATCATTAGATTTCCATTTTTTTTTTTTTTTTTTTTTCCAGGGACAAGTTTTAATAGTAGCTAAGGAGAAGTCAATTAGGCGTTCGAACTTTGACCCGAAACGCAAGACTAAGTTCATTATCCACGGTTTCATAGACACGCCATTAAGTAACTGGGTGAAGGTGAGTCAAGAACTATTATTTTAATAAATAGCAATCTAGTCGGGATGTAGAAAGTGACCAAAGTACATATAATATAACATATTCTAATAGTGACGGTAATGATCTCAAACTTTAAACTATTACACCATTAGTTCAACGTTTTCAAAAATTAATTAATTTAGCGCCTAGAGATCATGTGTGATAAAACTCTTTTATCTCCAACAAACAAGAAAATCCCTGCTCCAAATTTACCCAATTCAAATAGTTTTCAATGATTGTTTACATATGTATATTGCATATATATATACGGGCATATCTCTAGAACTTTTGATTTTGGTGATGGAGCATAGTTCCGTATACGTGTATGGTAACAAATGCTATACTTGAAACTCATTTTTCACAAGAAAATATATTATTTCAAGGGTAACTATAGTGTGTCAGCCGATTCGAACCATGACCCCGTCCGTTGTAATTCCAAAACCACGTAAAACACCAATTAAGTCAATGTGATGATTGACAATTTTCTTTTTTGTTTAACGCTACATTTCCTTAACCGAATTCTTTTGGAAGCTGTAAATTTTTTCTGATAATCTTACATACGTTAGTATTACAACGATATAGTGTAGGTAGGTGTGCCACTCATGGGAAAGGTAGAAAAAATTGTCAAAATAGTGACAGTGAATCGTTGAAATTTATTTAAAATTTACTTTTTTTCCCACGTAACTTTTTTACCGTTCGGTTTTGGAAAACGATTGAAAAGTACTATGTTCTACTTAATGTACTCTATAAATTGGTACCAGAATGGAATGTGTGCCTCTAATAGAAACAGAGTTATGAGTATTAGAAATTTAGTATCTGAAAGATAACTCGAGAGACAAAATCACTTTTTCAGCCGGCACACTTATTTATCTCAAGAAGTAGACGGTTTTTTATACTAGAAAACTGTTATTCTACACTTGTATAATATATTGGTAAATTGGTAAGTGTGTAAGTGAAGTCTAAATTACTTTTAAAGGCGAAAGTTTTGAAAAGTCAAAATTTGAATGAAAACACATATTATAAGGTGAACAAACGCTATTTCTGCTCTACGACCGTCGCGCTTTCTTTGTATACACTTTTGTCAGACGTAAGATGAATAAGAAATGAAAAAAGAACAAAAAATCATTAAAAATAAATCATTTTTATAGTAATTACTGAATTATTGTTTTTTCTAGTTATTTTCATAATTAGAAGAAATTTTTTTTTTTTTGAATTTTTGCTTTTTAAATTAATTTTGTAGATTTTTTTTCATTTTTTTTTTTTTTTTTCTTTATTTTTGCCTCTCTTACGTTACCGAGCTTGAAAACTGAGTTTCCAGACTCATTAAACAATAAGATAAGACCGGTTGAAGGGATGTGACACTACTTTTTTTTTATTTTTATTTTTTTTTTTTCAAAATGTCGAAAATGAAAAGTTCTAGAGATATGCCCACATATTCCTTTGATGATCACATTGTTATTAGACAGTGTATAAGCATAAATACACACTTTCTTTCACTTTACGAATATTGCATGCTAGTCATAATCTTACCGAACAAACATATCAAGGGTACCTATTAGAAATCGGCGGATTAGCTTATATGAAAAATGTTAATTATTCGCAAATAATTAGAGGCTGAATTCCGGTTCCGAGTAATTCCTGCATGATGAATAATAACTGAGATATATACTTAGACCATGACCTTGTGATGTAAACTTTGAATAACTTTCGATTATACGATCTTCAAACTCCCGCATTATACAGAATTGAGAAATCTCTGTACCTACTTATCTTCTACTGTCTATAAAGAACCAAGAGGTCACTGATTCCATTTCAAATCGTAACGAATTCTGCCCATGACTTCAAACCGTGCGATTTGTAGAAACTTATTAAAAGCATGGTAATTTTATGACAACAGGAAATGCGAAACGAGCTACTAAAGCACTTGGACTACAACGTGATCATAGTAGATTGGGCAGGGGGCAGTCTTCCCTTGTATACCCAAGCAACAGCCAACACTCGAATAGTTGGTCTTGAAATAGCGTATCTAATCACTCATCTCCAAGTGAGTAAACGTATTTAAAGTCGATCCTAAAATCGGCTGAAATTATTGCATACGACAAGCCCTACCCATATTGACTCTGAATTACAGGGTTTTTTTTCACGCATGATTAATCATTCCAGACAAATTACGGCCTGGATCTAAACGACGTTCATATTATCGGACATAGTCTTGGTGCTCATACAGCCGGATATGCAGGTGAAAAATTAGCCGGAAAGATCAGCCGTATCACTGGACTAGATCCGGCTGAACCGTATTTTCAAGGTATGCCAAACCACCTTCGACTGGATCCGACAGACGCCCAACTAGTCGACGTCATCCACACGGACGGAAAGAACATATTTTTCCTAGGTGAATATATACCTAAGGCATCATATCGACGCCCAATACGAATAACAGCACATTTCAGATTCCGGGTGAAAAAGAGCACGTTTCAAATTCCGGGTGGAAAAGAGCACATTTCAGATTCCGGGTGGAAAAGAGCACGTTTCAGATTCCGAGTGAAAAAGAGCATGTTTCACATTCCGGATGGAAAAAAACACGTTTCAGATTGAGAATGAAAAATAGCACCTTTCAGATTCACGCGAAACCTAGCACAATTCAGGCGAAGCGAATATTACTCATTAATAAGTGTCAGGTAGGTTTATTATGAAATTGGAAATGCACAATTATGCACAAAAACTCGATTCAATTTTATCATTGAATGATTAATTCAATCTTATAATAAACCTACCTGACACTTGCTAATAAGTAATATTCGGTTCATCCTGAATTGTGCTAGTTTTCGAGTGAATCTGAAACGTGCTATTTTTCATTCTCAATCTGAAACGTGTTCTTTTCCATCCGGAATCTGAAACATGCGCTTTTCCACCCGGAATTTTAAACGTGCTCTTTTTCACCCGGAATTTGAAATGTGCTGTTATTCGTATCGGGCGTTGAATATTGTCTTCTCTGACTTTTTTGAGAACGAAAGAGTCTGAATTTTATTTTCCTGTTTTTGCTATTATTTTCACTAGGTATTCCAGGATATGGAATGAGCCAACCTTGTGGGCACCTAGACTTTTATCCAAACAATGGAAAAGAGCAGCCAGGATGTACCGATCTTAGCGAAACGACTCCGTCTTTACCTCTGACATTAATTCGCGAAGGATTAGAGGAAGCATCGAGAGTATTAGTCGCATGTAACCACGTGCGTGCGATAAAACTCTTCACAGAGAGTATCAACTCAAAATGTCAATACGTTGCTCACGAGTGTGGAAGCTTCTCAAGCTTCATGCGAGGCGAGTGCTTTTCCTGTAAAAGTAACAGCAGTGTAAGCTGCGCTGTGATGGGATATCATGCTGATAATAGTCCGGCACTTCAGAGACAACAGAGTCAAGATCAGGACGATATGGCGCCACTTCTTGGATCACGATTCTTCTTTACCACTGGCAAAGAGGAACCGTACTGCAGTAAGTCCCGCTAATTATTCGGTATAGTTATCGTAGTTGGTTCAATTTCTTCATTGTTTAACAATCTTTTCATTAACCATAGGAAAACACTACAGAATTACTATCGACCTTGCAAGACCTCCAACAGCCGAAAGTTGGGTCCAAGGCTTTATGAAAGCAACTCTTCACGCCGATAACGGCGTCATTAGAAACATGGATCTCACCCCTAGGTACGTTTTGTGTAACACACGTAACCACTCATGTTTCATATTGTATCAAAAATGATGTTTGATGCAATTAAATTTCCAGGCACATACTACTACCTATCTTATTTATCACGATTCAATTAAAAACTTTCGTAGCGGATACATGAAGCTCGAGCATGGTACATCCGCAAGAATGGTTGTCTCACATTCTGGAGGTGCTAGTGGAGATCTTGGAAAAATAAGACGAGTTGAACTCTCGTGGGAATATGATATGGACGTATTGCAGCCACGATCTCTTTGCTTTTTTTGGTGCAACGATCGGCTCTACGTTAATAGCGTAGTTGTTGATATGATGGAGCTTCCTGGCAGAGGGTAGGTTGAAAAAAAGATCGATTTTTAGTGACGCAAATTTTACAAAAATTCAAATTTCAAATAGAAAAATGTGTTTATGAATTTACGAAACGATAAATATTAATCATTCCTTTGTTATATTTGATCAGGAAAAGGGAAGCGGACTTCTCTAGTAAGCTCTGTTCAGCAAGCAGACAGGAATATGCTGAAATAGCAAGCAGATCGAGTGCTTCGTTCGTTGATAATTGTTAGCTCAAGCTCTGTGAAAAAAAACGAAAAAAGTAAAGTGAAGAATAAATAATCCAAATTAAGACAAGTGCAAATGATCGATAAAATTAATTGGACTGATTAAGTTATCTCGCAGCCAATTATAATACTTGACATATTATCCATTCTTTTTTTTTTTTTGTTACTTATACAATAAGGTACTTTATACACATTCTCAGTCTAAGAAATCCTGCAGAAAAGTACGAAAAAAAAAACACTTACTTACACTAACTCTACTTAGAATTAGCGCTCGTCTTCACCAGTATTAATGTGATCATGTTTGTAGATAAAATTCTAGTTATTGTAACTGTATAAAGATTGTCGAATATAGTTTATCAGCTGTTGCCTTATTTTTGTTATTTTTTTTTTTTTTTTTTTTTTTTTTGACCGTTTTACGGCAGTGAGTCTCAAATGAATCGATATTATATATAAACGCATAGATACTTATTGCTGATTTTAAGGATTGCTGATATGTGTAACGAATGTAAATACCTATGATAGTATGTATATCGCTTAGCAACACAGAAAAAAAGGTTTACTTGAGCCAGGAAAATTATTTTGAAAAGACCGAAAATCTCACGAGCAAAGTAAAAATTTTTTCGAACCAAGGAAACTTTGTTGGCTGTAGAAGCAAATTTTTTTTCTTGACCGAAGAAAATTTCGGTTTTCAATGCGAATTGCAGAAAATTTTCGTGGGACAAAAAAAATTTTTTTTTTACTAATTTAATCGTTTTTTCTGTGAAGTATTGCTCATATGTGTATATTGACCGTATGTTTCTATAATAATTGTGTATCATCAATACATCGAGATACTATAGTAAGCGTTTTATACCTATTTTATTAGATAGATGTTATTATACCTATATAGTGTAAGTGCGCAACCCTTTCAAAATGAATTACCTAATAGTTAATATTTGTGATATTGTGCTGTAATAATTTAAGATATATAAGCCGCTATATGAAAAGGCGATGAAATCCCAGAATTAACAATTTTTCAGTAATTCTATTGATTGTATGTGACTTGCCCAATATGTAAATATTATTTTTAAAATATGAGAAGATAGTTTTAAATAAACAGCAAGAATGAATATACTAAAAAATATTTTTTTTTTTTCTAACAACTGCTTATACAGACTGATGCAACGAAAACTTTAGCAGCGTATTATACGATATGCTATATACTTCTTGATTGCTGAATGGACCTAAGCTGTCTGAAAAGTAAATAAATGTTCAATTTGATGTAAAATAATAAATCGTTGTTTCATTATTTTGGTATAATAATGTTCTAGTTTTCATTTATACTTAAATTTCGTCAAGAAAATATAGAATATATCATAGATTTCGAAGATGAAGAAGAAGAGCCTTATTTAAAATCAAATATATGGATCGGTGGTTGTTGTAAGTTGCAGATCAATGCAGCAGTAAGTTGTGAAGTCTTCTGAATCTCACCTAGTGTTGTTCTTAATTCCTATCAAATACTAACAACGGGTTTAATTAATCTCAACGATTATAATAGTTAACAATTTTCGCGGGTTTTTAATTATACGGCGAAATAACGTTCTTTTTCAATAGATTTATTTGTAAGCAATCATAAAATACGTTTCATGATCAAATATATATATAATAATGTTTATATACTGCGACGAAGTTGATTCCCTTGTCCTCTTTCGATGAGGAAAAAAAAAAATAAATATATATATTAAAAAAAAAAAAAAAAAAAAAAAACTAATTTATTTAAAAAATTAAAATCAATTCACTTCTTATCCCTCACCTACTATTATTCTTCACACTATTAAAAACAAGATTGATACATTGCAAATAATAATTATGATGAATTATTTTCATAGAATTTTTTTTTCTTTTTTGAATATGATCCCCAACACTTTTTCAGAGTTTCAATATTCTTTGATATTTATAGTATTGTTTATACTTTTTGAAAAGAAAAAAATTTTAATAACATAAAATACCACTGCGTGATATCAACTAATTTCCCCCACGTTAATTAGGAATCGTTGTATATTATTTGTTGATATCATTATAGATAATTAATAAGCTGCAGTTATATATATATATATATTAATTTTTGTTTTCCTAATTTTTTATCACATATCATAATTCTCGCAGCAGCAGTTTATCAAAAACAAAATAAAACCAAAAAAAAAAAAAAATAATTAAAATAATCAATAATCAATAATAATAATAATAATAATAATAATAATAATAATAATAATAATAAATTGATATGTTGTATGTATGTATAATGTATCTTGTTAATTTATATTTTAAAAATAAATACACAAATAAATGCTAATCCTTCGGAAGTATTTTACTTCATAATAAATCTTGTAATATACGATCATTTTTTTTTTTTTCTTTTTTTTTTTTCTCTCTCTTCTTTCGTTATACAAAAAGACCTCGCTGTGACGATTATTATCACGGCAGGGGAGTAGGGTAGGAGGGAATAAGGGAGGGAGGGTGGGTGGGTGGGAGTAGATATACACGGTAACGCATTATTTTTATATTACATGGGATTCAACAATGATCGAGTAAAAAAGCCATCGCAATAATAGCGCGGTAACAAGAATCGGTAAAATATGATATAGCGATATAATATAATAATAATAATAATAATAAAAATAATGATAATAATAATAATAATAATATTTAGTAATATACTAATATACGTTTATAAATAATAAATAGGAAATGAGTTGCTCAGCTTTGTAGACGTTTACATTAGACAATTAGTGGTAAAACTAGAAATAATTAGTCATGTAACGAAAATAATAATAATAATAATAATAATAATAATAATAAAAGTACTAATACAATAATAATGATAAAATTAATAATAGTGAATATACAGTTGTCGTTTTGGCATAGTAGTTGTTTTTTTTTTTTTTTTTTTTATTTTTTTTGTTTTTTTTTTTTTTAATATTTTTTTTTTTTTTCTTTTTCTGTCATCTAATCTAAGTAATCTAATAGTCAGTGAAGACCCTCGACCCACGCGGTCTCTAGAGATTGAATTAGGGTGCGAACAAAGGCCATCTCCTTCCTTGCATTTTCTAAAATAACTCTTGGATCCTGAGACGTACAACGTAACACATTCGGAGCCATCACCATCGCCAAATTACTAGCATCCATTTTTGTTCGGATAACAACTTCCGGCCTTGCGAATATCTGATTGAAAGAAAAGAAAGAAAATTATTAGTAGAGATTCATCAACACATAAGAATTCAAAAATTCAATTTTTGTACACATTTGAAAAATTAATATTTAACAAAAATTTAACAATTTTCATAAAATAATTTATCACTGATCATTCCCCATCCATCTACCTGCAAAAATCTTATGAGATGACACAGAACCCGACGGTTTAGGTCAGGAAGTCTTTCGACTAAAGCAGTAGCTGCTGCGGCAGCGGCTCTAGCATCGTCGTGCCTCATCGAAACGCATTCTGTATATAAAGCGTCGGGGATAAGAGGCTCGTACAGTTCCCTGACCCAAAGTTTTAGAAGAGAAGCTGAAGCGTGAGCATCTTGGGCAGCATTCGCCACTCCGCTATCTTCAAATCGATCAAGAGATGCTTTGAGAACGCTGACTTCATCTGCGTCTGCAGATACTCTAAAGATTCCCTCCGTCGTAGTACCGCCACGTAGCAACACTTGGCGTGCGAGAGTTGTCTGCACCCATGGAAGCTCTCTTTGAGGATATCTGTCTCGTTGTAAAGCCATAACTTCAGCAAGGGTTGCTCCGAACATCGATGCTCGAAAGATTTGAATCTGGAAAATGAAATGAATGCATTAATTTCAATCGCAAATATCACAAGAAGTCATCCTTTTCATATAAAAAAAAAAAAAGAAACTAGTCCAAAGACTAATCATTATCATCGTCATTACCCTGGCTTGGTCAATATCTTCGAGAGTAGCCTTCCGAGGTTGGCGTTTACCGTGTGCTCCGATACGTTGCAAACGACGGCAGGCCACAGTGGCGTAGTGACTGACTTGGACGTGTATCGGCCACTTTGGAACTTCGAGAAACTGGAAATCTGGGTCTCTATGCCTGTTCATGTAGCCTTCAAGGTACGGCTCGAAAGTAGCACTAGCAGGAACAAACGCGAGGCAAATAGCCATAAGCTCCCATCCTCTGCGGAGGCTTTCTTTGCGAGGATTCTCAGTTGTTTGACGACATATTTGAACGTAAAGTTCGTCGCGTAGCGGTGGTTTAGCAAACGTTGTATTCACTATATCCATAGCGACTCCGTCCAGGGTCATACCTACATTGGCTTTTCTATCTCCCATGTAGACCTGAACGAGTCTAAACAAATTGCAAGCTTCTCGTTTAAGAGGCTTTTCGCCGTCTCTTCCAGTTATGGCTAACATTGGTTGAGGAATAGGGTCTTTGGACCAGCTCAGCATATCGCGTACGCTGAATTTTTTACGAAATAGAAGTCTGAGACCCTTAGGTCTTCCGCAGTTCAGGTTCAAATTGTCTTGCGCGTATTTTTCTATGTCACCACCGCCTCCGTCTCGTCTCACTTCGTCAAAGTCCGTTGATCCTATCCCTGATTCGTTACCAATACTCGGTGTTGTTCCTATTCCAATTATTCCGGTTGATGGTGGCAGAGAAATCGGCCTCACGGCACCCGCAACTATACTCTGTGGGAATTCAAGAATAATTTATTAATTACAGTTTTTGCAATCTAACGGATTCATACACCTCGAAAAGAATATTTTTTTTCCAATCGCTGATATGCTTTGGAGAAATATTATGTTGAACCTAGTTTTCTAATCATCTTTTCAAAGTTATCTTCAAGATTTATACACCCCCTCAAACGAAGACTCACCTCTGTGTGAGAAACGATAGTTGGTGGCGGAGGGGTTGCCGGTGGCCTCGTCAGAGTGTCTGCGGTATTGTAATAAGTAGCCAAACCTGCCGTATCATAGTTGCCCAAATCTGTAATTGTATAGAATTGTAAGTAGTCAAAATCGCATAGAAAAATTGGAATTTTTTAGTCGACTACTTGCCTGCGTAATGATCTTCGAGATATTCCTGGCTCGAAGAATCACCCTGATTACTAGCTGCTTCGTCATCTGCAAATTGATCGTCGGAATCATCGTCAACTCTTCCCCCAGCTCCTCCGCCTCTGCCACCTTCCTCGTCTAAAGAATCGTCTCCCTCCTCCACCAGCAAAGGATCTCCGAACCTATAGCAACCTGGAATTCCAAATGCAACGATATTATAAGAGATGGGGGTCTTCTAAAAATCCGTTCACGTTTGATGTAGGGTATTCTTGGCTGTGATAAAGAAAAACGATTTGTTACTGTATAACGCCACTAATTATTATACGCATAATTTCAAACTGACATAGGTAGTAAAAAATTTCATAATACCAGAGAGCTTTGCCTGCTGAAGAATGTAATGTTGAAGAGGTAACAGATGGTCTGCATCTACTAATAGATTCCCATAATAGGGTGATGGCGGAGGACTAGGATTTCCATTACTCTTCTTCTTCTTTCCATTCTCGCTTTCGTCAGCTCCAACAACTTCTTCGCATCCCATACTGTTGCTGCTACTGTTTGTGCTACTAGTATCATTGCTATTACTATTACTGCTATCTCGCGGCTGTGGCTGAGGTTGACCAACCAGATATCTCTCATGCATAGAATCGTCGTCTCTATCGCGCCTCCTGTTCTGCTGTTTTTGCTGCTGCTTTTGCTGCTGGACAAAACTATAGCTACGAGCTATCGGCTGCGGCGTACCTAGAAGTAAAGTAAAGCAATGATTTTTAATAACAATAAGAAATTTGTTCAACAATTTTTGGTTCAAATAGTTGGGAAAAAATAAGCTTCGAAGCTTACGGTCAATAGAATTGTTGCAGGTAGTCCGTCTGAGGTCTCTTTCTCTTTCGCTGACCTCCAGACTTCTCTGTTTTGAAACATTAGCGAGAATTCCTCCGGCTCCTCTGATTAAACTTTTATTAGTCTCTACCCTCTCCGGTGGTACTGCGCCATACTTTTCTCTGACGTTAGCTTCCGACAGAGATACGGAGCCGTGATGAAGTCTGCTGACGCTACCGGTGCCTACTTCTGGCTGTCTGTTACGATGATGAATAGAACTGGGGTAAAACGATGTAGCGTTTGTTTTGTCTAGACTGTTTACTCTCTCCCTGTGATGCAGATCACGTTCTCTGTGGTAACGATTCCCCGTTGTTTCCACCAAGGATCCATATTTGTCAACTTGGGGCTTGTAAACTTGACCAACTTGTACCTCGGGTGGACGGTAGGGTGGCATTTCTTGTCTAAAGCCTCGTGATTCCATCAACGACTCTCTGTACGGTGACGTACTTGGCTCAGGGCCATACGACCCACGGTTGTTGTCTTTGCCTAAAAATAAATATCTCATGAACACGGGTACATCGTACTAAGAAAGTAACCACTTAGAAACGAGTTGAGACAGAGAGAAAATTGGCTTGACATCAGAAATAGAGAATTCTTTAATTCTTTAATTCTTTCAAGTTGAACTTGGTCTTAGAGATTCTCCTTCGTTCAATTCTTACCATTCTTACTTCTATCAGAGTCGAGATTAGCCCCCCTTATTTCCCTCTGTGGTTCGACGAAGGTCTTTTTCTTGAATAAAGGAGTGCTAGTTGAAAGGGACAAGCCGAGAGGCGGAGAGTCGGTTTTTGGTTGAGATTTTTGGTTTTTAACACTCTCTAGAGTGCCGCTTTTGTGGGTTCGATTTTCTAGGGTACCAGATTGCTGTCTAAGATGAGATGACGGCGGAGGTATCGGCTGTGTTTGTCCAACTGAACGATGATGGTGACGATGAGGTGAATCCAGCAATCGATAGCCAGATTCCAGGGAAGTACGACTGTGCGATACCGAACTATCACTCGAACGTCCAGAATCCTGAATTGAGATAAAAAAAAATTGAATTAAGAAATTTTTCCCAGCAAAATTGTATAATAAAGAATTTGAAACATTTTTCTCGTGTCTCAAACCTGGGAGTGATTATGTTGCCGTCTAGCTGCCGGTTGTTCATGATGTCTATGATGATGCCGATTGTTATGGTGATGATGGTGGTGATGGTGGTGCCGTCTAGACGAAGGTGAAAGTGAAGGAGGTGAGGTTTGAGCATCGACTCCGACCCCAGAACCTCGAGGTCTACAAGCGCTTCCGACCTGCTGCAATGTTATGTAATTTTTTTTTTTTGTATTTGATCAGTTTTATTGTAACGAAGAAATGAGACCAGTGTTTTATAAAGAAAAACTTAATGTCTGAGATGCAAAATTTTAGGATCACTGACTCACTAGTGTCGCAGCTAGATTCGGACTCTCCTGAAAGGGGAAACGTGCAACTCTACCAACTGATGAAGTTGGAGTCTGGGTTGAAACGGACTCTTTTTTCTTTGGCTCGTTTCCCCTCTGTGTATCGCCACCAGGTCCAACAGGCTCCGTGTTCTGTTTCAAAGTCTGTAAATCCCATGACGTTATTTCAAGCTACGTCATTCATCGACCATTCGATGCAGAAAAAAAATAATAACAAAAAAATCTTTTGAAAACTAATTTGATAACTATAAACGTCCCATTCAGGTAGCATTCTCAAGTGATAATAATATAAAATAGAAACAAACACATGGCTAATAATAATAATTAACTACAAAATTAATTATAATCAAAAAAGTTTTGACTATATAATTTTTGAACTATTTCTACCGATACATAGTTATAATTTTTTATAGGTCAACGCATACATGTATGTACAAACAGTGATAAGTGAACTGATAAATTTATGACAGTGGATAACTGGAGTCTTCATTCTTCTCTGTATTTTCCCATGAGCGTGAAGCTGTTAGATAAGAAAATTGATAAATAAATAAAATACGAAAAAGAAAAAAAAATTGGGGTATAAGAATTTATGATTAAATTTATTCTATCCATTGGGAGTGGAAAGAAAAAATTGATTCAAGAATAATGTGAAACGAGAATTTTACAAGTAAACGCTTCAACGCGATAATGATATGATAAGAGAAGAGGGGGAGGATAAGAAAATTCGATCACACGAAACACAATGGTTTTCATATTTAAGTTATATCAGAATTTTACCCAAGAATAGAAGTTAGCGAGAGTGTAAGATGTGTGGTGGGTTGATGTATCATACGTGGGATGGTATAATATAAACCAGAGTTTTTTCTGCCAGCTACCATCATCTATTTATAGTTCACAGCATAGCAGAGGAGTAACATAGCTACTTATCCTACCTCAGTTAAGTATAGGTGAGCCGGAATGTTAATTTATGTAATATGTATAACAGGTAAATTACATATAATAAATATATATTTCAAAACACAAAAAAAAAAAAAAAAAAAAAATCACAATACAAAATTCATACTATAAAAATAAAAAAAAAACTTTACACAAATCATATCGTCATTTTATTTTGTTTACCTGCAACTTGGCTAGTGGTATGATGTCACAATCGGTGGGACGGTGCCAAACTGTTTTCTGAGACGTTGCATTATAGTAGTAAAATCTTGACGTATTTTGATCAAACAATTCCCACCACTGGTTATTGTCTGTCTTCTTACTGTAATTATATTGATAATTTATATTTTTTTCTGTCTTTGTTTATTAAAAAAAAAAAAAAAAAAAGAAAAAAATATTGGAAAATGATTTATGTATATAAATTTCAGAAATTTGTAGGAAAAATATTGTTTTCAAATTTTTGTTATTTTGAAAGAGAAAATTTTTTATTTTTTATTTTTTTGCTTATAATAAACTTGGTTCAGATTTGTTAATAATAACTGGCTAATAAATACACCGCCGCCTAATTCAAGAATAGAAAACTTGTCTAACTACCTGGAAAGCTTGGAATTGAAAGTTTTTAATTATATAGAACACATGTGTCTTGTCTTACACAGGAACTCCAGGCGGGGGATCCCATACACATTCCCCAGTGGTCAGGTTGGCATACATGTGCTCCTTGGTACGGGGTTCGATGATTTCCACCCATTCCATCCTGCTGTAATTTTAATTGTTTCACATTTTCATTTTCGAATAAACAGTCGCCTTAATTTCAGATTACGTTACAATAGTGAAATTATATGTAAAAAAAATTCGCGACCTAATTAAAGTAACTTTTGTCTGACACTTGACATCAGATATTACTAAGGAATTTTAGAAGTGTTAGGAATTTTTTTTTTTTTTTTTAATTTTTGCTCAATCAATTGATTTGTAAAAAAAAAAAAAAAGAAAAAAAAAAAACTAAAGTACAAAAAATTTTTGAGACCGATTTCTGAGCGCGTTGATAAATATGATAAATGTTTAATTAAAGTTAGCCGTAATATAGGTGATAGATATAATAAATAATTGAATAAATTCTTATGTGTGTTAAAAGGCGAGTTAAAGGGACATTAGACATAAGGGGGAACCCCCCACCCTATTCTCGCGCCCATAATAAATAGGAAGGTTTGGATAGGAGGCTGATGTCATGCAAGCAATTTAATTGGTTCAATTGACGTAGTTCGAGGTATCAAATATCCAGAAATTTAATTAATGAATGAAGTTTCTCTTACACTAATTCTAAAACAGTTATAACAAAGTTTCTATCAATATGATAAAGCGATCTACGAACGAGAAGAGACACAGCAGGGCTGTGGTCCACCCTATAGGCACTATCCACTATTCAACTATTGATTTACACTGACACTGTGAACTCACTCAAACATTTATCGTTATTAATATATTGATGAAAATTAATATCCTCGTACCTGTCGGATGCCATATCGAACGCGATAAATCACCACTTCACTTCACTAATAAACGACACTTTATTTAGCCATTCCATCACAATGGTCTCCGGCTCCGCAGCCGCAGAGTCGTCGCACGAATATGTTCATCGGCCATGAGCCACCATCTCCGGGTTGATACTACTATAATATTTGACCTACTCATTATTTCATTATTATTATTCGACTATAGGTGTTCTTATAGCTATAGATATTAAGCCTTTATTTATATATATTCAAATTTGTTATTAACTTTTTATTATGGGTTGATGTTAGTTTATTTATCGTCATTTTTAAGACTGTTAAATACGATATTTGACTAGTTTCTATCAGTATCATTTGACATTTGACACCGGACCATTGTATTTGAACATTGTGTTCAAATTTTTTGTAAATAAACACTAAGGAGATTTCTTTTAAATATCGATAAAATGAACGCAAGACCCGCGGGACTCTCCGACGACGATTCTGAAGATGAGGGTTTCTCGTTTGCCGACGATTTTAAGGTAACATAACCTTGTATTATACTAAGAAATAAATTCTATGATTACACGTGCTGTCAAAGTTTGGTTAAAAAACATTACTTTTTTAAGTATTCGACATCGTACTAAATGCTGAATGAAATTTTTAGCACTTTATAAACTAACAAAAAAAGAAAACCCCTCGTATCGAAATTTGGATTATTTCTTTTAGCCTTCATATCGCAAAAGAGGACAAATTAAAACATCAACAAAAATTGAAGCCCAAGAAAGTCAAACACACAAATCATGCGTCAAAGACGAAGAAGAAGAAGAAGAACGAGACTTTCAATTCCAAGTAATGCATGCTTGTATGACCGGGCATCTGGATACTATAAACGAATACGTTAGACGTGAGTATATTTCGCAAAAAAAATTCCAAGTCTTTTAAAAGAAAAAGAAAAACAAAAGAAAAGTTTTCAATTTATACTAAAAAAACCCAAAAATTATCCATCGATTCTCAGCGTCAAGTCTCGGCATTGTTAGACTAGCCAAGCCGTCTATCTGTCGTAGTTTTCTATGATAGTTAAGCGTCAGCTAGCTGTGTCGAGATGAAACCCTTGGTGAGATCGACTACAAGGATGGGAAAATTTGGGAAATATTTGGAAGAAGTGAATTTTTTTGGCCTTCCTTGAGAAAATTTTGTAAACTAGTCTGATAACAGACGGATCGATCCTTATTTAATACATGTTTCATTCCATTGTGCTAATACACTAATTTTCTATTTAATTATAATCAGTGGGTCACAGCGCCAATGATTTTTTGAACAGTGGATGGACGCCGTTGCTGTACGCTGCCTCATCGGTTCATCCGGAAGTAGTAGAATGTCTATTAGCTTTAGGAGCCAATCCTAACAGACACAAAGGTCAGACATAGAAATTAGAATTTATTATTATAACTGAAAATGTATTATGAATGTGAAAGTAAAGTAAATTGTTGTGTTTTCATCACATCTTAAATCTGTTTTTGTTAGATGGATTCACTGCTTTGATGGCGTTGTGCAACTCGAACACTGGGACAACGGACGGATATCTCAAATGTTTAGAACTGTTGATCACAGCGAAGGCGGACGTTAATGCAGTTAATAAACACAAGTAATTTATACCACATGGATACGGTGTGATTGCATCCGTTAGACTAACACAAATTTGCATTTAATTATTATTATTACTAATCGGTGTTGAATTGATAAACAGAAAATCAAAATCGTTCGCTATAGTAGCGAGATTTCTATTCATAGCATATTAATTTTCATTAGCGAAACTGCTTTAATGCTAGCCTGCAAAGGGAACAAGCCTGAGCTAGTCAAGGAGCTCGTGAAATATGTGGATAACATCGATCTTACCAACAGCGAAGGCCAAACGGTGAGAAAATTAGATCTCCGCGAAGAGCAAAGAATCTTTGATCTATTTTTGGCGTAACAGTTAGTCTATGAATAGTTATCAATTAAAATACAGCGCTTAGTAGTCAGCTAAGCATTCTCATTGTATACATAGACTCTAATTATACCCTCCGTTGTATTATCACAGGCATTATTCTACACGGTGATAGCCGATAGGCCTGAAATATTAAAGATTTTGTTGGAAAATGAGGCAGACATAACAATCAAAGATAGAAATAACTGTACAGCAAGAGATATAGCAATCACTAAGGGCTACGAAAAGGTAATTAAGGAATTGAAAGAAATATTTCAAGTAATGAATAAATTATTCTGCGTTATCTAATTGATATAACAATAGATCATCGTAAAGCGCATATTACTTGGGCAAATACTGAATAATTTCTAACTTTTAGATAGCTTCATTGCTGAGCACAGAAAGCGACGATATTTTAGAAGCCGCTGAAATATCTGAGACTGTACAGTCTTACAGCTGGCGAGATATGTTCCCTATGCTATCTACAAAGACAGAGAAATATGTGAACTTTGATATAAGTACAATTTTATATGGCATGGGTATGGAAAGATACAAATGTCTATTCGAAGGAATAGATTTAAAAGTTTTTTTGAAACTGACCGAAGAAGATCTTGTACAACTGGGAATTGATTTGCCATTTCAAAGAAAACAGTTTCTAGAAGCACTACACAAGTTTCACGTCAAGAGTTGGAGCACCCAAAGCATCGGTGCGATCAAAAAGAGCTTGCCTTACACGTGAGTTCTAAAAACCATTCCAAGTTATAAGATGAATAAAAGAACGATAAATTTCTCTCTCAAAGGTCTGATTTCATTTAATTACCTTTCAGACTTTACGACGGAGTTTTATCTCTGGGGAATGCAGCTAAACAAATTGGAGTAATCGGTTCCAGTATCAGATTTATAAAGAATAGTATTGTCGGAGCGAGAGAAAAAGATCTGAAACTAACTGATCAAGACAAATTGAAGTATAGTAGAGAGTTGATAAAAACTCAAGAGTCTTTACTCTCACTTGAAAAAGAACTAAAAAATATGAAAACTCTTGCTAAAAAGGTAAGGTGGTGCACGCCATGAATTTATAATTTGATTATCTAATTGATTGAAAAATAATTTGTTTGTATTTTTCAGATTAATAAAGACACAAATTTAGGACCTCCCGCTGACTACATAGGGCCAAAAAAAAGGAAATCTAACTGGACAATAATCTTGAGTATCACATTGATAGTAGGAATCTATCTTTCGAGAACTACTTATGTTCGAAGAATATGGAATGAGTAGAAATTTATGGGTGTTGAATGATTATGTATGTGATTATGATGTTAAGGACTGCAGGTCGCACAATCTACTTTTACGTTTGTATTAAGACACTCTTACGTTACCTGTAATTATTGTGATTTATATTGTATTGATTAGCTTTATAATATTTTATGTGCCATCGTACTTATAATATTGATAATAAGAATTCTTAAATGCGTTTGTCCGCGCATTCATTTATCAAAACTTTATTTCACGCTATGTCTTAACGCTAGACGTTCAACATTCGCAATATAATTTAGTCTTAGCTTCCTTACTTCCATTATTGTATTGTCTTCTATTTCTCATAGTAGAAATACCCGAACAATAAACAATTTCCATAATTTTCTGTTTAAAAAATCAGGTCTTCTAACTATTTTGCTAAAAAACAATTCAGCTATCGTTAGTCAATTTTATTGATTATCAATAGATACTATAGTACAGGGAAAAAGAAAAAATTCCTCAATCACTTAAAAGGACAAAATCTTAGAAATTTATCTAACTAAGACTAGCTAGCTTGGCCATAAGGGGAAAAAGTTGATGGAATGTGGGCTGATTTCGTTGGCGAACAGCCAACTGGTAACGTTGAAGAGGACCGCTGCTCAATGCCAATCTCTCTCTCTCTGCAGGATTGGCATCCAGCCATTGAGATAGCCGGCCTACCGACCAACCCGCGCTCTGAAAATATTTTTCAATCAAATTAGTATTCCGTTTCAATTTCTGTTTATCAATATTAAACAAATAGTTTTTTTTGGCCATTCACAGCGTATTTCATAAATGTAATTAAAAAATATACCTGATGAGGAGAGGGAAGGTCGCTCGGTGCACCAGAGAATAAATGCAAAAGAACTAGCGAAGAAGGTACGCTGCCTTCGCCCTCCAACACTCTCTGTACCATTTCTTCTGGTGGAAGTGGTAGTAGTGCTCTCAAAGCTCTGAGAACTCTGTACTGTTGTTGTTCAGCCAAACCAAGTTGACCGCCTCGACACAGTGGCATAACAGCAACTTCCATCTAGAGAAAAGAACATTGATGTTATTGCTATTGTTTAGCTAAATTAATTAAATTGATAACAGAATGCAGTGAGATTATTGAACGAGAATCTCCACCTGATTAAAATCAGCAATTAGTTTAGCTCTGCCATAATCGCTCAACGGCCTGAGAAGGCAGGCGTGTCTAACGAACAGCTCGATACATCTGGAGGCCACGCTCTTGCAACTGTAAATCAAAACATGGTTTCATTAGATGTGTTTTGAGAAAAAGTTAGCGACTAAATTCATCTAAAATAATTTAACATACCATTCGGCAACGATTGTTTGATTTTTGTACGGAACTAAGAACGTGTTAACAGACCGGAGTATGAAACCTTGTAGCTCACGCATGTACAATGAACTTCCAATATCTTTTCCTAAAGGACTGCCTGGTCTAACAAAGATTAAATAATAACAATATATTAAAATTACAAAAAAACAAATCCGAGACGAGTCAAGAACGAAGAATATTTTAACTCATAGCTCACTCTCTGAACTCTGTATCGTCGTGCATTGTCAGGAGAATACTTTCAACGGCGTCGTTGATGGAGGCTAGTAGTGGTGCTAATATGCCTCTAGTTAATGTGTCTGTGTGTTCTAAAGCCGAGGCTATAACTGCGGCTCCACCAACGGGTAGACTACCAGCCATGTTAGCTATGACTCGTCCCATTTGGCTGGAGAGATAATGCAGCAGATTTGCGAGAGTAACGTTTAACTGTTGGCCAACAGTCGGTGTGTCGATAACTTGACTCGCCTCTCCTCCAGTCACCAAACCTTGTTCACATTTTAGGCAAAATAGTCGCACTGCTTTTCCAACATTACGCGCAACTACCATTGACAATCCTTCGTCTACCAGCGATACACTCAGTTCACTGAAAACAAAGGATTATTAGTTTTGTTACTGAAATTATAGACATTGAACAAAGCACATGAATGTTTGAGAAAATATTCGAGATTATATCTACGTAAAATGAAAATTGCCAAGATAGGAACCTGGTCACAGTACGAATCAGGCTATCGATTTCATCTGGACTGGGTGCTCCGTCGCCAGAAAACATCGTGTGTACAGGATCGAGAAGTCTGGATACCGATCTTGATAGATAGGCATTTTCAAACGGCGACAATACGTCTCGGCTGAAAAGTTTTAGAACAATCTTTAAAATGGATTGCAAATGTTTATCGATAGTTAGTTTATTGAGATTCGAGCAGAGCCTCACTTTATTGCATATAAACCAATGGCTTGCGATCGGTCTTTCAAACGTTTACTAAGATCCAGATATATTCTGAGGAATTTTGGATATTCTCCTTCTAAAGCCTGCTTGATGAATGACGATCCTGTAAATGAAGTTTATCAATATTTGTTATAACATTTCCTACGAGCTATCCGAAGACCGATTATACCTTGAGAACGTTCGATGAGAATCTTTGCTAGAAGACCGGTAACATCGAGCCAAAATTTCTCCGACAAATTATCAAATCCTTTTGAATGATGTTCCAGTAAAATTCTTTGCAGCAATTCGATCTGCGCCAATAATGAATTAGTACAAAAACTGATATACCCAAATATCACGCTTGTTATAACTTTCAAATCCAATAATTTCGGACCTGTATACATTGCGTATGAACTGAATCTTGGAACAGCCTTTCCAAATTAGCCCAGAGTCTTGTACGAAGATTACCAGACGATCCAGGAGAAGGAAGAGCTGCTCTACCTGGCCCACCTCTCTTACCAACGTCTTGATTAGTCGGTACAGATATGTCCAAAGCTTCTCTAGCCATTTTCTCAACCTCGGAAAATGCTTGAGTAGAAATGGTCTCTACCGCGCTATCCAGTATTCCCAAATTCGAGAATACCTGAACAGCAGTACCGACCTAAGCAAACATACAATGTCTCAGAAAACATTTACTGACTGGGAACAATCGGAAAGCCAATTATTCTACCTGTGATCGATCGTTGGACTGTAAACCTTGAGATAAAGTATGAGTAGCTATTCTCTGCACAGTTGCTCTATGGACTTTAACTGCTCTCTGATCTTCCGCGACTACATCTAGTCCGCTTAAATCCGTATCTGCCATCAGTTGCTCTGCGCAATATTTTTAAAAATGAAAAACTGGCTCTAGAAACTGCGGGGATTGTGTTGAACCTTAATTTACTAGACTACCTAATTCGTGCAAGCTATTAGCTGCTTTAACAAAATCTGGGCTAGCAGTTCCGCTGCTCATTTGTGACTGCAAGCGTCTGGAGAGATGCTGCATCCTCGTTACTCTTCGAAGAAGGTCTGAAGTTTCGTGAAGTCGAGATAGAACCAAAGTTTGCGTCTCAATTCTGTTAAACGGCTCAACTATTTTACCGCGTAGTCGTTCGACCGCTGATAACAAACTCTAGAGGCGAGAGAATCGGAAGTGAAGAAAGACAATAATTTAAGGTCTGAATATACTTTCTGATTTTTTTTCAATGTTATAAGAGGCTGAAATATCGCCTAAATATTTACTTGAACATGTGCTTGCATGGTGGAAAGAACTCCTTCCAATTTTTCCACCCAAGTTGCCTGTGATAGAAGATCTTCATGATTGGCAAGTACCTGGTTCTGCAATTCGGCATCTAAGACTGCTATGGCTATAAAGAAATAATTACGTCTGTTTATAAAGAAAGAAAGAAAAATAATTGACGAACGAATAACGCAGAGTAATTTTTGTTTATTTTTAATTAAACGTCAATTCTTACCTTGGCCGAGTTTGTTGAGCTGTTGAGCGACCGATAGTACTTGGTTGAAATTAGTCGCTTTTGTTTCACCTCCGAGAAATTGTTTGAAGAATTCTATAGGATTGAATAATGTGTAAATTAATTTTTTGTCGTTTTTATATTATAGATATTCATTTTTATTTACGGTCTTATTGTTTACCGTCATTTTCAATCGTCTGCCAGTTTGACACGTCGCTCATTTTTCAGGTTAGATTAGGTCAGGTTAGGTAAAGAAAATAGCATTTATATTATAATATTATATCATAGCAGAGAAAGTGGGAAACAATTTTTTCTCATTTTCTTCGATTTATTCAACGGTTATTATCAGTATTTAATTATACATAAATATTGAACCACTTTTACTTCTATTCTATTATACAGCGACTATACTCCAATTTCACATCACATCACATACGTGATTGTGATACGGTCCAAGCGGCTTGGAGTGGGGGAAGGGGATTCCCTCTGCTAGCGTGAGATTTTAGGGTGATCCTTAATTTGAAATTCGAATATGACCATTTCATGCGGATTTTTGACAGCCCGTTTCCCAGCTAAAACACATCAGATCGATGTGAAATTGATATCAGTGACGCAGAAAAAGTGCACGGAGGGCATGATGCTCTTGGATTTCCAAAAAGCGAAAATGTTTCGGGTGTTTTCATATTTATCAAGTATAGCGTCAGCATCAACGATTATTCGTTACAGAGCACTCTCGATATAAAACTGTACATTTTTTTTTCGCTTTTTGGAAATCCAAGAGCATCATGCCCTCCGTGCACTTTTTCTGCGTCACTGATATCAATTTCACATCGATCGGATGTGTTTTAGCTGGGAAACGGGCTGCCAAAAATTCGAGGTGTATAATTCACCTTTCATATCCCCTTAAGGCCCATCCCTAGTCGCCCACCTCCTTTTGGTCGAAATGTGTCACATTTTGATTATTATCCGAGCCCAGGCGTCAAAAACGCAAAAAAGGCCAACGCTGCGCGAATTCAAATTCAATTCCGAACACATACGTCCAAAAAAATGTTAGTTTCGTGCGAAAATAGAGTCTACAGATGGTTTTTACATTATTCGAATGTTTTCGAATTCGATTTCCTCGGCGAATCATGTAAAAACCATCTGTAGACTCTATTTTCGCACGAAACTAACATTTTTTGGACGTATGTGTTCGGAATTGAAATAGAATTTGCGCATCGTTGGCCTTTTTTGCGTTTTTGACGCCTGGGCTCGGTTAATAATCGAAATGTGACACATTTCGACCAAAATGAAGTGGGCGACTAGGGATGGGCCTTAAGCTGAACGCGCACTATGCGGAAGCGAAGCGAAACGAAGTTTTCATTAATATCCTTTCTTAGGAGTGTCCGTGCATACTTCCATAAAAAAACATAAGAAAAGCATGTTAATGAAACTTCGTTTCGACATAGTGCGCGTTGAGCTTTATGCTAGGGTAATTCGGAAAGAATATAGGAATTCTTGATAGGAAAAATAGAACACAATGAGACACAGGTTTTGATAAAAAAAAAAATATATATATTTTCCGTGAGCGATGTTAGAGATTTATAATCAGTATTATATTAAAACTATTCGGTCACTTATGTTTGAAAATAACAGGGATAAAATAATCTTCATCTAACTAATCGTATTCGTGTTATTTCTACTTTTATATACTTAGACGCTATAATAATGGTGTAATTACATGATAAGTAGGTAAGAAATTTGAATAAAAAATAAAATCAATTTTTTTTTTATGTTTGCGTCTACAAATTGTGTTTTGATAATATTTTAAAACAAAAAATGGACGTTGATTGATGAAAACTTTTATTTGGACAGAAGAAGAATTCCGTCAGTCTTCATCACTGTAATTTTAACTCATATGCACATTTTTCTTTGGCTAGATCAAAATTCGAGAACTTTTTTTTATAATCGATATATCTGCGCCACAGGTTTGATGACTCAATTTCTAAACTTTCCACGACCCTTGGGTTTGAAAACTATGAAATCGTCATCATCGTCATCGCGTTTTTGAGACGGTCCTGGTCTATCTTGATTCCACGCAACACTCGCAGCTGAGTTAGGTGGTCTGATCAAAGCGGCGCCCTCGCTACGTCCGTTATTCAAAACCCCAGCAGCTCCTCGTAATTTTGGGGGAGATTCAAGTGGTTCTGATTTCACAGATGCAAAAGAACGATTCAGCGATGCAAACCGGTCTGAATTATTCGGAAATGTTGCTGGAAGTGTAGTCGGCTGACGTAACGGCTGTTCATCGTTGATTATCGGTTTTTCATCACCAAACTATTCAATAATTCAAAATTAGTTACTATTTGTATCAAACATTGGTGGAGATTTTAGGAACATGTTATATCAGGGTGGTCTTTGATTCAGTCATATTTGAATTTCAATGCTCCCATGGGCCAGAACGACTTCAAATATGAATATACATTTTAAAAAATGTAGTCAAAACCCATGGTTCCTATCTTAATTCTAAGTATTGCTCCAAAGTTGGTAGAATATATTAATTGACCTGATGGAATGTACAAAAAAGACATCAAGTTACAATTTTATGAATAGATATAAAGATGGAGTGATAAAACAATGTTGTTATACCTTTGGTTCCTTTTTAATTGTTGGAACCCCCTCGTCAAGTGCACGGAATTTTTGACGTTGTTGTACCCTGCATTTCTTTCTTTCGCTTCGTGTACCGCCAATGAAACTGTATATAATCGGTGCCTCATCGGTTCTTGTAGTAGGTTCATAAGTTCCGCAATAATCCTGTATAATAATTTCAATAAACAAATATTATCATCATTATTATCATTATTATTATTATCAAAGAATATTAAATGATGAGTTATTATCATTATTATCAATAATTTACAATAATACATGAAAAAAATGTTTTTCCAATATTTTGATAATAAATTTCTTATTAATATGAATTCAGCTAACATTGTCCCAGTTTTCTTCTTGTGGTGGTAGTACAGGTTCCGGTGGCAGTTCAATGACGTGATTTTCATTAGGCGTAACGTATTTAAAATTGTCGATGATCCCTTTGCTGGGACATGCTTCCAAATGAAATTGAAATTCCTGTACGTTTATCATATGTGTAGCGTTGAACGGACATACTTCTTTTTTTGCATTTGGATGCCCTTTACGACATTTGGTAACATGAAACTGTATACGTTTGCGTGATACTCTGTGAGAGTCATTGTACGGACATGTAACAAGACTCTCAGGGTCAGGCTCGCCGACTAAAGGATGAGAGGTAGGCATTTTTTCTGCCTCAAACTATTCAGAACCTGTGACAAAAAAAGAATAAAAAAAAAAAAACAAAACAATACAATACACTTTCAAGCATACCATATAAGGTCACGTTTCAAAGTTCATATTCATATTCTATTTCTTAAATACATATTTAAATTTTATATAGAAAGTGGAATTGACTTACGATACGAATCAAGATAGTTACGTCAAAGACGTGTCAGTTCAGTTAATTCATTAAATGAGAGAGAAAGAGAGAAAAAGCGAGTCAGTGAGAGAGAAAGAGAGAGAGAGAGAGAGAGAGGGGAACAGTGTTTTAATGCCAAACAGTGATGACACGACCCTGTTGAGTAGAAATTATAATCAAAACTAATTTTCAAAGAATATGAGGTTGTCAGAGTTACTATTGGTCAGATTCGACTGAATTTTGATTCCGCGATGATAGATTAGTTGTTAAATACTTACCCTGACTATAATTTTGCAATCTTAAATGGCGCACTCGATCAGTCTGTACTCTGGATTGCTGAAATGGAAGTGGTAAGTACTAAAGGCGTATTCCGAAATGCAACCAGGCTTGCGGTTGTATCGTTTCATCCTTGTTTATTAAATGCGATGAAAAAGGATGCCAATATCGAACCGTAACCGTGGTTGTATTTCGGAATACGCCTTAAGTTGGTAACTTAGGTTGGCAACACATCGAACCGGAAAGGGGGCAATGTTTATAAATTCCATCAAGCTGATTGGCTTGTTTGAATCGTGTTATTCTCCGTCACATTGAAAGTAGCGCTTCTGATTAGCCGGTCAAAGTCAATGCTACACGAAGCAGATGAACAAAATTGACAAATGACAGAGCGCGGAGCGCCTAAACATTCAACATTGAATGGTATAATTTACAAACCTAACCCCAAACAGATCTACAACTCCATAATATTATAACTTGTGTTGAAATTTTTTAAGACAAACAGTGTATTGTGTATTGTGGGTGTGTGTGTGTGTGTGCGTGTGGGAGATTTGCGAAAATACAAAATGAACCGTAAACCACCGTTGAAAACTTATCAAAAAAAGAAGACTGGACAATCGTCGTTTAGTTATTCACAACCTAATAATTGGGAACCGCGATCGTTCAGTAAGAGAATATCGACTAATGGGAAGAAAAATAAGCCTCCAACATCTCAGGATAATGAAGATATCGAAGATATGAGTTTCGGCTGTTTGGAAACTACTTTTGACAAACTTGCCAAAAATGTTCGGTGAGAATTGACCCATGTTTTCAAAATTAGATTTTTGCATTTTTTTTTTTTTTTTTTTTTTTTTGCAATCTTTTGGAGTTTAATTTTATCTCATTATTTTCTAATTCAAAAATAAAGTCGATTTTTTTGTTCTTTTCATTGTATTAATTACAGACTCCCACCACCTCCGCTGCAAGAATCACACAATAGTTTAATAAACATCAGTAGCGACGTATCTTGCGACGAACTATCGCCCATTAAAATTAACGCCTATGAATTTCCTTGGGCTAAAGAAACGGCAAAATCTAAAACTAGATGTAGGGGGAAAAGAAAGCCTGTTCAAACTCGTACGGGATACGTAGAGCCGGAAGTAGTTGTAAAAAAGAGACTGAAACATGATTTAATAAATACAAGCACGAAGAAGGATAAGGCGGTCAGAAATACGAGGAGAAAAATTGCTGGAAAGACGGGTGAAAGCTTAAACAACGATAGAGATAATCAGGAAATTCATAGTCATGGTTTAACTGTAGATAATTCTGATGAATGGTTCGTTGAGAAACGAAAGGGAAAGAAGAACGATTATCTGTTGAAAAAGAAAGAAAACGTTCTAGAGACCTCGAGCTCTACTTCCGATGTTAGCGATAGCAGCAAAAATCGTGAGATTGATATTCATAGGGTGAAAACTAAAACAAAGAAAAAGAATATCATTGGTAGACGTAAAGCCGTTAAAGGAAAATTGAAGATTCTTGAATCGATTGATAAGTCGTTAAAAGAATTTACCGAATCCACAATATTTGTAGAGAAAAACGAACACAGAGAAGAGAAAGACTGCTTAGAACAAAATAGTAAGATAAATTCTTCAGCGGATTTTGGCTATTCTGTAAATAATAGTAAGAATAACAGTCCCTCATATAGAACAAGAAGCAAAGCTGCAAACAGGAACTTTACTGGTTCAGATTACGTTAGAAACTTTCAGAGATATTCAGCATCTAAATTGGGAGAAAATAATTACCTGGAACCTCCGGGTTTCAAGAAATCTAAAAGAATTTTGACGAGAAAACAATTAGCAAGTAAAATACAGTCAAATTTAACGGAACAGAACAATGCTCAAAAGCCCACAGATGCATTGGATGATCCGAGTGATTCAAAGATAAACGATTTGGCCATAAAACCTTGCTCTATTGTACTTTCGAAATTTAATGAAAATAACAATCCTGTATTAAGCGGAAAGGAATCTAACATAGTGTCAGATAATTATGACTTGCATAGCTCTGAGGATCTTTTCCAAACAAGTATCTCAAACTCAGCATCGAATATTGAGTCAGAGACTAACGATGCCATCAAAATCAGATTGCAGGAGTCTGCAAGGGCTGAACAAGCTCAATCAAATTTAGATCTGAATGTAAAACCTAGCGAGATGAAGTTCACTAAAGAAAGTATCGACAGAAATGTACTAGGCGATAAAAAACGTTCACTGGATTATTTGAAATGCAGTACACCTATATGTGCGGTAATAGAGATTGATAAAACCATAGATTTATTATCACCTATTACTGCCAGTGATTTCTCATTCCAAGAGAATAAAAAATTTGTAGACGAAAAAGAAGTTTCAAAATCTTCAGCCGTAAATTCTCTTCGGGTCAGTAAAGAATCTTCAGATTTACCAGAAGGCAATACGCGCCGGAGGAGCATTAGGAAAAAACTTAGCGTTTCATACGAGGAGGATGAGTCGAGCAATGAATGCTGGAGAACAAATGAAATTGAGAAAATTAATAGCAATGCAAAAAAGATGCCGTCTCCAACTTCACAGATCCAAGAATCTCTAGAGATTTTACAACTGAATTTAGAAAATTCGGCTAATAAATATGACGCAGATGAAATAGATAGAAGTAAATCCCAGAAAGAAATTTTTGCAACTGACAGTAATGGATCTGTTCAAAGATTGGAATCTACAAATGAATTTACAGCCCAATCTAAGGATAGTTGCTCGCAACTAACACCCGTCGGTATTATAACTACGCGCAGCGGAAGACAACTTAAATTGAGCATGACTACACAGAAGAAATTTTTCAATGACTCAAACGATTCTGAAATCAATCCTGATACGGATGATGAAATTATAAACAATTCTAATACTGAGAAACATACAAGCCCAAGAAGTTGGATTACCAAACATCGTGGAAGCCGATTAACAGTTCCTAATCCTCATTCTAAACACAGCACCTCCAATCATGAGAAAAACTCTGATTCAAATAATTCCATGTCTTACGAATCGATATATCTCAATTCACCGAAAGATTTGAACTCGATATCCGTACATAACTGTAGCAAACGTTCAACCCAAGATTATGAAAAAGAATCTAAAATAAATTGCAGTACTTTGGTTCTTGATGATAAATGGACTGATACAAGCACTTCAGATGCTACCGATCCACTGAGCGACTATGCAAAAGTGTCTAATCAGGAAATTTTACAAGATGTAATGGAATCTACTAAAAATTTCAATTCTTTGAATATAAATTCCCATGTTGAAGTTACGGCTGAGCATCCATCACACTCTGTAAGCAATGATTATAACAGTGAGTCAGACTGGAGCACAATATCAAGCAGTGAAAATGTGAAATCGATTCTAAGTAATCTGGAAGAAGAGATAAAGAGCGAATCAAACGAAGAGAATAAATTAACTAATTCATCATCGAATCCAAGTAATAGCTTCATGATTTGTAATCTGAGTAAACTTGATGATGATCGATCGATCACACAGTCCGAGAAATCGAAATCTACTCCCTATCATTCTCCAAAATATACTGACCTCGCATTGACCGATAGATTGAAATTGCTGTCTACCAGGATCAACACTCGTAGGAAGAGAAAAACGTTCTTAAAACCTGTAGCAATGAATATATCACAGGCTTTTGAAGAACAGACTGCAACTCAGACCTGTGATGATTCAAAATCAACGAATCGTGGATTTGATAGGAAAGAAAATGAAGTCAAGAATGTAGCTCCGACTCTTGAGGAAGCGAATAATTCTGAGATTTTTATACCACCCTTATATGTGAATCTAAACAGAGATTTTCAGCCAATAGTGGTGATTGAAAAGTTAGAAGATCCTCTGAGAATTACAAAGAAGGAAAACCTCGATTGGCACATCCCCCTAGTTTCAATTCACGAAACATCCAACGAAACGTCAAGAACATTTAGCGAGGAGGCTGACTCATTCACATCAAATGATAGCAATGCGAACGAAGATCACGAGCAGTTTTTAAAATCTGATCCGTTATATTGTCCGCCTGAATTATATGACGCAGATAATTCATCGTTTAAACCGAATATAACAACAACAACTTTGCAGTCTGATTGCGATTCTTCAAAACACAATCTAGAAAGAGAGTCTCTATTCAAATCTCTCCGTCAGTCTCTACTCAGAAGATCTGAGCAGACGGATGCATTGATAAAAGCAAATCAGTCTCCACCCAAAAGAACTAGGAAGACTAGGTCGTCGATTAGAAAAAGCGACCAAGACGCAAAATGGAGAGATTCTGTATTTTTAAAACCAGGAAAAGACTGGGCTCGATCTCTTTCCATACTTCATAATATTGAAGAAGGATCTGACTTGGCGGCATTAAGTAACGGAAAAGGAAGAAAGTGGCGAAGGAGTGTACAGACTATCCTTGCTCTGCAGGATATAGGCCTAGGTTATTCAAAGAGTTTACGTAATATCCAGAATCTACCAGATTCGGAGCAGAATAATGTTAAAGTAAGAAAATACTTGCGGAAAAGCGTCGAGAAGATTATCGCTATACATGAAGACAGTAAGTATGACAAAACTTTAGCGATAGAAGATCCACTGTCTCTTTTTTTTTTTTATATATATTTTATAAAACAAAACTCAATCACATGTAAACTTTAAACCGATAAGAAACTGAATTTTATTAATTTATTCGATACTATTTTACATTTATTTAGAAACATTTTTTTATACACCAGCAAAATAACGGACAGATTATTTCTGTTTTTTTTTTTTAAGAAAAATGGAGAAACAAAAATACTCTAATTACTATTGACACAATATCATTAGAATTTCTGGTAAATGGGTGAGCTTAGTTCATTTTGAATTAGCGGAAATTGATTTACTGTAATCATTGATTGGACGATCAATTTAACTTATTTATTCTATCCACCCTTCTCTGGAAATATAATATTTAATAGAAAAATTTAATATATAGGAGTGGTTGAAAGCTGTTTGGGAAAAAATAAAGATGGCAATACTAGGCGGTCGCGTTTTAGAAAAGCGCTTAATCGTACTTCAATCCCGAATACACCATGTTCGGAAGAACAAAGCATCGTATCTGCTAGCCCTGGCAGATTTATTAAGCGTATGTCTATCCGCGTAGTTCCTGACAAGAAAAAGTTAAGCCATATAGGGGATATCTCATTTCTTGAAGCTTATGGAATTGCGACTAGTAAAAGTCGGGAGACTTTGTCTAGAACTTCAGAATTTGAATGTAAGATTTCGTCGTAGCTATTTCTATCGATTAGCTTTGATTATTAGGTAAATACTGGTATAATAATTCAACGAAGTTTCAACAGCTGGTCAAAAGGTACAAACAGACGATCTCCAATCTATAGACTCAGCAAACGAAACTGTTAAAACTGAGCAGATAGCAACTGCAAGGGATGTTGTACTGCAGAGATGCAATCAAAAGGATTATTTACTTTTCGCTGAATGTTTTCCTGCAGAGTTAGTAACGATTTCTTGATATTATATTTGTATCGAGTTTGTCTCCGAATCATTGATATTTTTAAAGAATCTAAATTCGTTTAGATTTTTACTGATATAAGTTTATAACTTCGAATAACAGATACGTGGATAACTGTAGAAAAATCGGGGAAGGTGTATATGGAGAAGTATTCCTGTATGAAAGGGAAGAGCAGAAGTCCGTTATTAAGATAATACCAATCGAGGGAGATGCGATTGTTAATGGCGAGCGGCAAAAAAAATTTGATGAAATCTTATCAGAAATAGTAATTGCGAAGTGAGTATAATTGATGTATCACCAAGTTCTCTAAAGTTTGATATTAAATTATGCTAATGACAATTTTCAGAGAACTGCATAATCTGAGATATGGCGATAAGCATCAGACGCATGGCTTTGTCGAAGTAAAGAATGTAAGATGTATCAAGGGAAAATATCCTGAGAAGTTAATAGATTTGTGGAAAACTTATGACGATGATAAAGGGTCTGAAAACGACTGTCCATCAATGTTTGATAAAGATCAATTGTATATTGTGTTAGAACTTGGTCACGGAGGTGAAGATCTCGAAGCATTTGTATTTCCATGCGCGACCGAAGCATATGGATTGTTTGTACAGGTAAAAATTGATCAGAATTCAATAATTAAATATTGACTTCAAATTTCAGATTCTTACAATATTGAAGATCCTAATGAACATTATGTAATGTAACGTTTATTTATAGATCGCAGCCGCACTAGCAGTCGCCGAACAATCTTTGGAATTTGAGCACAGGGATCTACATTGGGGTAACGTCTTGATATCGGAGACCAAAGATACAGAAGTTTCTTACAAATTAAATAACAACGAATACACGTACCACACCAGAGGATTGCAGGTGCATTTATTGTGTTACCGAATTTAAATTACTACGCATTGTTCGGAAAGGACTCTGAAAACACTTTTAACTAATTCAACTGAACTGAAAATGAAAACAAGTTTTTCACCAACATCTAAAGTTGATATTAAACTGATCGATATATTTCGTGTTCCAGGTTGCGATCATAGATTTCACACTGTCGAGAATGTCTTACGACGGTTGTTGTATATTCAATGACTTAGCGCAGGACCCTGCCCTGTTTACAGCCCAGGGAGAATACCAGTTTGAGATATACAGATTGATGCGAAATAAAATAGGGTGAATATTTGTTTGATGGATGAAGCAAATCGACAATTCTTTGTACCTTAAACTTTCATTGGATGCATTTTTGTCTTTATGTTTCAGAGACGATTGGCAAAAGTTTGAACCTTACACAAATATATTGTGGCTTCATTACACAATTGATAAAATGATGTCATCGTTAAGGTACAAGCGAAAATTCTTTAGAGAACATAGGGAAGCAATGTACTTGTTTCATGAACTAAAAGACGTCGTTCTAAATTATGAAAGTGCATTTGATTTTGTAACTAACTGTGATAAAATCACAAGCCTGCAATGTAATAATGCCAGTGAGATGACTGTAGAGCCAATCAAAGTAGAGTCTCACGATCGCAAATGATCTTATTTTATTCTTTGTATACTTATAAGAGATGATATATGCAAATCCATAACGGAAATTAAATAGAAACTCGTTTAAACAGAATGTATGATAAATAAATTTTTATAAATATAGCATATCGACAAACTATGTATATTGTATTCATTTTCATGCCCTGTAAAAAAGCCACATCAAATCTTACTAGATTATTTTTTTAATGAGTTGAATTTCCAATCATAATAATCTCTTGAATGTATGATTTGCATTAGATTAAAAATTTGCTATATATTCTCGGAAGGTAGAGTTAATTTTTGATAAACTTTTGTCTGATCTAATATTTCTCTGTATGTATGCCAATACATAAATCTTGTTTCTGTCTTGCATCCTCAGTCTCGATTTCATTCGAATAATTTCCACATTCTTGAATCTCATCGGATCTCTCATGCGAGGCAATCATTAGAATAGAATCATTATCGATGCTATTAAGAGATGAAACTTCAACGCGTGGTTCCTGTTCATCGCAATAATTGATGTCACAATTCTTTGAACAAATCTGCTCCGGGACAAGCATTTGCAATGATACAGGTACCGGAACTGGGCTCTGATCACACACAGATGGTTCTCTTCGTTCTCTTTTATCCATTTCGGTCACCTTCGAATCTGGGTGTTTCGTAATAACGATCATATCAATGAGCAGTACACATTTTGAAGCATTTTTCAAAAATACATACCCAACATAGCTAAATCTGCATTTATAGTATCTTCGCTTGTATCGACCCATCTTAGCATTTGCTGCTGCATTTCACAATCAACTCTATCTAAAATCAATGCTATTTTCTGTAACTGATCAACCCCATCTGGATAGTCATGCAACTCATTAGATTCAGTTATAGATGACAATGAATATTCTGCTTCCTGAGCACCACACTCGCAACAATAACAATCAATTGGATGTTCTAACAACGTCAGGTCTTCGTTTTGGACTATAAAATGCACAAACTTGTATCACAAATATTAAATCGCTTTCAAATCCAGGATAGTACCTTCGCACGTCGTGCAATAACAACATGCACAATCGTCCGAGTGACAGGCACATGATGGATTTGTGACTAAGGTGATATCAGACTGGAATGTACTCGGTTTCCTCAGTTCAGCTTCATGTGTACACACCCTACATACACAAAGTTCAGGGATAATATCTGTAGTAGACGGAGCTAAGGAATTGATCACTTGGTCATCTCTGCATTCGCAGCACACACAATCGAGCTGATGGTTCTTACGTATCTGTTACATTATGTTCTATCAACGTAAAGTTATGGCTGTGAATTTTATCAATGTTGGGATTGTAATTAATGGCTAATAGATGTTCTTCTTCTTTATTATTATTATTTTGTGTAACGAGTACTGGATATCTTCTGTCTTCTATTGGAACAGGGTCAACGTATTTAAAGTGAACTTTGGGCGCAGATTTCCCTGACATCTTGTTTTTTATATACGGTATCTCCAGGGCTTGCGGGAAAGCATAACGTGGGACATTATAATAACGCTGTTTATAATGATCACTTGGGTAGTGTGCGAGATTCCATTTGTGATCAACCCTGTAAGGCTTAATATCGATATTCTCTTGAACCAAAACACCAGAAACTAGCATTCTTTCTACAATCTAAAATTATAAGATCTGTGAATCTGTTATCTGGCCGTAATATAAATACACATCAGATATGACTCACTATATAATCCCAAATTTATACCTTCGCTGTACAATGGCCTAAGCAATTTCCAAAAATTCTGAGATACCGTAAGAGTGTACTTTTCTTTATGGAATTGAGTACATCCATTGCACCGGAATCTGTTATTTTGTTGTATGAAATGTCGAGCATTCTTATTCTCGAGAATGGCAGACCGAAACTTAGAGCCCTGATGAGAATTTATTGAATAAGTAGCAAGATGATTGAAATTTAGAAATATAGAGACTAGTATACGTAGATCCATATAATTTACCGAGCACCATGACTAGTCATAATGTTGTGAGCAAGTAATAGAGCATTGAGTGCAGGTCTTGTTTTAAGCCAGTTAGCAAGATGCTCCGTTCCATGATCTCCTATATTATTGTTGCACAAATCAAGCAAATGCAATGTGTTGTTGTATTTCAAGTCCTCCAACATTATCTCAATATCATGGCAGGAGAAATTGTATTTTTGTAAATGTAATTCGACCAAAGATCTGTTGAACTGCATATCAAATGATCATTACCACAGTATAATGATTATCGGATATTGAATATACTGAAATTTTGATAAACCATATCTTTGGGTCAGGGATTCTTCATATTGATTATCAAACAGCTAATGAATATTAATCAAAGTTATATGCGGACTCTTAAACTCTGATTAAATCAATAATATTAATATCAACTGATTCTTTTTATTAACTGATCTTTATCCATGCTATCCTGATTCTGAAGTCTGAATATTCTCTGAACTAGAAACCTAGGTGATTCAAAACCAGGCATACCCGCAACATGCATCCGATAACACTGGCAAAGTGAGTACTATCAAAAATGTACATGCAGCCAGGATTTGGTCTACTAAGATCTAAGATTCTTAGTGTTTGATTGCATTTTTCCTGGTCCCATCGCATAACAGTAGTAAAATAAACTAAACTTGAAACAGTCTGATCAACTTCTGCAACATCTAAATGTCTTAGATGTGGATTCTTGAGTAATAGTAAAGCTACTTTTTTCGCACTCTGAAAATATTCAGTAATTCCCAAGTTATTATATATAATGACTGAACGAAGATCAAGTAGGAATGAAAACTGACTACCAAGGATTCTATTACCTCAACTCCAAATTTATTTCCATTAAGTCTCAGAGTCTTTAGTATAATCTTCTCACCGTCTTGGCATAAATGGTTGATACCTGGTGCACGAATATTATTATTTTGCACATTCAATTCCAATACGTGCTTGTAAGCCTACAGATTATGATGTTTAGCATAAGTATGTAAGTATTACTGAATGCTTAGTGTTAAGTTAAGAGCAAATTCTTATTTACAATAATGTAATCAACCAGATTGATGAACCCGGCACAGTGAATGTTATTATATGCCAAATTGAGGGAGACAACATCCTTATTAGCGCGCAAGAATACCATGAGATAAGGTACATCCCAGTCTTGAAAGCGTCTCCTGAATTTGCGTTATGATCTTGTATTAATTTCGCTATCGCAAACTAGAGTCTGAATTAACTGAACTATCTATGTCGAATGATTCTATGTTCGTATGACATAACAGTATGCTGCGATAGCAATGAACTCGTAGCTTATAGTTACCCAATTCTGGAAACTAAGTCAGCTCCTTGTAGAATCAATCGCCTTGTACCGTCGTACCATTTTTCACAAAAGCATGAGAAAAACAAACTGTTCAATAACACTTCTGCTCTTCTAGTCTTGAAACGCTTTGGAATATCTGGTAATGTTCTATAATCGTGGTTGTTGTATAGATATGGGCAATGCTCAGGATTCCATTGAATAGTAAAATCAGTTTTTATAATCCCCTTTGGACAAAATGCCTTAGCATCTCCTCCTTCATACTTCTCTTTGATGCAATCTATAATCGGAATTTTCTAAACTGAGGCAAATTGTTCTTGGAGAACCAAGACTCACCCTTGCATTCAGAATCCGCACAAGGTGCATCGTGCTTGCGCTCATTCACTATTTCCGCTGATTTCTCATCTGCGATTCCATATCTTGTATATACTGTAGTGTTATCGTTAACAGGGTCTTTCGAACATGGAGTTTTCATCCTTTCATAATACGCGTCGAGTAGTATATGTTCCGACATCATAGATGATCAGTGATAACTCTTCAAAACATGAAAGCGGGTTTTACATTCATAACTAAAACGAAGTCTGTTTGTTTCTTTCTCAATTTTTGTTCAATTTAATTCTTACTTCAGGTAACATTACTGTCAATTTTCAAGAAGATTGATCATGTTTTTGAGAAAATCTTCAATTTGAGGTAACAGAAAAATGCAAGAATTTAGGATTAGTGAAGAAATAGAAGAAGTTCCGTTGGATATGATGTTCGCAGGTATAGAAAATAGAAATTTTTAATCTTATTTACACATTATTACCATCGAGCAACAGTCTAAATTGAAAGTGATGTTTTTAGCATACTGTCGAATGGATCCCATTTCCGATTCTATGGGTTTAAAATTGCTGCCGTTATCACAAAGCGATAAGTGGCTATCGTCAGCTAAAATTCTCGATACTTATAAAGTAACGACAACAGACACAGGGCTATGCTTCTTCAAGTTTCGCAAACGTGCAATTAGTTTCGAAGAATATCTCATATATTTGGAAGATCTAGCTCAAACCAAAGGCTTGAATATTGAAGATATGAAATTTGCAATGCAGAGATCTGGGAGACCCGTTCATCCAAGAGACGTTAAAAAGAAGAAATGATTATTGACCGATTCGATAGAATATAAAATACCATGTAAGTGTAGTTGTATATTTTTCAGTCTGAAAATGTTAGATAATGTAGTCTCAGATCAGTATCGTTGCATTATTTTGGTACGTTGTTAGTTATAGTATAATATATTCTTTATAATTAGGAAAACTAAAATGATTAAACAGATGTTTAGCAGCACTTTCTGTATACACTATTTATTTTCAATTCAGCTCAATCTTAAACCAATATTTACATCTCATATACATATCTGTTTTTATAAATAGGATGAAATAATAACAGCCAATTAAAAATAATTTCTTTCAACTTTCGAAACCTATACTACGAGTGACTGAAACAGTTTAAATAACAATTTATATCCAGAAATGTACTCTGTATTAAATGACGACTAGTGTTTCTTCGGGATGCTAATAATCGAGCTATAATAATTAATAACGTTATCAAATCCGTAACGAGGAATTTGATATCACTACAGACTTTTACTTTTAACGATACCATAACATGTATCGTGAAGTAGTTTCTTTCGCAGTGTTTCTAAACACTCGTCAAAATCCTTTAATCTACCAAAATATTCAGTGCTCTATTTCATTATTAATTGTTTATTCAATCAATCGCAATCTTATATACTTATCATACTTTTTGAGGATTGATAATATGACAAAGATAATAATGTTTCAAAAAGAAGCAAATATTTTCAAAAATAAAGATTATGATAACATTTCATTCGATTTGAAGGCACTTGAATCACAAGAGGGATCAAATTTTTTTTTTTCAAATTACATGCAATGATGTTTGTCATACATGATATTGTACGATACGATCCCTTTTGTGCTTCGTTGAATTATAGAAAAAGTAGAATCAAGAAAATTTATATACGATAAGATAAGGCGTGATATTAATTAAGTGGAAATCGATGGTTGAACCCTTTCGTTCAACAGATATTGAATCAAATTGTAAAAGCTGATAGCAACAGTTTAAGTATAGTAGCAATATTTTATTTTTACCGAGTTATTCTTTTCCACAGTTTCTCATTACTATTGGATAAATATTCAAATTTAATGGATCTCAAAAGATAATAATAAATCATGTATCTATACTGAATCCTGTATGTCAGCTGACATTAATTTGTGCATCATTTCTATTGTCAACTCTAACGATGATCAATTTCTAGTTTTTTTTTTTTTTTTTTTCACTAGTTTGGCATTAAAGTTCCAGTATTTATCCATAAGAATTATATCTTGATATATTTTAATACTATATCAGCTTTAAGTATTGTTGTGAATCCATTTCAACGACTCTCTAACATTGCTAAGCGATACTCTACTCAAGAAACTGGCTATCAGCTGATACTCGGGCATTGTGCGACGTCCACATGACCGTGTAGACATGGTTCGTGTATATTCAGGACTAGGAACAGTACCCTCTTTCGTTTTCTCTGAGACTTTGTTCAAAGTCGATTCGGTAACTTTACGTCCCTCGCAAAGTACTTTCGTTGTAAGACACAACAGCCACTGAAGAATCTTCAAACATATTACAGAATATATTAGCTTGGAAGATCAAGAATGGCATTACAAAATTATTTGATACTAAAAGAAGAGTTAATTAAGTAAGAAAATCATCATTTCGGAGTTATTCTCACCTCGTTACTTGATGGTAGTTTACTATCGATTCGCAACCAGGAATTTGGCGCCCATAGATGAAGTTCTATGATAGTCGCAGCCATCTCAGGACTATTCCTCTGTGAAAAAGATAAGAATTTTATTTTCAAATCCATTAATATGAATGAAATATCAGAAAAAGTCGCATTCTTTGGCCTCTAGTGTTTTAAATACTGATTATTATAAAGAGTATACATGCCTGGTACATGCTTCTGTTAAGCATATTTTTAATCAAAGCTACAACAACAGTAGGTATATTTTCTGAAAGCGGTGGTAAATCCGATTCTACATAGCTGTGATTCATCAGTAAAGGTTTTTTCCCCTTTTCTCCATAGAATGGATTCTTTTGGCCGAATATTTCGTAAGCAATAGCTCCCGCAGCCCATAAATCAGCTTTTGTATAATTCAAACTGGTGAAAGGTCCTGGTTCAGCGTTCACAATCTCTGGAGCCATCAGTGCGGTGTTCCCACCTTTGTCTATATCGTGAGAATTGTATGGGAGATAAAGACCGTGAGTTTTATCTGCTAAACAGCATCCAAAATCTGTGATGACCAAAGATGGACAATTATCGCGTTCTTCGGAAAGGTCCAAAAGAATATTATCGCTCTTAAGGTCTCTGTGAAGTTTTAAAATGTATCATTTTCATTATAAATTTCTAGCAATCAGTATCGATGCTTCAAACATCTTCAAAAATAAAAAAAACGCATTACCTGTGTGCAATGCCTCGTGAATTCATGTGAACAATTCCTTCCAATAGTTGTGCTAGTAATAATATAGATTTTCGAACGTTTATTTCTCTCTCTACCATGTACTGTTTCAAGCTGACATCGTACCTGAAATATGATATCGATATCGTTATTGTATGTAAATCAATACTTCCAGGTAGGTGATATCTACTTATATTGTAAGATAATATCATAAAATACGATTCCCAACTCTCGTAACGCATATCATTTCATTTCAAATCACCTTTTCATAAGCAGAAAAAGGCTCATGTTTCTTCCCGAACCATCGGGATTAATTCTAGCAGGCAAGGCGTCGGGATACATTTTCGAAGAGCCTGGTAGGTCCGGGACTCTATCAGCAAATACGCAATACATAGCTACGATGTTAGGATGGGGTGGCAGTACTCTTTTGTTATCGGACATTTTTTGTTCCCATACAGCCAGCTCTTCATTCTGACAATGTTTTCTCGCTGGTACAGTTTCTCTGTACATAGATCGCAGAATAGCCGTTGCGTTAGATTCAGTATCATAATTAAACATCATTTTAATAGCCAAAGGAAAGCTCGACAAATCTTTATTCTTCGTGTCGACAACGATCTGCGATTCTTCCTTCTTCTGCTCATGCTCAATTGGACGGACAGCATAGACAACCGCAGAACATCCCTTTGCTATTGCAGGACCAATTACAAAATCCTTTAAATCAACCGGCTTATGTTCGATCGTAGTTGCTTCGTAATTTTGATCATTTTTTGGTGTATTCCATTGTACCTTAGACACCGCTTCCTGCAAATTGTATGAATCAAGAATTGAATGAATGTTGTTATAGCATCTGAAACTATCTACCTATGCTTTTAAAACTATATTTCAAATAAAATTTGACTTTGAGACGATATTTATAAGATAGATAAATGCTGAAATCCAAAACTTGGCAAGTCGGATGTATTTACAAACAACATAAAACTAGAATAACAATAATAATGAATGAGGCGGGAATTGGACGCCAGCCATAATCAAGTGATGTCATCATCGCTGGTTGTCATTGTCAGATTTACATTTTCTATTCGAAATAAAAAACATTAAGTTATTAAAAAGCTAAAAATTTTTAAAATTCATACCCTAATTTCCCAGCAAACTCCTTCCAGCTCGTCATCCTTGGTTAATATTCCGGTACCAGAAGCTAGCGATACACCAACCAGTGCAAAAAATGGTGCCGAATCACCGAATAACAAACGCTTAGCTGCACGTCGTCGTAAGTCTGCTGCGAGACTATTTGTCACACGTTTTAAAACGTTGTCAACAAATATACGTCGTGCGTGAAGTCCCAGGAATCCGAGGTGTCTCCCTGCGACGGAGACATTACCACCCGTGGGCAGTTGGCCCTGGGTCTTACCTGATCATAAATTTCAAATTCAAAATATCGAAATGAAGAATTGAATAAAAAAATAAAAATAGGAATTAGAGTTATCTAACCTATAAAACGATTTAATAAATTTATAATTATCTCATTACCTCTGAACGTGTTGAAGTTTGATCGTCATACTTTTATTAAATTGGGTGAAATATTTTCGAAAAAATATTGTTTGAACAGTGACGTATGTGTTATAATATTTATATGTGTTGTATGTATATGGGTGTGGGTGAAGTACGTCTTACGTCAGTGTGAGATATCTTTGTTGTTTATGATTGACAGTGAATTATTTAGATTGACGATGGATCGTATTAATATTATTTATTTATTTATTTATTGATATTGTTGCTTACCTACTTCCACAACGTGTATTTTGTTGCCTTGCGAATAATATTGTGGATTGCGTATCGAACGGAGAAGGACACGACCATTTTGAAGGATACGATGCGCTGCCGTTCGTAACGACATTTCTTCGCACTCGTGGGCTGCGAGAGCCCGCGCGGGCCCTAACCCGAACGAGAAAACTTTGAACGGCAAAATTTTGATAACACTATATAATAGTGTTACTGGGATTGAAAGATTTACACGATTTATATATACGAGCTCTAAGCCCGTTTAAAACTCCACTTCGAAAATCACCATCTGTATAACTTCGTCGTTGTCGATTGTCGAGCTCGCTTATTGGTCGAACCGTGGCTCACCCGCCGCGCAGCAATGGCGGGAAATTTGAAAAAATTTCAAACGATATCTTCGGTTTCATTTATTATAATATACAGAATATTCGATATTATTATGTTTGGATAATAAAATCGAAAGGATTTTCAAAGAATAATAAAACTAAAATGAGTTGAAAAAATCAGTCTTGCTCTCCGTTTATTTTTATTTAAATAAATATTTATAATTTACAAATGAACGCAGCCATAGACTGCGTGACTGCGCAGAATCTTGAAAACCTGCTGGTCTGATCACGCGGTAGATTTTTTAATTTCTTCATTTACTTATCTTCCTTCACTGAAAAGATTATATAATATGAATGAAAGTTTAGCCGTTACATTCGAAGATCATTATGATTTGCAGTTCACATTACTGGATTCAAAAATTACTTTGATCCACAGATCTGCGAGATTTCGAGAAAAAGTTTTCGCCTCGCTATAGTTTCTTAGATATCTTGATAAAAGAATGAATTTACATATAAAATGATATTCAAAGACCGACTATAAATTCGATTCAACACACTATGTATACAAAGATAAAAATAAATGCGATCACGAGATTTGCATAAAAAAAAAAAGGTGTACATAGTATACATTCATATCGTATTTGAATCAAAGTATATTGGTAGTGCGTCAAAGCGCATCGTCGTATGCGCAGTAGTGTTTCATTGTTTCATATCCGGTTGACGGTTCTTCCATCATATGTTTTGTGTCGTGAAAAACTAGTACGTTGGTTGTCAAAAATCATTTAACATTAATCCGTATGTGATAATCTCCGATTTCTATAAAAAAAATTGTGTTTAAATATAGTTTTGTCTATATCAACGTGCGTAGTATTAAACGAACCTTGAAATAATCTTAATAACAATAAACAAACGAATAAATAAACCACATTATTTTGTTTACGCGTTAAATGCAGTGTATATCTAACCTTTCTAATTTTGACGTGGTTTTATCCATCAGGGTTATTTATCGTTAGAAAAGAAGAAGAAGAAAAAAAAAAAAAAAAAAAAATTACCAGATTAGTTTATATTCTCATTGAAAATCACATCCTTATCGTATATATATATATATATATATATATATATACTTTATGAATAATTAATATCTTGGTTATGTGATTCGAAATATAATAAACTACATAATCCTTGATGTGAGGAATAAATATTATTTATTATATTATTATTATTATTATTATATTATTTTTATTATTCGTTACACAAAGTGCAGTGAACAAAAATCAGTTATATATATATTTAATTTACACACCACCTATATATAGTATTAATCAACCTTGCTTACATCATATATGGTAATAATGAATAGAAAGCCAAATACCGCTACTGCTAGATTAAAGCAAGATTATCTACGCTTGAAAAAGGATCCGGTACCCTACGTCCTCGCCGAACCTGTACCTTCCAATATCTTAGAATGGTAATAATAACAATAATAATTGCAATAACATTTTTTATAATCAACGTATCGATAAACATATAATTTTTATTTTTTTTTTCCTCATCTTTTCCTCAAAGAAGAAAAACACATATATTATATTATATCAATTAGAAAACGTAAAATAACAAAAATATATTCATATTATGTTAATACATTAATTAGTTTCTGTGTCGTGGTATGAAAAGAATGAGTAAATTGTATTTTTCACAAGGTTATTTTTACTTTTGAAATGTTGTTCTCTGAGACGCATACGTGAGAGAAGGAAATTTTTTATATTGAAATAGACTTTATTTATTTGTCTATTTTTTTTGTTGTTTTTGTTGTTGTTTTTTCTATTTACAGGCACTATGTGGTCAACGGTCCTGAAAACACGCCTTACGAAGGTGGATTTTATCACGGTAAACTGGTATTTCCAAGAGAATTTCCTTTCAAACCACCCAGTATATACATGACGACACCAAACGGACGATTTAAGGTCAACACACGGCTGTGTTTATCCATATCTGATTTTCATCCTGATACGTGGAACCCGGCTTGGAGTGTTTCTACTATTTTAACTGGTCTTCTTAGCTTCATGGTAAGCCACGTCAAGACGTTGAGTAATTTGACTACGAAGTAAACAAGGGAATAAGGGAAATTTTGATTTGCGCAGAATTTGAAAATTTTGTCTGAGAATACGAAGAAATTGACCAAAAAAAAGAAGAAAGTTTAGATTCATCGTCACATTTGCATCAATTTTGAAAAAAAAAGGGAACATGATACGATTTTTCGATTAAAAAGTCTCAAAAAGTCACAGAAATTGATTTAGAAGTTTTAGTTGCTACCCTGGAATTTAATCTAAGTGTAAAATTAGCTGAAATCATGTAAACGAGTTAATGTTTTATAAAAATGTTTAATTAAAAATTGTTTAACTTTGTTAACAGATTGAAAAAAGTCCGACTTTAGGAAGTATAGAGACACCGGACTATGAGAAAAGGCTGTTAGCGTCACAAAGCCTTGAGTATAATCTTAAGGATACGGTATTTTGCGAATTGTTTCCAGAGACAGTATTGGTGAGTTATTCAACAATCCTCTTGTTATTCAAATATGTAAATATTTTCAACTAGTATGCATTGTGTAGTAAGATGTGTGACTTTGAGCGTCTCGAGCGGTATTTATTGATTTTTCAACAATGTAATATTGATATGTTTTGTTTTTTTTTCTAGGCAATTGAAGCGGAGTTGGAACGCCGTAAGGAATTGGAAAAACAGTCAAGGCATCAGTCAACGGCTGCCGAAGTGTCTTCTTTGATTAGAGATCAATTCCAGAGAGAACAGAGTCCGCTTCACAGCGCCCTTACCAACCTAGTTGTTATCATAGGTTTTGCCGCATTTGCCTATACTGTGAAGTATGTTTTGAGAAGCATCGCTACTGAGTAGAATTATTATAGTTCTATAATAGACGCGCTATATTCTACTAGAAATTTATGAACAACGTTCACGTTGCGGTTACACAAATACACTAGGAGCTTCAAAAGATCTGATATTACGTGCGGCTGGTCGAGCAGACTTTGAGAAAGAAAAAGATACTTTTTTTTAACCGAAATTCTGATCTAAAAAGAGAAATTAGTCTCCGACTAATTATTTTACTAAAAAGAGAAACAAACAAACAAAAAAAAAATAAGGATTACATGATAAATCGGTTTCGCACGGGTCTTCTTCTTTTTTTTTTTTTTGCCAACTACCGTGGGTTTTGTACAAATAGATTCTATACCGAGACAATATTCTTTTTGGAGTAGTTGTACCCAAAATTTTCTAAAAGTATTCGAATTTTTATTCACCTCATTCAAATTATTGGATAAATTTATCTGGTTGTTGTTTTTTTCTTTTTCGTTTTCTTTTACTTTATTTTCGACAACTATATAAACGCAGTTGACTCAAGTATTCGAGTATTATCAAGTGTTTGGAGTATAATTATCGTCAAACTTGCTATTCTTAAGTCGAAAAGCATTACTTAAATATTTAAAATATTGTTTGTCACTCTTTTGATCGAAACAGAATTAGGTCCTGACTAGATTGAATGAACATTTATATTTTAATCTTCATGTTTTTTTTTTTTTTTTTCTCTTTTGTGCGTGAGAAATTATCTCTGCTATCAGTTACATATTTAGATAGTATATTTAATTGGCTAAAAACGTTACATGCTTACTAACCGCGGTAGTAGATAATCTCCGTAATTCAATAATCGTGTATCTTGCTCGGCCAATTATAGCCATATGCAAATCACATCTGCACGTCGATTTGTAATATATGTATAATCCCGAATTAATGCAGATAGTTTATGTTTATGTTATATATAAACGAAGTTCAGCTCTTATTCGAACATTATTTTAATTTTTTTTTTTTTCGTGCGTTCGAACATTCTTAATAAAAAAGGAAAGAATAAATTTCGTTAATTATTGTACTGGGAGAAACTCTAGAGAAAGATTTTTTTTTCTGTTTTTTTTTTTGCCTCGTATTGTATTTTTTACTAAATAAGAGATTTGGTATAATAAATTCGATCGGTTTCTGTGATTATTAAGAAAAACTGTATATTATTTTGCTTAAAAAAAAAAAAAAATAGAAGAAAAATAACACAAAAATTTAAATCAAAGATTTTTTATTTTTTTAATTTTTTTTTTCTAATTATAGGAACGAAATACCAATAATTACTATATAAGCATAAATAAGCAATGTGATTTTTTCGGCACGATCGAAAATCTCGAAAATTAATATAAATTATCTTTTATCGAACATTTATCAACTGCTCACTTTTTTCGTATATCATATTTTTCGATTATTTTTAAACGTTGTGTAGTCTCACAATATAATTCAAATCCTATAGCAAATAAATAAATACATATATTTCTGAATATAGTAGATACAGCCATATTCGTATCAATAACTAAGAGCACGAATTTGGCATAGGGTTTTATAAAAAAAAATAGTGGAATAGTTTCATTGCACAATCGTTAATATTATCAAATTAGTTTCTGTAAGGAAAAAAAAAGGGGAAAAAAAAAACTGTGTTGAATAATTGCAAATGAATGTTTTTGAGCTTGATATATATTATGTACGTAGGAAATTTATGTAAATTATTCTCAGAAAAAAAAAAAAAATCTAACTCAACGTCAATAAATCAATTTAAAATAACGATCGTGCCAGGAAATTCATGTATAATGATTCCTAAAAACAATATATATTATATAAATCTTAGTGTAACCGTGGTAAATGAAAGATAATATCCGCTTTGCCGTCATTTCATTAACGGTGTACAGATAATATTGTTTTAAAATATGAATGCATCAATAGTAGTACGTATCTGATATAGGTAGCGCGAAGTGATATTTTTCGAAAAATATCTGCAACTAGAAATGTTATCGAATTGATGCATAGATATATTATTGACAAAAATTTGTACAGCTTGTATGTTGAAATACGGATATAGGATAAAAAGCGTTGAACGTTTTAATGTAAATATTAAATACTTAGTGATTAATCAAAGTTCATTGAACTTAAAAACAAAACAAAAAAACAACAAAATAACAACAAAAGTGGATAAGTACGGAATGTCGGAATTACGGTTCTCGGTACTTTGATTTTTTTAAATTTAAAGGGAAAAAAAATACCTTGCAAGACAAACACCTTACCTCCTCATTTTTTATCATATATTTATTTACCACAGGGATTGTTAAGCATAGAAAAAAAAAAAAAAAAAAAAAAATTCATTTATTTTCATATAATTAATCGCTTCTAACTCGTTATACGATACGTGAAGTTTTTTTTCCTTTTTTTCTCGTGATCTTAGAATTATGATAAAACTTTATAAACTATTCACAAAAGATAAACGCGTACGTTATTGAAAATAATGTTTTTTTTTTTCTTTTTTTTTTTTTTTACTGTTACTGACGTCATGTCATCAATTATCAATCCCGTGACAAGTAAATATCTGAGAAAATTCACACATACTATACATAAACATATTACATATTATTATGAACGAAACAATAATTTCTATACTCTTCCCTTTTCGTTAGCGATCTCCAAACGCTAATATATATATTATTTACGGTCATATATATATATATAATACATATATATATACACCTACTACATATATATACCCGTTGGTGTATAATTGTTACAATTATTTAGACTTTATTTGTAAATGGGAAATATTTTAACTACTACTATGTATATGTAATAACTAACTAATACCGATAACGTTAAGAGGTATAAGATCTTATCTTGCCTCGCGTTACTCTTTGACCACCCCCTAAAGTTTTACTGGTACCAATGTACTTCAATAAAATAAAATACAAAAATTATCCCACTGTGCGGTCTTGTAAAATAAAATTTTGTTTCATTTTTTTTTTTTTTTTTTTTAATCATATTTTTTAGATAAGATCAAAAAAAAAATTGTCCAATATGAAACTAAGCGAACGATCGATTGATTCTAATTTTTGTTTCAATAAAAAACGGCAGACTAACCCAAACTTTTCTTCTTTCAAGTTTATAGAAAAGCGTTCAAGAAATTTAGGTGAATTATTTTGGAAATATTGATCACATTTATTTATAATAGCAGCGAAAGGAATTTATTAAGCGCCTGTTGTCTCATACTAAGATATACAGCAATGTAACGCTTGAAGTATTAGTGCAGGCGCACGTCTTACCAAACGAAACCTGGAGAATTAATTTGAAATCCAGACGGTAGCGTCGTTAGTGAGAATTTTGCGAACTACTTTTACCGCAAAAGGCGGGCGCGGGAGTCAATACGAATCTTCTGTATTGTTGTATTTGTTGCTTATTGCTGTAGAATGATTATCCTGGTTCCTAGCTTTAAAATTAATTATCTTGTCACTCTGGGACTTACAGTAATTTGTTATTTGTTTAAAAAATCTTTTGAGAAGATTCATGATATTTAAAAATCGCGAGGAGACCCTAGAAATTTTTCCGATTTTTTTTTTGTCCATCTCCCTAATGAAATAAATTTGTATCTATAAAATTCTCAACCTTCGTTATAGAACATCAATATTAAGCAAGTAGGTAGGTATAACTATAGAATTGTGAGTTTATTAACGGAATACAAATGCTTTGTGATTATTTCTGTAAACGCAGCGCAAGATTTACAAGCTACGGTAAATGCTAGATTTAATTTCAATGCGGCATTGTCTAAAAGCGCCCGCGAGGAAGGATGCGTCGAGTAAACTCACGAGTTTAAAGTCAAAACTTATACCTACGCGCTAAGACATAACATCTCATCAATACCAAGCTGAATATTGTCCTTGGAATCGCGCAGAGAAAATACAAAGACAAGCTTTTTTTTTAGATCTTTATTTTCGACTGGTGTAATAATCTATGACACTATAAGGATCTACTAAATCGCTAGATCCTTGTAGCCATCACATATATATGTTTCTTTCCATTATTTAGTAAAAATTTTATAAATCTGGAACAACGCGACGACCCACAGTTATTTTAGAATTGAAGTTACCTACCGATGGCTTGATTCTTCTAAAGCGTTCTAAAAAAGAATAAACATTGATCGCATGCAACTGATTTGACTATTCTATGCTAAAAACCATCTTGCAGATATTTAGATAATTTTAGAAAAATTAGTTACCTACCTTGTGCCATTTTTTTTTTTTTTTTTTTATTTAAGATATTGTTTTAAACATTATTTTCAGTGATATTGACATTTTGCGTAGGATTGCGAAAATTGTTAACTTAACGCGTGTAGTGTGAGTGTAATAATAACGTGCAAACTCCATGATGATTTATTCACGCCCGCCACAGCCTGCGTGATCGAGTTCTCCGCACGCAGTTCCTTCGTAAACTAACGAAAGTCTAACTAAACATCCTCTCCACTCTCCAGGAGATAAATTCAACTGTAATTAAGAAAACCTCGCAATAACAAGGAAGTGGGTCGCCAGAAACGAGCCACCAAATATGTTCCAGTAGATTTCGGGGATTAACTTACGTCTATATTTAAGATACGAAATTATATGTTGAAGCAAAAATTTTATAATTGTAACTTTTTTTCTCTTTTGAATAATAAAAATATTCACAGAAATTTTTTCTGAATTTCTACAAGTGTGTATAGCAGCGTCCTTATAGAACTATGTTCCTTAATTTCATAATCCAGGATCAGAAGACCCGCTAAAGAAGCCAAACACTAATTTATCCATGCGAGAAATAACAAGGAAGTGGGTTCTGAGGGGAGGGGAATCTCGCCACCTTCCTCTACGACCTAACCCAACACGCCCCTCATATTCATCATCTACAAGGCGCCAGGACATCAGGGGGAGATGGAGATCCCATCCCGTCCTGTCCCGTTTCGGCTCAGATCCTGCGCAAATAAGATGCACGTGTCCTGAAAACTATCTCAAATTCTAAGCTTATACTCCTTCAGGATTTTACTTCCTTTCTTAGTCGCGCATGATTGATTTTTTTTTTTTTATTTTTTTTTATTCATTCTATTATTCGATACCATTTTCAATCATTGCATTATTTTTTTCTCTCCAAGGTTCATGAATCGTGCTCTTCATTAGGGAATTATAAAAATCGTCACTATACCTATAGATAACGGAATTTTCGTATTTTCGAATTTTCGACCACTATACAGCGACTTTGCGAGAGATTATCATAGTCCGAAATCAATTTATTTCACAACCAAAGTTCATTTCACATCAAAATAATTTTCTTTTTCAAAATCATGTGTCGTAAGGATTTTAGAGCACCGTTGGACCGATTCAGGTCATCTTGGATTCATTTTTTTCAGAAAACAAATCCTCATCATGTGAATGTAGGAATTTTAAAATAAAAAATTATGTCATAAGTTATGATCAATTTACCAAATTTGCAAAAATTATTATCACTCATTTCTTAAATAACTTGGTCAAAACGAAAAATTTTCAAAATTCCTACATTCACATGATGAGGATTTGTTTTCTGAAGAAAATGAATCCAAGATGACCTGAATCGGTCCAACGGTACTCTGAAATTCTTACGACACAATGATTTTGAAAAAGAAAAATATTTTGATGTGAAATGAACTTTGGTTGTGAAATAAATTGATTTCGGACTATGATCATTTCTCGAAATAAGTCGCTGTACTGGTCCCCTTAATTATTTTACCTAATAAAACCGATTATAGGTATATACACTGTTATATGTCGACCAGATTTTTTTCGGTCCGGATATGATCTGCCGCGCGGCGACTTCGAGAAACCAATTTAAAAAGCCATCAGTCGTTTCGAATAGTTCAAGGAATCGGTTTACATCTCGCTTCCTGGTGCGGTCTTCCGCTTCCACTTTGGGTATATAGGTAGGTATATCACGTATCGTATAAGACATATATATACGTAGTACGTAAATGTATATGTGCATATATGTATCCTACTTATACACGTAAATCTTTATGCAGGAGGGACGTGTGCCGCCTCTGTCCTTGCCAGCCAAACTTCGAGATAATTAACCGAGGGGAGGACCTCATTACGCGACTTAACGAGCTGCCTGTCTCGACCCCGAAATCCCTTCCGAGTCCTTATGAGTTTTAGGCAACGGCCAGAACTCCGTTTTCAATAAATACCATTTCTCATTTACTCATTTCCTATTATAGCCAGAGAATGAACAATCTAACAAAGATATATATTCTTTTGGAAGAACACAGTACAGGCAAAACTACTCGCAGTAGCTGCGACTCAAAACACTATGAATATGTTAGCATAGTCTTTAGCTAATTGCAAATCATGACAGTACTTATGTAAAGGTACACTTTGGTGTACATAAAGGACCACTGTAGTTGAACTTAGCTCCAAAGGTGTGATAAGGAAACGTGCAGAGGCTTCTTGTCGTTTATATCAAATATGAAACTCTTTTTTGAAAATTTAATAGTACCTGTGTACGATTTTTAATACAGTTATAGAATGACTCCAGAATTATTCCTGAATTATTTTCTTACCAAGTGTCAAAACAGTGATACACACAGAAAGAAAGGTTAACTTGATTCAAGACAATTTTGCGGTCCAAAAATGAAGACCGAAATTTTTGATTTGATCCGAGAAAATTTCGGTCTTCATTTTTGGACCGCAAAATTGTCTTGAATCAAGTTAACCTTTCTTTCTGTGCAGTTTTCTTCTAATATTTTTTTTTTTTTCAAATTGCTTTGAAAGTTACGTTGATATTTCTTTCTGCGTAATAATAATTCATATGTAGTAACCATACAGATATAGTATATGTATGCAACTTTAACCTAGGTTGAAATTTAGTCCCTCGCATAAACCGATAGAGAAAAAAAAAAAAAAAAAAAAAAAAAAAAATTCAGTCGCCGTATCTATTTCTATCGTACTGGTATAAGTGGAACCTCATGTGCAACGTGAGTCGTATAGCGACTATAGCAGCAACGGGTGGTGCAGAGACCCGGTACGTTCAGGATATGCCGAGATGCGAGAGTAGGTAGGTTGAGTTTAGGTGAACGGGCGACGGGCATGCATAAGACCGTTTTCTTACACCCGCGTAACTCAGGATGGTTTACGGCACGTAACAGTCGCTATATTCCAGGGATAAATATCATTGAATTGGCTCTAAATATGACGGGCGTCTCTCGGTACACGCCGCGTGGTCGAATAGTCAAAACATCGTACCCCACGTTTAATATTCTCACCCTCTCCCTTTGTTTTTTTTCTCTCTCTCTCTCTCTCTCTCTCTCTCTCTCTCTCTCTCTCTCTCTCTTTCTCTCACCCTTCTGCGTAGATAAAGAAGGATAAAAGAGAGGGTTGAACCTTCTCAGGGTCTGACGTCCGGAATCGCGATGATTTACTCCACCGGTAAAGAAGCAGATGTATAATGCAGTGCGAAGAATCTTTCGTCGAAGATATAAAAACTGGATAAATCCTCGACAAATACTATATATATATTGTGTCTATATATCTATATCTACATATGTATTCCGTCTCTACATTACTGCATGGTGTAGTTGACACTTTGTTTATTGCCTCGTTCGTCTCATTTTCGTTATACATATACCTATATATATCTATACCTACCATATCTGTACCCATACTTTCATACGCACACATATATATATATATATATATATATATATATATATATATATATATATATACGCCCTGTCATCGTCGCGAAATAACTCGACAATTTTATGATCTCGTCTTTAGAACAACCGTCATAAGACGTTGAAATAACAACAAAACAACATGTGTACAACGTTTAGACACCAGGTTTGACTCCAAGATTCATTTCAACGACCTAGTTGTTTGCAATTCTTTGGATTCTTAAAATTCTATTAGTCCATTCACCTAGGATATTACTATATGCTTGTCGAGTAAAATCAGACGGTTAAAATGATCACAAATCTTCTTTTTTTTTTTTTTTTTTTATAAATATCGATTCTGCTCATCAGATAAATTTACTTCAATGAGCTTCTCGCTTTATGGAATGATAGCGGATTCATGCGGAACGCGCGAGAACCCTGGTGGCCCGAAGCTGCGTTATATACGAGAACCTAAATCGCTGCAGAGAACTAATAGAGAAACGGTAGCTTTCAGGAGTTGTTCCCGAGGCAAGACGCGATCGTAAAACGTAGTTGAAACGTATATACTCTCTGCAGGGCACAGAGATCGGTCCGTTCGTCTTGTCGGTGCGGCATGGCAGTTACGGGAATCTGAGAAACCGGCTAATCTAAACATAGACGGATCGCGCTCGCCTTCATGCACCCCGCGCGGACTGAACCGGGTGACAGACGACTCAAGGATTCTTTCTCGTTTACGAATTAAAAACAAAAGGATCTACTGCATACGCATTATATTATGCTAGAGACTTTACCACCAAACTCATTATATAGGATCTGTAAAAATTATCATATGTCAAATCCGGCCAGAATTTTGGCAAGATTAAACATTATGCGGATTGTTTTTCGCAGGGTGGAGTTACTGAACTTTGGGTTTTATTATTTTCTGTAAGAATATTCTGTATACGCTAATTGACGAGAAAAAAAAAAAAATATATATATATATATGTGTAATAATAAGACGGAAGCGTGTGGAAAATGTAAGACAAAAAAAAAAAAAATTGAATTGTTATCTCGTTGCTTTTTCATATTTAAAAGTAATTGACTGGTTATAACACTTTTTTAAGTGGGACACCAATCTTTTAGTTACATAAAACTATAGTAGAATGGAGTGATATTCTGACACTAGGCCAACATTAACGAATAGGCAGTCATTATACCGAACAAATATGAGTTATTGACTTCCGGAACGTAAGTAGTCAGAACTAAGGCACGCTGCCAAGTGCGATTCTTAGCGCCTACAGCGATTGAGGAGCGACAGTGTTTTATTCACTAATTTGACAATCGTGATTAGCTGCATTATATTATACATAATGTGATTGGATTCACACTTTCGACGATAAGAAAAATGGTTAAAAATTTCAAAGAAATAAAATAAATGACTCTAAAAAATAAGTTGATTACCTCAATGAAACGATCTTCGTATATGTATGTATGTATGTATGTATGTATGTATGTGTGTACGTCAAGATCAACCGTGTCTTCCACGCTCCTTTGTGCATACCTACTATACTCGTTCCTTTGAAAGATTCGTAAAAAAAACAAGAGCAATAAGAATAAGCACGAAGAAGCTCGGTGAGTCCTCAAAGAAGCTTGAAGTATAAAGGCAGCATAACGCGTTTTTCGACCGTATAGAAACTGACATTTCACGACTTTTAGCCGTAAAGACCGCAAAGTTGTGCTCATATACTATATTCTGCACAACTTTATTATAGATCTAGATGAACTTTTGAGAGCCTTCCTTTTTTTTTTTTTTTTGTTCGCGCTATGTATACGCAATATTACAACCTTTAGCTGATATATCGTACGACGTATACAGATATCCTAAAGCTTGCGAGGGACTAATATCCGACTCGCATGATTGGTCAATAAAAATTTTAATGACGTAAGATTTCTCGAATGAAAAGATTCGTGACTCGCGCGAGGCGGAGCCTCTAATGTTCGCTTGCGATAATATTTGCACTAGCGCGAGCGCGATCCATTACGCGAGGGCGGAGGATAAAGGCGTTTACCGAGTTATTTCGTTTTATTGAACCAATGAAAACCGTAGGCTTCTTGGTATTTTAGATGACTTGAAGGTTTTTTCGATATTAAAATTCTCATATTTTATAAAGATGAGAGTGATTTTCAATCATACGCAATGCGGGAAGTAGTTATAGGTATAATAATAACTGTGAAAATATTGGAGTAATATTTTATCATTTCATTTATTATAATAATATAATGCGATGACTTTGAAAATATAAAAATACTGTACAATATAAACATATTATAGATTATTATTAATACATAGGTATATATATCGTAATAAGTGCAGTTAACAAACTGCAGCATTATAGCGCAATAACAGAGGAATGAAAAGCTAATATTATCCTAAACTTAATCCTTAAATCGTAAAAATGATCTACATAGGTAGAGAGCTAAGGCACTGCAGCATATGTACTGTCCATGAATCTATATTTACAGACTTTGAGAAAAGAAGCTTTTGTGCTTTTCTCGTTCGATTATACTTAACGGAAGAGAAAATAAAAAATCGAGAAAACAGAAAGAAATTTTTTTTTTTAAGAAATTTACTATAACGCTGTCGTAATTATATCCCAAAATCAACGAAGCGAACGAAGTCGTTAACGAAAAATTTATGCGATAGAAAAACACGATTTTTAATTTACACCGCATATGTTTTTCTGGTAATATTTAAGTACTATATATATATTTTCAGTAGAATATATATATATATTTCTAAGTTAGTCACAACAGCGTAAGTAATTTTCACCAATTCCTGATTGTCTTGTTCTTCTCTGTCTTGTTTGTTATTTATGTTAATAAATTATTGCATAATCCGGCCCTCTGCATAAGACATTTGATTTCATATATGACATTCTATTATATAAGTTATAATTATATATTTACATAAGATATTAAAGTCTAAAATTTATTAGTACAATATATACAGAAACAACGCGGTATATAGGTATATTATAACAAATATTTGCGATTTCGCTGTATATCTAAAACTTATCAATATATATATATTTATATATAATATAAATTTGTAGGTATATACAAAAATTTGGCGTTTCAGCTGTATGACCAAGGTTTTTAAAAAAAAAGGCACGTATAAAGTTTTCGTTTCTTTACCCTGCCGATTTTTATAGACGCTTGAACTTTTCTTTATAGGTATATCTAGGTTTTATATTCTAAATTATACATCTAGGTATCTATGGATATGCATATGGATCGTAAAACTTAAGACTAGGAGACTCATTTGTTAATGAATCTCAATATAAATCCTATCTATTTATGGATACATCATATCGACGCCCGATACGAATAACAGCACATTTCAAATTCCGGGTGAAAATGAGCACGTTTCAAATTCCGGGTGGAAAAGAGCACATTTCAGATTCCGGGTGGAAAAGAGCATGTTTCAGATTCCGAGTGAAAAAGAGCATGTTTCAGATTCCGGATGGAAAAGAACACGTTTCAGATTGAGAATGAAAAATAGCACGTTTCAGATTCACTCGAAAACTAGCACAATTCAGGTTGAACCGAATATTACTTATTAGCAAGTGTCAGGTGGGTTTATTATAAGATTGAATTAATCATTCAATGATAAAATTGAATCGAGGTTTTGTGCATAATTGTGCATTTCCAATTTCATAATAAACCCACCTGACACTTACTAATGAGTAATAGTCGCTTCGCCTGAATTGTGCTAGTTTTCGAGTGAATCTGAAACGTGTTCTTTTCCATCCGGAATCTGAAACATGCCCTTTCCACCCGGAATCTGAAACGTGCTCTTTTCCACCCGGAATTTGAAACGTGCTCTTTTTCACCCGGACCCTGATTCTAGAAACGTATCCAACTGTATCACAAGCGTATCGGCCGACTTTCCGTTTAACGCTGTTCTCCGATTGGTCCAAACGGCGTATACCACCCGCGAAACGATTCGATAAGTTTCTAGAATCAGGGTCCCGGAATCTGAAATGTGCTGTTATTCGTATCGGGCGTCGATATATTATACATAAAAATGTATATAAATATAAAATATGTATGTATAATGTAGGTATATATAATACACGATAACCTCAGACCTGTAAAAAATAAGAGAACTCGACCAAAACTAGATATACTAGGTACAAGAATTTACAAATGCATTGCTGTAAACTCGTACATACGAATATGACGAGAGAATATATAAGACTCGGAAGTTACACTAGACAACTATATAGTCTATAATATAATAAACGCATAGGATAAAACTACGGGCACTTTTAAAATGCTAAACTATTAGGGATGCGTCTTAAGATTAAAAACTCCTATACGTTCTATAGACGAGCTAATTATGTACTTAGACATCTATTTTTTTTTTTTCGTTTTCTTTCTTTTTTTGGCGCATTCAGGCACGTATTATAACTTTGGCAAATTGACAAGATATAGAGTTTTACTATAGATATATCAACGGTGTATTATATTATTACAATATCATACTGACTCATTAAAACGTTATGTATATACTACAAGATAAGTGCATTTGGTTTCATGTCAACCACCTCAATGTTGTAAATTAAATTTGACGCTTTTGGCACGCGAAATTTCATCACGGAATATGCTTCCGCATACACTTTCGTATATGACAGTAAAATTTGATGTGCAGATTTGTTATAGTAGGTACCACACTTATATGTACACTTATAGAATGCTTGAAACTATATCTGCGTTTATAGACTCGAAAATCGTATATAAAATGTAAAATATATTCATACACAACTACTTTGGTAGATATATGAAACATTTAAACGATAGCAAATGGTACCTACATTTGTAGTAAACGTTCGTTATTACCGCGACGTCTCGGCGTCCCTGCAGGAGCATCCCCCACGACGCGACAGCTGTCCCAGTATTTTCGAATTTTTTTATTTTTTTTTATTTTTATTTTTATTTTTTCCAAACCATACCGTGTGTATGTATTACATATAGGGTGTCTGTCAAATGCGCATTACTATTCTTGTCAATGTGAGAAAAAGAAGAAGAAGAAGAAGAAGACGAAGAAGAAGAATAAAGAAAAAATGAGACAAAAAGATCGAATTTCATATGAAAATAAAATTGAAAAAAAAAAAACGCCATTACAGATGGTAAATTTTGGCTTAGGGATTCACCGAACGAAATTCTATCGCTTTATGTAGTTTGTTTTTATATCGCCACACCGTTAAAAGAAGTCAGCCATCGAAGTATTACGCCGAAAAACATCGAGAGAGCTGTGCTACTGCGTATGTATTATATGCAGTATAACGATATATATAAGTTAGAGATGTTAGAGGAGGACGTAGATAGAGGCTGAAGTTTCTCTTCTAATTGAATGCAAAGAGATTTATAGCAGCTATTACGTTACTGAGCATAAGAGAGCGTCGAAAATGAATATAAGAAAAAACTAGATGAAGAAATTTCCGAGACGAACCTATAGATGTAAAACTGTATTTATCACGCGTCTTGTGAAACGACCGTAAGAATAGCTAACGTAAAATTGTCAAACGTTATAAAATCGGTCATTATACGCGCAGTTGATAAATTTTCATCATTTATATACATGTAACAGTTATTTTGATGATATTATATGATCGTTAATGATATCCTTTGCAAATTGAGCTTCAAAGGGTCAAACGAAGAGCATATATATCATTTTTTTTTTTTTTTTTTTTTTAAGAACATTTTATATATTGTATATTGTATACTATAATACATATATAGGTGCCGGTGAAATCCATTAAAGTAAAAATCATTAACTAGTCGAAAGGACAGAATGCGCGGGAAAGTTTGCTTTGGTTAGCTTAAAATAACTAACTCCGTATAGAAGAAATATTCACACGGTTATGGTTACCACGTAGCTCCTGGTTTCGTTCGTATATAAGATGAGCTATGTGCTACGATTACCCAAACATATCGCGGACCTACACAACCCGTAATATATATATATATATATATATATATGTATGCTATATGGTTTGGGATTCTTCGCTGTTAGCTCTTCTTTACTGAGAAAAGATGCTTTTAAAAGCACTACATACATACACGCCCCGTCAGCTTGGGAAAATATAATATTGTGCCCCAAATGTGTCTCCCGTTCCCCCGTCTATATGCAGGGCGCCGAGATACTCGTTAGCATTTTTTTACGTTGTTTTGTTTGGGTCAGGTTGAGGTACCAAAATCTCGTAGATTTTGTAACGTTGTACGGTTTTTTTTTTTTTTTTTTTCATTCTTTTCTTTTTCTTTGCCCATCATATATAGAAGATATTCGAGACTTTTCAACTCGAAATCACGCAATTAGGATGATAATACGTGTGAAATAAAAATGATAGAAAATTTTGAAAACCGCAGATAAAATTAATCGGGGGAAAAAAAAATAAGAATGAGATAAAATCTTTCGCTTGATTTCAGAGTGAATTAACTTCTTGGGGTAGACGAGTGCAGGCTATATCTTAGAGACGAAGATAAATTTTGTTGTGAAAATAACGAGGAACACAGGTTTGTTTTGACCTCGTTAAGTGCCGCGCTTCTTTCGAGTGTTGAAAAAAAGAAAAAAAAACAAAAAAAAAAAAAAACAATATTGAATTATTACAAGTCTAACAATGAAAAGTTGCTATGAGGAGGCTGCGCAGTCTTTAATATACTAAAAATAATGAATTGTATATCTCGGAATTGGTCTAAGCTGTTTTTAGTCTGCATTAACCCGTCGTGCGCAGTAAATTAATGAATTCGTAGATTTGACCCTATATATCCATCAGGGAAATTTCCTGGTCATTGGAAATCCCGGTGACGTTGAGTTGGGTTTATATAAATTTAACCAGGTCGAAGCAGCTTTGGGCGATATGATTTCGTTTAATAAACACGAGGGTAGGTAGTGTCTTTGCAGCGGGCAGTATCGTATCGTGCGGTGTTAGCCGGTGACGGACACTTTGCTAATAACCAGATTTAAGCCAAAGTTTATGCAACCCGGGGGCAATTTTATGTATATCGTGTGTTAGTCTACGAAATTACGACAATTTCTGAACGCCAAAGTATCTAATAGACCCGCGAGGGATGAGCAGGAAACATAAATTATTTACGGTTCAAGCTTAACAGTTTAAAGTCTAGTCTTAGCAGTTTTATTCGCTTAGCTGCAGCATATATAGCTGCAGAGAGAAGCGGATATCGTTGAATCCTCTGCATCTTGTCTTAGCGTCATCTCTTTCAATCCAACCTTATATATCGTATAAAAAACGTTTTATATAGAATTATATGCAGTATATATTTGTATTAAAAATAATCATCAAATAATATAATCATCCAAGATTATTTATGGCTTTATAGTTAGTCGGATATAATTCCGAATGAGAAAGAGATCAGAAAACTAGATGCAGTATAAATTCTACCTATATATATAGACGTTACCATATTATATTGTATATTATCACCTTATTTTCCGATTTTCGATCCTGCGAAAGTCGGAAATAAACTGTTTCTATATACGTGCATCAAACTATACAAATATGTACATAAACTTCAGTTTTCTATCCAAAAAGCAAGAAAAATTAAAAAAAAAAACAGAAGAACGTCATTATAAATTACTTATGACTATAATATGGTTGATTTTGCTACCTGTGGCGTATAAAGGCACTTCGCGACCCTCGAAAAGAAAAAAAAAAAAAAAATTCTTAAAATTTACATTAAACTTATATTATACAAATTTTTTTTGTTTTTTTTTTACCGGAGAGTTCTCTTCATCTTGAGATACAGAAACACTTCCTTAGACATCACAATAATTTCCTTTCGCATTTCGTCGTCGGTTATTTTTTTACTATAAATCGGAGTTCCACTCGCCTTGGATGTTCCATACACCGAATACATACTTTACTCTATCACTTGGTCTGTCGTTGCTAGGAGTTGACAATATATCTCGAGCTGCGAGTAATGCGCTTTTAACATTATTGTGTTCGCCTGTAAAATAAAAATAAAATACATATATTATTATCATTATATTAATAAACTATATGGGGTGAGAAAAATACCCGATCATTGTCATACAAGTTTTAAAATTTATTACACGCATCTCTTAGTATATATAGTATTTATGAGAATATATATTTTTGGTCTCGACGACGCGCCCGGATCCCCAGGTGTAACTCGCAATTTTATACGATCCATTAAAACAGTCATCGGCCGCTTAAAGTCCGAATGTCATTAGTCACGTCAAGTTATGTCCCTGTTTTCTTGCTCCCAGTGTTGGGTGTCGACTGTGCAGCAGCTTCTGTTTGGCGGTCGTTTGGATATGTCGTGTGTCAACCGTTGAGTGAGATAGCTACTGTTTCGTCCATTGGATGATTGATTAAGATGTGCAGTTTAACTGGAGCGAGATAGTCGATAGCACCTACCTTTCGATAGTTAATAAGTCAAACTGAGACCTGCACCATATATACTATATATATAGGTATACACGTATACGATCAAGAATATACGAAAATACACGGTGATTTTCAGCCCATCGAATTCCGTGAGGGTAATTCTCATATACAGTATCATATACCTATATGCCTCTATACTGAGAGAAAATCTTCAAAGTAGTATACAGTCGGCGCCAAATAATTCAATTTCTTGATTTTTTGGCCATATTTATTTGATAGATAGTACCAACTGACTTTGAATCAACTTATCCTTGAAAACTCATATTTCAGCGTTTGATATTGCTGAAGTTCAGAGTGGTTAGCCTACATGGGCAGATTGCAAAATTGGCGTACGCAAAGTCGACTGTATACTTTCATGATTTTCTCACGGTATACTTACATGTACTAAACGCGGGAGTAAGTCATCGCGGCTACCTAATATATCTTTCATTTTGATTAATTATATACTGGGTTGATGACGCGCGTTAATTTATCACCAGTATAAGGAATATTAATACATGACAATCAGGTGAAAATAATGAATATTTTAAAAATAATTTTCATCAAACTTATTAGATGATCGATATTCGACGAAGGATCCTCAACACTCCTTGATATACAAGGAAAGCTGTGCTTAAAAAACGAAAGACTCGTCACGGGGGTCTGTTTAATTACTTTATACTGTAAACAAACAGTAGGCAGACCTCGTGTAAATATAATGTCTACTTCTTCTCGGCGTTAGATGCTATGTATCTGATGTAGTATATGTAGTATGTAATTCTGTGATCCAGTTTGTGAGTACAGTGGCGACAGACCACATCTAGTCTTCTTAACTGCATAAACCGCGCGGTTATACTATTACACCGTTGTTTTTTTTTTTTTTTTTTTTTTTTTTTAAAGCTTGTAAGATTCTTTACAGTAATATGGATCGCGATAGCTAGACAAAGTTACTGAGGCGTTAATGAGATGCTCTTATCTTCCGTGGCATTAAAAATGAATGACATGATTGAAACGTTTATAATCAAAGGATATAAATTTGACTTACCTTCGTCTTCAATTATACCCGCAGGATCTTCAGCATCACAGTTTAGCACTTGATACAGGAATTCAATGTACCTAGCAGCTCGTTTTAGGATTTGTATTTTGCTCATTTTATCTGCTGCAAAATTAGGGATGAATGTCTTCAGCGCTGTGAAAGCCTCGTTAAGGTTTAGGGTCCTCTTTCGTTCCCGCACGTTAGCTATTCTTCTCTGACTTTGAATTTCCTCATAAGTAGCACCGCTCTTACGACGCACCTTCAATTTTTCACCCGTACTAGACGACTGTGATTCATCGTCAGACTCGTTTTTTATTTCAATGCTACATTTTCTCTTCCTTTTAGCACTTGCAGGTCGTGATTCAGCGAAATGTTTACCCTGCGACGAGGGTACTTCCGCCAAAGCTGTAAGCTCAGGTTTATACTCTACGACATCTGTCTTATACTCAGAGTTGTGATAAGCGGTTGACGATGGCGCTGAGGTCATTTCTTCACCTGAAGAATACATCTGCGGTGATGGTGTAAGGTAAAAACTTTGCTCATGATCTCTACTCGCGTGGCTATGGTCTGACAAAAAACCCGGCGAATGATCATTGATGCGTCTTTCATACTCTCCTTGTATGTGGTGTTCCCTTTCGTACATAATTTTCTGTTGTTCATGGAACCGTTTCTCTTCCATTGTCTCATAGACGAGATAAGCCGGCTGTTGATACAGTTGAGGATGATGATGATGATGAGATGAGTGAAATCCCGGTAGGCCACGGTGATCCGACGCATTACTCAAATCCATCAAATGTGTAGGTGGTGAAAATCTTTCGTAATGATTCGGCGAATTACTTGCACTGCTTCCTGCACTGTGTGGAATACCGGAACCATCACCGAGCGGATACATACCCTGAGGGCGTAATTGGGACTGAATAGTAACCGGCTGAGCCTGCATTTTTCAGTTTATTTTACGTAGCAGATATCAGCGCATGGATTTTCTGTTTATTCGCACTTGATTATGTACTCGTTTGCACTGATTCGGTATAGTTTGATAAAGGGAACGTCTTAACAAAATTTCGGTCAAATTTCAAAAGAAATATCGCAGCGATGAAAGCAACGTAGAAGATGAGGGAAAAAAAAAAAAGTAAAAACGTCAAAAACACGTGTGTCTAACCAGTGCAGGGTCTGATTATGAAGGACTGCGGTGTGGTAGAACCTTTTTCACAAATTTGCGAACACGACTTCGCGATGTGCACTACACGGGGGATGACTTCTGTCTGAGTATAACTGAATGTCCGTTGTAGCCCCAGGGCCCCAGGATGTCAGTAAATCCAACCCCGCCTCTTCCCTACCCCTCATTTTCTCCCACTCTATGGTTTTCCCTCTTTCCTCTTTCCTCTTTCCTCTTTCCTCTTTCCTCGTTCCTCGTTCCTCTTTCCTCTTTCCTCTTTCCTCTTTCAGCCTGCTGCACGCCGAAGACCAGCGGAGGGTTTCTTTTATCCAAAGCTGTCAGTTGTCCCCACCCACTATACCGTCTTTCCATCCCAGGATACCCCCACGGTGCTGGAGGAACCAGGGCGGCCAGGGAAAAGGACGCTGCCATTTGAATCTTACGTCGAATAAGAGAGACGGTTATAACGAAGCGAGGCGGGAGGCAGGAGAAAGAGAAACCCATCTTGAATATTTATATCGCGTATACGCGCGTCGTTTTCCGACGCTGGATATATGCTGCGCGGATCGCTTTGTGTTTTTCCTCGGTTTTTATATTTCATTACACATTGGTTCCCCCCCCCCCCCCCCCCCTGACCCCCTTTTTTTTCTTTTTTTTTATGGAATAAAAATATCGAGAAAAAAATTTATCGCCTTTGCGCGGTTTTCCATCTGACAGTAACGTGTCTTTTTTTTTTTTTTTTGTTCTTGCTCTTCGCTCCGAAAGTTAAAAGCTTCTTGCGCAGAGCTTCTTTTCAAGAATGGTATACCTACACAGCACAATACACGCGTATATAGCGACGGTTCATTTTTGCGATATTTTTAAGTCGCAATATATAAAAGACGGAAATAAAAAAATGAAATGAAATAAAAACAATTCGGTGAAACTTGCGACGAGGAATTTATAGGTAAGAGTGGCTTAGCTATGTCACAACAAACACGTATCCCACAATCCCGTTCGTTATCAATCACACGGTTAATATATTATGGAGTTTAGGATATCTTATTCTACTCTGCACCGTTTCGATTGAAGCCTGCAGCCAAAAGTTTGCGCAGACTTTATACTATAGTACAGAAGAATAAGAAGAACGTCGTTAGACACTCCAGCCTTTCAGACTGTGTGCAAAGCACTACTATGCCGCGAATATATTTTTTAAGTAATACGACTTGGCTTATTTTTAAACCCCGACGCACCATCACTCACGCTAATTTCATTCTATTGCTCTTTTTCGACCTCCTTTTTAACGTGCAGTTAAGATATATCCGCCTCAGCTCTTATATTATAGTACGTTAACGTAATATTTTTACGAGACTATATCGTATCCTCGGTTTTCGGTGAATATAATTTACCCTAAATATAGGTACATCTGGGTAATCGATTAATATAGATAACAAGATCTAATTATTAAGGCCAATTATTATTATTATTATGCCGATGTATAATATAATCGCTCGGACGTCTTATAAGTTTATATTTATTTGTGAAAATATTATTATATATTATATCAAAGGCTGCGAGTATTAAACGAGGAAATTCCACCTCTAATTGGCACTCGGTGAATTCTTGAGTTTCAATTCTATTTTCAACCTTGGCTGCAAGGAGTGGAGTATTTTAAATCCGCACAATGAAGCCTCGATGTCAAACTATCTTAGACTGAGAATTTGGAAAAAACTAATTTCACCGTTTGCGGAACGAGCTCTGAATCCATATTATACATATTATGGACTCAATTGACATCAGATGTCAGTCATTATCGCGAATCAGTCGAAATTTCAGATTTCAATTAGCTGTAAATTGATTTTAATTGACATCAGATGTGTCAGTTATATTTTATTATAATCGCGAATCATTTGGAATTGTCATTATCGCATGGATGTGCCTTTCTGTTTTTTTTTTTTTTTTATATATTCTCATCTTGTCGCCAGGGTATAAAAGACGGGCTATACTGCACAGATACGATGGAAAACATGTGTAGCCTTAGGGTAATAAATACGAAAAAGTTAAACATACGTGTAATTGGGTAAGATATGAGCAAAAACAAAATCATATATACCTAGAATGAAATAAATATATTGAAATTCACAAAATGGTGAAAAAAAGGTGAAGAGAGATATAAATGTTCAGAGAGATAGTAACAAATGATCCAGTTGAAGGAACTGATATCCTGCAGCATTACACATTATCCTTTAGGGGATAAGCATATTATTTCGCTCGATCACTTCCTTTGATCATCAGGGAGTACGACTATATACCGAGTTCTCCCGCCTAGTGCGGGAGTTGAGAATTATTTTAGCCCAGGTTTCGGTTATTTATTAGTCCCTGTATTGGCGATCTAATATTCAATTGGAATCGTGCCAAATCAGGCATACTTTGTGTGTATATATAGGTATATGCAACCGTCACCCATACACGCATACTATATGACCATCGCGTGTGCATATATTGATCTATTAATATCCGTTTCATTGCAGCAGGGACATAATGCGTATTAATTGAAAGATTTCATATGTCCAATTATTCGGCCAGAAAAATGTACAACAAATTGATGATAATGAACATGTCGTATGTCAAAATGATCCACATTTATAGACTTCAGTCGAATTATTTGAGTAACGCATTTGTGAAAAAAATTACTTAAACTATAAGTCCAGAATAGATATTTTTATGTCATTTTGATTGAAACTCTATCAAAATACGAATGGAGACGTATTTCCGGTCAAACGGTACTATATGGCGATTGAACTCTCTGAAAGTACCGGACGCTATATACTATACGATTCGATAAAACGACTATCCAAGTATCCGTGTAAGTGAGTGCGCGCCACGCCACGATTAAACGTACTCACTACGGACAATTAAATTCACGTTAATATCGTTAAACGGTGCGTGGACTACACACGTGGGTAGTAGAGATCCAAGCTCTGGAAATATAGCGTGAAAACGCGTTTAAATTGTTGCCGAGATATGTGTGCCAACGCTGACGATAGAATTGTTTTGAGTAACTCTTTACACTTTACCACGACATATTTTGAACAACAAACGTTTCTCTTTTTTGTAAATCTCACTCAAGTAGGAATAAAATTCAAATAATTATTTGAAAATATAGTCTGGCTCGAGTTTCGGAATATATTTATCAAATTTGAGATAGATTTTGCAAGGGAAATGATGACAGACGTGATTTGATGCGTGAAATGTTGCTTATAAAACCGTAGATTACGTGATTTTCAATTCAGGATTTCGAATTTCGAAATCGAGGGTACAAGCTAGAATCGGAAAACTCCGAGGGTGGTATTTCCCAAAATGTACCCCCTAGCGAGGAAGACAAACGTGAGGGTGGAGCACGATTAACCCAATCGTAAATATACCAGCTAAGACAGGGGCTGCCTGTTATAGAAGTGGGGAAAAAGCGTTGAAATGGCTTTTGGGTATTCCCAAAAATATATTTCCATAGAGTTTTCTTCGAGGTTTAATAATACCATAAAACAGTGAATTAATATGGCTTATCGGACCGGTGAATAATACCCTACAAACAACATTCGACAAATACATGGTTTCTGTCAGGAGAAATGATTACACTTCCTGTTTGGTCCAACGAGCTATTACTCAACCGTATTAATAATGCCACAGAGATTTTTCTCTCGGTTCAGAAGTAAAGAAGAAAAAAAAAAAAAAGAAAAAAATTCAACCCAGTTCAGCAGATCAACGGCCTGAAACTTTTAAATTAAAATATACAAAAGCTCAAAGGATAAAACGGTATGATTGCCTGTACATATGAAATCGCATCATTCGGGCAGTTCTTGCATATATCTATAGCTATATAAGCAAAACTCTTTACTTTGCAGAAAATATTTGCCAAAAAGTTGAAATAAAGTTCTAAATTTACTCTAAACAATACTCGCCTGCACTTTCGTTCCCAGTGGGGGGCTTATTTTGGAAATATTACTCAGAGCCGCGGACCTTCATTGTACAGTACACAGCTTAAGTCCGTAGCCTAGCCCAACGGCGGTCAATAAGCCACCAGCAAGGTAATTAGCACGTAGTCGTACCCCCCGCTGTCTATATACTTTTAATAGTTTCATATACAGCCCCGTACCTACTACCCATGTAGATATATTCTAGGTATAAGTTATATACCGTATACAGCACGCCAATTCTCTAACAGATGGGATTTTATGCGTGGAAAGTCCAGCCTAAAGGCGTAACATGCGTTCTCCAGATTTTTCGAACAAAATTCTCTTGTAGGTAAGGTTGTAATTTTTATTTTTACCTGAAAATTGTAAAGACGTATCTCCTCATTCAACGAATTTAAACATTTGCCTGAATAAATTATCATCGAATAATTATTATTCGTAGAACAAATAAATCAGCAGCTCCTATATAGGTACATTATAATTTCGGAGAAAATTATATTGTGTTTCATTAGTGAATAATAATCAGTGAGAAAAATTACCTTTACACGTAACACTATACTGCTGTGAAACATTTTCAAATTTAGGTATAGTATACACATTTTTTTTTTTTTTTTTTGGACATAAGTCCGTATGATTTTTGGCAATGGTTTTTCTATGGACGGTGCAGTATTTATGGTGGTTCTCCGTGCAAATATCGCCAGACTCGCAATGCCTTGAAACATGCTGGCCACATGTCCGTCAGCCTGTCCATATGTTGAGACCGACAAGGTGGAGTTTTAGGTGGTGCTTGTATACCTGTATTTCTTTTATATACTATATACAGTCGGCACGTGTGCGCCATCCCGAAACACCGAACAAATTCGCATTTACAAGTGTCGTTGATTTTTGGAAAACGCACGTGTGGCTTCTATATACCTTCCGCACGTCTTTCCGAACGATTTGTTAGAATTTATAGTTCTCGGCTCGTCACAAGTCTCGCAATATATCATCGTGAGAAGAAGAAGAAGAAGAGTTATCAAAAATTATATCAGAAGTGCGATTCTGAACAGTCGTTTTTTTGTTCATCGCCAAAATTTAATCTTGTTCGAACAGTCAATCATACTTGCTAAAGGATTGGACGGAATTTACTTCCCTAATAGCTATAGCTTGAGTAGGTATTTGTGGCTTCTGAAGTTGACACCTAAATGCAAATCACATTATTGCATTACAATGCCACTTTAGGTTTGAATAACGACAAGTGCCTGGCGCCCCTCACAATATAGTCAATAAAAACCCTGAAAGGACTTCTTATACCCTTATAGCAATGCTTTCAGGGAGTAAATGCAATATTATTCATGCCATTCTGCAGCCTCTTGACAACTTTTCATTTCGACATTCTTTTTTTTTTTTCCATAGGAGAGCTACGCTCGAATTAATTTTGAGTAAATTTTATTCTTCGAATTTTTGAGTGATTTCTTAAGCAGCCAATATCACGGAAAGTAGACTTGACTTATTCTGGGTCGAATCCGGCTTACCAAAAGTCAAAGATTATTGGGATTAAATATTTGAGAAGAATTTCTGTTGCAAACAAAAACAATTTGCGGGTCTGTCGAAGACTAGGATTCCAAAAATAAGGGACGTATAACGTCTGCAGCTTCTGGTATACGTTGATCTTTTGCTTATCCTTCGACTACTTAGGATTATGAGTAAACAAAAAGATTTTCAAATTCTCTCAACTTTCAGAATATAGGTATAGCAGATATTATTAAAGTACCTACGCCAGGTCATAATTCGTGCAATAATTTTGACAAAAAAAAAAAGTCCTAATGTACCCGCTTCGCGACATTGATTACAATTTTTATTGAATATTGTGTTTTAATTTGTTACATCATCAATCTGTTACATACGAATATGACGATTTCTACACGGAGAGAAGAGAATAGTAATATTTACCATTCCTACATAGTAACCAGACTTATTTCTCATAAAATCGTAAATGATACTATGTCAAATAGGATTCATTACTATTTTTCTGGTAACCATTACTATGCTACATGGTAACTAAGCAAATTTAATGTTTGAAAATCTACGTTGCCATGTAACATAGTAATGGTTACTATGTTACATTGTGAATATTACTATTCTTTTCTCTCCGTGTATATCTTAATAATAATTTCTTCGTGTTCAAGATCGAATTCAAATTATTTGAATCGTAAATATTGTCAGAATCGTTTATAAACGCAATTGCGTTGAATTCAATTGATGATTATTCATTCTTGACTTTGTATATTCATTTATACGATCTACGACGTAGCAGCTACCTATAAAAAAAAAAAAAACTAGAAACATCGTAAGTCGTATGACGCAGCCTTGGTGATAGCCTACTGCGCACACACATTCACCTATATATACGCTCTTGCATTATCTAATTGCGGGCGGTATAGTCAGCAAAGCGCTTCGCTTCATTCACGAACTTATCCGCGTGGCGTCGCATGCTGTGATGCCCAGGTTTTACCAGCAAATTTATGAAATTTCATTTAATATCTCGTTTCAGAAGCTGTATAACACGAGATGTACTTGACTAAAAAAAATTAGGCCTGTGTACGGGTATGGTACGATCATATTTTTGTCTAACTAAAATCTAAATCGATAGAATAAATAAGGTGCAAAACATCGCACAGCATTCTCGCGAGTGGTCATTATCTCTCACGCTGAACATATAAAGAAATCCGTTGCTTGCTATCACCGGACGCGATAGTTAGGTGCTATGCGGCCAAAGGCGGTCCGATACTGTTCGTCGTGATCAGACTCCATAGTCGTGATGCTTGTGTATGTTGATTAATTAATTCTATATGCACAAGCACCAGCTATAAGGGTTTAACTCCGATTTTCACATTGTAACAGTGACTTCGACTGCCTTTTGCATTTTATTTTCATTTTTAATTAATTTTTTTATTTTCTGTATACATTTTTTATAATCAAATTTCACCCTAAATCGGTCCGAACTGGCGCTAATTGAACTCCAACAAATTTTAACAGTTGAATCAGCTCAGTTCAAGGCAACAATATAGATAATGTATACTAGGGTGCTTTTTTTGAAACGACTATTTTTTTTTTTTGCAACTCCCCATTGAAAATCTTGTTGTAGACGTCGAAAAGGGAATCCTGTCCAATTTTTTGCTCTTCATTCCAATTCCAGCACTCGCGCTTATCTTTTTAAGTTTTCCCGTGCTAAAAGCATGTAAACATTACGACTTTTTCTTTCGCCGCGCAAAACTCAACCGCATTTCAATGGATTGTTCTCATCCAAGATTCATTTTACAGAGGATTTAGTGTTCTTTAAAAGTGCCATCGGTAGTTTGGCTGTGGTTTCAACCACCGCACTTGTGTGAGCCTCCAAAGTCGATTTTATGCATAATTTTTCTTTCTCGCTGTGGGCGAATAAACAGTTGAACTTGGAGAAAAAACCTTCAAACCAATTTTGTAGGAAATTTATTTCTCTACAAAATAAGTCCAGTACATAAAGTCTCTCAAACCAGTATTTCAAAAGATATAAGGACTTTGATTTTTTTAAATATAAAATTCCAACAAAATGTCAAGTTCAATATTTTCAAGTCAGTCAAACTTTCTTGGGCACCTTTGAAGAACACTAAATTCTCTGTCAAATGAGTCTTGGATGAGAACAATCCATTGAAATGCGGCTGAGTTGTGCGCGACTAAAGAAAAAGTTGTAATGTTCACATGCTTTCAGCATGGAAAAACTTGAAACGAAAAGCGCGAGTACTAGAATCGGAATTAAGAGTTCAAAATTGGACAGGATTCCCTTTTCGACGTCTACAACAAGATTTTTAATGGGGAGTTGCAAAAAAAAAATAGTCGTTTCAAAAAAAGCACCCTAATGTATACGTATATAATTCTATTAAATTCTATTCAAAATTACAAAAATGGTAAGAAATAAATGATACAAAAGTAAAAATCGGTACCCACTTCCGGCCCACCGGTCCCGTGGGTCCGACGTTTACCTGTCTCAAAGTACCAGCGTTGTACATACCTAGGTATATATTATTATCTTTATAGTTTAGCCGAGGGAGAGACCAAGACCATTTGTTTTGTCTTGGATGGTCAGCACATGTGTCTGCCCCCAGACGTTTGTATCTAGTATATAGCCATCGATAGAACTACTACCCATAAGAAATCAGGAAATTTGGTCGCCACGTGTCAGTAAATATACCTTTAATGAGATTCCAGTCACGTTGGTAATCGCGAACCACGTGCTATGCGGAAACACCAATTTCTGTATAAGCGAGACACATGTTAGTCTATTTCATCGTTTTTCAACCTGGCGGTCGCGAGCAGATATGGGGGGGGGGGTCTCAATCGGTCAAAAAAATAGGTCAGGAACGACATATCCTTTTCGTGAATGATGAATCGCAAGCTTCAATCAAGTGTTAATTAATTAATGGATCAACATTTGAAACACGCATGAGAAAATTATTTTCAAGCGATAATAGACGATTTCTGTATTCAATTTTTGGAGCCACTATAGTTGGGAATCCTTTTTCGCATGAGTTCGAACTGGTAAACGTGTAATGAGAACAAATGTTATATAGGTATACTAGAGGTGTTCAAAAATTTTGGATGTTCGAATTTTTCACTTCTCAGGGTCTAAAAAGTTGGTTTATAATTTGAGAATGACTGTCTCCAGATGTGCCTGTCAACGGACAATATTCACCACGCGGCTCATCACTTGTTTGTATTTTCCATTTAAATAGCACATGAAATTTTTTTCATGTCTAATTGCACGATTTCCGGACATGTATAAGACCTAACAAGTGACGGAAGAGCGAGATTAAAGATGAGAACTGTAAGCGAGGTTGATGAAGGCGAAAACTGCCTTTTCCAATTAATTCATTTCTATGAGCAGAATTTTTTTTTCTTTTTCTGCTCATTTTTTAGGTTTTATATACGTCCTGAAATCGTGCAACATTCATCTAGAGAAAGACATTCTTTATGATTGAATTTTCGATGCGATTCGACATGAAAAAATTTCATTTGCTATTTAAATGGAAAATACAAACAAGTGATGAGCCGCGTGGTGAATTATCCGTCGACAGGCACATTTGGAGACAGTCATTCTCAAATTATAAACCAACTTTTTAGACCCTGAGAAGTGAAAAATTCGAACATCGAAAATTTTTTAACACCTCTAAGGTATACATTCCTTGTGGTTTGAACTTGTCGCTCATCGGTATTCGTATGGCAAGTGCGTAAACAGATTCTATATTACTGTAAGTAATGTATAACTTTGATAAACGTAAAAATATATAGTGAGGGAGTCGTGAAGTTTCTTACTCCATTTTTTTGCCTTTTCAGGAGGTCGCCACACTGAAAAGGTTGAGAAACGTTGGTCTATTCTTTCCAATGGGGCATTTAAATTTCTTTAGGCGTTGATCACTATCAGATTTTCAATAAGTTCATCAAAAACTAATTCGTGCATTTTCGTCATTTATGGTATTTTTTTTATTTTAACAGAAATGATCACTATATCACGCACACACGTTCACCGCTTTTGGAAGTTTTTTTTTTTTTTTTCTTAAGAGCCAATGTAGCCAATGCTTTTGGAAGTTGTGTATACATATGTTACCTGCCTCTGAGCAAGGACGTTATTGTTTCACTTTGAGCATGAGAAGTTGAACGCTAGGTGTCGCATGTCTCATTTTAACACTGCCTAGACTAAACGGACCAGTTTTCTATTAAAATAATATCCCACAATGGATAATCAACTATCCAATTGGCTCTAAAAAAACTTATACACTCCCTTCCACAAATCACTGCGTTTTGATTCAAAATATATAGTGCCACTTTCGCAGTAATCACTGCTCAATGTTATATTAGTCTTCTCGCTAGTACTCTTACGTCTATTTGTTCAGTATATATACTGCGCCAAGCCGTAGAATTTTCAAGACGGTCCGATACTTTTCGGAAAAAACTTATGGTAAAGAAAGAAGGTCTCTAATGAAGTTGATAAAGATGAAAAAAGCCGTAACAGTGACATTGACCGTCTTTTTGCTCCGGGGAGCCATTATTGATATTAAATTATTGTTCATATATAGGCGATCGACCGAATCTGGTCACCATATTCAGAGTGTTGTAAGCTAACTGTAATCAGTTCAATTTTCTGTGACTATTTTCAAATTCCCGTATTTCTGTTTTCAGAGAAAAAAGGAATTTATTGTACTCACTCCGAAAATGAAAGGTTTAGTTTTCACTAGACCTCCACGTTTTGAGGTCTAGAGTATCACCTCCAATCATTTGCAGATGGACCATTGTGTGTGTATGTGTATGTGATCAATTTTTTTGTCCGATGATATCTTGAGAACGAGTCACCGGATTTGAATGATTCTAGTCTCAATCGACGCGGTTTTTTCCAAACTTAGAACTTATCGGATGTTGGTTTTGATCGGTTCAGTACTTTCCGATATATTTGAATAGCAAAGTTCTATGAAATAAAAATAAAAATGATAATATCTTAAGAATCGATGAACGGATTTGAATGAAAATCTGCACCATGACGTTTTTTGGGTAGCAGATCACGAATTTAACATTGTGCTTCCAAAATTTAGATACTATCATGACATTATTATTATTATTATTATTATTATTATTATTATTATTATTCTTTCAACTCGGAACGAGTTTGGAAACGGGAAGTTCAAAGGCTGGCTCATGGTCAGCTCAGAATCGCTTCATACTGATAATTGTTGAAGAGGTCAGTAATTGGTAAAATGAGATTCGAATGCATACGGAAATCAAAATCAATTTATCAAAAAATAATAATTTGGGCTTTGTCGTAATTTATGGCCTGTTTTATTTTAGCAGAAATGGTCACTATAGTCGCGCGATATTTGAATTGTAGATCTTTGCTCGTATACAGGGTGAGTTTTCTCCGGGGTCATGAAAGGGTGTGGCTTAAATCGGCTGAGACTCCGCCTTCTTCTATGAAAAAATGACGATATAAGGACTCAAAACGCTTAAACTTTTCTTGTTACCTCCTAAAGATTGTCTCTTTTTTATTCTTAGATGAATGACATGTATTTCATCAGTCATTACCTTAATTAAAGTGTTTCATACATAGAAATAAGCATTAGTATTATACGTAAAACTGTAGACCATGTGCTTCAAATCACTTCATTCAACAATTGCAAGATCGATCAGAAGCCTTGATGATATGGTATTCCCTAGCAAATGTTAATTGTGAATTATCGCTTGTACAGAGTTTGTGATACTACGGCATGTATGCTAGGACGTAACCCGCACACACGTAGGTATGCCGCTTTTGGAAGTTGTGTACGTGGACCCTGCCTTCGAGCAAGGACCTTATTGTTTTTCTTTGTACACGTGAAGTTGAACGCTAGGTGTCGCATGTCTCATTTTAAAACTGTTTAGACCCAAGGTACCAATGTTATATTAAAATAATATCCCACAATGGATAATCAGCTATCCTACAGTTGGCTCTAAAAAAAACTTACACACTCCCTTCCACAAATCAATTCATTTGATTGAAAATTTATAGTGCCATTTTCACAGTAATCACCGCTCAATGTCATCTTAGTCTTCTCGCTAGTACTCTCGCGTTTATTCGGTTCGTATATATATTGCGCCAAGCCATAGGAGTATTAAGGCGGTCCGATACTCTTCGGAAAAACTGGAATTGTAATGCTTGGACTTACGTGGTAAGCGGGATGATTAATCTCTGGGCTAGTCTCCGATGGGACCATTGAAATCATTGCGTTAACGGAAAGCCCCATTGCAAGTCCAACTAGAAGGAAATGGAAAACCGGAGATGATCTCTCCGGAGCCGTAACAGTAACATTGACCGTCTTTTTGCTCAGGGCAGCCGTTATTGATATTAAATTATTATTCATACGCGATCGACCGAATCTGGTCACTTTTCAGATTGTTTTAAGCTAACTGTAATCAGTTCAATTTTCTGTGACTGTTTTTAATACTGATAATCGCTGAAGAGGTCAGTGATTGATAAAATGAGAACCAAATGTACGGAAATCGAAATCAATTCATCAAAAACTAATTTGTACTTTTTCGTAAATTATGGCTTTTTCTATTTTAGCAGGAATGGTCACCATATTGCGCGATATTTGAATCGTCGAACTTTGCTCGTATACAGGGTGAGTTTTCTCTAGGGCCTTTAGAGGGTGTGGCTTAAATCGGCTGAGACTCCGCCTTCTTCTATTCATACTTGTTATTATCAGGTAAATGATCGCCTTCATGTAATAAACAATCCATTCAGATATTAAGACAAATAGTAGTGTTTCATCGTTTTGACAAGGCTAAATGAATTTTTGTTTATTGTAGATACACGGCAAAAGCCAAATAAATAGTAGGTAGCTAACACATGATAATGAGTAAGGATTGTTATTCTGACAATTACAAGTATGAATATAAGAAGGCGGAGTCGCAGTCGATTTAAGCCACACCCTCTCAGGAACGCGGAGATAACTCACTATGTATAAGTATAACAGTTATTTAGTATGTGATCGACGTATAGTCTTTAAGGGTTCAAGTTTTAAGTTATATCGTGTTGAAGTTTAGGTTTTATCGATCTACGGCATGGTTCGTTGGATTAATTGCTTGAATAGATATTTCTCTTTGGTACTTCCGGCGAAAATAACGGAAAGCCGGTATACAGAAGCGGTGACAATTACGAGGAAAACATGATGTCCAATTTATTGGTCGACGAGGGGTGGATGGATTTTCCCGCTCCGAAGTACCAGTCGACGAGGAGTATATATCTGAGAATCAGTTGAAACAGCCCGGCCCATCCGCCCAGCCGGCGAATCATTCGTATTTTATGGGGGATAAGCAGTTGTTACTCTGAAAAATCCCCAGAGTGATTTGGCGCGCGATCCATAGAACTCGGCAGCCATTGCAGATAGAAACCAGCTGATTGTCAATATTTCGCTGTAAAAACTCTATAGTGAGTAACCGGGGGGATGGGCCGGGCTGTTCCACCTGATTCTCATGGTATAGTACCTACTTAGATCCCTAAGCGTGACAGTGAAAAAAAAAAAAGAAACAACACAAGAAACTCTGCAAGTTTCGTTGCAGTATATTAAGTATAATATATACCGATCACTATCAACGAATATATGCCTGGTGACGTTATGTATGATATCGGTATCCGCGCGTCAATTTCCAGATGTCAAGGAGACGACTCAATTTCTTTCAACGTCAATGAAAATTGTCAGACCTTAAGTCCGACGCAATTGTTGCAATTCGAATACCAAGCTATTGTGACACCTGATATCCATAGTATAGCAGAGCAACACCTCTATATCGTGTGGCGAAATACATAGCAATGTACGGACGCAGCACTGACCTCCTCAACAGTCGTTAAAACTCAGGCAGACGACGCGCCCGTAGTCAGAACATCGCGACCAGAAGCAAGACACATTATATAGAGATTAGTTCGATATTAGTAAAGCCTTTGTAAAACTCTTCATATAATAATAAAACTTCATCACTTTTGTATACGACTGAGTTCTAACTCTTAATTCGACAACGAACCTTAAATAAATTGTAGTTGTATGAAAGATCTCAGGATCCTGATTACAACACAATGACGTCGTCGTATTGTTTGCCTCTTTTTTATTCTCATATAAATATGACCTGATTGAAGTGTTTCATAGGAATTAGCATAGTATTTTACGTAAAACTATGTACAATGTCGACCATGCGCTTCAAATCACTTCATTCAACAATTGCAAGATCCATCAGAAGTCTTGGTGATATGATATTCCCTATATAGCAAATGTTAATTGTGAATTATAGCTTGTACAGAGTTTGTGATAAGACTGCATGTATGCTAGACCTTACCCGCACACACGTATGTCGCTTTTGGAAGTTGTGTACGTGTAACCTGCCCCCGAGTGAGAAGGTTATTGTTTTACTTTGTGCATGAGAAGTTGAACGCTAGGTGTCGCATGTCTCATTTTAAAACTGTTTAGACTCAACGCACCAATATTCTCTTGAAATAATATCCCACAATCGATAATCAGCTGTCAAATTGGTTGTAAAAAAAACTAAAAAACTTTCTTCCACAAATCAATTCGTGTTGATTGAAAATATATAGTGCTACTTTCGCAGTAATCACCGCTCAATGTCACATTAGTCTTCTCGCTAGTACTCTCACGTTTATTCGGTTAGTATATATATTGCGCCAAGCCATAGGATCCTTAAGACGGTCCGATGCTGTTCGGAAAAATCGGATTTGTAATGGTTGGTCTTACGTGATAAGCGGGATGCCTCCAACAGACGTAAGTGTGAATGTCTCAAACAGCGTGAGTCTTGAATGTCTGAAACGGGGACGTGAGTCCTGAATGTCTGAAACGGACGTGAGTCCTGAATGTCTGAAACGGACGTGAGTCCTGAATGTCTGAAACGGACGTGAGTCCTGAATGTAAGTTCGATCTGATTCGAGATGACACTCGTCAACGGAAAGCCCCATTACAAATCCAACCGAGGGAATTCGACGAGACGTCTCCGGTAGCCGTAACAGTAACATTGACCGTCTTTTTGGACTGGGTAGCCGTTATCGATATTAAATTACTGTTCATACGCGATCGACCCAATCTGATCATTATATTCAGAGTGTTGTAAGCTAACTGTGATCAGTTCAATTGTCTGTGACTATTTTTAGTATTAATAATCGCTATCGAGGTCAGTAATTGGTAAAATGAGATCCGAATTTACGGAAATCAAAATCAATTTATCAAAAACCAATATGTGCTATTTCGTAATTTATGGCCTTTTCTATTTTATCAAAAATGTTCACTAGATCGCGCGATATTTGAATTTAAGCCACACCCTCTCAATACCCCGGAGAAAACTCACCCTGTATAAGTGTAGCAGTGATTTAGTACGTGATCGACGTAGTCCTCAAGGGTTCAAATTTTAAATTATATTGTGTTAAAATTTAGGTTTTATCGATCTACGACGTGGTTCGTTGGATTAATTGCTTGAATAGATATTTCTCTTCGGTACTTCCGGTGAAAATAACGGAAAGCCTGTATACAGAAGCGTTGGGAATTACCAGGGAAAAATTATGTCCAGTTTATTGGTCGATGAGGGGTGGATGGATTTTCCCGCGTCGAAGTACCAGTCGTCACGAGGAGTATATATATAGTATACCTACTTCTATCCCTAAGCGGGTCGTAGTGCCATAATCCATTATTTAAATCACGTACACCCTCTAAAATCGTTGAAATCAAACACGCGTGTCAGAACGTGTTTATAGTATTAGAGCAGCCAGGATTATCGCCGTTATAAACTTCTACGAAAATTATAGTTTTCTAAGTATATAGATTTTTATAAGACCTGACACAATGATCCGTAAGATCAAGAGACTCTATTATACGAGTCTAGCTCCGAATACATTAAACATAACATAAGTCAAATGGAAAAAAGACGAACGCTTAACATAAACGGAGGCGAGACCAGTATTTTTATCATTAAAACAAGATCGAGATAAATCATCAATTTCATTCAACGGTGCAGTGCTGCGTTAGTCATTTTATTCTCTTGTTTTCAGTTATTGTATAACTATAAATCGCCGCGGGCTATATTATAGCTGCAGCAGCAAATGTTATAAATATACACGATACACGTCTATATAATTCACGTATTATATTCACACACATACCTACACGCCTTTGAGTTAATGTCTGATGTTTACACAAGAGAATGAAAGTAACACTGCAGATTACTGCGTTTACTTTACCGCCGTTTATTACAATGATTATGATCTCTTTGCAAGGCATGATTCCGATTTAAAACAGCCATCTGCGCTATACTGTCGAACGTTTCTTTTATCTTTATTATAACACGCATCGTTTACCGATTCCTAACATTTCATGCATTCTATACATTTATACGAACTCGGTTTGATTGACAATTATTTCCCATTCGAAACGTGTAAAGAGGTCCAGTTTTAATGCGATAATTTTCTACAAGCTTATTATCCGCATCTACAATCTTCGAGAAACAATTATTTACGGTTTAATATATAAATTCAAGATCCCTTCCTGGGTGTTTCCTAATCCGTCTTGGGCACAATTCTATGGATTTTAATACTTCCCAGCTTAACTAGAACTACTTAATTGCATCCCAATACCATATAACCATTGTTAGTTTGCTGGTGGCACAGGGGCTGGTACCGGTCATAGTCGCGTACGCGTACAGCGGGTGGTCCTAAATATTGATGGCTGTTGGTTTGCGGGAATGTCCTTAAGCCCTGACCACTTGTTCGTAGTTTTACGATAAGTTTGAAGTAAATGATTCGATTAATTGACAAATAATATAAGATTCGATGTCTGTAGAAACGGTGAAGCGGTATGATATATTTTATTTCCGGATGTTGAAAACTCGTTTATAATGTGCATTTTAATGTGTATAATTCATATTATAATTTGATAGTTGCGGAAGCGCGGAAAGGATAGATTCACTTGTCCAAGAATCAAGACAGCTGGCTGTGCGAACAGTCCGCAGTAATTTTTCACTAATGCAATAAAGTGTCCTCCTCCTTGTCTATTTTTGCCGGTAAATTACGAAACTCAACTCGCCACGATCAGGGTGGTCTCCGCTCGAATTGCTTCGCTGCTGGTGCTGGTGATGGTGCTGGTGCTGCTGTTGCACCCGGTTGCTGTGAAGACGTCCGGGCACACGCTGGGATACAAGGCGCGTCGCGACGCTCGAAATCAAACAAACATCGAGCCCGCGGACGACTGCACAGTTCGTTGCTTCGTATTAACTCCTATACAAGTCTCGTGACAGACGGAACTTTCGCTACTTCCTCCGTCACTTATGTATATTGTTTTACTATCCCCAAGCAAGCTTTCATCTTATGTGTATTTTCCGGTCTTCGACACCGTTTATAAATTTACGCGCATGCATACCTATACAACTCGCTATAGGTATCGTCAGTAAACGTCAATTTATTGTACCTATATACCAAAAGAAAAGTGGCTGTCTATCAAAATGACAAAACATTCGTATATCGACCACAAAAAGCAATTGATATCTATTCCAAAATGATAAAAAAAATTTCAATCATCATAAATTCAATCACATAGGTATATATTTTTGGTATTGAATTAACGATTTCATTCGTCTCGATCAGACTTCGGGTGACAACTAAATAAAGATCCCTTCCACTATGAGGATCAATCAGTTTGTTTTTCTTTTCACGAACTCCCTTATTTCATGCGAGAGGCTATTCAGTTAGGAAAAATCATCTCGGATGATTTTTTTCACGAAATCGAGCATAAAATCGATGAAATCGTTTAAAATAATTTCATTTGAGTATTCTGAGATTACAGAAAATCACTTGAAATCATCCAAAGACTGGGGTGATTGAAATAATTCCGAAATCATTCGAGAAATCGCAACTTCAATTGAAATCATTTTATGTACAGAACCCCTCGATCTCAGGAATCTTTTTATCATAATCAACGTCTATAATTTTTGGATTAGATTGAATGTCAAATTCCATTAGACGCAGGCGAGGGGGTAACTACTCGTGAAATAGTTGGGACAATTAGCTATGAAATTATTGTGAAATGGTTTGAAATGGTAAGAAATGCTTGTGAAATGATCGCGAAATGATATGAAATAGTTGTGAAATCATATGGAATGCATGATTTTGAAATGTGAAATAGTTGGGACACACAAGTTTGAAGTGGTTACTCCCTCGGACGCAGAATTATTTTAGGACCCGTCCAGTTTGGAATGGGTTATAATATTATATTCTGTATATATACTGGATTTCTTCAGGTATATGATGTTACAGTACGTGGGACCTATGACGTATTCAAAATCGTTGTTCGTGCCTGTACACGGCAATATATTTGAAATTCTAGGTACTACATTGAACCAACTAGCTAGTAACATGTGTTCGACAGAAGTTGGCTTGGTCAACTGACCGTCGCTAAGGTATTGTACACACATATATATATATATACCTACAAACATACAAGGGCTAAGGAATTTCATGTTTTATTGGATCCTGCAGAGTGCAAGTTACGGTTTATAACAATGGTCCGTTTCGGCTAAGACTTTCCTTGACTAGAATAAGAGAGACCAAAAAAAAAAAAGAAAAAAAAAAAAAACGAGGTAGAGTGAAACAGGGAGAAGAAAGGAGACAGAGCAAGGACTCCACCCCTGAATCCAATCGTCGTTAGTTGCCGCCCTTCGCTGCAGGGTTCCAGTTCTTAGATGTATAGTATACGAGTTTGAGACAGGGTAGCGGGAGCAATAAGAATTCTTTATTTGTAATAGATGGTAGAAAAAATAAAAACCAAAAAAAAAAAAGAAAAAAAAAAAAAACAAGAGAAACAATACACGGAATATCCCAAAGCTATACATCCGTTCTATGTTTCAGGTAGAAACTTTGCAAGTTTCGTTGCGGTATATTAAGTCTACCGATCGCTATCAAGGAATATATGCCTGATGACGTTACGTATACGATATCGGTACCCATGCGTCAATTTCCAGATTTCAAGGAGACGACTCAAAATTTTTCAACGTCAATGAAAATTGTCAGACCTGACAATGACGTCGTCTTATTATTTTTAAATAAAAAAAAAAAATTACGATAATGACTCAAGACGCTTAAAACTTGTCTCGTTGCGTCGTAAAGATTACCTCTTTCCTTATTTCTGGCTAAATAACATATATATTTGTCATTATCTAATTAAAGTGTATCATAGAAATTATCATGTATCTTGACTTCAAATCACTTATCATTCAACAATTTATTGCAAGATCGATCAGAAGCCTTGATGATATGATATTGCCTTGCAAATGTAAATTGAGAATTATAACTTGTACAGTGTTTGTGATAAAATTGTATGTATGCTAGTCACTAGTGTGCGAAAGTTGTTTACGTGTAACCTGCAGCCTCCGCGAGCAATGACGTTATCGCTTCACTCTGTGTATGATAAGTTGAACGCTAGGTATCGCATGTCTCATTTTAAAACTGTTTATACCCAACGGACCAATGTTCTATTAAAATAATATCCCACAATGGATAGTCAGCCATCCAGTTGGCTCTAAAAAAAACTTACACACTCCCTACCACAAATCAATTCGTTTGGATTGAAAATGTATAGTGCCAGTTTCGCAGTAATCACCGCTTAATGTCATATTAGTCTTCTCGCTAGTACTCTCACGTTGATTCGGTTAGTATATATATTGCACCAAGTCAGACTCTTAAGGCGGTCTGAAACTATTCGGGAAAGAGTCGAATTTGTAATGCTTGGACCTACGTGTTAAGCGTGATTATACATTGGATCATCGCGTGAACGGAAAGCCCCGCATTACAAAAGCCACTTTAAGCCGAAAGGCATTTATCGGAGATTCATTTCTTCGACAGCTCCGTAATAGTAACACTGACCGTCCTTTTGCTCTGGGCAGCCGTTACTGATATTAAATTATTGTTCATACGTGATCGACCGAATCTGGTCTCTTGTAAGCTAACTGTATAATCAGTTCAATTTTATGTGACTATTTTTAGTACTGATAATCGAAATAATTATACGTAATACGGTACATCATGCGCTTCAAATCACTTCATTTAACAATTTATTGCAAAATCGATCAGAAGCCTTGATGATATGATATTGCCTATAGCAATTGTTAATTGGTAAATATCGCTTATACAGAGTTTGTGATAAGACGCAACCCGCACACACGTATACACTATACCACTTGCGAAAGTTGTGTGCGTGTAACCTGCCTCCAAGCAAGGACGAACCGTTTCACTTCGTGCATGAGAAGTTGAACGCTAGGTGTCGCATGCTTGATTTTAAAACTGTTCAGACCCAACGGACCAATGTTCTATTAAAGTAATATCCAACGATGAATAATCAGCTATCTAGTTGGCTCTGAAAAAAACTGAAACACTTCCTTCCGCAAATAAATTTCTTCTGATTGAAAATATATAGTGCAACTTTCGCAGTAATCATCGCTTAAAGTCATATTAGTCTTCTCGCTAGTACTCCCCCGTCTATTCGGTTAGTATATATTGCGCCAAGTTGTGGTATTCTTAAGGCGGTCCGATACTCTTCGGAAAACCAGATTTGAAATGCTTGGTCTCACGTGATAATAAGCAAGTTTCAATAGGTGTGTGCCCGCAAGGTACTTCTCTGCCGAAGTGTCCAATCGGAACACACCTAGCCCGAGCCCCCCAGTAGTTGCCTGTCCTGCGGGGAACGAGCTAGTCCCTAGTGAAACGAGCACGACCGACGTCGAAACAAGAACTCGGCCGTGCATCGATCACAAGATTATTAAACTCTGCAAACGCGGAGAGCTTCATTTCAAATCCAACGAAATGGTGTAATGAATCGGAGATTAAACTCTCCGATAGCCGTAATAGTAACATCGACCGTCCTTTTGCTCTGGCAAGCTGTTATTGATATCAAATTATTTTTCATACGTGATCGACCGAATCTGGTCACTTGTAAGCTAACTTTATAATCAGTTCAATTTTATGTGACTATTTTTAGTACTGATATAATCGATATAATTATACGTAATACTATGTAGATCATGCGCCTCAAATTACTTCATTCAACAATTTATTGCAAGATCAATCAGAAGCCTATTGATGATATATGATATCGCCTTAGCAATTGTTAATTGGTAATTATCGCTTGTACAGAGTTTGTGATAAGAGTATGATAGACGTAACCCGCACACACGTATACCGCTTGCGAAAGTTGTGTACGTGTAACCTGCCTCCAAGCAAGGAAGTACCGTTTCACTTATCGTGCATGAGAAGTTGAACGCTAGGTGTCGCATGTCTTATTTTAAAACTATTTATATCCAACGGACCAATGTTTTATTAAAGTAATATCCAACGATGAATAATCAGCTATTCAGTTGGCTCTAAAAAAAACTGAAACACTTCCTTCCGCAAATATATTTCTTCTGATTGAAAGTATATAGTGCCACTTTCGCAGTAATCATCGCTCAAAGTCGTATTGGTCTTCTCGCTAGTACTCACGCGTCTATTCGGTTAGTATATATTGCGCCAAGTTGTAGTATTATTAAGGCGGTCCGATACTATTCGGAAAACCAGACTTGAAATGCTTGGTCTAACGTGATAACAGGCAGATTTCAGTAGGTGTGGCCTATTCAAAATAGGACAAAGAACACTTCTAGCCGGCCCCCCCAGTTGCCTGTCCTGCGGGGAACGAGCTAGTCGAAACTGACCAGAGCTCGGCCGACTTCGCAAATCGAACTCGGCCGAGTATCACTCACAGAGTATTATTGATACTCTGTAATCGCGGAGAGCTTCATTTCAAGTCCAACGAAATGGTGTTATGAATCGGAGATTAAACTCTCCGATAGCCGTAATAGTAACATTGACCGTCTTTTTGCTCTGGAAAGTCGTTATTGATATCAAATTATTGCTCATGCACGACCGAGCGGAACTATAGACCCCATTCAGAGTGTTGTAAGCTAACTGTAATCAGTTCAATTTTTGTGACTATTTTTAGTACTGATAACCGCTGACGAGGTCGCAGTAATTAGTACAATGAGATACGAATGTATAGAAATAAAACGATACCTGAAGCTTAATCTATCATTCGATATTAGTGAGAACTTGACTCTGATTGTAGACCCCAGTTCATTATTGCAGTCGGAATAATTTGAAAGAAAAAAAAGCCAAAAAAACTCGAAATGTTTTGTCCCGTTTGAACAGATTCCATGATAGGTCGTAATGGCCATGGCAATAAAAGACCGGAACTACGGTCGAATTTAGAGTCATATGTATATAAAAAAAAAAAAAAAGCAATAGAGAATTAATATAAGAACATAGAGAAAATCTGCGACACCGTAAATTGTTATGTTTTATTTTTCGAACGAGTGGGTGTTCTTTTATGTGTCCGGGAACTGCGGACTAGCGGCAAGTCGATGAGGACGAAGACGAGGACGAGACGAAGAAGGCAAGAGCATAAGAAAAATGGAAAAAAAATTAAAAAAATTAAAAAAAAAAAAAATGCGAAAGAGGTTTCAAAGGTTAAAAATAGGCAGACGTATTGCAAAAAAAAAAAAAAAATCCGAGAAGCAAAAGGAATAAGGAATCGCAAATAAATGAAGGCTGATGGAGGCTGTGCTAACTGGGACGACCGGAGACACAAATCAGTTCCCTGTCACGAGGGAAGCTCAAACTATATTTATTCATTTCGAAACTATCTTTAATTTTATATTTTAAAAGCGTAATAATCGTCACTTGATGCCACTGACAGAGGTCATGATCTCCTACGTCACGAATCTCAAATCAAAAACGTGGAAAAATAAGAACAGCATAATATAGTAGTACATACACTGCTGGCCCATACGTCGCTCTTTTCTCTAATCTGAACCGCTTATCGGCGATAGTAGTATCAAATATACTCTGACACTTTATATCTCTGAAGATACTCTAGCAAACAATAAAAAACAACTTCCTCTGATTGTTCAAAGATCGTAATGTGCCTATAAATCTATGCGTTTACAAATTACATGTACTCTTTTAATTTCTTGGAGTGAAAATTGCACCACTCCAAGAAAAAAGAGTGAAATTTCATTCTAAATTGAGTGAATTTCACTCCAATCATAGTGAATTTTTACTTCCATGGATTGAAAACAGCACCAGTCCAAAAAAAGGAGTGAATTTTTCACTCCAAAAAATTTAGAGAGTGCACATTAGAATTTACACCATCGGCTAAATATTGCGCACTTTGAAAAAAAAAATAGGAGGAAAAAAAAGCTCTTCATTCTCAAAATCTGCGCAGAGAGGATCTAGGTATAAACCGTAGCCGAAAGGTCGAAAAAGGAAAAGTCAAATTTTCCATGCGAAAACAATAGATGTAGTAGGTTTAAGCAGAACGAGTAGCACATGCGTGTCCCTAATTCTTGGAAGGAACGCGCATAGTCCTTTCGTCAGACGTTACGGCACCGAAAAACGACAATAGAAAGAACAACAATTTTGTCCCCCCTGCCGAGTTCTCGCATGAGGTTGCCTTTTTTATCGAACTTATACTGCAGCGCACTTGTCGCCGCGCGTCAGAAACACGCCGTTGAGGATTTTACTGTTTTTTGAAAGGCAAAATAATATATTTAGATATGTTATTTCTTCTCATTTGATAATTAAAACCCGCCGTTATCATCTTTGAACTCAACTCCTATATTGCATTGTTAAATTATTGTTTTATGCCACAAGTTCTTACTTTAGACTTGTAGGTGCAGAGTAGAATTTTAAGGTAGAATTGTGCATGTAATCAAATTCTGATTTGTACTTTAGGAGCAAATTAGACTTCTGGAGTTTTAGCTTGGACCTCTAAATCCTAGGATTCAGAGAGGCTCTGTGATTCTGGCTTCGATCTATAGCTCCTCTATTTTTAATGAAGCATTTCGCGAATCGACTGACGGATAAATTTTACGTCCAAAGGAATATATTGATTATTAAGTTGACTTATTGCAGACTCTTGAGGTTGCAAGTAGAATTTAAAATCTTAGTACACTCAGAAAAAAGTCTTGTTGACACAACCAAAATTTTGGTTGTCCCAACAAAATTTGGTTTTCCCAACAAAATTTGGTTTTCCCAACAAAATTTTGGTTATCCCAACGAAATTTTTGGTTGACTGAACAAAAAATTTGATTGACTGAACAAAAAATGTGATCGTGCATATAATAACCAAATTTTGGTTGTTATTTTTCTGAGTGTAGGAAGCAGAGACGTTAATCAGGATTTCAATTGCAGATCCTCATGTACCTACTATGACATAATTCTAATCAAACAAAATTATATTTCTATCCGTAAAACTAAAGAGCGACAGAATTGAGGTTTTAGAGAATCGATCTAGAATATCTATTCCGACTCAGAAATATTAAAAATGCTTTATTGCGCATCCTATCTCGAGGTCCTTACGTTGTTATCCTGTTATTTCGGGATTCGATATGTGTCCAAATACTGGCACACGGTAGCAATATGTCAATATGTATACAGCTAGTTTTTGAACCCAGCATGAGAACGTATGTAGTTACTATTTACTAGGAACTCATGACACGCGACACTGCTGCAGTAACGACAAAACCAGTAAAGGAACGCGCAGATATTGGGAAAGAAAGAAGATGAAATGGTCTGAGGAAGCGTGCCAGCAGGACACCCACGCAGGATCGCTGACAGAATCACGGCTATTTTCTCAGGAGTAAAATTCAGTCTCCTTTTCTTTTCTATAGTCCTGCTCCCATTTCCATCTTACATAGTTCGCTTCCTTTCCCCATCATCTTATCTTCATTGAGAGCTCTCGCCTCCCGCGGAGACGTGACACCTGTCCGCCTTCCATATTACGATTATAATCCCTACACAAGCGGAGCCTATATATATTATAGAGATATAATTCAACAAAAAATCTGAATTGAAGAAAAAGCAGCTTAAATCTCCTGGAACGACATCCACTAATTGGCCAAAGGAGTTTGAATTGTAAATCTTGATGCCTAATATATGTGACGTGAGGAGGATTTCAAGATCCCATATGTTTGACTTATTTTCGCGGATGTAATTCGAATATGAGATCCATTATTCTTATGTGGTATAAATCATTTTGCGATTTTGGTCAGTCCATCTGTATACCATGAACCCTGTTTAATCGTAAGATATATTATATTCTTCGCATCGGACGCCATATGAATTGTCAGCCATTTTAAAAATCCCGGAAACACCTTTTGCCCGGCCTCTTTCATCCGTTGACAGAATGGCGCAGGTTTATTTCAGGTAAATTGTGACCTGGTCCGCCTTTGGTCCCCATGATGTGCCCTGAAATCTCTCTGTCTTCAAGGCTGCTGCATGCACTTGTTACGTGCTTTACCCGGTGCAACCGCAGCGCATCTGTGCACCCTGGTGCCACTCGAGTTTCCTAGTTGATTCCTTCAGGCACATATGTGCATTCATGTCACGTGTTTTCTCTCGTAGACTCCTATGACTCCTCTATATGTATACTCTTAACTGTCTAGCTTATATACGTGCAGTAGTCTTGACCGGCTGCGCTTTTCGTGTCAAACAACCAGCTGTTCTACTACTATCCACTTTAGTTTCGCCCTGCATGGTTAAGAGCTTTCAGCTATACACATACAAGTGTTGATTTGCGCAACACTACGATGAATTCCCTTTACGCAATTATAAAGATTGATTTTCGACTCGTAACGCATATGGCTGATTATTAGAGGTGTTGAGATTTCTAATCAACACCATGCATGAACTTTGATTAGTTAAGAGAATCCAGAGGGTGCAGCAATTTGAAATCTAATGCAGAGTAAACTGCGCGGTACTATTGTGTGTCCCACACAGCACCCAATATTGTAGCAACATTGCAGCAATATGAGCAACATTGCAGCAATATTGCAGCAATATGAGCAGCATTGCAGCAATATGAGCAACATTGCAGCAATATGAGCAACATTGCAGCAATATGAGCAACATTGCAGCAATATTGCAACATTGTAGCAATATTGTTACAATATGAGCAATATTGCTACAATATGAGCAATATTGCTACGATATGAGCAACATTGCTACAATATGAGGAATATTGCTACAATATTGGGTGCTGTATGGGGTGTGTGTAGGTAAATCGTCGAACGACGGTAGGCAGTTTTTGAAAAAATGGCGGCTTCGTCAGGTCATCCTTTGCGAAAAATAGTTTTTCCCTTCTTCTCGGAAAAAAATTACCGCTCGCTTCGGGTATAGGAATGATTTATCGTGATCTCCGCCTATCGGCGCGATGGAGGAGGAGGAGAAAGAGGAGAAGAAGAAAAATAGAGAGAGAAAGAGGATCGGAAAAGGACAGTAGACACGGTTGATTATTTTAGTTTTGGTCGCGATGGCGCCAGCGGGGCGGATTCTGTGAAACTAAAGATCTCGAATCATCTTACGCGCTAATCTCAAAAGTTCTTCAAGAAACTCGCATATAGGGGCGTGATGGGACTGAAAGGTGATATCGAGGGATGAGTTGCGGCTGAAAATCTGTAAAAAAAGATTTGTCAAAGACGCATAATTTCACCGTTACTTTTTATTTTAATTTTTTTAATTTTTTTTATTTATTCAAACAGAAACAAGAAAGACAACAAAAAATGACATTTATGTGCTCCTATGCTTATCTCTGCGGAGACGTATAATATAAGACCCATCGGATAATTAAATAATGGCCGTGGTGCAGCACCGGTTTCTATAAAAAGGTTCGTTATACGTTGCCCGTTGTACTTGAACCCTTTTAAAAATCCAATCATAAATCGCTGGAAAACAACCCTTTTCACTTTTCTACAGCTAAGGGCGGCATTTTTTTTTTTTTTTTTTTTTTTCTCTCGAAGAGTTGAACCTCTGCAGCTAGGGCGGTTCGCACACTGATAGACGTCGACAGACACCGACGACAGACGCCGACAGACGCCGCGACCGGCGTCTAGATAGAAAACTCTCTAGACGCCCAACTCTCACCGACAGATTCACACCGTACTTCCGGCTTCTATATACCTACCTATTTACCATTCAGCGAACTCAGAGGAAATTTTAAGAATATCTTGGGCGACACATATGCTATAAATTAGTCTCCTACTCGATTATAGGTATACATGTATATAGCCGGTTCACCTCGTCTTTAATTTTTCAGTTTTTTGACGTACACTTCTTTGATTTAAGGCCCATCCCTAGTCGCCCACCTCCTTTTGGTCGAAATGTGTTACATTTCGATTATTATCCGAGCTCAGGCGTCAAAAACGCAAAAAAGGCCAACTTGGCGCAAATTCTATTTCAATTCCAAACACATACGTCCAAAAAAATGTTCGTTTCATGCGAAAATAGAGTCTACAGATGGTTTTTACATTGTTACAAAATTATTCGAATTCGATTTCCTCGGCGAACAATGTAAAAACTATCTGTAGACTCTATTTTCGCACGAAACGAACATTTTTTTGGACCTATGTGTTCGGAATTGAAATAGAATTTGCGCTAAGTTGACCTTTTTTGCGTTTTTCACGCCTGGGCTCGGATACTAATCGAAATGTGACACATTTCGACCAAAAGGAGGTGTCCGATTAGGAATGGGCCGTAAAGATCTGGGTGATTGTTAATGGCCCTACTCTCTAAATTCGAATCAGTGGAAATTCACTGATGGCAGTTATAAGTATACCAAAATTACTGACAATCAGTGAAAATGTTACTGATTGTCAGTGATTTTGGTATCACTGCCATCAGTGACTTTCCACTGATTCGAATTTAGAAAGTACAGGAGTGTGTGGATGTTTATTTTATATGTACCTAATCGAATTATCTCTCGGGTAATTTCATGAGTGCGTGTTAGAGGAAGCGATTTGGTACTTTCTGCTTGCATCATATATATTCTGTACAGTACCTAAACTTGCCACAATTGTGTTTTTTTTTTTTTTTTTTTTTTTAACTGAGCAATAACTTTGGTTTTAAAACCGCTAAGTGCGGGTTAATGGTTACCAAAACTTTCGACTAACTTCTTCTCTTACTATACCGGATAAGAAGAATTCACGATCGTTTCTAATTGTTTACGTTCAACGGCAAGCCGGTTTTCTTCGAACCTTTACAAGTCACTTGAAAACGTCTCAAAGTAGCTGAAATACTGCGACACATTCTGCAAGTGTTTCAAGTAAATACCCTGTGGCGTAAACAGAGAGACGCTTTTTTCAAACGAAGTTCCGAATTTCGAACTCGACTCGTTTTGAAATCGAGGAAGCGGATCGTAATAATTAGGAAACAGATTATTGTATCCTTCCCGTTCAGCTTCGACATCTAATTTCCTCTATTTTCCTCTCGCCCAAATTTCTTGACGACAGTGTGAAACGCTTCCACTTTCTGACCTTCGGCGAAGATTTCTTAGACGCCGCCCCCATCCTCGTCATTAATCAGGGCAGCTGTCACGCTGGGGGACCGGGGCACCAGGGGGCCCGGTGCGTGGCCGTAACCGAGGATGAGGATGAGACCGAAGAATCGGGTAGTGCTACTCCGTATTTCTATTAACACATCTCTTGAAACGTAATTTTCTTTCATTCAAAAACTATATACCTACCTACCGGACATAAATTTATTCGCGGGTCTCATGTCCCATGTCTCGTGTCTCATGTCTCGTGTCTTGGTGTCCCTTGTCTCGTGTCTCTTGTCTCCGCCTCCTCTTATCGTCTTTCTTTCTTTACCGGTTTTTCCTTTTTGTTTTTGACCGTTATTTTTACCTTCATAGCTCCGATGGCTCGTTTCTATTTTATCACCAGTCTAGCCGGCTCATTCAAGGTTTCAATTTTCGGTGGTGGTTCATTCACGTATTGCTCTTTAAGTATCATTATATGTACTATACTCGTATAATATGATCATCTGTAGCACCGAAATAACTTTAGTGAATATCATATTTGTGCATGTCAAAGGATTTGAAATTCAAACTTTTTCATGTATATTATTATCTTGTTATCTTGTTATCTTATAATTCGATGCCTATCCACTTCCTGTATTCGAATTCTATCATCATCAGAGATATTAACCACGATTATAACGACGCTAGCCCGGACGTATGGTTTTTTAACTTTTTACGTTATACCACGTCCGCGACACACCAAGCTACACGAATACGAGAGAAAAGTGTCGCGAGAGAAGAGAAGAGAAGAGAAGCGAGAAGAGAAAAGAGGAGAATATCTTTACTCGGCACGCAAACAGCTGCGTGCTTAGAATCCGGTTCACATGACCGTCGTCGCCGTCTATATATCGTCTCCCTCGAAACCGTGAACGACATACTTTTTGCTTTATTTTACAATTGCGTCGAATTCAAATGGGGCAATACAATTCTCCGAAAGCATTCCTGCGCTTTACCATATCAAACCTCCAAAGACATCATGACTAAGTTCCTGATGGCATAGTATAGAAATTCGAAATGTCATTCGGAGGACTTGCGGAATTATTCGCAACATTTTTCTTTTTTTTTTTTCTTTCTTTTTACACTTTTACGAAGAGCTCGACTTGCGTTTGGGTTACAGATATATTATCGTTTCACCAAGCCTGATGAGAACTCTGGGCATCTCTAATTGGCATATACATATATTAAGAACTTGCAAATCTCGCTGTCTATACGTACATTCATTCAACATGTGTGTGTGTGTGTGTGTGTGTATCAGTATAACGATCGTATATACACACGCAGTTAATATATAGTTTTAGTTTCAGATGAAGTAAAGCTGGACTTTGGCCAACTCTTTGTCCGCTCTCAGGCTCATTTCCGTTTAAAAAAGAATTTTTCCTGATATGTATATAATATAAATGAATAAACAACATCGAGTCATAAGACTTCTTCAAAACACATTCGAAGTTTAGTCAACTCTATAATATGACAAATGAATTTTTTAAACTCTGACTTGACGTAGTATACGGTTTGATACAGAACAATTGTGTTTCAAACCAGAAGAATTGACTCATAGTGAAATATATTGCAGAAAGTATAACGAACTCGCGGTGACATTGATCATTTATTTTTCACCTCTCTATATACGTTTAATGAACGTGATAAACACACAGGCTACGTGAATCTCAGAATGGTCAGTGCGGCAAAAGACGCTTATAATAAAGAGAGCTAGTAAAGACACTGTCTTCATTCATTAATATTCCCTTCGTGACCCATATACGGAGAATTGGCCGGACGGTCGAGCCTTTGTTTTTATATTATTTTTTCCTTTCATTTTTCGGTAGTACTTTTGCCGAGACGCGACGGACATCTATACACACATAAAAAAGACAACTTGAATCAAGCAATATTTACTTGAATCAAAAATGTTCGAAGGAAGACGAACTTTTTTCTCCGTTCAAGAAAATATTTCTCTTGGATTTGATGTTCTTAGCGTGAAAACATTTTTTTTTAGTTCATGAGTTTTTAATCTTCATCTGACAAAATATTATTTCCATTCGACGAAATTAAATTCTTGACTCAAGAAAAATGAAAGCTCAGTCCAAGAATTTTATCCTCTTGGTTTTAGATAATGAGTCGTGTTGAGGTGGCCGAGAATCAGATCGGCAATTCTTTCAGTGGTTACCAAGTCCTTGATTGGCTGTCTAGTAATAAACAATCGCATTTCAATAACAACATCTATAGGCTCGACATCTAATAAAAGTCAGAGAACATCGTGAATAATCTTTAATTTCTTGTTAATTATCATACGTAAATTGTAAAAATGATTATAAAACTGTTATTTATATCGTTCATCATGAAGTTATCACGCGTACTTGGTAATTATTTGAGGAGGATCTCAATTAAGGAGTTTCGGTACACCAAAATGACTAGTTTTTTATAAATTCATTACGGCATAGTCGTCACATTAAATATTCATCAAATTATTGTATTCATAAACTGATGGTTTCCCGGAAAATTTCCAGAAAAAAATAATACCTAAATTATAAAAAAACGGCTAGATATCGATTTTTGATTTTCAAGTGCTTTAAAAAGTTGAAAATGGTTAAAAATCTAGTAGATTAACTCATTTTATCCAGAAAACTATTTCCCACAAATTCACTGTGACAGATTATTTTCCCTGTCAATCGGCAATTCAATGTGGTTATTTGTTGCTTAAAAGCGATGTACGTGCAATCTTGTGAAATTGAATATTCATCATCACCAACATGATGAAAAATATGTGTCACACCCGGATTAAAGAGAATAGTTTCCTGAAGAAAATAAGCCATCGTAGACTGTAATTGGACCAATCTACTGGATTTTTAAACCATTTTCAACTTTTTAAAGCACTTGAAAATCAAAAATCGATATCTAGCCGTTTGTTTATAATTTCGGTATTATTTTTTTTTCTGGAAATTTCCGGGAAACCATCAGTTTATGAATATAATAATCTGATGAATATTTAATGTGACGACTATGCCGTAATGAATTTATAAAAAACTAGTCATTTTGGTGTACCGAAACTCCTTAATATATAGTCTAAGAAAATTGACTCGACTTGACTAGATTGATTGAGATCCTCCTCAAATAATTATTTGTATTGGCATTTATATTCAAATATACAATTATAAAATAATAAAATTCAAATAAAAATATGGTATAGTTATACAATTTACTAAAATTATTTTCATTGCCTTGAACTTTTATTTAAGAAAAAACATTTATTTCTACAAGATAGAAAAATTCTTTCTTGAATTTGAATAAGCTAATCATTCAATTTGATTTTATTTTCGCTTCACTCAAATAAATCTTTTTTTTTAGTTCCAAAAAATGATGTCTTCAACCAAAGCGCTGGTATTTCAAACCAAGAGAAAAAAATACTTGGGAGAAACATATGACGCTATTAGTTGAAGAATAAAATACTTGAATGAATAATTTTTTGAGTTTGATTACAGAGTTTATTTTTTCAGTTCAAGAATGTATTTATCTTGGATTAAGAAGATAAAATGACTGAAAACAAGAACTATATTTTGAAGATACATTTATTCTTGATTCAAGTTATCTTTTTTTACTGTGTAGTTATTATACCGTAATGAAGAATAATTTTACAAATTTATCAGTCTCTCATATAAAATATTGTTATTATTTCTAGTTTTGATCGACAAAGACAACAAATTTTTCTAAAAAAAATTCAATTTTTTTTTTTTTTTTTTTTTGCTGGAAAACTATGAAATATTCGCGAAATTCTTGAAAACCTTTCATTATTTTTTATTTTTTTTTTTACCAAGCTGTATAATATAGTACTATATCGAAGATGGGTGATTCAGAATTCTAACAATAACGCAAGCATCTACCGTATATTATTATCTGACGTAAGTGTACGTGGTTCGTTTTTTTTTTTTTTTTTGTTTTTTTTTTTTTCGTTCAATCTATGTGTCAGTTTCCGATAAAACAACACTTTGAGTGCCGCGAGCTCTTGATAAATTTCTATACAACGCAAAAGACTGTATGAGCTTACTTTTATAACATAGCGAAGAAGAATTAAGAAGAGGGGGGGGGGGGGGGGGGGGGGGGGGGAGAAAAAAAAACTAAAATAAAAAAAACTAGGAAGCTCCACAGCAAAAAAGGTGACTTTGGAATGGATCGTAAATAAGAAACAGCATAATTAAGCGGCCATGATATTCTTGGGCTAGTAACAATTTGTGTTTCGGTATAGCGTCGCTGCAGCTTATATTATGCTGACTGCTGCATCGTTGCCTTATATATACCAATCCCTAAACGCAATCTTCCCACGGGTTATAATAGTCTTTTTTGTTTTTCGCTTTTTTCCTCACGCAGGGAAAAGATCTTCTTCGCCCTAAACTCGGCAAGGAGTGCCAAGGTGATGAATGGCATTTCATCAGTAATCGTATATCCCGCGGCTTTTCGGCCAACCGGGTGCGATGCCTCTCAAGTTTTATATATTTTTTCGCGAATTTTTTACAGCCCAAAAAAAAAATGTTGATTATAATAAATTTCGGATTTCTGAATCTTAATTTAAGAAAAAAAATAACAGAAGAATATTTTTATTCTTGTTTTAATTACTTTTTTTTTTTTTTTTTTTTTTTTTTTATATATAGCTGAAAAAATCTATGAAATGAGACCAAAGACAAAGTTCCGAAATGTCACGAAAAGATATCTCCGCTGTCATTGCGGTCAGGGGCGTATGGGGGTTTGACGTCGCGACGCGGGACACCGCGGTGGTTTGTCGTCTCGTCACTTCGTCACGCCGTTTCTTCCATTTCCTTCGTCGTCCCTCGCGAGTGGGTACCCCGTCTTGTTCTATTTTCGAATCTATTCAAATCCGTGATAATTTGAATGCTCGTCAACGTACACCGTAACTTCGTTCTACCCTCTGTATTATAGTTGCATGAAAGACGTTAATGTTAATGTATTATGTATGGGATTTAAGATACCTACTATACAAGTATAATAAAAGGAATGCCGCATATTCTTAGATTTAGGGGCTTTTCTTTTACACCTCATACATCGTAAATTTATTTATATTTATTTATTTATTTATTTATTTATTTTCACACTCATTTTACGTGCGATTCGATAAAAATTTGAAAGAGATGTAAAATAAACGAAAGAAGTATACAAATAACAAGCATGAAGTTAAGAGGAATACGCGTATACCTCAAATCGCGATAAAAAAAAATTAATTATAGACGGTATTATTCGCGTTGAACATTAATTATCGAAATTGGTATATCCGAGGGATAAGAAAAGAAATTTTGCGTTCTGCGCAAGGCGAGAATGTTGATGACTCGGTAAAACTATTAATCACAGAAGTCCTGTGCTTCAAAGACTTGTGTGTAAAAAAGACTAAAGATGCCGCGATATAAGCAACGAATTTCGAGCCTCATGCCCGACTATCCACCGCCGTATTCTCGTCACGAAACTGAAAGAGTACTCAAGCCAGAAGACCTTCTGTCATCCGCACATAATGGTACATTTTCACATATATGTATACCTAATTTCGTTTTCACGATCCGATCCTAACTTACACACAGAAAAAAAAGGTCAACTTGAACCAAGAAAATTTTTCTCGAACCACGAAAATTTGGAAAATTTGGAAAAAGACCGAAATTTTCTCGGATCACATCAAAATTTTTCTCGAGCCAAGAAAATTTTCAAAAATTTCTTGGTTCGAGAAAAATTTTGATTTGATCCGAGAAAATTTCGGTCTTTTTCCAAATTTTCCAAATTTTCGTGGTTCGAGAAAAATTTTCTTGGTTCAAGTTGACCTTTTTTTTCTGTGTGTAAGTTAGGATCCAGCCAAGAAAATTTTCCAAAATTTCTTGGTTCGAGAAAAATTTTGATTTGATCCGAGAAAATTTCGGTCTTTTTCCAAATTTTCCAAATTTTCGTGGTTCGAGAAAAATTTTCTTGGTTCAAGTTGACCTTTTTTTTCTGTGTGTAAGTTAGGATCCAGCCAAGAAAATTTTCCAAAATTTCTTGGTTCGAGAAAAATTTTGATTTGATCCGAGAAAATTTCGGTCTTTTTCCAAATTTTCCAAATTTTCGTGGTTCGAGAAAAATTTTCTTGGTTCAAGTTGACCTTTTTTTTCTGTGTGTAAGTTAGGATCCAGCCAAGAAAATTTTCCAAAATTTCTTGGTTCGAGAAAAATTTTGATTTGATCCGAGAAAATTTCGGTCTTTTTCCAAATTTTCCAAATTTTCGTGGTTCGAGAAAAATTTTGATTTGATCCGAGAAAATTTCGGTCTTCATTTTTGGACCGCAAAATTATCTTGAATCAAGTCAACCTTTCTTTCTGTGCAGCCTTCAATAAATCTGCGGAAATTCCGTGATTTCTCGCGCGCAAGATTCAAAACTAAAAACTAAAAGCCTAAATTCTTTCATCCGAATAATAATTAAACCAGCGTTATATTTTAATCCATTAGACATCGTACCGGAAGTTCAGGCGACCGGAGGGGTGACTTCGCGGTGCCGTCTTAGTTTCTGTTGCGTTGGTACAGCGTCCGTTATCCTCATATGTATCTTCTTCGTCAGTGCTCTTTTCCCTTACCCAATGCACGCATCCTGCACTGTAACGTGGTACGTCGAACTCAATTTTGTATCATTCGTATAATTTTTTACTTAAAATCTGAGCTGATATTTACTGCGTAGGAAAAATAGGGCTCCCTTTTTGGACCACCCCACTGAATCTTTGCTATATAAGAATTTTCGGCCGAGTTTTACTCTGCAGTGGAAACTCGATATTGCAGGAGCTAAGGCGTTTGTTTGTCATGGGGTTGGCTTATGTTTGCTCTCTTGGCCTGGTTCTGGTTACAAAAATATACGTTTACTTACAACTAGACACAGGCGGTGCTTTTCAACTTCATGAGAACCTATATGTCTTATATATACCTATATGGAGTGAAAAATCCACTGAATCACACAAAAATCTCATCATTATTTTTCACCCCTATATATATGCACGACGTTCATCCTAAAGTCTAGACTCTAAATTATATCCAAATGATTCAAACTCCATTTCGTTTACTAAAAAACAGGAAATTCAACGAACCATGTGCATTTGTGATGCAAAGACTACGGTGTCAGATCCTCAAGTGGTCTACGTGTCACGGTTGCGGTCCTCGAGGTACCAGGTGTTTGTATTCGGTAAGGCAGATTTACTTCCTCTATATAATTTCTTCCATATCGCATCACTAATGCCATAAAGTCGTAAGCGCCAAAAAATTATTTTTTTTTTTGCGGATATGCCCAAATGATGTTATATGGCATGAAAAAGATTTTGCCACCAAAAATACGAAATCTTTTTTTTTTTTTTTTTTTTTTCTGGCGCTTACGACCTTAATATGGCATTAGTGACGCGATATATATATCCTTTTTATTATAATTATTTTGCAAATGTGATGAATAATTTATGATGTCTAAATCCTGCGATGTCTAAATTTAATTCTATAAGTTTACTTTCGAAGATGTTTAGGTATATTTTCTTTTATGACCGCAACACGGTATATAAAGATAATATTAATGTCAAAATGACTCGGTGATTTGATTTTTCAAGATTATAGCTAATAAACTTCGAATTAATTCAAACAGCTTAACGATCTAAGACTTGACGATAATTCGACGATAAAAGCCACGCATGTTACGCCAAATGTTCGGTTGATCGATGGGATCAAAATGACCTTTCAAAAAACGATTAATAATAGCTGCACAGCTGTGGTAAGTTAATTTCGTTTTTATTTTCAATGATTTTCTGTATCCGATTTTGAGAATCGGTTCATTTTTTTTAGAAAAAAATGAAAAAAATAAAAATAAAAAAAATCACTGATCCCCGCGACTGTTGCAGGCAAAGTCAGAATCTAATCAGTGGTTCGTAATATTTGACTACGGATCAAACTACTGCAATCTTCACAACCTGGTAGTTGGTGCTGGTCTCGATTCTGATCGCGGTTTTATTGAGTTAACTAACAACGCTATTTGCACACAGTTAAATATGGCTTCCTGTGATTAATAGCAGTTTTACGATCAGAGAAATATGAGATTTATTTTGAATGCAAAATTTCTGTGTAATATTCGACATGACGAAATCTTTCCCGCATTATGTGTTAAAATTTAAGGTGGTCCTTAATTTAATCATTTTCAAATTTCGATGCTCTCATGGGCCAGGAGGTCTCAAAATATATTCAAAACCCAGGTTCCTATCTCAATAATTCTAAGTACCGCCCCAAAGCCTTCGAATTTTCCGATTTGATTAAAACACGATTTGTGACATCTCGCGGTTGAATTTTTTCTCTTCCAATTGCAGTATAGCTCCGAAAATTCTCAAACTTGTTACACTCCTTACCTTCAGTAGTAGGTATTTTATAAAAATTCGACAGATTTTCAACGATATAATTTTTTGAAGCTATAGCGCACCAAAAAAATGTTCTTATCTTCAAATTATGATGAATAAAATGTTGTCGTTGAAAATCTGTAATTTTTTCACGCGGATACCTGCGATAATGCAATAGGAAATCAGAAATGACTCCAAAATACTAAAAATCGTGTGTTATTTGAACGGGAAAGTTCGAAGGCTTGGGGGCAGTACTTAGAATTGAGATACGAACCTGGGGTTTTGAATACATTTTTTTGTATATATTTGGAGACGTTTTGGCCCATGGGAGCATTGAAATTCGAATATGACCGAACTAGGAACCATCCTAGTGTAGCAATCCGAATTTTATACTTTTCTCTATATTCTCAATAAGCTACAACAAATCGCAGGTCAATTCAGATTCAAGATTTTTAGGATTTCAGATTCAACTATAAAACTAATACGAATTGAATTCTTCCTATAGTTTGCTTCGATCCGAAACTTTAAAGATGTTGAATTTAAAAACTCGTTTAATCTAGTTTACTGCGGGTTGATCCTAAAATTTTATTTCGCAGCATAACTAATCATCGAATCCGGCGAGAAATACTATTTCAAAACGTTTCAAATCTAAGACTTTTGTCATTCTGTTTTTTTTTTTTTTTTTCTTTTTATATACTACTACATATAAATATAATATTGTACAACGATTGTCGTGAAATTTAGAAATAAAAGATTTTAATACAAGATCGGATTTTCATACTTATACTACTTACATTCTATAAAAACTGAAAATAAAAATCAAACTTTTTATCGACTAATTATTATCCAGGATGAAATGACTAAATCCATTCAATTTTTTAGAATTCTAATTCATTTATTCAAGATGATCAACATACTTATCAGAAAATTATACAATTATTATTCTGTAATTAAAAAACCACAAGTGATAAAAATTACGGGAAATCTGATCGCTGAATATAGCTTTTCCACCCTTAACAGTATACATCGGTAACTTTGATTAGTTCCTAATTATTAGGACCTTCTTATTACAGTTATTTATTATTACTGTCTTTTGCTACTTTTCCAGTCACAAAAAAATACTATAATGTGAGACTCGTATCACGCAATATCCTAATTAGCTGTAAATTATCATATTATAAGAGTTAGAAAATCACGTCTGATCACAGTATTTAATAATCATAACGTAGTATAATTTCACAATGATGAATTTACAAAAACCAGAAAACAAAGATAAGAAAAAAAAAAAAAAAAAACAACGTATAAAGGAGATTCTATATCAAAATATGACAAGAATAGATAAGTACTAACTACAATAATATTACTACTCAGATTTTTATATAATTATACCTCATACCTGATAATATCTAGATTATACCATTGAGCAAGAGAAAAAAGAAAAAAAAAAAAAAAATGTACAATTGACATTTAGTTATAGTTCCTAAGGTTCGACATAGTTATTGTCTCAATTTCGAGTACAAATATACGAAAATAATTATTTCTTAGATATTTTAGAATGGAGAAACGCAGAGTACATACATAGGTTTCCATTAAATTTGATTAAATTAGATTTGATATAAAGAGATATCCTAATTCTAGGTAATCTAAATATTAAAGGCTCACTGTTATGTGTTATTACAGATATATACTTTACAGGAACTGACTAATCGATAATAATCAATCTCAAAATTAATACAAGATTGTTATAAATATTACCACAAATCACCAGCTACGATCAGGGATTCTATCATTTCTTTTGACAATATATTATACTAAATTCTTTCGTAATTTTAAAAAGCCGAATTAATTATTTCCAGAAAATTAATCTACGCGTTAAGAGGTACTCTTCTCCACTTTTATTTGCCAATATTTTTCCACGAGTTAGTCACCCATGAAGGAAGATCCGTTGCTGTGACGATGGCAGAAATTTTGTCCAATACTCGAACTCAAACGGCACCGTTTTCCAGTCCTAGTCAATGCGCCGCACTGATTCTTCGGGGCGATTAATGAGGATGTTGCGCTACTTGAGAGAAAATATACAAATTATTTCCTTTCAATCCATAAAACAGCAAGAAAAATCAACTAGACGAGTGGAAATTCTGCATTTTTAATTCACCTTTTTGAAGGTGAAGGCGGATAAAGAAACTGATTTCTAACAACGGATCCGTTTCTCGTAGTTCTGCGTCTTAGCTCAGCTGCATCAACGAGATCATCGCTTTCGTTATATGTGTCATATGTTTCGTCTAATAAATTTGTTGATTCAGGACCCATCATCGGTTCGGTAAGATCGTCGGATACGTTTGGATAGTGTCGCTGATAATCGGTGATTAATTCTTCTCTAGATTTTTTAGAGGGCAAATATGAGCATGACATTTCTTCCAGAGGTGATGGCGAACCGCCTCTTCCCCAGGACGGCATTCTCGGTAAACAGGACCAAATTTTATCTGGAAAATGAATAAAGAAAGCATAGAATACTCGTTACGATTAAAATTTGTTGGAATTATTCAATTATTCAATAACTAGACTAAAAAACCTACTTTTACATGTATTTGCTTGATAAACTAGCACGGATGGGATGCCAATAATTTTATACAACAAAGTGGATAAGACGGATTCCTTTTCCGCTATTAATGTAGCTGCTGGTCTTCCGTTATGCCCATTAACGTAATTGATCGGTGTACTATTGGCGCCTATCAAATTGGTATGCGGAGCCAAAGAGCGGATTGTTTTTTCACCCGAATCTTGAGGTTTGAGAAGATAGTGAATCGTAACTATCAGATAATGCACTGAAAGTAAACGGATGAAATTATGAATGGATATATCACGTGTGAGGGATTCGTTTTCACAGTTTTAATACAAATTTTCGAAAAATACTCACTTCCTGTTATCAGAAATATGAGCACAGTGATTGAGCCAAAATCGAGACTCGCCTCGGTACCTTCTTTCAAATAAGACACAAGATTTATGGGCAGGATACCCAATATTGTTAATCTTGTTAGGAAAGGAGCTTGTAAAAATGACGCTACAACCATGGCGATCAATAAGTATATTACATGTAATCCTATGCGATATACTTTTTCGAATTGGTCACCTAAAATAAGAAATATCGAAACATTTTAGAAAATAGATCTAGTCAATTGATTTACAATTATCATAAAAAAAAAAAAAAAAAAACTATCAATGTTACTTTTTATGAAAAAAATATACGTTTACAAAGCCGTACCAGTATCTCCGATGTAGTTTGTAATCCAACCGAGTTTCTGGTCAACCTCAGCCTTCAACGTATTTGTTAAATCTAATAAAAAATGAACAGTTTGATTTATTTGATCAAGTTGTTTCAAAGTCTGTTCATACTGTTCAGCAGCCTCTGTGTTCTGATCCATTATTTGATTAGTGCTGGTTTCAATTCTGTCCCAAATTAGGTGAGCTTGTTCTTGCATGTTTCTTAAATCAGCCAATACTTCTTGATGATTTTCGTTACGTTCCATAGAATGATCGACAAGTTCTTGACTTGCTTTTTCTGCAATATATTGAAACCATGTTCAGTTCTTAAATTCCAAATCTAATTCCTAATTTTCTACTTCGCTTTACATATATTTATGTAAATTCAGCTACAACGTCGTATATTATTTGACTGCAGCAAAATAATTCTCAAAGGTTCACTTGAATCGAACAAGCTAATTACCCAATTTCTTCCTAATATCCTCCGTCATTGCCAGTAGCTGCGCATGGCCCGTTCTGATCAGAGCTTTCTCGTTGTTTAAAACCTGAAGATTTCTTGTGACCAAACTGTGAGCCGTAGACTGAGCTTCCCTTAACGACTCCTGCTGTTTAAGTAAAACCGTATTCCCTGTAGCAACAGAGTTCAGAGCTTCTATTGTCTGTTCTTCAAGACGTTCTTGGCTTTCCTAGTTTATAAAAATATGAGTACAAGTTAATTAGAAGAGAACCGAATTCGAAAAGGACGTATCAAAGCTATACTTCAGGAATGAAAACTATATTTTCTTCAATATCATTCATAATATAGATACAAATATTTTTTATTACCTTCAAGGAACCCATAGCTTTGATCTGCGAATGTGCAGTGTGCATCAATTTATTAACAGTAATTTCAGTCAATGCTCTAAACTGAATATTCCTAGCTGCGTAACAGACTGCTCTTGCTCTGTTGCTCATTAGATGGTAAGCATTCCACATATCCGGATCCATTTCCGTCGTGCATTGTCTTAGAGTCTAGGAATAGAGATAACAAAAGGAATACTTACTCCATTAGAAATGCCAGGTCTAGTCTCATCAAGCGTAACTCAATTGCAGGTATAAAGTTTCAATTATATTGTGTTTCTGTACGGTTTTCTTTTCAAATTGTAAAAAACGAGAGACAATGTTTAATGCTGCACAAACTAACGGGCTCAGACTTAGAAGTACATTAAATAGTACAAGTAAATGAATCCGAGGCTAAAGAAGAACTAAACCTTCCAGGAGGTCTAACTTTAAATTTAGCTTTACGGGTATGGAGGGGAGAGAAGGGGCTTCGATAGGGGAGGCAAATGCATGCAAGTCTGAACATGCTTTCAACCAACCCCATAGGAATTGTAAAAATCGTTGTTAGTGTCTATGCAGAGAATGGTGGATATACAATTTACTATGTGATATATGAATCAGGTATTCAGACTATTCTCATACAGTTCTTTATCATTCATATACAGCTTATGTATAAAAAATCATAAAAATTTTCAAATATCGGAGATATAATTCAACAACGCTTTTCACAATACGAATGAATATCGGAATTAGAAGATCGTTCGAAGTGTTTTGAAAAAGTTTGCCTCGTCTTATACCGAATCACAAATATTCTTATAAATAATAATTGAATAAATATTTACCTACATGAATAACATAGTAAAAGTAAATTTTGAAGGCAAGAAAAAAAGGAAACATAAACAGTTGAATAATTACCATATCCTCGTTGCACGGAAACATCTTTCGTCCTTCAGCAGCCGATTGACAATTTAAAAGGCTGACGCTCATTTTGGCAAGTTCTTCCTCAGTCATATCGCCGCATGATGTTTTAATCTTCATGACGACTTTATGCTGGCAAGTATCTAATGCCGACGATACTTGAATTTCAGAAAACTTTGCAGCTTCTTGAAGAAACTTTTCGTCGTCGGTCATAGACTCGTAAGGAATTGAAGCCAATGGAATACCATCAGAGGGTATTATGTCGTTAGATTCTATTGTTTTACTATTCCATACCCAATCGAGTATCGAAGCGTTACCATTTTGATAAGTCAAAATCGTAATTAGTGAGATAAAAAAATACGATACGTTCTGCATTTTGTATTTATAATTTTGGAAGATTTTTTGCGTACTTTTGGTAAAATTTTTCTTCTAGATAATAAATTGGGATAACAAAAAAAAAAAAAAAAAAAAAAATGAATAAGCAAAAGTTTAGTTTTTTTCGTTTCCTTTGTTGTTTTGAATTTTTAATATATATATTGTAATATTTTGTATTGTATTGTATTATTAATAGTCGTAGTGAAATTATAACCTAAGAATAATAATATAACTCGCGATTTTAAATTAACCTTAATAATAAATTTAAATAAATAAATAATATATAAGTAATCTATGAAAAAATCGGAGTAGTTATTGTTGGATGTCAAATAACAATAACAAACGTGTTTCGGAGTAGTAAGTAATTTAATCACTATGAATTTATTTGACACGATATACTAGTACGAAGTTGTTTTAGTAGTAATTTTCGAAAACGTTAAACAATATATAAAATAGACTTTAAAACTTGTGACAGAAATAGAAACGGTCTTTAGCCAAAAAAAAACAAAAAAAAAAACACTTTACATCACATAACTCGTTAGTAACGTGTGTATACTACATGAATATTTGTTCGTATAATTTGAGAATAAAATTCACACCGTTTTTTAAACTTTAATTTAAAACTATTATGCGACTATGTGGATTATCGGTTAAATCGCTATGTCAGTAAAAAATCAATATATCAATTTGCGAACTCGATGATCGTGATGTTCGTTCCCTGTCTTTTATTCTTTCTCCACTATTATGGCCTTTTAAAAATAATTTCAAACTGAAATTTTAACCGACGACGCATATACCTTGACTCAAGGTCTCCATCTGATAATGAAATTCTGAAGCTGAACACTTGTGTGTAAAAACGTCTGAAGGTAAAACAGCTGTTTAAAAAGATATTATTTTTTTCCTTCTTTATCGACAGAGAAGTTTGGCGATTTTAACTATAACTATAAGCAAGAGCTGAGAAGTGTAAAAAAATCCGCTTTGGTAATAAAAGAAGAAGAAGTGAGCTGGTGCTGTGGAAGAGATAGAGAGTAGATCTGTCTGTGGGGGTAGTAAACTGTTGAAGTGTATTATAACGAGAATAATTTTTCGTTTTAATTAATAATAAAAATAGATATTTATTTTTTGACTTAAAGATTGTTTATTTTATCAAGAATCATGGATTTACTTGGCTCGATTCTAAATTCAATGGATAAACCGCCGACAGTTAGCGAGAAACAAAAAGCATTGATGAAAAGTCAGTTTCGCACATAACCCCCTATTCATCGAAAAAAATAAAATAAATAATAATAATAATATATCAGACTAGACAATGACACTGTTGGTATTGTTTGTTTTTATTTTTTTTTAAATTGTATTATATATATCGTTTCTATTATTATAGAGCAACGCGAAGAACTACTAAAACGACAAACAGCAGATGCGGAAAAATTAAAAGTTTTTAGAGAGAAGGTATATTTATATGAATAATATTTCGTAAAAATAATTTTAAAAATTGTGAAAATATTATTAAATCGATTATCACAACATCAATTAATAATTATATGAATAATAAATCGCCCAATTATTGTCGTAGATATAAAAAACGAAAAAAGGAAAAAAAAAAAACTAACGTTCTTTACTTTGTCACATTCACAGGTGGAAGAAAAAATAAATAAATTTCTTCAGGATGGTTCGGCACGAGAATATAAATTTCAACCAATGGAACAGGTCTACAGAGGCATAGTGTAAAAATAATTTTTCTTCTAATTTGAAAACAAAAAAAAAAAAACAACATATATTACAAAAAAAAAACACACAAATAATTATTTTTACAGTCACGACGTCGCAGAAGTTGCAAATGTATTAGCATATTCATTTGGTATCGAGGGTATTGATAAATACATTGTTATTTTCAAACGAGAATACGCCCCATCCGAAGATCATTTGAATACATTGCGTAAAGGTGAAGAATGGAGTGAAGAAATGGGTATAAGATTGACGGAGGAAAGAGAAAGACAAGCTAAGGAAGACGAAGAATCGGCTAAGTCTAGGAAACGAAAACAAAACTTTGTTCCTACGACTAATTATAAAGACAAATACAAACATCTTATTGGTGAAGAAGCGGCTTTACAAGCTGCTAGAAAAACTGAAACTAATCGCAGCTATGGATTTGGTGAGGATTGTTTATTTATTTTTTTTTTTTGTTTTACTTTTCTCCGAGAGTTTTAAACACTCTTTACTCGATCATTGGGAGAAAAACTATAAACTGATAAATTTTTTTACAGTACCAAGCGAGAACAAAAAGGATCAGCGAAGCATAGAGGAAACTTTGGCAGATATTCGTGCAAAAAAGAAGAAGGCCGAACCGGTCGCCGAAGTCTCACAATCGGAAGAAAATATTACCGAATGATATTTACTTGATTTAATTATAACTTTAAATAAGATAATGAATGCGTTGCTGAATTGTAAATATTAGCTAGTTTAGTTCTGTTATTCAGTTACGTTTTATTAAGTATTAGATTAGATAATTTCAACTTATTTGTTATCAAATCAAGTACAAAACTTCATTTAGCACTGTATTCGCGCAATAATTATCTGAAACAATTCATACAAACGGATATGAGATATTCAATGTTTTATAAAACCATAACTATTCGTATTACCAATTCAATTTAGGCAACTCAGATATCACTAAATATTCAGAATTTTTGAACAAGATAAAGAATCTATTATTTTCAAGTATCGCAGCTAATCAACTAAGTTTACAGATTTCCAAGTCTTTTATCGGAGATCAAATATCATAGGAACAAAGTTTATATCCAGAAAAACGGATTGAAGTTAGCCAAGCCAGCGTTTTATGTAAAAATGTCAGTGACATTCTTACTAAGAACAAAGTAAATTAGATAAATATATTCTATAGACATTTACAAAGATAGTTATTGTCTGAATCTGAATATCTGGATATACATCAACAAACTAATCATGTTGCATTGTGTCTTATATTTATTGCCAAGTTAATTTAATGTATTTATAAAATTGCTATTCGTTAGATTAATTTAGCCTGTATGAATAGGTAAATACGAGTGAGCTTTGCGACGTACCAATAATTGAACAAAAATAAATTGAAAAAAGCAGTATCACCATATTAGTTATACCTAAATTTACGAAAATATATTGACTGCTGAAAAATGAGTATGCTATTATAAAAGTACTGTATGTACTTATAAGTTACAGATAGGTAATAGAATATCAATAATATCAGTTATGGACTGATTAGCCAATTAAGAATGAATGATAAATTATTATTCAAGCGCGACAGTAAACTCTTTATTGTATTAGTTCCTTTATACATGTATTCAGCATGAATCTGAATCATTAAAGTTTGCTAAAAAAATATGTTATCAGCATTTTTAGATAATTTGTTTATTTTTATCCGCTGATGCAACATGATAAATAAAACACCGGATCTGATCAAATTGCTTTGTTTTTATACCATAGAACTGATGTGAAATGAAATGTTAATTACAGTAATGAGTATAATGAGAATTGTACCCACCCACGGCAATAAAATAGCAATTATTAGTTATTTTCAACTATTTATAAGTTAGTTTCGATGCTAGCTGTACCACAATGCTTGTTACAGCTGAATAGCGTTCGATACTATCATACTTTTCCTCTGTTATAATATATTACTTAATCTAAAATTATAATTTGTCGTACCTCGTGGGAAAAAAACAACTGTAACGATTCATATATATTCATTAGTCGAGTACTTTGTCACCGCTGTTCTCGGCGCAGGTTTAGGCTTCGTTACAGTTACTGGTTCGAAGACAATCTGTTCTTTCAACACTACTAGCTTTGTGAATTGTCTAGCAGTCGCGCTCTGATAAAGTTCCAATCCTCTGCCGATTACAATATCTCTAATATACACTGCGTTATCTTGTACCACTTTTCTCTGAAACATTTAATCAACAATTTTAATTTAATATAATTTGTCAATTTGAAAAAATTAAACTTCGAATAATACAACTAACGCCCAACAATTACCTCCTGCTTAAACTTTGGATTGCTCAAAGAAGCGAGTAAATGTTGTACTTGAGCACGCATCACAGAAATAAGAACGCTGTCTATAGTAATCATCAATTCTGGTGTATTAACGCTAAGACAATCCTCGAGCAGCCCAACGTAAAGCCTTGAAAAGGCGAGGGTATTACTAGTCAATGATAACCAGGTATCACTGGTCATATATGACGACGGAGCCGCGATTCCAAGATCCTCTAACTCCGACATGAGTTTGTTAAGATTTTGGCTCGACTGATTAATAGGTCGCCAAGTATCTTCAGCCGCACGAACTTTTATCGCATCAACATATTTCTCTCCCGCATCTTGCAATGCTCTGGTCAAAGGTGTACGCAGATGTCCGTCTAACTGGTAGCGTAAATCTATGCCGAGTTGCACCAGCTGAAAATTATCAATTAAAAATTATTCTGCGGATCGAAGTACGCCTTTCTTCTCATTTTCAACTATTCGGTGATAATCACCTGATCGCAATGGCTTCTCACAGCGACAATGCACTCCGCGAGTGTGTTCGTAGAAACTTGCGGTATAAACACCTGTTTTATAAGGTGGGACGTTAAATGTTTTACTTCTTGACCGCACCAGACAACAAGGGCTGTAAGAAAATCGAATGTTAAACGGTTTTCTCTCAAGTTATAGTATAAAACTTGTGTCTCGGTCTAGTTTCTGTTGAGTTCTGTTTTACCTTACCAGAAGTGCAATTAGCAGACTTTGGAAAGATCCTCAAAAATTCCCTCGCCATTTCGGCCATATTACTAAAAGCTATTGCGCTGAGCTGTTTGACGTAAGGTACCGTCGGCCCTTCTCTTTTGACTCTTTTTAATTGTGCTTTAAGCGCAGCGTTACATAATCTCAAGAACAGTTGACAAGCCTGCGCACTTCGGTCAAGTTGAATTAACAGTCTAACAGCTCTTCTAGCGCTTCTTAGGCCACCGCCTTGCAGTGATTTTGCCTCGGAACTAAGTTCCAGTTCTTTGGTAAGGACATCGACAAGGGACTGTGCTCTTTCGTCTACTTTAGTCTTGATGCCAGTTAATATCGGAGTTATTTGAGCTTCACTTAGATAAGACCTAGCTTTTTCCAATAAATTGTAAGCCTCTTCAAAGTGACGTTGCGCTATGCAGGAATCCAGGTCTTCGGCAACTTCTAATAACCATTCAGGTAGCGGCTCGTTTCCCTCCGCTTCAGGCCCATCGTCCATTCCTGTATATCGTCGTTTAAAGTTAGCAAAAGGCAAAAGGTGATCATTTTTGATTACAGATCGCCAAATATTTACCTATCGTATTTGAGTCCAGGGACATTGAGCGAGATGGTAAAATCTGCTCGTCTTTTACATTTTTTCCTTTATCAGACGATTCGGTTTGATTATCTTGTCCCAGTCTGGCTTTCTTTGCTTGTTCGCATTTTTCAAGCCATTCTTTCTGCCGAAATAAAATGACGATATTAAAAACCAGTCGATAAATCATGTAAAGTTTGATTACTGCAGGTAATGAATGAGCAGAAACCTTGCTAGTCGCAGAAGCGCATTGAAAGACTCTAGTGTCTGGAAATGCGAGTAATTTAAAAGCCAATTTCACTGTTCCCAGATCTCTGACATTGATAACAGCTAAACTTTGCAGATCATAAACAGCCTGCATTTTGTATCTAGGTGGGCCACGTCTTCCGCCAGTCGCTAGCCACGAGGCTATCATTAAAACATCGTTAAATAAATAAGCATGAATTCTTTTCAAAGGTGTTCCTTCGAGGGGATCAAGTTCGAGCAGAGATCCTTCGTGCAAGCAAACTCTACCCTGAGTCTCTACCAAGCTCTAAAATAAAATGTACAAAAATAAGTTTTCAAGTTTACTGAACCGAATGGCTATTTGCGCTAAATAATTGAAAAACTTGTTTCAACATTTTCAGTTTTAACAGCTGTAAAATAACAACTGACCATTGCGCCTTCAACATTTTCAAGTAATTGAATAAGTTTGGCCTTTTGTTCTTCGTCTTTGCCACCCGCGATCTGAGAATCTCCATTTAGAGGATCTAAATTCTCATCAAAAACAACTCCGGTTGCTCCTATAGCCCCGAGAGTACCTAAAAGCGAACGTTGTTCACCCAACAATTGGGACAACTGATACATTTCGCTTTCCAAGTGAGAAATTTCTTTGGCTGTTTCAATAAATTGCATATAATTTTGGTAAACATTTTTTTTTAATTGTGCCGATGTGTTATCGGCGAGATGTTGGATCTTTGAACGTTGTTGTCTTAACTCATCAGCGCCAACACATTGGCTACTTAATTCTTTGACAACTGTAATAAACAAAATATTTAACGTCAAATATTATTGTAATGATAATCATTATTATTATTATGTTATGTATGGCGAGTTTATAATCGAAGAAATATTTTCATATACATTATATATATAATTTAAAATTGTATTGCGCTGATTGTTATCGTCACATATTTCAAAATAATAATAATTGGCATTTCAATTATAACAATAGAAATAGAATGAAGAATATAGTACAAAAATAAATTGTTCGTAGATATTAACATAACCTAACCTAAAACCGTGTAGTGATATGTTGAAAAAAATTGCGTTACATATTAAAACACTTACATTTTTCTGGATTAAAATCATCAGAGCCAATACTTTTGGCTAATAAGTCAGTCATATTTGAGTAAAGTGATTGCTTATGTCGTATTATTTAAATATCAGTTTGATTCTGACAGGCGTAAACTTTTCACATAACATACATGACATAAGGGTGTGTGTGTGTGTGCATGCATATGTATATGACACTTGAAACGCTTGAAATAAAGAATTTTATTCGTACATGTATGTATTTAGATATTTATTTACGAATCTATCAACTATTATTGCGCTCATTACTCCTCAAGATTGATAATTTTAATTAGAAGACAACGTAATACGTATCGAGTAATAATATAATGACATTTAATAGATGCAAGGTGAGGTCACTGCGCGTATAAGTATAGTATGTTAAACCAAACACATCATCAAAACATTCATATAGAATAGATACATACGTGCATGCTATATACAAATACAAATTGCGCAGATGTGTGTTTCGCACCTTTGAAATTGTTCGAATAAATTATAGAACGTTGAATTAGATACTAAAATTGTAAAAATATTCTTTAATTATTTATAAATAGATATATCTACATGCGTAATCATATAAATATATAAATATAGTATACGCGTAGTATTATTACATACGAATACATACACATACTATATATATATATGCGTAATATAATATAAATGTGTTAAATGAATTTTATTTGAAAGTACTACATACTAACATGCAGTATAAACTGTTCTTAAAACCCGTGACAGTCTCTGCCTCCCACCGACGTATACGCGTACAAGCGCAAGCAAAACCCATCTGAAATGAAGTGTGGTGAAAATAAATAATTCAACAAATGTTTAAGTGACCGCGTAAAAAACGCGTGCGTTAGTTTTATTTTTTTTCTACGAGTAAAAAAAAAAAAAAAAATCCAAAAAAAAAAACAAACAAACAAATAACGAAAATATTATATATGACAACAAGATTTTAAAGATAAAACATAAACAAAACATAAACTCATATGTGGTATAACTTATAAAGTAATTCGTACAAACAAGCCTTAATGATAAATTCTATAACATATTATATCAAGGCTTATATAGACTCGTCTTAATATAATAGAGTAGATATGAGCTCTCCGGTTACAGTCGGTAGTACAGGACCTGCGACAGGAGCACCTGCTATGGAAACAGTTGTTGCTGTAGCCCTAGGTGCTTTAGCGGCTGTTTTTCTCGGAGCTTTAGTAGTATTGTTAGTAATTTGCAGAAGACAACGTTGTTACTACGTAAGTTATATCATTATTTAATTCATTTTATTTTATCTATAAGTAGGTATAGTTCATTTCTATCATCGGATATCTAATTAACAAGCATTCAATATTACAGAAGCAAAAGGATTCACAGGATTTGAACTCGGATCTATTAGAAGGTGAAAGCGGAGCCGGTTTGGGTTTAGATGCTTGGGAAGGAGAGGAATGGCTTATAGATGCTGAGAGGTAAATCTATAATCTGTATTTTCAGATGTTAGAAGTGTTTAAAGAGTTCATACATATTCTTTGTGCATATTTTAATATGCTTAATCTTTTAAAGATGGGTCGACGATGCAACTGGATTGGCTCCACCGTGTATAGCGGTTCTCAGATCGTGCCATTCATTGGCTGCGAATCTTACCGCCATAGCTGGAACTGTGAACAGCAACACTGTGCCTCTAGAGATTGTTGACGTACGTTGGAAGTTGTTGTTAAACATCAATTTCAATTTCAATTTGAGAAACTGGATAATTTCAATACTATGAATCGACTTTTTTTCACCACATTGATATCTATAATCTTTAATTTTCAAGAGAAATTCATTGTATACAATATTTTAACACTTTAGGTTGCCAGGCGCATACCACCAAGAGTAGATGACGTTGTTCGAAGCCTCTACCCACCCTTAGATGCTCGTTTGCTAGAAGCTAGAGTAGCGGCTTTGGTTTTAGCCGTTACTCATTTGGCTCTGGTTACCAAGCATGGAATACCCAAAAGCCAAGCAAGAAAATTGGCATTCATTGATCAAGCTTTAAATGACATGGATTCTCATCTCTTAGTTTTAAGAGACGCTGCTCTTGCTCAAGAAGCGGCTTGTTCTATCCCAGCATCTACACCGGTTTAAATTTCTATAATATTGAATAGACAGAGAGTCTACCACACATTGAAAAAACGATGTATACAAAAGATTATATGAACCAAGCTAGGCTGGGCTTTCATATATATTATCATGAAAAGTGAAATCGTTCTTTGTTTATTAAATTATGTGTCTGAACATTTCTATAACGATACAACCGGCTTATTTTAACTCTTGAGTAGTTCATTCAAGAATGAAAAAAAAGCAGTTTCGGTTGTATTTCAATATCCAGACATTAAAAATGAGTGAAACTTTTCATGAGAATAAGTCGCTGTACCGTGAGAGCCTTTTTCGAAAACAATTTTTTTAATAATTATAACTTCCAGTTGATTGAAAAAAAAAGGAATCTCACGGTTTGTAAAATATAAAATAGATTATATTTATACATTTTGTATATTTACCATTTACCAATTCGTAATGAAATTTTTTTATAAGATCTTTATTATCATGTTCAATTCAAATATTATACGTAGATTTTTAAAACTTTTGTAGAATTTACGACGATACTTTGCCAAGAAATGTATTATTAGTATCTTCAGTCGACTGAATCAACTTTATATTTTGTTAAAATTAATCTCTTCCAATTCAGAGCGAAGTATTAAATTCATTATTGTGTACACACACACTCATGCGCTAGATAGTTCTGACTTTATTATCAATTCCATGGGGTATTGTAACGATTAATCTACTGTTATTACTCATAGGTATTTTTTATTTATAACATTGAATTCTGGTTAAGTATAGATAGTATATATATCGAAAGTTGAAATTATCTGCCTTGTCGTGTTGTTAAATTTATTCTTCTTTATTCAAATGTTATATTCGTGTTATATGAATATTATATCGATAGATATAAAATGATATTGAGTATATATTTTTTGTATTTGCTAATCAAAGTTGAATGATAATAATAATAATAATAAAATAATTTATAATCAATAATAAGCAGCGTGTAACGATGGTTTTTTTTTTTTTTGTTCTTTTATTTTTAAAACCAATTAAATGATTTATAAAATTTTGTTACGATATTAAACGGATGAAGGAGAATGTTGTGCGATTTTTTTTTTTTTTTGTTTGTTTTTTTTTAGTTTAAATTAATTCTCATATTCCTTTAAGTATATTTTATTAATATTCAATAATTAGTTTCAAACTGTCATCTGTAATTTAATCTTAATAAAACATCGATGCCAGATATCTGTTATCCATTTAATTATGTAATTGTAATTATTTATTACTGATTTATCATTTAAATAAATTAGCTAGAATAGCTCAAGCCATCGTTGTGCTACACAGCAGCACTAATCTGATGGCAGGCAAGTTCAATTATTGGTAAAATTTCTATAATGGAGGGTGCAATATAAAAGGAATAAGGTCGTACAAGGATAATGCAACAATTATTTCGCTCGAATGGGAATGTCCTTTTGACTCCTCTGGTTATCCTTCATCACTTTGGTCTTCAAGTGTTCCTTGTAGTTCAAAATTCCACCTTGCCATTTTGTTACAGTTCCATTTTCACACACCCAAATTTCTTCCGCTACCTGTTAACGAAAATTACAATATCGATTGAATTCAGTCTATTCCTTAAATTTATCAACAAGCTATCGACAAAAGAGTAAAAAAGGGAGAAAAGAAAAAGAAATATTCGCACCTGATTAATTAGTCTAAAGTCGTGGGACACTAAGACCATTCCTCCGTCAAAATCGTTGATCGCATCAGCTAAAGCATCGATAGTTTCCATATCAAGATGATTGGTAGGTTCGTCAAGCAGCAATAGATGCGGTACTTGCCAGGCAAGCCAGGCAAAGACAACTCTGCAACGTTGTCCATCGGACAATTGACGGATGGGACATACCTGTTTTAAATCAAAAGAGTTATCGATTGTTTCTATTGCATTTAATTATAACAAAATTGTTGAAATCTTAATTTATACCTGCTGCCGCCCGGTCAATCCATATCGCCCAATGATCTTTCTCATTTCTTCGCGTTCTTTAACGTCCGGGAAAGATTGCATCATGTAATCCAGAGGGGACAAATCAAGGTCCAGTAATTCGTGCAAATGCTGATGATAACGAGCGATTCGTAAATGGCTGTTCTTTCGAATCATTCCGCTGCTGGGTACAAGCTGGAATAATTTATTCATGAGATGTTGTTCATCGACAGTTGTTTATAATATAGAGAGAATAATGATAGTTCATTTATTATCGTAGAGGGGAAGAACTCTTACTTCTCCGTATAGAAGCTTTAGTAAAGTACTCTTTCCAGCTCCGTTAGGACCGACGAGAGCAAGCCTAGTGTCCAGATCTATTCCGAACTCTAAATTCTTGTATATCCATGGTGAGTCGTCGTTGTAACGGAAACTGACATTCTGCACCATGATAACCGGGGGCGGAATACCTCCGCAGGATGGAAAGTAGAAGTTTAGAATCTTGTCGCTTGTTACTTTTTCCGTAAGACCTTGGGCGACCATTTTAGCTAAAGTTTTTTCTTTGGATTGTGCTTGTCTGGCCAACTTTGCAGATCCGTGACCAAATCTTGCTATGTAGTTTTTCATGTGCGCTATTTGATCCTGTTCCCAGTTGTACTGCTTTGCTTGGTTCTCAAGCAGCTCCATTCTAAATTATGAAAATTATGTAGTATAGTATTTATAAACAAGAAGATAGATTCAGGTTTTCTTTATTTGATGCGAAGAGATGCTTACCTGGTCTTGATGAAAGCCTCGTAATTACCGGTGTAATATTTCAACTGCTTTTTATTCACATGAATAATGTTGGTGCAAATACCGTTAAGAAAATCTTGAGAGTGAGAAATAATGACAAGAATTCTCTTGTACGTTTTTAGCTCTTCTTCAAGCCAGACGCAAGCATCTAAATCAAGATGATTGGTAGGCTCATCCAAAAGGAGCAGATGCGGTTTCACGTAAAGAGCTCTGATGAAAGAAATAAGTTTACATCTCATTAACAAGATCCTTAAACTCGATTATACTACAACTACTAAAAAATAATCTAGAATCTGAAATCTCGGAGATATCCAGACTCTGGAATCAATTCGAAATCAAACATTTGCATCTCTCGAAGTTTTACCTGGCCAATGCTATTCGCATGCGCCAACCTCCGGAGAAATCCTTAGTCGGAGTCCGCTGCATTTTTGGAGTAAAACCTAAACCATGCAGAATGTTGGCAGCACGAGCCTCGGCAGTGTCCGCATTCATATCATCTAATCTCTCGTAAACGTCCATTAGTTGTTCCTGTGTAGAAAATGAGATATAAATAATTGAGAAATTGATTTTGAGCTGAGTTTCTTTTGAGAATAGTCAACTCTGACCATTGATAGAACTGGTAAATCACCTGTGCGTCCTCTTCCTCGCATTCTATTAATTCTTCGGCCAACCTTTCTAGTCTAACACGTTCCTCGTCAACTTCCATGACGCATTCAAGTGCAGACTTATTACTAGCCGGCATTTCCCTGGTCAAATGAAAGATGTCGATTTGTTCAGGTATCGGAACTTCTCGATTACCAACAACGGATAATAGAGTTGATTTTCCTGATCCGTTAAGACCCAGTAGACCATAACGCCGGCCACAATTTAACTCCAGCATTGTATCTTGGAGGAGTTCACACCCGTGGAAAGTTATCGAGAACGTTGATATTTTAATGTCTCGACTGCGGGGATGAGACGCCAATGAACCGGTACACGAACGAGCTTCAGCGTTAAGCCGTGCGTCTGATTCAAGCTTCAGGCACAGAGCCTCTGTGGTCATAAAATAACATAGGAATTTATTGACCGAAAAAAAAAAAAAAAATAATCATCATACAAGAAAGAATAGCGAAGCAATGAGACCGGAGTTTGTTTTTTATCCGCAATACAATTAAATTGATTTTCGATAACGGATTAGAAACAAAATAAATTCGACCCTTTCTTAAGAGAAACAGGTTTCGAATCAGATTTGATTAAGCGTATCAAAAATTCGAAGTCAAGTAATGAAATTCAGACAATTGAATCTCAGCATGTAATAGCTTTCCCCTGAACTAAGAGCTGGCAAAGCAAAGAAGAAAGTAATAGTTAGTTTCGGTTGATTGCTACCGCCTTTTACTTTCCACTGTAATAATATAACTAGTACAAAAAAAAAAAACTATACAACATATTTGTGCTTGATTTGTGTGTTTAGAGAATGTTTCGTTTTATAGAAACGATAGGATGGCTAAGAAAATTAAAATTTATATTAAAATGGAGTTCGCATCACTTTATGGTAACAAAAAAAATTAAAAAAAAATAATATAAGAATTCCTAAAATTTTCTTTTCTGTATTTCAAACAGATCGAATTGTGTACCTTAAAATTTAAAAAAAATCACACTTTCAAGTATGACTCTAGCGTATTTTCTATCTCACCTTCGGCACTGATGATTGTTCCATTAGTACCATTGCTCTGATCTCCGATGACGGGACTTTGTTCTTTGCTATCGTCACCAGGCCTACCCGAAGGTTGAGTAGTCTTAGTCTTAGTACCAGACGTACCGGACTGCCTAGCCTTTGCAGCGTCTTTTTTTTTTTGTTGTTGTTTTTTCTTAGCGTCGGACGGCATTTTGACTAAATTACAAAAAAAGATGAAAAAAAAAAAAATTAAAAATGATATCTGGTTGTGAAAATCGAGTATAGAGTTGCGTGGTTATAAAAATTGATCATTTATTTTAATTATTATTTTTTTTTTTTTATTTGCCAAGAGAAAATTGTTCGCACACATGTTATGTAAGAAATAGGTTAGAAATATGTGATTTTTAAATAGCGTAAAATTAGTAACGGTAATTCTGTGATATATAGTTGGAATTATCATATTAATCATAGGATCATAATTCAAAGAAACGTGCGTGTGGCCTCCAGCTGAGACAAAAGATTATATTCGTATACGATATGATATTTAAACACTTTTTAAAGACATTGAAATTATATCATTTTATAGACATTGATAGAATGAGTTATTGCGGTATAATATATAACGATTTATTGATAAATACCTAAATATTTGTCGAAATATACGGCCTTAACTAACTGCTGGCTCACGTGTACGTAGAAATGGCAAAGCCGTCAAATTAAGAAAGAACGATAGGCATAGGTCGGCCACTTTCCATAGTAGATGGCGGTTCTTCGATGTAGTGAAAATTTGAGTGGAAAATTACCAGGATTTGCCCGCGAATTATTTGAAACTAGTTTTAACGCAGGTTAATTTATTACACCGGTGATTTTCGGATAGTTATAATAACGATCTATACCATGCATAGATGCATTCGGATTCATTATGGTGTTACTAATTCAATGTGAATTAAAAATAATCGTCTTTTAAAAATAGATATGATAACGCAACGCGCAAACCCCACGTGTATAATTATTATGAATTTTCAAAGCGTAAGTACTCGAAACGTTTCTTAATATATTTTTTAATTCGCAATAGACAGATAGAAAATGATGCCAGAAATTAATCTGGGAAATACTATATAAAAGGCGCGATAATGTTATTATTTTCGTATTTTATAATCGTCAATAACGGGTGACAAAATAATAATAACTACGAAGAAGATGAGGCTTTTTTTTTTTTTTTTTTTTTTTTTTTTTCAATCATCTGTCATACGATTGTTGCCAACGTAATAAGACGAATTTTTTTTTTTTTTTTTTTTTTCTATTACTACAATCGAAGAGTATTTTGACATCTGAAACATCTGAAACATCTGAAAAAGTGACAACTAACCCCACGAACTGTGTCATAAGATGTTTTAATCTGATCTGAAGATTTGTTACTTGAAAGTGTATTTCGCTTTGACTTTCTTGCAATTGTTGATAATTAAATATGAAGTTGCGTCGAGGTACCGAGTTGATATTTATCGGATTATTATTTATAATAAAAAGGAGCTTCTGCAGTAACGATGTGTTTAAGCCAAAAATCGGTAAGCTGCTATTTATTGTTTACTATTTTTTCACTAGTATGTACGGATCGCTATATTATAGAATTGAAAAAAGCTATGATTCTAAACGTTGCTAATAAAGCAATTATTCATTCATCCTTTCTATAAGCGATTATTGGCGCCGGCATAGGGGGTGCATCAGCTTCGCATTTCCTAACCGAATTATTCGACGGAAATTTAGAAATAGATATTTTCGAATCAAATAAAATCGGAGGACGCTTGGCCACTGTCAATGTCGGGGGCAACGAATACGAAGCTGGGGGTTCGATAATACACTCTAGAAATAAATACATGAAAGACTTTGTCAAGCTACTAGGTGAGCTTAATTTATTTATTTATTTGAGTATTTTTTTTTTTTTTCATTTAGAATATCCTGATGTAACTATTTAATTTAAGTTTTTACCTCTGTGCGCTCAAACTACTCAAATTGCAATTTTTTTGTCTTTTGTTTTTTCATTTGGGACTATTTTTTGATTTCTTGCTTCCAAATTGGAAGAAAAAAATGAGTATTTTCTCATAATCTATTATATCTAGCTTTAATTTGCTTATTTTTAATCATAATATTGAGGATTGGAAGTAAGACCAACTTCCGATGAAACAACTGCTGGGATATGGAACGGAGGTGAGTTTGTCTTCGAGGAGAGCAATTGGAAAATAGTGACTTTGATGAGGCTACTTTTCAGATACGGCACACAGCCATTTATGCTTTATAGGTACTTTTTAAATTTCATTTGCATTGAATAGATATAATACGCTAATGAAAACAAACAACCAAAGCTAAAGTTTCATCGTGTGTGAAATATCTCCAATCCCAGAGAATTCCTTTGAATTTTTATTCCCTTTTTGCATTTTTTCATTCATTCCCTAAGTTTATTCTACATTGTGTCCACAGAAACGTTAATTCTATCCTGGATAGTTTTGCAAATATATACCAATACCAAGAGAATGGTAAGGCGTATGAAAATGTGGTTGATTTATTATCAGCTATGAGTCCAGAGTTTGTACAACTCCTGCAATTATCAACAGCGGAATACTTCCACTCTTTAGGATTCTCAAAAAGGGTAATCGATGAATTGATCGAAGCCACGCTGGTTGTAAACTATGGGCAAAATACAGACACGCATAGTTTTGTCGGTTGTGTTTCTGTTGCCGGTGCAGGGGCTGATCTTTGGGCAATAAAGGGTGGAAATAAAGAAGTAAGAATCACCATTCTACGTTGTTTAATAATGAATATCTGGATTATTCGGTTCCTTAAGCTCAAAGATATTAACAAGCATTTAGAAAGATATACTCATCGACTATGATAATCAATTGATATAAATTGTATTGCTATCCTAGGTGCCTACACACCTTATATACAGAAATAGTAAAGTAAGTGTAGTGCCTTCGCAAGTTAGAGCAATTCGATACCTGCCTAGTAACGAATCTGTGATTGCATATGAAATTTCCTACAGTAATGCAGGTATAATCGAATTTTTGGTCGATTCTCAATGTCATTTGCTCATTTGTTAACAAGAACTGAATTCGATGATTTCAGGTAGTAACAATGTGATGAAGAATATCTATGATATAGTTATAATAGCTGCTCCGTTGACAAGAGACCAAGAACACTCAATTGAGTTTATGGAGTTTCCAAAAAATGATAGTCTGCAATTCCCAGGAAATTACCAAACGACTGTGGCAACTTTTGTCCAAGGCGATCTCAAGCCTGGTTATTTTGGTTTGGAAAAACCAATAGATGGGATATTAAGCTGCGATACAAACAGGACTGAAATAAATTCAGTTGGTAAAATATTTCCTGTAAATGGACCGACTGGTAATGGATCTAGAGTTTGGAAAGTCTTTAGTAAAAAACCTCTTACTTCAAAACAGATTAATTCAATATTTTCAAAAGTAAGATTTGCCACTATTGTTTCTCTATTAATAGTTAATTACATGTTGTGTAACAACGAGATAATTACATGACACAATTGAAACTGTTTCATTCAGGTCGATCAAGTAGAAAATATCGCGTGGAAAGCCTATCCAAAATATTCAACAAAAGCACGTTTGGATAAATTCGAATTATACGATTCGCTGTACCACGTAAACGCCATAGAATGGGCTGCCAGTGCTATGGAGATGAGTGCTATAGGTGGAAGAAACGTAGCTCTATTAATCCATAACAAACTGGCTTCTTGTTGTCAAGAATTGTCTGCTACAGATAAACAAAAATGTAAATACTCTTGTGAAAGGGAGAAGAAGCCACATGGTGGTACACGGAATATAGAATTATAATAATTCATCTAGTCAACTCCTGATAATCATTTGTACAAATATTCTTATTGATTATCAAAATAAATTGTTATCTTATTAAAAGAAAAATGAAAATTCAAGAATTCTTCATTACATTTTCCCATCCAATTTCTATTCATAAACATCAAGCGATTAGATTTTGTTCCCACGTGACCAATAGGCACGCAATATCAAAATATATGCGAAATAAAACCTACAACGATCGCTTGACTTCTGAGTTGCCTGTATGCAGGCGTTTTCTCTTCTCTATATGGAGCGTTTCCACGAATACTCGCAGTATATTACATCAAACATGATAAACTACAGACTGTCGTCAAAGATTGTGAGCGTCATAACGTGGAGATTTGAAAATAAAATGACTGTATTTCCGTCAATTGATTATATTAGATATAATTCATTCCTATATATTTACACTCTGTATCCCATAACCGGTTCACAGTACTGTAATAAAAAGAAAAATTATCGCTAATATAAATTGGGCTATTTCCTGGGCTATTTGGACCTCTTATATCTCATAATAACGGCATAACATTCGCGGATGCCTTCCCTGATCCCCCGCCCCCCTGCCTTACACACCCGCTACAAAATGCGATTAATAATATATCTTGCCGCGGATTTTTTTACTAACAAAATTCTATATCTTATCAGTTAGCTAGGGACAGTGGGTGCCCCTCGGCTTCGCATTTCCTTACAAAATTATCGACCGGAAATTTAGAAATTGATATTTTCGAATTAAATGAAATCGTAGGACGCTTGGCTACGGTTAATGTTGGAAACAATTTATACGAAACTGGCGGCTCTGTAATAGACGTTCAAAATAAATACATGATAGAATTCGTGGAACTACTTGTTAAGTCTAATTCATCGCCCCCCAACAAACCTAATTTGACCCTATTTATTTATTTATTTGAATTTTGTTTCGTGTCTTAACACTGACAGATTTGAAAAGAATTATAAGCACATTGTATTTGCATCTGATCAATATTTTATATCCTTTCAAATAGGAATCATTAAGAAAACAACCGTCCAAAAAGTAGCGATCTTATTATTAAATTTTGATACCGAAATAACTGTTTAGTCGAAGTTTTCAGCTGGGAGCATGCCTAATATTTAGATTGACATTTTTTAACTTTAATTTAATAATCAAACGAAATCAAATCGATAGAATAAAATGAGTATTGTTGCAATCTTGATGTGTGTATAGCTTTCAATTGTTTACTTTCATTTATGAATTATGAATCGAGGTTTGAAAAAGATAGCGAATTATCAAAATTTCTCAATTGACTTTGTAGGATTTCTTACAAATGTTAGTCCACAATTCCAAAAAAAAAATTACGAACCGGCCATTTGAACTTTTGTCGAAGGTGATATAAACCTCCGTTATTTTGGTTTGGAAGAATTAATAAAAACCAACATGTTTTCTGTCATTAAAGTATTCCCTGTGGATGGACTGATTGGAAATGATTCTATAAAAATGCGGTATTTGCGAAAAATCATCGATCCAACAATAGAATTGGAGATTGTTAAATTTGCAGGACATAAGGTTCCAGAAGCCACAGTTCAGTGAACTTTTGTAATAGCGCATGCGCTGTGGCTTCTGCTTATGGCTTGTGGAATCATGTGCTTCAATCGTGCACCAAATCATCCGCTTCCCCCCGTATCGACTGAATTATACTCTCGAACCATGTATCGATGTTCTAATCTAATCTAAGATTTATTATTATTCAAAAGGGCTTAAGCCAAAAACCATTTCGCTCTGACTCGTTAGCTCCACAGGTTGTGTCAGATAGTTGGTGATATATAAATTAATATCGATCGAGACGTGGAGGTACACCGGAACTACTGTAGCAACGATATGTCGAAACCTAAGATTGGTAAGCTGTAGCTGTTGTTTGTTCGTATATTAGACATATCTTTTGGCACTTGTTTGACCTTGACATTTCAATCTTCTGTAACAACATTTCCACCCGCGTTCTCCATGGTCCATAAAACAGGGCCTGTGAACCATATTTTGCCCTTTTCCGACTACATGCCCATCCCAGGGCGATAAGTCGTAAAAGGATTGAAGAAGAAGAATATTCTGCCCTACGATGATGAGGATTTATAGTGGCGAAATAATGAGCAATCGGAATTTTCTAAATGAAAACTATATAATCTTGACGCGCGCGCGCTTTACTTGAATGTCTTGTAACTTCTAATCCACGAAACTGAAATATAAGTAGGTCTTTTATAATGAGATTATTTGTTGTACATTTTTTCTTTTATATACTATTAAAGAATGTCAAACAGGTTCGATGGATGGATATGAAACTATTAACGTTTCAAACAATGATTCGCGCGTGACGATTTTCGCAATTATTTGAAAATTTCATTTTCACCACACCTGCACGGAAAGTACGACTTTTGGTCCCTTGCGTGAGCGGGAAGTCGTTCTTTCCGATGCAGGGGGTGGTGAAAAATAGCATACCTCACACGGGAGTGAAAAAGGCCATCCCAAACTGCGTTTTTGGGTTAGCCTACTTTCCCTCCCTCGATGAGTAATATACTATTCCTATGACTGCGAATCGAAACCGGGAAAAATGGTTCACACACTGGATCGGTGGATTCACAGGCCCCTTTTTATCGATCATAAAGAGCAAGTGTGTAAAGTTTCAAATAGTATATTGTGTACCAAGGGCGTAAAGTGGGTTTTTTTTAGACCGAGTACTGCAACCACACAAGGTCAAAAAGCCCGCTTAGCCCTTGGTGCACACCATATTTTTTTTAACAGCACGATTTTCGCGTTTTTTCTTCATTGTTGATAATTTTGTTGAAAATATTGAAAAATAATTCAGCGGGCGTTTTCAGTTCATTATTGTCCGCCTATGCTCGAGTAGCGGGCGTTTTCAAGTTATTATCGCCCGCTCGTCTGAAAACTGTCACTTTAGGCCCGCTCAATGGGTGAAAAATATGCGAAAATCGTGCATGTGTTACAAAAAAGATTAATAGTATCAAGGACAGACAAGTGTTCCTGCTTGAGTTCACATGGATTTGCCCCACCACGTCCGAGCCCGCGAAGTGTTGCGCAATATTTGAACATAGATAATGATTGAGTATCTCTCTGCCGATTCTCCATCAGCCAATATCTATCTTATCACTAATTTAACATGGTGAGGAAACGGCACTTCATAGATCGGAAGACTATGACACTGTAGTATAATGAAGTGTTAATCTTATGCTAATCATACAATCATATATCTATTCTTTATCAGCCATTGTTGGAGCAGGCATAGGGGGTGCCTCGGCCTCACATTTCCTAACAGAATTATTAGACGGAAATTTAGAAATTGATATATTTGAATCAAATGAAATCGGAGGACGCATGGCTACCATCAAAATCGGGAACAATGTGTACGAAGCTGGTGGCACTATACTGGACGCTGGAAATAAATACATGAAAGACTTCGTTAAACTACTTGGTGAGACTAAATTCATTGCTTCAACGAGCTTGAATTGGCCTTACTATAATTAATTTATTTATCTCATCACCTTATCTTTCTACAATCATTGTTTCTCTCTCTTTCGAATTTTCGAACATTTTGTGATGAGCTGATTTCATTTTTAAACGATCTACATATAATACAGGACTCGATTCTTTTTCCATTTTTTGCTTACAATTGAATGAAATTAGATCAGTAAAATGAGAATGGAAAATGCTCATAATCAGTTCTCAATTGCTACTTTTTAATGATTAATCAAGGACTGGAAGAGAGACGAATTTCTAAACCCTGGAAGCTGGGGATATGGAACGGAGAAGAACCAGTCATCGCAGATAACAAATGGGAACTGAATACGAAAGAACAACTTATGAAGTACGGCACACAGCCATTTGAACTTTGTATAAATAATTTTCGAATTTTGTTTGAATCGATTAAAAATAATCGAATTATTCACTTCTCCTTCTTTGATGGAGACTTTGTAATTTTCTTTTTTTAGCATTCAGCCAAGTTTTTTGGTGTCTAAAGATTTAAATTCAAATTATCATCCCCTGCAGTACGATTTTGTCAAATTTAGGTCGTTCTTACTATTCTGTCAACAGACACGTTAATTCCACCGTCAGTAGTTGGTCAAATATATACAAACACCAAGACAACGGAGAGGCGTATGATACTTTGATAGATTTAATATCAGCCATGAGTCCAGAGTTGTCAAAACTTCTGCACGTATCAACTGCAGAGCATTTTCGCTCTTTAGGATACTCAGACAGGGTTGTTGACGAAGCAGTCAAATCTGCTCTGATTGGACATTATGCTCATGACACAAATGAAGCGCACAGCTTGCTGGGTTTCTTGTCTATCGCTGGTTCGGGAGATCTTTGGTCTGTGACTGGAGGAAATAGCGAAGTGAGGATCACTATTTTACAGTTATAAGCCATAAAGGAACTCATTATCATCATCACTATTTCACACAATTCACTGATACATATCAACAAGCTAGAGGAGTTTGTAATGATTTTCTGAAAAAATATACTCATCGATCATGCGATAATCAATTAATATAAATGTTACATCTATTTCAGGTACCGACCCAACTTATATACAAAAACAGTAAAGTTAATGTAGTGCCTTTGCAAGTTAAAGCCATTCGCTACTTGCCTGTTGACGAATTTTTGACTCAATATGAAATTTCCTACGCTAATGCAGGTATAAATTTGAATATTGTACAATTTTTAGTTCACTTTAGTTGTCGTTTGCCATCATGAACAAGATATTCACATATTTCAGGTACTAACAGTGTGACGAAGAAAATCTATGATATAGTCATAATAGCTGCACCCTTGACAAAGGACCAAGAACACTCTATTGAGTTCATAGGATTTCCACAAAATGATAGTCTACATATCCCAGGAAATTATCAAACGATTGTTGCAACGTTTGTTGTGGGCAATTTAAAGCTCAGCCATTTCGGTCTGAAAGAATCGATCGACACGATACTGAGCTACAATCCAAAGAAAACTGAAATATTTTATATCAGTAAACTGTTACCTGTAGATGGACCAACTGGAAATGACTCAAACGTTTGGAGAATTCAGAGTGATAAAACTCTGACAGTAGATCAGATTAGTTCAATATTTTCAGAAGTAAGATTTCGGTTTATTTTTTCAATGTATATAAACTGATTTCGATTGATTATCTTCATCTTTACCTTAAACTAACAAGAACTTATTCCCTAGGACTAATTTCCTTGATTTTCAACTAATATGTTCCTTCCAGGTCGACCAAGTTCAAGAAGTCAAGTGGAAAGCCTTCCCAAAATGTTCTGCAACTAAACGTTCGGACAAATTCGAATTGTATGATTCACTGTACTATGTCAATGCCATAGAATGGGCTGCCAGTTCAATGGAGCTGAGTGCCATATCTGGAAGAAACGTAGCATTGTTAATCAATAACAAATTGAAAGATAGAAAAGCCAATGCCTTTATGCAGCCGGAGGGTGGAATGTCCCACACGTTACACCAAATGTGGAATCCGAATTCTAATATTTCATCCTAAATTTGAGTCATGCATACATTTACTAAATTTTTTGTAATCATTATCAAGCAAATATTATTCCATTGAAAAAAGAAAATTTGTTTATTACTTATTTGTCTTTATCATGAATAGGTTTAAATGATAAGATATATTTGAATATAATGCAATAAAACACGTTTTATTTTTCTGCTGAATATTTCTCGATATGAGTACAAATAAATTATACTATAGCGCACATAGCTAATTGCATTTGCTAAAGGTATAGCACGCCGTTTTTTGGCACTAGATTGATGTCGCTATACACATAAAAGTATTATGAAAGAAAAAAAAAAAAAAAATCGAATTGATTAGCAATAACGATAATTGATTTTTTTTTTTTTTTCATTGTTATTACAAGCCGATTTCTAAAGTGGGAAATATGATGGCCACATTGTGTCAGAGTAAGGCACATGTTATCATGTCTATATGCTAAAATTATGTATTGAGAAGAAAATTTCGAATAGTTATTGGAAGTTTGGTATGTGAAAGTCTTGGGTGCTGGTGTTGTGTCATTTAAAGTACAACTAAAATTTGACAATAATATATATAAACTATTACATAGGTAATTATTAATCTATCTTATACGTAAATTACATCTACTTCCAAGTTTAAGCATCAGATGTTCAACTATTATCCATGGAACCATTAGCTAGTCGGTTCGTCGAAACTTATCGAGTAAGATTTTGAGATATTTACAAATAAATTCATAATTTATACGATGTGCGAATAAAAGAAAAGAAAGAAAAATAAAAAGAAAAAAAAAAAGAGAAAGAAAATAATGAAATTCAATACTCTGGTCATTTATGTTTAAATTATTTTTTTTTTTTTTTTTAGTTTTTTTCCTCTTAAGATGCACGTGAATATTTAGATTATTAATAATACAGCTGTAAGCCATGGAAATATATAATATAGTTGTATTCAATTAAGTACAAAACAAGTTTTTAGTACTTTTTTTTATCATCTTTCTAAGTTCTAGGGTACGAAGCACGGTAGATACATTTTGGTTACTATTATTTTGTACCAGATAAATCGGTGACTTTATAGTTACGTAGATTCTGTAATACGTTATACCATATACTCGACAAAACTTGCCCTTGCCAGATTTAAAAACGATAAGTAAATGAGACTGTGTATTCATTATCTTTGATCGATTTGCAAAGTGGCAATTAAGCTATTCAGAACCACATTTATCATAATATGATAAGATATTAATTTTCTCTATTTACTGAAGATAGAACGTAGTATTTAAGACTTCATATTATTAAGTCTTTAGTTTTTCATGTTCAAAGCATAAAGCCATCAAACCCTTTACGGGTAATTTAAATTGCTAATATTTACACGATGAAATATAATATGAACAATATTGCATGATTATGTGTAACTCGAATAAAAACTACATCGATTAATTGTTAACGAACGTAACGCAGTTCCCATTTCGAACTCAGCTAAGTCTTTGAGCACTTTGGCTTTTGGGTGACGACAGCAACCAATAGTGAGTTATAAAAATAAAGCGTTCCTTATTTTTCAACTCTAACATGATATTATTAAGACTGATTTTCTTTTTTACCATAATTATTCTTTTTTTTTTTTTTTTTTTTTTTTACTTTTGTGTCACACGTCTCTCGCTGTCTATGCCTATGTTACGCATAATCTGTAACTTATTGTTACTACAGAAAAAAAAGAAAGAAAAAAAAAAAAACATACTGGCTTTAGAAACCAATAAGGCAACATACATATTTAGCATCTGAGTCATGTCGCCGTTAGTTTCCTTTTATTCGTAATTACTTAGTAGCATCGATTAAGAACTTGATCCTGAGAATTCAGAACATTTCCATCCACGTTTTTTTAATCCGTGATAGAAATCTGCGCAAAGCCTATCAGAGCTTTATCATCGGGTACTTCGTTCGCCGCGTACCCCGAATTCTGTAAAATAATTTTTAACATAATTAAAACCCAATTCATAATATAATTGAAGAAGCAAAAAATATTTTAAAACAGATTTTTCATTTATTAATTATCTTTTAAATTTACCAATGGAAATGTAACGGTCCTTAATTGTCCCGCGCTGTCGATTAATTTTTGTAAATTTGCTGCAATAACAACGATATCTTTACCGTCAACTAAACCTGCGCCAACAAGTTCGGCGGCAATACCTTCCGCAGAATCGATTCCAACGGCAAATTCAAATCTTATATCGTTCAATTCTCGTTTCTGATTTCTGTGGGATAATTTAATGAATCAATACGCCGATACAAATATTTTAATTTTATCCAAAATCGATGCAAGATATTTAGTTGAAGCATTATATTATATTAAATGATCTCATTCAGTGGATCAAAAACTCTTTGTATAAGGCAATGCATCAGATATATATATATATAGGAAATACTATTACGGAAAGGAGACTTGGGAGAGGCACATACTTTGGATTTTCTTCGAAACTGAACTGAGCATCTGGACGCCTGTAATATAAAGTATCGACGAAGAGTTACGCTATGTATTATTCAGGAAACCATGAAGTTTGATGTGAACGAATTGTAAAAGGCGAAGATTTTTTTTTATAAACTTACCGTAATCTGAGGACCAAGTTAATAGGTACGTTTTGTTCCGATGCTTGAATGACGACACGACTTTGCGCAGATTTAACGACACCATAATCTTCCTCGGATTCAACCACTTCGTCTTCGCTACTCCCATTGTCGATTGTATTAACTGGCAGAACCTCCTCGCCTTCGCCATCGCTAGAACCTCCGCTGTCTTCCTCCTCCGATGACCACACCCATTCTCCTGTTACTGTTCTATGCAAGCGTCCCGAAGTTCCTGGCTGTCTCTTCGAAGCCTATGAATTTATATATAGAAATAAATATTAGATTGTAAGAAATAATTGAATAATAAACGACTCGGAGTATTGAAGTGAAGTATAAAATTGTTAAATAAAAAACGATATAAGAATAGAAATTCGAATTCTGCTATTACCTCCTTCGCACGAAATTTTCTTTTAACATATTTACGATACATTATATCCGTAGATGTACGAAGCGATTATTATTAAATGTACTTTAACAAGTATGAGAATTCTTTTATTTTATAATCTCGCGCTTATCCACTTTTAACAAATTAATTAATTAATAACGAACGTACTTTTTGCACACGAGTTTCCAGACTAGGACCAATGGCTACCAATGTTTGTTGCAAGTATTTTTTATCCTTAGCTTTTTTGAAGAACGGATGTTTCAATAACTCCGTAGCTGTTGGTCTGAAATGAAAAATAAAATACACAGTTAAGACTTCTAAAGAGGCGTAAATTTTCAAGTCAAATATTATAGTACTCGTTAATTTATATTTCTAGCTAAGCTTTTAACAACCAATCACTACTGACTTGAAACGAGTAGGTGTTTATTGAGTTTACTTATTAGAACATAAAGTATTTCGAACCATATGGTAGAACAGCGAGTAAGTATTACATTACACAAGGCTTACGATACAAATTTTTCTACAATAATATCATCTGATAAATTTCATTTTCTTACTATGAAGTTCGCATAAATTTTAATATCACCTTTTCGTCGGATCCTTTTGTAGACAGTCTACAATCATTTTTCGAAATGTTTTTCCATACGCTTTATATTGATCTTTGTCATCCGCAGCTGTATCAAGCGTAGGTGGATCGTTTTGCAAAGTCAACATTAGAACTTTCATTGGTGGATATTTGTGGTACGGCGCTGTACCGCTAGCCATTTCAATCGCTGTAATACCCAGCGACCAAATATCTGCTTTGAAGTCATACCCATGATCCTATATACCCAGAAATTGTTTTACGTTATCGTAACTCGAGGCATTAGGGCTGGCGCTAAATCTTATTGTCGATATTTCATAACAGAGTTAAACAGAAACTTATTTAGGAATCGGTATTTTCAAATATAACTTTTTTAGATATAAGATTTTTTCAATTTTCAAATACTTCAAATTCCATTGAGTATGAAATTTTCTGCTTTATAACGCTACGGTAAAATGTTACTGTTATAATCTGTCTCAGAATACAGCGGTGGATGTCGGGTAATTGTAGTTCTCTTTTTTTTTAGAGTTTTTAAAGCTGATAGAAAATCAATAGATACATAGATAATAGATAAGCAGACCAGAGATACTCGGGGGAGTCCAGAAAAAGTGATACTTGAAAGTTCATAACTTCTCTACGATTTATATCGAACGTTATACGTTAACATCTTTTATTCATTGTTTGAACTAAGAATTCAGCATCTCCAAGATTTCCATACATGAAATCAAATTCAGATGAGATTCAAAGTTTTGAACAATTATTGATTCAGAAAGAATTTGAAACCCCAGAATATTTGGAGAAATTATGAACGTCAGGCGATTTCTAGGACCAATGTGATTCCCGGAATCATCGGACACCCTGGATACTGAATCTGTTCTTTCGTCACCCTTCAATACCTGACATCCAATTCCGTATATTAATATATTGTAAAAAATCTCATGTATATCATCTTATAATTAAGTATTATTCAAAGCCTGTTATTGTTACGTGCAAAAGATTGTTCAATAGCAAAAAGTTGAGTATCATCAATGAATTTGCACACGATAATGTTAATATTGGATGCTTTGATGATAAGCAGTGCTATAAAAAAAAAAAACAGCATAAGTACTGTATAAGTAATAAATACAAAGAGAAATTTTTAAGCGATAAAATCATTTCTTTACTAAGAACTGTAGCATAGATAATCACATCATGTTAAATGTTTTTTCTTTTTTTTTTTTCTTTTCAAACTTCAATAAATATGGCTGGCATAATATAGTTCTGTTATTATTAAATCGTTATATATTATTTAATTATTATAAAACACATCAATCGCAGGCTAAGAAATTGTAGAGTAACTTTCCTCTCTCACCTGCTCCATGACCTCAGGTGCCATCCAACAAGGAGTTCCAACAAATGTGTGCCTCACTTTTTGCCTACTCAAATCTCTACCGGTTGCAAGCCAGGCGCTTACACCAAAGTCGGCTATTTGAACCGTACCATCTTCTCCTAGCAATATATTACCCGCTTTTATATCCCTGTTGAAAAAAAAACGAAATTAGATATTGACATTGATTTTATTTTTGATTTAACAGGCTGTATGCATGCTAAGCAGTTGTATATATTAATTCTTTCTCTTCTCTCATCATGGAATTATTAGACAATTAAATATTCCAGTGTTTCATTTTGTACCTGTGAATTTGACCATTGCTGTGAAAGTATTCTAAACCTTTCAACACTTCTCGAAGTACCGTTGCTATTGTTGGTTCGTCAAAAACCCCGTGTTTACAATTAGTGGTTCTTGTTTTATGTTTAATTATATCAAGTAGGGAGCCTCCTTCCAACAGTCTTAAAACAAGCCACAATTCTTCCTTTACTACAAACGATGTGTAATAAGTTACTACATTTTCGTGATTGCACGATGACATTGCTTGGATTTCTTTCTGTTGAGGAGAAAAAGAAAAAAAAAATTGGAAGAATGTTAAAAAGTGTTTTTATTCATGTTCTCTGATTTTTTCCTTAAATCACGAAATCTTGAAATCAATTCGATTAATCATATTATAATTGCTTACCAACAGCTCGTCCATACTTGTATTCCATTTTTCCAAATTTATTCGTTTGATTGCACATTTTTCTTGACGAGGTATGCAGAATGCTGCATGAACAACAGCCGTCGCTCCAACACCTTGAATAACAAAATATATTTTTCATGTAAATTAAGAGGACAAAACAGTCGTTGGATTGTTGGATTGATATAGATGGTGATCTCAGAGGACCGGTTCAAGGAAAAAAAAAAATAAGAAAATACAAGAATAAGAAGAAGTAGAGAGAGAGAGAGGAGCGGATAAAAAAAAAAAAAAAAAAAAGAAAAGGAAGAAAACTCACTCTGATATTTCAACATCAAAACAATCAAGCGTCTGGATAAATTGGCGATTGATTGATTGATTAAGTTGGAGTGAAATAAAGAAGAGATATAAGTAACGGAAGAAATAATACATAAAACAAAGAAATCTAATCTTAGCAAAATATATATAAAAAAACAATTCAGTCCATTATCGAGTGATTAGTAAAGTCGACAAATTTACTGAGTCACTTAACGCATTTATACATAAAGATTGAGAGTAAGGTTTTGTAAATATATGCTGAATTACATGTTTATAATTTGTACAAAATGCATATATTGACTCTGTGAAGATTGCCAAGGACGGAATACTCCCCTTTCTTCTTTTGACCCTAATATTTTACACCCCTTGCTCTACGTATGAACATAAATCTAGAATTTGTCAGTTCTGAATGAGCATGAATATCGCGTAATGGGATGATTTCTGAAAGGATTGATATCTTCGCTATGTTTTCAAACGAATATGTATTGGAGATGAATCGATCAGATAAAAACAGTGTTTAAATTTGTACATAATTTTTAGTCAACTAATTTCAGGAATAAGAAAATTGATGGTAAAATTTAATGAAAATTTGTTGACTGACTAAAAGATGTATGAACTATGAATTATATCTGAGAAGATTGAAGTTTCTTTTTTTTTTCTAATCGAATGTATTTCTGAAACTGTCTGTAGCGATTGAACTCTTTAAACAATCAATTGATCGTGTTTAAAAGAATAAGAATAAGAAGAAGTTTAAAGACCTCAAAATGTAATTGAAACGTTATTATAATTAAACCAATAGTAAGAGATGAGCCAATAGAGAGTTAAAGAAGGGAAATGGAACTGTTTACAGAGTAGTTGTGTTCCTAAATTAAGATGTTTAAGCATTCATATTTTCAGTTCACATTGTAGTAATAAAATTTAATTATTTAAGAGATGAGCGTAGGTAGAAAATACGAGAGAGAGAGAGAGAGGGAGGGAGGGCGTGTAGCTAGTATGAACGTGACAACAATATACCTTAATACCCATAAGACGAAAAATACTTATTAACCTTGTTAAAAGCATTGACCCCCACCCGAGATGGGTAGATAAGTTTGTATCGGTTAGTCCGGTTTCGGAAACTAGGTTAGGTCACTCGACGGCCGGTTTGACGCGAAGATAGACGACGTCGATTACTCTTGACGACTAATAATAAACTTATTTATTATTAGCATCGTGAAAGTGAAAGAAAATTCACCATATTTAAGCTAATAAACTATTTTTATGTAATAAATGACGTACGATGTCATACATTGGTATGTGTTAAATGAAAATCTTAGGTTTAAACCATGTAAACAGTTTATATTCCAGTTAATAAATCTGTAAATGATTATTACCTAACAATGAATAATTATGTATATTGATAATTACCGATAACTTCTTTGAGGTCGTAATCGTCTTTGGTATTGGGCCAGCCCTGTAGAACCGCAGTAGAACTCGCCGACGCCATTTTGTAGGCTAATGCAGTGCCGAGTCGCGAGTGTTTGGTACCCCGTGCGGAGTAGTTACGGTATGTATGCGCAAGACTTGGCAGACTCGCGCATTGGTTTGTTGTTGTCAGGCGAAACGGTTTCTGTCGAAATATACCCGGCGAACACGCAGGCAATACGTCCGGGGATATCTTTCTATACAGATATGAAATAGTATCGTTTATATACACTTAGCTATAAACAATAACTTTTTTTCATAGAATAACAACTTATATTATACATAATATACTATGTCTATATAATAAATACCTATTATATGTATAACATATCTATATCCAGTAAACTGATTCATAAAAATATAATATAAAAATACGTCTCTTTATTATTACTATTCTCAGAAGATCTGCACTATTTTTAACATTAACAAATATTTTTTACATTATATTTATGTTCCAAAGTCTCGAGCAAATGTATTATATTTAATATGTATTACTGAAATAAAGATATATACGCAAGTAATATATAAACCGTAAGGATTACGGGGCTAAATTTATTTGGAAAAAAAAAAACAAAAACATAATTCGGTTTAAAAAAAAAAATGATGTATAAATATTTCCGTGAATGAATTAGTCATAGTATTATGCATTTCTATATAGTAAGCATATTGGTATTTATTACTAGTATCGGGTATAGATACTAGTAATATGATTAAGAATTTAATCGATAAGGTTTGCAGTATATTATCTCTTCATGGCTTAAGAAATTCTGGAAATTCAAAAAATCTGAGAAATGAAATGTGTACATAGGTACTCGGAATATTTTCTATTTATCATACAATATTATATCGATATACCGCATACCTACATTAATTGTGATTTATTATATTTGAACTTTATAATAATATAATATGTAGCTTATTTGTAAATGAAATATCATATGTAAGGTTATTCGCGTGATATAAATTAAACTGTCGAAATTCAATAAACATCGGCACAGATCTGAAAGCTTTGCAATCTCTATCTGTAGCATTCGGTATCAACTACTAGCTACTACTATATGAAATGGGTGATGAAATGTATGCAATGATATGATACTACCGTACAAACGGATCCCATTTACTATAGGATTAAATGAATAAATATGCTCTTATAACTATATACGGGAAAAGCAAGCACCTTAGGCTACAGCTCTGACTCATCCGTGTGTTATTCTTTAATCAAATATAACGCGTATGTGTGTCGTTATACATAATTATCTGGCATGCATAGGAATATCACTGTATACTGATACAATTCTAATATTTCTATACACGAATATGTGAGATATTCAAAAAATCAATTCGTATACTAAAGTTATGGTAAAATTGTAGTAACGATTTTCTAGAAATTGACCATATGAGGCCACGCAGGACTAATTGAAAAGTTTTCGACGTGTTATACCTATTTGTATATCTGTAATTCTTAAGGGGTTTTTTCGCACGTGCGATGATTGTAGCGAAGCGATTGTCGCAGTTAACGCGCGGGGGGGTTTGTCAAGTTTGTACCTATATATTGACAAGCCCGTGTTTCCCGTTCTTTCAATTAGTACGATTAGAAAATTCAATTAAATCAAGAGGAAATACGATATGCCTACGTTCATATTATATAGTAGCGGGTTATCGCTCGAGTATTTGCACAAAGATTTTGACGGCTTTTTCGTTTTTACGCACGCAGGAAGCGATTTACTGATGTAATGGCGAGCTATAAAATACCATGGGAAATCGCATCTGCCTCCAGTTCTCTCATAATAGCCTTACGCTCTAGACGAATATTGTTATAGAAAATAATTTCCAAAACTATAATAGAACGAGATTTTTGAACAATGTACTTTATCGTAAGTCTGCAGACGGTTTGTCATATTATATGCATATAATATAATAAATAGTCTACTGTGTACAGGATTATATACTTTCTCTATATACCTTAAACTGATAACTATATACAATAAGCTTATGAAATTTGCCCAAATCTGTAATATACACGTCTGTTGAAAATTTGTTAATTCAATCGTCAGCGAAAGAGAAACTTTTTTAAAGTACGTTCTTTTTTTTTCACATATGAACGTTAAAACTATATCTGGAGGCTTATAACATCGAAATATAAATTCTTCATTAACAGCTGTACTACACGCGTGAGTTTAGGAACACTGTGTCTAAAGTTTTATTTATAGAATGATTTGTATAGTATTCGCCATCATATTTGAATGGTAAACCGCTAAACTCTGGTATGGGCGGATGCGTGATAAAAAGTTGATTATAATATTGTTTACTATAGTATTCCGAAACGCGTAGTAGAAATAGTATTACGGTTTTAAAAATGTATTTATTTTCATATTCTACTAGTATATAAGTTTACCCGTTTTTTAATTATCACATTTTTTTGTTTTTTTTTTAAGTTGAATTATTTTTCCCGCCCGTATATAACTATAATAGAGTGTATAAAGCTTACCTGCTTCTACCCAGTACTAGAGTTGTCAGAAATCTAGTGTCTTGGAACTTTAATTGGCCATCGGTCGTAGGAACTGGCGCCGCGGCGCTCAACGCCCCCGTCTTACGTTGCCTCATGTTACTTCTGCATGAAACCAAACAAACGTTACTGTTAGTCGGGTTGCGTGTTTACAGGCGCAAGGATGCACAGTCTGATAAGAATTGCGTTTATAATTCATGCATCATATGCTACCTACATTTATTATTAATATTAAACACGATTTCGCGCCTAATTTCAAATTTCATCAATGTAGATGTATATGTGGTGTGGTATAATACAAATTACTACGCTTCGGAGCGCAGATGCTCCAGCTTGGATCTCGCTATGCTCTATACAGCCTTTGAAAGGCACGGAATATTTCTAAATTGACAAACCGCTTGTCACCTAAATAGAATAATTGCGACTGGATTGGCCTCACAGTCTATATTTAGCAACAAAGGGGGTGAACTCTATCCTGTATGCTAAAAATAGTAAAACGAATAACGAACAACTGTTTGTCTGGCTTTCCGTCTGTCTGTCCGCTTTCCTCAGCGACATCTTAGTTCAACAAGTATAAATTTCTAATTGCAATTAGTATCAACATTTTTTTTCATCAATATTAGCGATGAGGAATCGTTGAAGATTTCCATCGGCTTTGCGCGCATGGAAGTTTCAGTCATCCCCTTTGGATGTACAAATAGTTTGTTTTATCTGAAGGCAGATTAGGTGTAAACGCGCGGGGTATCAAATGGATGTGTACATCGGTATAGCATACGCGCGTCATAACATATCTGCACACATTTACATGACATGTCTATGATGTGCGTACGTGACACATGACACATGTAGATGGAGCGCAATTTTTTACTGACAAATTTTTTGCATTGGTTGATGAAATAAAAGGCAAATCCTTCAGGCGATCATGCATTGCCACAAATGTTAAGTAGAACGATTATTGAAGAACGGAGCTGATGTGCAGTAACGTTCGCGCATCTAGATAACGCGAAAAATCGAAACGTGCGACTTGAAAAAGAAAGAAAAAAAAAAATATCCCGCCTTTGTCACCGACTAGGTAAACCGTCCGACATCCGAATCCAATAGTCTCGAGGACATTCCTTAATGGAAAAACTTGAGATTTAAATCTTGAGAACGTTGAGAACTTAGGATCTCGCCAACTGTGTTATAGATAGAACAGGCTTTGATTATTCGTCCAATCTGCAGTCCATTATAATAAAATAATTCCCGGTTCTGCGACCTGTTTCAGATTTAATTTATCAAAACTCAAGATTATATAACAATAAAATTGAAAGTTTCTCGCTATTGTTAAAAGCAGTAAGCGATTTTATAGCTTCGTATTGCATGTAGGTATAATATCTGTTCGCTATCCAAGGTGGATGGGTTGACGTGTTTTAAGAATTAAGGCACTTTGTACATAGGTTCTAAGTGATATGACAAACGAAAAAGGCAAGGTGTAAGACACTCGTGTGAACTTGGATGGCAATCAGCTATACTTTAGTTTACATACATTTAAGACTAATTCTCGAATAGCTAGTAAATTCATCTCGAGAATAAATGTGTGCATATAATTAGATTTATTTGAACATCACTGTCGTGCGAATCTTATTATGCATAATAGCGATAGGTAACTCCGTCAGTTCACCAAAAATGTCGTGACTTTTTTTTTTTTTAAATAACTGTCGATTAGATGTTATGTTTGTAAAATCACTTTCATTGAAAATGAGAGTTTCTAATTCTCACATAGATTTTATCGAACGCTAATAGTCAAGAATAATTCTCTTCTCTCGTGTTTTCGTTCTATTCGAAGAATAATTAAGCGGAATATCATTGAAAAACAAGTAGGATTTTCAAATCTACTAATAACATAATAATATGTAACTTTGAGGTACCGAACACAGCTGTACACCTATAGGTATCCCGTGATATAAATCAGCGAATTTTTATTTTTCCATTGCTCCGCAAAAAACAATTTAGAGGCGGTCAGTTGAAGCAGTTGGAGTTAACGATCAATTGACCCTTGTGTCATGGCATACCTAAGTGTTCATGCGTGTAGATGTGGATATAATAAAACGTAGGTAGTCGTATACAGGTTACGCAGTAGGTATTTAAAAGAATGCAACAATTATAGTTCGACGTATTTTTGCACTATAAATTAATTATATAAAAAAAAAAAAAAAAAAACAGTTGAACATCCACTGAGATCGGATTATTGCAGATTTTAATTGTTCGTAAACTACCGCGTATTACATGAGGAACGAATTATAATTGAGAAAAGACCGTTTAATGAAGAAATCTAAATTGGCAGCACTATAAATTAAATAATAGATCACAGTTTTCGTATATGGAAACTGATGAAGCTGTTTAATGACCCAGCAATTTTTTGGAATTGGAAGTTTGGAAGAAACCACAACATTATTGCACTTCTTAAAATTCAAAATGTAAAGTCCAAGTAGCTTACCTGTCTGAGGCTCCTTTTACCGATCCAACGGGGTATAAGTCGGGGCAAAAGTCAGTTGCCATATCAAGCTATATAACAGCTAATTAGTTTTCCCATATCGTAGCAAACGCGTATACTATAATCTATATGTGATAAGCTATATGAAGAAAAAATCGTTAACTTGAGTCACTGATGTCATCATACGGTCATTAAGTCCGGAAATATAATTATGTATGACTTTGTTCGTTCACAATTAACTACTAAACTAATGTCCAAATGTTAGAGTATATTATGACGTGAAAAATCGTTATACACAAATTTCGTAGTAGTATGCGTAACAGTTAAAAATCCACAAAATTCTGATGTTATTAATTTCAGACCTCGGTTCGGTTTGAAATCTGAAATTCAGTCAAGCCGGTATTCACCCGATTTGTAACGATAGTTCAAAGTAAAGTTCATTCGTTTCGAATTCCACTCATTCGAATTACTCGGTTATTTTATTAATATAAACATGTAATATGTGCGTGTTGCGCGATATGTAGTATTACTTTGTTATCCCGATCACTTATTGTATAATGCACCATCGGAAGATTTCGAATGAACCAGACGGACAGACAAGCACTAAGAGATCAGGTCGGATGATCCTAAGTTCGTCGCTAACTGAAACGAACGAATCACTACCACCTCAACCGTCACTTACTTACATCCGTAAAATGTGTATACGTGTATGTGCATATGCGTTGATATAGGTATATGTACAGAGCAAGAAGAACGGGGTTCGGTGCCATCCGTCAATTGGATAACTATGTAGCTACCGTGTCGTTGTACAAACGTTGTATATGATCGTGTTATACCATGTAGGTACACTACGTATTACACTAAACTGTACCACATTTTCTTCATCTCGTCTTTCCACTGGCCATTGCTTACTACTTACCGCACGTAACGAACCGATACATTAATTTATACATGAAAATTAACACGTATTTATGCTTTAGCATACCCTCATCCTACCGCTTGAGGACCAGCCAGGTAACTTTTCATATTATACTATACCCAAGTATACAATTTTCCCATTCTCTACGTTATAAACATGAAAAATGTTAACTTGTATGCAAATTCTACTTCAGAATTTGTTATTGAATGACGATTGCTGTAAAAATAGTTATTTCATAACCGTATCAGCTGGAAAGATGATGAAACCTATGAGGTAATTAAAGTTGCAGTGAAACGTAGAAAAGCAATTTTCATAAATTGACGACAGTTGATTCGATCTATTACGCTGTATACAATTAAGTTATTGCATATGCAAAGAATGTGGCAAAAAAAAAAAACAAAAAAAAAAACAACAGGTGTTTTTGAAGATATTTCAAGATGATATAATTACGTTGAATTTTATCTAGGCAACAGTGACCGGAAGCTATATATTTGAAGCTAAACATCATATTAACCGCATCATTGATCGATCGGGTTTTTCTACGTTACTGTTAAACGGCTTTATTATATTTATAGATAGAGGTAGAGGCCTCGTAAATTAATAGAGCGGTCCTCCAGGGGAAGAATAATTTGTGTCACTTCGGCTTAATCAAAACCGACCTTGGGTTTTAACTGGATGATTTAAAAGGTTGATTTTTACGAGAAAAGAAAAAAAAAAAAAGCCACGTTCCGTCATTCTTTCACTTTGAGAAATAGTTCTACTAATTATTACTATTTATTGCGAGCTGTTATTATATTCGTAAAAATATGCTACCGCAACTTTGGCTCTCGTTGGGCATACTGATCCCCTCTTCTTATGCATTTATTATTTATAATAATGATTGTTCAAATCAGATTTCAAGTTGAATGATAATTTTCATCTGCATGAGGTATTCTGCAGCACCGTATAAGCAAACTACGTAGGTGAACAACGGTGCTTAGATACTTCAATGTCACACTTATTGTTTACCAGATGCATAAAAGAACCGGAAACACTGATTGTAATTTGCAAGCAATTTTGCGACTCAGAAATCTGGTTTCAACCGACAGCAACAAACGCGGATCTTGACAATGTTATTACAACATTAAGATACAAATACCCTTCGTCCCTGACTAGTTACCAGGGCAATTGAAGTAATTAAACCCAAAAACAGAGAGAGAGAGAGAGAGAGGAAACGAAAATTTGCGATTTCATTTTTGAATTTAAACAGTTGATTTTTTATTGATGCTGCATGATACGTGCAGAACACCGTATCACGTCCGGTCTTTCGGTATATAGTTGTAATATTGTAGTCAATGCTTTGATGGACGTCGACGAACCATCAGTGAGCTTTGGCCTTCAAATTGTGCGCACCGATTATGAATGTAGTATTCTATATTTTATACACTTGTATAGATTTGTCTAAAGTATAATGTCGAGTGAGCGAACTCACAAAAGCTGCAATTATAAGAAATCACTGACACCAGGCAGCTGCACTATACTTTTAAAAATTCAAAGGAGATCATGCACGGAAAAAAATTGTTGCTGAATTTACTATGTTGAGCAGCTGGTATAAGGACAACACTTTTTTGCAGTAGAAATTACCACAATTCTAGTATTTGGTACATAGGAGCAAGTAGATTTCAATGTCCTAATGAGTAAATATTACCACAATTGTAGTCATTTCTACTGCAAAAAAGTGTTGTCCCTATTCCAACTGCTCATTTTTTTCTGTGTGAATTCTTAAATACTGTTTCACACACACATATTCACACCGGAATTTGTTATATTTAAAATGCCATTGCATAAAGTCGTAGAGTAATTAGTTAAACAGGTATATATCAATATTTTATGTTACAGATCACCAAAGTGCTTTTACTGTCATGCATATCCGGCGCTCTGGCCGAAAACCTAAACTATACTTACCGCTTAGAGAAGAGATTATTCTCTCAACTTCATCCACCCGGTCTGATCGACACGATCGAACCTTGGCGAGTTTTAAGAGACATTTCGTACCTTCCTGAGGACGATTATAGTCAAGATGAACTCGAAGATGAATCCGGCGATCAGAAGTTTCCGGAATTCGAAAGGGACGACAGAAATTTATTGCCTGTGAGGAATTGCTCAGTAACAAATTATAACTGCTAGACGATTATCGGCGAGCTCTTATTATCTCTTACCTAATATTTAGATACCTATACTTGTGCTATTCTTGCTGTTTTTTTCCTTCTTCTAATCTGTCGTTAATTATTACCGAACGAAAATCTAAAAGAACAGCAAAAGAGGGGCAATCTTTTCAAGACGTAACATTTAATCGATTAACTCTCAATAGTCCTTTTCATCAACTTTTCAGGAATACCGAACCCTTTGCGAAACTAAAACTAAAAAGGTTGAGCTAAGCGATTCTCAGTACGAGTACCAGCCACCACACTTCCACGAAGTGTACTGTAAGAGCTACTCTCTACTCGGACGAATCCAAGCATTAGCCAGACCTTCCCAGCAGGTATAAAAAACCTTTTTTTCCTAAATCTCCCGCGTTCTTTAATACGTTTATATCGGTTTATTATTGTTGTTTCAAAAATCTGAATCATAATAAACTTATTAATATGTGATTTGTCTCGCTGCACGTAGATGTGCGCACATCCTAGTTTCCACTGTGTTCAAAGGAGTAAAACCATGTTTATGGTCAGACGGCGTTGGGAAAGCGAATGCTGGGAGCCTTACTCGAAGCAAGTGGCCAGTGGGTGTGAATGCATGTGGCCAGTTTCAAGCCTCGGCGATATAAGCGGGCACTACTAATCGTTTGAGTATTAAATTGTATTTAGAAAAATGTGGCGAATCGATATGTGATCTATTAGGCGAAAGCTATAATTATGTAACATCAACAAAATTATTGATAAATAATAAATGAATGAAATGCATAAGAGATTTGTTTTTATTTACAGATATTTATTTGTCTTTACATTACATAGTAGTTTAGTATGTAAATATTACACGTGATAAATGCATGGAAATAATTTGGCACTTGGTAAATTGTTAGTTCGTATTTTATTTCCATGAATTCGCCTTGTGCTTTGGTAGGAAATGAAAACCGTCGGGAACTTTGCCTAGCAGCATTTCCCTAAAAAAAAAAAGGAGCATAACGTAATAATCGAATATTTGAATTTCTTTCTTCCAAATAATTCGCATATCTTACGATATTTTTATCCAGTCTGCACAATTAGAACTAGCCATAAGCGTTTCCATGTCGTCACGTCCTCGAAAATATGGAGGCCTCTCGTTTATTTTTTGAGGAGGGTTCTCTAAAATTCCTACAGGTATATACCTAGATGGAAATATAAAAGGCGGATATTATTTATAACAAGTTTTTCAAAAATTTTAGGAAGAAGTTAGTTTCTTTGAAGAAGATCATCAGAATTCTGTAGATAGGATATATATTTGCTATTTTTAATCAAATTTTGGGATAGTAGGAATATCTGCTTGGAATCATAGTGAAGAATGTTTTACTGCTTTCTTCTTTGCAAGAACCATTTTCAGTCAACTAATTATTATGACTTGCTATCCACTTAGCGATGTGTTGCCCAATTGTACAAAACCAAAGATTGAATAACGTCGCAATTTTTACCTGTGTAAAAATGACATCCATTCAAGCATAAATCGTCTAGTTGTTTCAACACCCCTTGTATCAGAGCCCCAATGTTCGAGGCCATATTTTACATATTTTTTAACAATATCAAATCTCTCGCTGCTAGGAATATCCAACAATTTTTGTTCTTTGATTTCCCTGAATATCCATGGCTTTACCAATGCACCACGTCCTATAGTCACACCCTGTATAGAGGGACAAGTTTCTCTGGCTTTTTGGTAATCGTGAAATGAAAATATATCACCGTTTCCATAAATTGGAATAGGCTTTGCAGCTTGGGCACATCTCTCAATGTATTCCCAGTCTGCCATCTTAGTGTATCTTTGCTCTCGCGATCTACCATGAACCTGTAGATTTTATTAACATTTTTAAACTTTGAAATAAAAATGCTAAAGAGATATATTTTTATTCTGCTAATACGAGATCTAGATCAATTGATCTTGATCTAGGTCTCTCCCTTCAGTTCCTCACCGTAATCATAGACGCTCCCCAGTCTCGAAACATTGGAGCTAAATTATGGGCAACTGGTTTGTCCATATAAACTCCCATCCTAGTTTTAACAGTAAGAGGAATCTGCGTGACTTGACTGATAGATTTAATAGTAATTTCAAGGACATTTAATTTGTTGAGCATCCCGCTCCCTCCTCCCTGTCTGTATATGAGATCGATGGGACATCCCAAGTTTAAATCGATAAAATCGACTTCAACTTCGGATTCCAAGAGCTGGGCACACCTGGTCAAAACTTTAGGATTATTGCCGCAGATTTGAACACCGAACGTGTCTTCTGTCTCGTGTCTTTTTACCAAAGCCCATTCTTCGCTGGCTCCTTTTAAAATTTTTGGAGCTAGTGCCATTTCTCCGCAAGTAAAATCTGCACCATATTCTTTACAAATACGCCGAAAGGGCAGATTGCCTACAGTCGTCAAAGGGCTTAATAAAATCTTATTTTTCCAATCGATTTTCTTTTTCTCAGAAGGCAATTCCTTCACTATATCATAATCTGATACTGGCCCAATCTTTGGTTCTTCTTTGGATGTGACTTCGTCTTGAGATGCTTTAACTGAATTATCAATAGTTTTATCTTCAGCTTTGTTATCCGAGACTTCAGATTCAACGCGATTTTTAATTTCTTGAGCTGAGTTGTCTCCTTCCGATTTCATTTCAACATTTCCGTTCTTATTAGTGCCTTCAGTTTTGTCCTTATTCAAAATTCCGTTCTTATTTTCAGCGGCAATTTTCTCATTTCTCAATTTCTTAACTGCGTCATTAGCCTTAACAATATTTTCGGCTTTAGAAAAATTGTATTTATGTTTTCTAAGTTGATTCTGCAAGTCTTTAGGCAGCTGGTTCTTTGTCGCCAATGGTTTTTTTTTGTGCTCTTCGAATCTAGCTTTGTCAACAATGTTTAATCCCGTTTCAGTCAAATGACTAGCACCCATTCTGCACGCAGTGCCTCTTTGACAATGTCCAATGGTATCGAAGAAGAAACATTTATCCGCTATATCGTCAGGCTTTAGTTTCAGATATTCTACTCTGTCGTGCATAAACTGGCACCTTTTATTACTGCATGTTTTATCAGGTTCCCCAACGGCCTGATCCACAACCCATGGACAGAGATTTACCTCTCTTGGAGCTTTGTAGGGAGGGGGTCTAGCCTTATTCTGCCCTCTAAGTTTCTCTTTCTTTTCATCTAATTTGATTTTTTTAAGCTCTGGTTCTTCGGTAACAATTTCATCCGAATTTTCGTTTATCTGAGGTGCTACTTTTTGTTTATCAACATCAGTCAAGCATTCCTCTGCCAAAAGTCTGACATGATCTTTGATTATAAATCTGTAAGTATAACAAAGATTAAGAAAAAGTAAAAACGGTAGGTAAGTATAAATAATGGCTAGGTTTTTCAAACATCGTGTTTATTATGATGTGATATTTTGAGGTTAGGGTTCAACAATCTTGCGCATTACTCTCTACGAAAGTAATCCGAATAGTTAAACTAATTCGACGAATCGATTTCTCGTCTTTTTACACTCACTCTGGTTTAATCGCACATACTCCTTTCTGTTTTTCTTCATTGCAGTGAATTGAATCACTCACACATTTCTCCACGCTGTCAGCCATCTTTATGCTTACTGCTTATTGCTAAGGGACGGGTGGGGGATAAGAAAATATGAACCACAGTTGAATTTTAGGTTAATGTTACAAGAGCGCAGGCTTAATCCGTAAGCCAATCATATTATAGATTAGAATAGAAACAACCAATTGCTGCCCTACCCTAATACGAAATTAAAAGATACATTCATATATATAAGTGATGAGCGTGGTATCGAATCTGGTGAATCTGTTTGTCAAAAATTGTGTGTTCTCTTGATGATAATATTCTAGAATGATTGTTTATTGACTATAATATGCGAAATATGTTTGTGATTGTTGATAAGAGTTATTGTTCAACTGTCAATCAATACGAATAAAATTAGATATCAATGGATTTGGAAACAACGAAAACTGTTTCACAGCCAGAGGTATGCAGAGCATAGCATGGATCGTCAATTAGTATTGATTATATTAGTTTTAATAATACGAAAGTTTAATATGTGTCATTGTACTATTATTGTTGAATATAAAACTTTGAATAGAATCATAATCGATGTCATTTGTTAATTCGTTACCTTTGTCAATATTTGATTCTTAAAATTTTCAAGACCGTGTATAAGGTTTGAAACGAAATTGTTGAATATAATTTTAGTTTATGACTTATGACACACTAAGGTTGTTCCTTATCATTGACCCATTGCCCCGATTTGTTGATTTCAGAAGCTGAATAATATGATAAAAATTGAAATACTTGATGAATTTGATGTAAAAGAAGAGAATTGCCATAGTAATGTAAGAGATGAAGATGGTCTACTTTACTTTTCGCTAAAACAAGAATTCAAAGAAGAAATATGTGGAAGCTTTTTAAGTTTATCAGAGGCTAGAATCGAGCCTGTGGATGATAAAATTATTATAAAGGAAGAAGTTGAGGATGCAGATTCGTCGGAATTATCAAACTCATCATCGCATATAGAAGAACAAACTGTTCCCTCAATTTCATCAATAAATCAAATTCACAACAGACGATTTATTTGCATATTTTGTAACAAGGCTTATAACTACTTGAGCCATTTGAAAAAACACATGCGTACTCATTCCGGGGAAAAGCCTTATACCTGTGAAATATGTCGTAAAAATTTTCGCTGTAAGGGAACATTGAAAGTTCATTTCCGTACGCACACAGGCTGCAAGCCATTCAAATGCCAAATTTGTGAAAAAGAATTTCAGACATCTAGTAATCTGAAAAAACACAGCCTTGTTCACACGGACGAAAAGCCTTACACTTGTGATATATGCAATCGTAAATATCGTTGTATAACTCAGATGAAAAATCACAGGATGCAACACCATGGGGAGAAAAAATATTGCTGTAGTTTTTGCGATGAAAAATTTGGGTACTTAGTTTCATTGAAATCTCATTTGCTCAATCATACCGGAGCAGTACCTCCATTTAAATGCGATATTTGTAATAAGAATTTCAAAATGTCTCATCACTTGAAAAGACACAAAGAAACTCACATAGGCGCACCTTTTGTTTGCACTAAATGTAACGGGGAATATCTTCAGTTGAGAGAATTGCAAAAGCATTCCTCAAATTGTCGTATGAACTCTTTTGGTAACTTAGATTCTAGTTGAAGAAAAACTAGGTACTGATATTCAAAAAGAACTATAATATTATTTTTTATAAAGCTTCGAAATTTTCAACTGTACAAAATGATGTTCTTTCACTTCAATCAAGTCACTTAATTTCAGTTAATTCATCAGTTTTTGTAGATAAAAATAAATGCAAAATCATAATGTAGTATAGCTTAAAGTGTACATAAGTATCAAACGTGTGCCTTATTCTATTACTATATGTATGCATTGAAATTTAGATCAGATATTAATATATAGAATAGTTTTCACACTTTGAAGTAGAATACAATTACCTGTTTTTTTGTATTACAAAAATTATGAGTTTAATATAATATAATATAGAATAATATAATATTCTAGGACCATTTCTGTACAAATGTATATTGAAGGATAATATCTAGTAACAATGCAGTCAGAGTTTCTAATAAAATCTAAAAACCAAAGAAAAAAAAGAAAATTTCTTTCAGTTCAAGTCTTCCTTTGCAATATAATGATTAATGAACTATGAAAAAAATCTATGCTATGGTTTGAGAATTGAATTGAATGAAAAATAGCGAATTTTTATTCGTTACTCAATATGTTTATTTTATTAACACTAACAACATAGTCACATAAAGCAGCAGTTTATTTCGTTGTAGACAATTTGAAACTAAATCAATTTATACTTAATAAAGAAATTTTTAGCCAAAATAAATGACAATCTCATGGCTGTATTATATGTACAATTTATTATTGATACGAAACTCTAATTTAAGTCGTTGCATCAAAGAATAGTATAAAAAAAATATTGAAATTCTATTGACAATAAAGTTATTTAAAACACATAAACGGTTTGTTATTATATCTGATAATTCAGACTAAAAAAAAAAAAAACGTTTGACATTATCATATACATATACACTTGAAACTTTCTTGTATCTGATGCAACGATGTAATAACTTATTATTTAATAATTAACTATAAAGTAAATCATTTGTGCTCAGTTTTTGTTGAAATTCACACATCAATTTTAATACTACCTGTAATATGTTGCCAAGTAATTGTAACGCAACAAACAGGTGTGACCTATAACAAGACTGTATAAAATTATAGTGTTTTAATAATTAATGACACAAAGCGTCATGTATGTTTCAAAAAAATAAGCGCTGGATGCTGATATATATAATTGAGTAAATTAATTTTTTTTTTTTTTTCTACACAGTTATTGGCCCTTTGATAACGCACTGATTATTATCTGCATCCTTTACCATGATTTTTTTTTCTTCTTCATTATTCAATGTAACTAATTTAAACGTTTAAAAATTCGTAACATGTTAAGAGCAAAATGGCATTATAGATGATTTTTTTAGCTCTAAAGTTAATCATGAAATGTTAAACGTGTAGTAAAAGTGAAAGAATTGAGTTCCGTTTAAATTATTTTATACAATACAAGGATAACTAATTTATTTTCAAATTTCAAATTTCAAAAAAAGAAAATTAAAGAACGATTAAAACACAATTTTTTTTTCTCTCTCTCTCTCTTTTTACATGACGCACAGAGTAGGCATTAGCAAATTAGGATCTGAATTTAAAAATCGTGCAACATGTACAGGGAACGGTTTTGTGATTAATACTCAGCACTTTTCTTTGGATTTACACTTACAGATGTTTCATCAAACACCTCGATATGGCATTTCCTAACTTGGTAAAAAAAAAAAAAAAAAAAAAAGATCTGATAGAATGATTGTTCATTATAATCATATACCAATGATCATCAAGTTATTCTGTGTGTGTCTAATAGATCTTTGATAAATTTCTCGTGTAAAATAGATATTACATTATTTAAAACGATCTGAAATATCAACTCAATGAACTGATGCAGTTACGACGAGACTTAGAATATTTTTAAGAACGTGGATCTAGTGATAAGTTATATAACTTATATATTGATGTTTGTTGTTATGATGTTATCTTCAATTTCATAAATGCATAGTTTTGCTAATGATCGGATCTATAATTGATGTTTGAAAATAATTTACCACAATCACGTTAGGGAGAGACAAATATCGAAACATACAGAGGTGAACGAATCATTACTATGGGTGACTAGCACATCAAGTATTTAGTTTCGTTAAAAAAGTACTAAATTTACGCAATCTACTCTGAGCTATTTTTTATCTTCTTTATCTTCGTTATATTTTTTTTTTTTTTTACTTTTAGCTAAGGTGTCACACTTAAATGGCTATATAAAGTTCGTTCAGAGCCTACTAGACTATATCACAGATTGAGAAAACTCATGGTTTATAGATGACAACAAAATATTCATTACCCTTTTTCACACGTATTAAAACATTTGACTAAATTCAAAAAAGAAAAAAAAAAAAAAAAACATGATATACTAAATGTAAATATACTTGTATGTTTTTTCTTCTTCATATATTCTATAATATAAAAACACCGCTACATTCCCATTCTTGAGTTGAACGAAAGACTATCATAATATGAAATACGAGATTCACCCCCTGTATTAGTTTAGTAAATAAAAGAAAAAATCAACTGATTTAAAATCAATTAATGTAATGTAGAAATGTTACGCGGTCTTGTTTGCAATTAGGTAGATGAGTTTCTATCAGATAAGATTTATTTATTTCTGGCTAGTAACGTGGACAATTTTCTTTTCTATCGTAAAGATATAGTTGTCTGATTATAGGGTCAGGCTAGGTAGGTGCTGAACGAATATGTTACAACCTGTATGGTAGCGAAGACATTTTGAAACAATGTTAATATTATGCTATTTGTTACTTGTCAAAAAGCAAGATTGTATGCCATATTATATCACATTTTTTCCCTTATTATTTTATGCTGAAATAAATCATTGAACAATCAGATGTTAATGCGTAGTTTAATTATGGTTCAGTTTATCATTCTATAAATTATTTTTTTTTCTTCATCTTAAGACAAATGAATATTTTACAGCGAGAGTTTTTCTGCCCAACCATAATAATTCATTATTCAATGATTTTTTTATACATGATGTTATTCAAGTTTGTTTACGCTTCTCGTATCAGTAATTGTTAAATTAAAAACAAACCTATTTAATAGCCTATCTAATAGTCTATGATAAATAACACAACATTTTTTTTTTTTTTTTTTTTGTTCCCTTTTCCGAAAACATTTCATTCAATAAAAATGCTACTGCGACTGCTGAGTTTCTGTCAATTGGTAAAGTTATGTATAAAAAAACACAGTACAATTTTCACATACAATTCTTTTTTTTTTTTTTTCTTTTTTTTTTTTTTCTTTTTTTTTTTTTTCTTTTTTTAAGTACCGATTCTTTAAAATATTCAAACAGATTAGAGAACCAATTAAATCTGTCTTAATACTTTAGATAAAACTTCTAACTGTTCTCAACGTCCATTCATTATTACATCTAAAGATATTATTATGCATCAAGCTTAAAATTTTCTTAAAAATATGCAATTCCAAAGATAAGAATTATGGCTCTTTTTCTTTTCTTTTCTTTTTCCTCATAACTTTTGCTTTTTGAAACAATTCTTCGCCACTAAACATAGAATTCGGAATGCAGTATTAATACTTTGATGCTCAAGACAGCGTATTAATTCACATTACTTGTACCTCATACCTTGTATACCATTTCTTTCAATTAATATCTGATAATATTGACTTGTGAAATTTTTTTCATTGTTTTTTTTTTTTTTTGTTTGAAACAACATATAGATAGACATTCAGATTTACCACAAGGTATAGTACTTAATAATGTGAATTAAAACAAAGAATGCGTCTCAACTGCCAACTCTACTACTTCCTATACTTACAAACTTTCAATATGAAATCTATATTACGCTGCTAGGGATACACGTTGGATAAACAAAGTAGATTTTAAAGTTTTTTTTTTTCTAATTAGGAAAACAATACCCCGTTCAAACACCTGAATCTTCAACGTTACAGAATTATTAGCTATGCTATTTTTCCCTTGGAGATTTGATACATAGGTGAATTACATTTTTATATGCCATTTATGGCACATTCGAGATTCATAACTAGCTAAATTCTCTGGGGGCGAAACTGTAATCAACTTTTGATATTGTCGAAAAAGTCAATCCCACGTTATCATACACTTAGCAGCGTTTGCTTGGATGACAATGTTAAGGAGAAAACTCAGGAGCAGATGATTTTGAACAGAGCTACTTTTGGTCGCACCCATCCGATTAGAGCTTATAAGACCAATTCGCGCAGTTGATTGCAACAAAAAATACTTAATATTAAAACTGTATGGAAAAAGCGCTGTCTGTTTATAAAGGGAAGCATTATTCTTTCATCTATTAAACTACATACACATAGTTGCTGTTAAAGGGTCTTCCAAGTTTTACTGCTTAGTAATGAATCTTGATAAAAATTGAGCTTGAACGATAAATATTAACTAATATAACATTCTAAAAGTGAAAGAATGAGATTTAATTTTCTTATATTGCTGCATTATCGAAGCACTGTTATCCATACAGTTTTCTTTCTTCTTCACAGACACCAACAATGGATTTGACGATGTACACACATTGGTTCTGTGCAAATTCTTAACATAAAGAGAGTAACACTTGTGCCACAGTTATCCGTGCAAGTGGAATTTTTTTTTTTTTTTTTTGTTGTTAAAGTAACGCGTTGGAAAACTGTTACTATCTTTTTGTTTGACTGAATTTGCGCGAGTAGCTGACATACTCTATACCTTGAAACAGGCGTAAAGCATGATTAAAGAAAATTTCATTCAACTTTCTGAATTTTCAGCCTTAGTTCAATTGAAATTAGTGCCTATTCATATACTAAGGCCTTTATAGAGCATTATTTGCTTCGCCATTAGCTTCTATCTTATACTTTTTTTGTTGTTGAGTGTATATAGTTTGCAGCGGTACGTGTAGTAGCTCAACAATTTTGATGAAATTAGGCTCTGTAACATAAAAATAAACTCTAAGTATCTTTTATAGTTTTCCAACACATAAGAACATCAATTATATTTCATTTTAATCTATTTCATATGACTTCTAGAAGCCAAAGAATACCTTTATATTCATGTCTTACCATTCTCTGCTGTGATATAGCCATGTCTGATCAAAAAATCTAGGACAACTGGTACAGAGGTTGTCTTAAACTCTGAGGAAAGTACTCTCTCCAAGCATTCTTTAACGGGCAAAAGTTCGAAGGTCTCTACTTCACCGTCGCCGTTACATGGTACAAAATCTGGCGGTAATTCAAGGTCGTAAACAAATTCAGTGTTTGGGAATAGACCTCTTTCACTTTCAAAAAAGAAAGAAACGCATCCCGCGCTCTTCAATTTTCCAAGATGTTTTGTAGGGATACTGGCTTCCTCTCCAGCCTCTTTTATCCCAGTTTCATGTATGCCGTAACCGACGCTCAATCCACCGCCAACCATGTTGTCCCAGTATCCAGGCCACGTTTGCTTTGTAGGACTTCGCTTTTGGAGCCAGATTGAGAGCCCTTTTTCACGGTCCATAACGTACCCAGTTATGTCTACCCCGTAGTTTCGAATTCCAAATAAGCCTGTTTTAGAATTTACAAGAACGTGAATCAGTTATAAAAGAAAATCATTGACAATATTTTATTCATTTTATACAAATTTGGAGGAATCAATGATGATAATGTCTCTCCGATTTTCTTCAACCATATTGGAGTAAAATTTGACTTTAAAATTTGATTTCAATTGGATGAAAATAAAATATTGAATGTTTCTTCATTTATAAATGTATAAGGGATGAACGTACAGGTAGCCGAGCGATCCATTTTAAATAATGGCTGGGTATTGAACTGGGCGCGTACTTCGTAGCATTCTTCGCGCCAACCCTTGAGCGTTACAAATTTACCACCGTCTCGCCATTCCTTCAGTACTTCTTCCATTTTTGAACTACGTTCGGCGTAATCTCTGAATGCTGGATTGAGTTGGACATATTCTGGTTGTACTTGAAATACCTTTAATGTAAAGCAAAGGGAAACTAAGAGAAAGACATATCAAAACTAATGATAATTACATTTTGATAATGAATAATCACACTGTGTCAGACATACTACAGAATACAGATACAAATTAATTATTCAATTATCAAAGTCAGTCAACGCTGCTGGGAGAGACTTACTCAGCGCTGACTAATATTTGAGAAATAAGTGTCGGCTCAGAACTATAAATATTGCTAATACTTATTTCTTTGATTAATTTTCTTCCAATTATTATCTTACCATACTTCAAAAGAAAAATGATTTATTATGAATTTCCTTGTTCTGTTTATTATTGGATTAAAAAATTGTTGGGATTGTATTTTTTATTGAGAAATAATATCAACAAAATAATAATAAATAATACAAAAGTTTTGTGAAAAATTCAATCGTTTCTGGTAAAGAGTGAAAAACTTAGATAGCCTTGTTTATCTTGCTTATAGAAAATAAACGAAATTTTTTTGCTCTCTCTCTCTCTCTCTCTCCTGTATCAACATGTTTTTATTTTTTATTTTTATTTTTTTCCTTACTCTGGAGTTTATTGTGCGAAAAAAAGAGGAACGAGCAAAAATTCAGACCATTGTATATGATATCCTGTTAGTGGCTTTTTATCTGGTAAAGACAGAATTCGTTATTCATTATTCAGTTTCCTACGGATGTAGGAAACAAAGTATATAAGCCTGTTTTATTTTTTTTTAATTTTTTTTTTTTTTTTATATCGTTAGTTTAGATTAATTAATATTATTTCATAATATTCCTAATGAATGGCACAACATATTATAAAGTAAAAATTAACGAGAAATATGTACTCATCAATTAAAATGATTAATACATACTATACTTATTTAAGTTCTACACAATGGATCAGTTCTATGCTGTACTGCACGTAAAGTTGAATTAGGTGATACATAAAAGTCTCTAATCACAAATAAAGCAAAAAAAAAATGAAATAAAAATAAAAAATGTGGGTGTTAATGACCGCGTAGCGATATAATAATAATAATAATAATAAATATAAAAGTTACATATCTGAAACTATAATTCTGTCTCTGTTAGATTTGATCGGAATTTAAAAAGGGGACATCTGTACTAGCTTCGTGTCATAATATTAACTTTGAACATTGGCGTAATTTCAAATTTTTTTTTTTTGAGATGCAATGAATATTGAAAAATAAAAGAAATAAAATTGATACTATGCGTATTGTAGTCAATGAATTAAAGCCTATGAGCGTAAATAATCAACCGCGCGTATTTTCAATAATTATTATATATGTATGCGTAAATATTACGTAACATTTGAAGATTATAATCGCGTTTGCTTATAATGAGTATATATACAATAATTAGTGTCAAATATATGCGAAATAAAAACAAACATTAATATATAATTTGATGTTTATAATAACATTAGCATATCGTCGATAATTGAATTTCTATTCAAGAGGAGATAAGCAGCTTTAGTATATTTAATCTGTGTTTTTAATTGGCCAGGGCCGAACGAAACGAACTGATACGTTCACGTGCAGGATTTAAATATTTAAATGAGAAAAATTTGTAAAAAAAAAAAAAAAAAAAAAAAAAAATTTGCTCAATAAAATACAAAATATAAAGAATCTTAAATGTTAAAATTCAGAATTTTAATGAAAAATAAAGAAGATTTTTAAAAACTTACTATTTCAACAAAATTTCATTCCGATTTGTTTCTCATCGCTTTTGATCCGCATTATACAAGTCAAAAGTCGCAGAATTTGTTTAGGATCCGATATAGGATTCGAATAAGTATATTATACCTACCATTGAGCTGTATTACGAATATTATTTGCGCGCTCGATTATTTAATCGAATAAAGAATCGTCCTTCGACGTGCCGTATAAGAAGAAACTATGACTATATTCCGACACCACATTGCATGATCAAATTAATGAAATTCAAATTAATTCCATTACATATGGTGATGATGAGAATTTATAGCTTTTCTCCCGAGACTTATAGGTATGTACAGCAAATTATATTCTCGTAATTAAATTACGCGAGAAAATTGGGCGTGCCGAAAATATACGATCTATAATTTATAATAATAGTAGAACATAAATTTCTCGATTTTTTTTTCTTGTTTGAAAAAATGTCAATTTTCATTCCTGCATAAATAAAAAAAATTAGCTTAAACCGAAGTTGAAATAAAATAAAATGAATTAAAATAAAATAAAATGAAATGAAATAAAATTGTTCTATCGATTTTGAGTTCGAATTACCTGGGGGTAGCTGAGCAGTTCTTTCATCACGTCGGGTCGAACAAGACCAACTTGTTGGCCATCAACAACAAATGCCCTGCAGTCGCCCGCATGGAACCCTGAAATAAATAATAATCGCCCATAACAAAACCAAACGGCATCGTTTTATTGTTTACGACAATAACTGCATCGATTCGATTCGATTACTTTTATATATCATATATAATATAATATATCTCAGTTTGATCAATTCCAGAACTCTGTCTTATAACGTATATTAATTCTATAAACATGAGTTATCATCACGTAGTTCTTATTTTTCGAATCTATCGTAAATCAATCCGTTTACATTTTACTGCAGTATAGATATATAACAAGCTCGATATAATGTAAGCCGTTGATAGTCGTTCATATCTATATCTATATATATGTATGTAGGTATTTATACAGCTTTGACGATATAATTAAACCGCTTATTGCAGAATGCGATCTAAGCAACAATTGTAACAATTTTTAGTTAATAAAAAGTAATTCAAGTACTTTTGTAAATTCTATAACTTATCGAAATTTGTAATAAATTACCTAATAGACAAATGAAATATGTGGGTATCGCGTTCTAAGGTAAGTGCTAGTAAATAAAAAAAAAATAAAAAAAATTAAAAAATATATCTAGAAGATCCTGAAATACGTATTACGTTATCAGGAATCTTTTGCATCATATATCGTAGGAAAATTAACAATTATTTCTGATTTTATGTATTTCCGAAGTTTAGAACTATACTTTGAAAAATCTCAGCCGATACTGCATATACGTTATTTTTTTAACTCTTTTCTTTCTGTAGTGATTTGTTCGATTATATAAGACAAACATAATAATATGTAGGTAGAATGTACCGATTTATCGGGGTTACATGTGGTTCAGAGTATCATATGTACACCCATGTATATAGATATATGAATATTATGTTCCGCATCAGCAGAAGCGTATGAAATAAAAATAAAGGCAATATGTAGTTTGAATTATCAATATATACGCTCGCGTATGATCGAGACATTGAACACCGATGAATAGTAAAATAAAAAAAAACAGGTAATTCAATATTGACACTATACATAGTTTATCTAATCTTCTTCAGAAGAATCCAAGTCAAAACAAGATATAGGTTTATTATACAAACTTACAGTTCTCAAATATCTATTAATATTTAAGTTAATTAATTGTACAATTATAATATATAATATCAAATAATGCGGTTTACGGTTTACCCGATATTATAGAAAAAGAACAAAGGGTAATATCATATTTTTATCTTTATATATATTTTAACGCATATTATATGAATAAATTCTATGTAGGTATGTTTAAGAATGAGTAATATAATGTTGAAGTACAAAGTTTAGCGGATGTACAGTGGTTTTTTCTCCGTATCTGACCGCAGCCAAAAGCCCGAGACTTCGATACATATTATTCATCTAATTTATCGACTCGGTGGATATTTGGCTATTTTATTGTATTTTATTACTGCATCTTATTTCATACCGCAAAAATGTTCAAAAAATATTTCGCACAAATCCTTTACAACTTATTGCTGTGGAATAGGTGATTAAGATGCGCAGTTTAAATTGAATTATTTTAACGCGGGAAAAAAAAAAAGATCCGTTGTTCCTTATTTGAATCTGTGTTATTCTCAGGGCTTAGCGTTGTACTATATCCAAATTCGTTATTGGAATAGTTTGAATTTTATCATCGCAAAGTAATAAATCGTTCAAATTCAAATATTAGTCACCTTGTGGCTTGTGTTTCGAATGAAAACAAAAGAGCAAAAAAAATAAAATAAAATAAAGATATACACGATTCCGCTTAATCTGTTTGTGGCATTGTGATAAAGATACGAGCATGATACATTCTTTGTTTTTACAACTAGGTTACTATAAAGTACGGTGAAAGTGATAAAAAAAAAAAAAAAAAAAAAGAAACGCAATTTCCGCATAATTTTTAATACACGTGCCAGTTCGGTAAATTTATTCATATCTAGTATTATCAAAATAACGAACAAACAGGTAAGTAATGAAAAGAAAAGAAAATTAAGTATACAACATGTACAACGTACGTTATATATAAATATAACAATACACAGGCCGTGTTGATAAAAAAAAAAACAAAAGATGTGTTATTATTATTGCGATAATCCTATACATGTAGATAATCGGAAAGGACCCGGCTAGACTTGTTTCACGTAATACTATGAAATGAATACATACATTTGCATTTGCATATACGTTATATGTTTGTTATTTTTGGAGCCAGGGCCAAATGACCAGAAATTTAAGTACCCCGCATACATATGTACATCTGCTCGATGCAGTAAGTAAGTAAGTAACGTATGTAAAACTATCATAATCGCTTTCGCAACATTGATACGTTCTATATTGTTTTTTTTTTATTTTGAATATTATACAGCCATTCCTTGATTCTTGATGGTAAAAGAAGAAAAAAAGGAAGAAAAAAAAAAGAAAGGGTGACAAAAAAAAGAAAAGAAGAAGAAAAAAAAAGTGGCATTGACGTTTCTTAAGTAGCCTAACGTCGATGTATACAAAGGATTTATACGATGAAAATAATAGTCAAATAAAATACGTTGTAAATGATTTGTTAGATGTTTAACTATATTAGAAATACGTTGAAACATATATGTTTTCGTCTCCTACTAAGGAGACAAGCAGAGCTTCACACAACACACGAAATCAATATCCTAGCAGACAGAATGAGAAGATGTAGATTTCTGACAAATGTGTTATAAAAATAGTGGCACATTGTTAACATAATGTAATAATAATTCATGTTAATTAATCGCGTTACCTGACAGGTAGAAGCAGTTGAATTTGTGGGCCAATTTTAGTAAACGTGACATCGGTTCTGTATCCGTTAACGCCATGATGTTTCGTCGCCGTCAACCAACTGCAAAAAATTTACACTCGCCGACTAGTTCGTATGGTTAGCGACAGATGGAACCGTATAACACGTATGTTCTCTGTTCGATATGGGCATTGATTCAAAATAAGAGAAATAAATAACGAATTATTATCAAACGATTAACAATTTTTATTCAACAAATGATAAAAAAAATTCATTTAGAAACAATTGAGATGCAGAAATATTTAAATAAATATTTCAGATTAGATAACTTTCGAATAAAAAGAAAGAAATTATACTGACCTGTTGTGACCGATGTATTTCCTTCTTTCCTTTTTTTTTTTTTTTTTTTTTACTCATTATTACCTCATTTGAATTTTAGGACAGAGGATCAGATAATAAACGAAATAAAAATTGAGAAATAATTAACAATTTTTGTTGTTTACTTTATTGGAGGACGATTCATTTCCTTCTTTCTCTCTTTCTTTCTCGTACTTCGATTTTTGAAAACTGAAGGATTTTTCTTACACACATATTATAAAGAGATTTTTTGAGACAAAAAAAATGTTACTTTTTTTTTTTTTTTTTTTTTTTGTTATGAAGTTAGTTTTGATTCTGAGAGTAATAATTTGTCATGATTTTTATATAGATAAAACAATTTGGTAATAGTATTTGATAATAAATGTTATTATTCTGTTTAAATATGGAAAATATCGACGGAATAATATTTTTAATATATGACTTAGCTCAGCTAGTACGATTTATGCAATTTAATTTCCTTACATTTAACTGAAAAATTAAGCTCCATTTAAAACTCCATAGGCCAATGGTTGTAAATACTATAATATTCGCCATAGCAACTATAGTATATTTGTGTATGAATTAGAAAAATCAAAGCCATTTGAATAAAAAAATATTCAGTTTAAATATAATATTTTATAGTACTATAGAAAAGTCCGAAGCGACTATTCTCTTTTTTTTTCATTTAGTTCAGGAATTTTTCAGGGGTTTCAAATTTTCATGCGATATAAACTTAAAAGATATAAATGAAACTGAGAGATTTAATGACTTGATAGAGAAAAATGAAAATTTTTTTCAACTCAAACAACTGAATTCTAGTTCTGAAAAAATTTTGGAACGTCTAAAAATTTGAAATCTCAATTTTCGGAACCGTTTAGGGTAATTTTCAAAAACATCATTTCAATCAGAACTCATCGTAAAACTGAATAAATTATAATTTATAACGATATATTATATAACATATCGCGGTGGATTTATGAAGTGTAGATCATTGTATACTTCAGAATCGTCGGTATCTGGTTGCCCTTGAATAGTAGTTTGCTCTTTACGGATACCACCGAAAACTATCAATTCTCCTCTGCCGAGGACCAGAGAATACAATATCCTTTCTTCCGGTCCAGATTGATCATTTTGTTTGAGTGGTATCCAAGAAGCAACGCATTCTTCGCTCAAAACCTTCGATATATCTAATACAAATATGGCCAATGTATTCTCAGTTTTTTTTATAATTTTTGATGGCGTTTTTCTATTTTGGATTTTCTCCTCCATTCGACGAAGCGACTCTAACTGACGTTGCCTGTTAGCGTTGTGACGAGACCTTGGTAGCTCTTCACGAAACGCTGCCATTCCTAATGTACTCTCTACGTGTACAGGCAGCGATTTTTGTGGTACCGAAGAACCCAGTGGCGGCGATAGCGCGTTAGACAAAGATGATCTAGGGAAAGATCCACGACGACCATTCACATTCTCGTCTCTGTCTATCTGGACCAAACTTCTTTGCCTGAAATCATATCTGGTCAATAAATATCATGATAGGAATCAGAATTTTTAGTTCTAAATCAGTTTGAAAGAAAATGATATCAGGCGTTTTTTGATTATAAACTTTCTGCTTCCTTAAAGTCTTCCTATTTTTTCAAGCCCTTGAATTTACTATTTAGCAATACTTCACGCATGTATTATAGCAGTTATTGAAACCTTTCAAACGGTGGTACTGGCTCCTGTACTTGTGACGATGCGGGTCTTTGGCAAGCATTTTTAGCAAGGGATATGCTCATATCATTTGGTTGACTTATTTGCTTATTTCTGCTGAGTACAATAACGTAATCGCCAACCTATCGACAAAAAGTAACATTAATGAGACAAAGATGAGATTCATGTGATAAGAATTTATAGACTAAAAGAATTCAGCTTCAACTGTTCTCTCAAAATCTTACTAGCCGATTTATGTTTTGATATTTCAATGAATGATAGAAAATGCGAAATGAGTAATCTTGCTGGTAGGTATTACTCTCTTACTGCACACCTTGCAAGCTTGATGACACCAAATGCGCGTTGGTGCACATTCGGATCGAAGCATGTTGACCTTCTTCCAAGTCCAATTTGAATTCTCCATTGTTAACAGCCATGCATCATTCATAGCAACATTAGGGCCAGTACATCCACCTGCATTCTCAAAGCCATATAGTAAGTTGAATGAAATTGAGTTTTTGGATTAGTTTGAATGGAAAGAGTTTTTGATATCATGAACCGTGTTTTAATATTTGTAGATATATATGAACGGCTGATAATTGCGATGACCTTAAACTACGATATCAAATTGTAAACTGACTGCGTTTATTACCTAGTATGAGCAAATGCTTGCTGTCTAGTTCGATCTGAGATTGGCCATATCTTGGCTGTGGCTTCAAGTTCGATGTAATCTGCTTGTGCCAACAATAAGTGTCTAGATTTAGGCACCAGACTTCATTGGAACTACCTCAAATAATAGAAACAGTTTAATATTAAGTAGATTAACAAACGATATCTCATAGTCGTGATAACATTCATTAAAATTATATATTTCATGCAATACTTTGATAATTTCAAAAATTGATGAAAAATTGGGAACCTTGGGTTCTGATTGAATCATAAAATCAAAAAAAAAAATGTAACAAGCAAATCCTCCTCCAATATGAACTGTGATCCAAATGTACCTGTAACCGTTACATACACCGCCAAAAACGACCATAAGATTCCCATGAATTGATGCAGAGTGCGCAGAGGTGGGCGGAGGACTTTCCAACGCATTAATTGCGCTCCATCTGTTCATTTCAATAGAATAAACGTGTAGTTCATTGAACAATTTCCATTGCTAGAACAAAAGATCTTGAAATAATGAATGAAATTTAATATATTAACTAATAAAACATCGTTTATGAAACTTAGCGCAATATTTTAGTGCCGTTCAATTAAACGAACGTTATTTTTACCTGATGTAGAGGGTACGGCGAGGGATGCGACCATCCTCCAAAAAGGATAAAGTTCTTTTTGTAATAAAGCATAGTCGCGCATGCCTTTGGCGACGGATAGCTGCCCATAGTTAATGGTCGTACCCATTTTCTCGTGTCTAAATCTAGTCGCCACAAATCGTTAAACGTTGTGCATGTAGCAGTACAGCCCCCGAATACATACATTGAATTTTCGTATGTACAAGCAGAGTGAGAATGCCGTTTACCAATCGTAGGCAACCAGTCAGCCCCGGGCCATATCTTCCAGAAGAGAGAGCCTAGGGCTACTGCCTTCTGGAAGTGGGCTTCGTTGTGCTCTATTACATCTGAAACGTTTCATTCATTCATTGTGCTAATAATTCTAATCTGTTGGCGATTGAACATGTATTTTGTATGTAGATCAGTGTTATTTTATTTTATTTTTTTTTTATATATTGGTCCTGAAAAAAAACAAACAAAAAAAAAAATAAAAAAAACCAGGATTTTGATGTAGATTGAGAGATAGAAATGAACGTACTTTTAGTCGCACGATACCATCGTTTGGAGACGAGTGTACATTCCTGAAGATCTTTATAGGGAGGAATGAGGCTCAAAATATATTCGAGAATTTCATCAGGCAAGTCGTCTATTTTACACAGCATATTTGTAATTTTATAATTTGTTTAAAAATTCTAGTATGTATATAGTAAAAAAAAAAAAAAAGATCTGTTAGTTCGTATAGAAAGTTTTATTTGTACTACGGACGTTTTATTACATGGTATTCGCATAACCTGTCAATTTTATAACCAAAAACTAAACCCATTATTATTCTTATTCTTTTTGCTAACTCTTGGTGTTATTTTGACTAAAAAAAATTTTTTTTTTTTTTATAACCGGCGGTAATCAGTTTACCAACTATCTTCTAACCTAGTTCTCCACCTCTTGCGCATGTCCTAATACAATATACCCGCAACATACATAATATGATTTAATTTCACATTTTCTTTATTGACAGGACAGTCCCGTTAAAAGTCTAACATATACATAATCGGTAAATTTATCATCGAAACTCGTCGCTAGATGTCGCATTAATTATACACTCTGTAAGCTCCCGCGATCTGGTGGTAGGATCACGACTTACATATACCGCGTGTTTCCTTCGCTTTTCGGCATTTGCAATTTGCATTATACACGCATTTTCGTTTGTTTCACTCAGAACTTCATCCGATAGAAATGGCAGAAGATCTTGACGAGTTTGAAGATTCCTTAGACGAAAGTATTGACGATGAAAACGAAGTCCGCGCGCCAACCGAGGTTTGTGAAATATCTATTATCTCGTTAGTTTTTCTTACTGTGTTACACATCGTTTGGATAGAATGTTTTTAGACAGGTTCGAAAATATCAATGATAGAAATCGGGCGAAACTTACGGCAGCGTTTTTTCTTAAGTTTTAACTATAAAGTCTATACCTGATATTGTATCGACTATTAAATGTAACAATTTAATATCGCCTTCACATCTTTTATTAGAATGGAACTCATTTACGCACCCACGTGGTTCACGGTGTCGAACATAACCTCGCATGTTCTAACCTAACCTAACATATCACATGACGTAAATAAATAGCACGTAATATATTTAACATTACCTAGTCTAGAGCGGAATCGTGATTCTTGTGTTTTATGCGTAATATTGTTGGAAATACGACATGTTTGATAATTGTGATAATTTTTTGACTAATTTATCTTTTTTACAGGCAGATATTAAGCGAAAGTTGAATGAATTTAGATTATCATTACCATGGATCGAAAGATTAGATATGGTGAACGCGCCTGCGCCTTTAGCACCAGAATTAGCGTTGCAAATGCAAGAGCAAGAAGTACGTAGAGCAAAGCAGTTGCAAGGAAATAAAAAATTACCACAATTTGCACCGTCGGAAGATCCGATCTTAAATGATTTTAAAAGAGAGACGATGTTTCATAGGCAAGCGCAAGGCGCGGTAATGGAGGGAATAGCTAAATTAAAGAAATTAGGAATAGCGACGAGAAGACCTGACGACTATTTTGCAGAGATGGCTAAGACTGATCAACATATGCAGAAAGTTAGGGAAAATTTAATGAAGAAACAAGTCGAGGCACAAAGGTCTGAGAGAGTTAGACAGCTTAGACAACAGAGGAAAGTTGGTAAACAAATGCAGATTGAATCCAAGCTCAAAAAGCACGAGGAGAAAAGGAAAATGCTTGAGGAAGTTAAGAAATACCGTAAAGGTATACGCAACGACCTTGACTTCTTGGACGACAAGAAAAAGCCTGGTAGTAAAAAGACCGGTGGTGCAAAACCGATGGATAAAAAGGCTCAAGCTAAATTGAAAATGAAAAATTCCAAGTATGGTTTTGGCGGTAAGAAACGGGGAAGTAAACAAAACACTAAATCCAGTGCCGCCGATGTATCTGAATGGAAAAAGCCTGGGAAACCTAAAAAAGGAAAGGGTCCTGTGACCAAACAAAGACCGGGGAAAAATCGTAGAGCTCAGATTAAGTCTAAGAAGTAATAATATCATGACTTGGATCAAGTAATTTCTTTTTATGTATTGTCAGACGATTTATATTTTGTATATAACAGTATGCACTCTTTTCTATATAATAAAATAGTATTTTAAGGAGCTTGAGGATTGTTTTTCATTAATATACCTCTCCTTGGATCATTATACCTTATTCCACGATTCGAAATAAGAAATGGACGATTATCTCAAAGAATGAGATAATCGCACTTCTTTCCTGATAGATAAATTTTCATATTTTTGTTAGATTTGAAGCTTGAGTAAGACACAAATTAACAAAATTTGCGAAAATTAGGTAAAATGTAGTTATTTCGGCCTTTGATGCTCTACATGTTGTTTTATTCAATGTCTTTTTATATCTTTGGTAAGCTTGCACATAAAATAATGAAAGTAAGATAATAGAAATCCTATAAAAGCTGCTCTGAAAGAAGATTTCGGTTGAATCAACGAAATGTTCGAACCGAATTGTCAATTAAATATTTAATAAATTTAAAATCTAAAGAAGTTCCCATGATCGATTATTTGTCTGCACAAACAGGTGAAGTTTGTCAATCAAACGGAATATTTCTCCCTAAATATATTTACTTTACGCCGATGACTAAAACTTTTTGGAATTCTACTCGCATTCGGGAAATATGAATGAATATAAAGTTTGTCTTCGATTAATCTGTGTATTGTTCTCCCTTCTGTATCCATCGACAGAAATTATTATTGGCAATAATTGAATTGTATACGCTAGAGAAATGAGTTTTTCAGGCCTGATGAAGGGCGTGGAAAAGTCGCTGGATACTACTAATTTGAAAATCATTGCAGAGATAATTCATTAAAAGTCTATTGATTTCACTTGGTTTAATACAAGGACTTGTAAATCCTGCTGTATTTGCATGACTCTTGTAGCGGGTCACCGCCGATATGAATATTAACTGTTGCATATGGCATATCGCACCCCTTGGTTCAACGAATCAGTCATCATGTGTACAGACGTATCTATGTACCGGGTACATAGATCCGTTCATCCAGTGGGTCCTTGATATTCGATCTCAAAATTGTACTCAAAAGTATCTAAAAATTCATCTCTACGTTAGCTACTATGAACTAACAAACCGAGGTTGTCAATTTCGTTACAGTGCGTATAATTACAGCAGTAGAATTCGTATCTGGACAATTTCCGGAGGGTCTAATTTTTTTCTCCATACTAAAAATTGCCAGAGACTGGAATTGTGTACGCATGTAATTAGCGAGTTATGACTCGTGCTCCCTAAAATCCTGTCCAACTTTTACATATCCTGCCAATTTTGGGGACTACTATATCGTAGATGTTTTCGCTTCCATAAGCAGCCCGGCTAGCTGCCTATGCAATCTATGTATATCTACAAGGACAGTAGAGCCATAGCGACAGGGTTGGAGGGTTGGACAGCCGTAGGGAAGGGCGTTCGTATTCGCAACTGCCAGTGGACAAAGTACGTGGTGGTTGTGCGGAGCTCGCTGGAAGGGTCACTTCATTTCTGTCATAGCCTCAGGATATTGTATTTAAATCTCGCTGCAGCCCGTCGGGGCTCACTCATCCCAGTCGAGTTTGGAACCCAGCTACCGACCACCACCAACAACCACTACCATCCCTTACGTCCACGTTCGAACGCGCTGGGAATCCTCCGACCGATCCCAGCTGCTGCAGGGTTGCATGCTACAGCTTTTTTTACATTCTGTTCTTTTTTTTTTTTTACTCTTTTTTTCTTTTCTGATCGGTCTTATTTTTGCCGAGGGCAACGCAGCTCGCACGTATCTGCGTTCTCAATTGAATACCGAATACGAATCGAATAATGGTTGGTAAACGTTGGTATTGGGATGGTTTCGCATACAGAGAGCATTCCCATTCCCTTTCGACATCTTTTTCTACATGATGGAGTTTCCGCTTTATGTGGATTGTGTTGTGGAACTAATATTTCGGTCTGATACAATAATGTAACGTTCTCCCTGAAATCCGTAATTGTCCTTCTTCCGATTTTACGTTCATTTTTTTTTTTTCATTCAAATGAAATTTTTACACGGTTGGAAGACTATCTTATCACGTCCGGTGAGTTCCTAACTACATGATTATTCAATGTAGATACCCTAAGTTGGGGTGGCTGAGCGCGAGCTAAACACAACTAGAGCGTAACTTGAGCATGCCTTAAACGTTACGTGAACTGAACGCAACTAGATCATAAGCTGAACGTACGGGCTTAACTTGCACGCCTCAGGGCGCCTAGCTGAGGATAAGTCTAGTCTAAGGATTTCATGCGTCAATTGATGTACCGAGATGAAATTTTTAGGGACTCTGAGAGATCGGAGCCCAGAAGACATTTCCTTATTTTATTTTTACTTTTACGTTATTTGACACTTTGCACACGTTATGAAAATCTCTTGTGAAGGATTCTTCGCGAAACGGAATGACGGAGTGTTTCTTTCGGAGTGCCGTGCAATATTTAGCATCTGTGTTGTAGGAGATCAAGAAAAAAATTTTCTGATTTCAACATTGTGAGATATTGTGATAGGCTTCTGTCACTGTGAGTACACTAAGCTTATTCGAGCCGTTGTGTCGTAGCTATAGTCTTCAAGCAATTACAGAATACGCACAGTGCGTCAGATATTTTTGTACACCTATACATGTATATCATTTTTAGAGTGCACGCAATAACAGCTTGTGTCTGACAGATATGAGATAAAAACCCATGATACGTGATCCTTTTTCGAAAAAAAAAAAAAAAAAAAAAGAATAGTATCATATGGAAATAAAAACTTTGAAGTTTCCAAATTGCGTCGTGAACAAGCGGACACCGAGTTTCACATTTCTCTGACGTTTGTACATCGCCTGTTTCATTTATTCAACCAGTTTTATTTCGTGGTCTGTGGAATAGCATATTGACGCCTCAGGGTACCACAAGCTTAATTAATATCACGTTTCATCACGGCCGTGTATAAACTCTCAATAGCTCAACCATTTTTCCGATGCCATTGTGCTCGTCCCGGTTCATAACGACTTTATTCCGTTCTCGTTGGTTTGTCTGCCCGGTAACAGCCGAGATATCTACCTACTTCCTGAGATAAATGATGTATGATTGATTTCGGTCTGTCTGAGAATACGCCAAATGGTTTGTATATTAATGGTCAAAATCGAGAAACGCTTTTCTGTAAAGCTGGCCTGATGTAATCATCATTCGCGAGGGCCAGGATATTAATAAAAGTGGTCGCAGACCGAGCGTCAAATTTGATTAAAATGAGTTCATTTCAATTTCTAGACCTACAGACATTTAGGCTCACCATTGTTAGGAAATATCGAAACGTGGAAAATTTCATGTAATCCATTATTGATCAATTGTTGTGTCGACTTTTCTACAAAATTTATTTCATCTAATTACTCGAATCAAAATCAGTATTTGAGGGTTTTCATGGTCACAAATGAGGGAACTCATCAGACAAGTCTTGGAAATTCGAAATAGCAGACTCTATCGAGTCCACTTGCCTTTCAGGATTTGGGATCAGACTCCTTGCCGAATCGAATGAAGACATTAGGGATTTCTGTATCATTTTTTGCACATTCAAAGTACTTGTTTGAGACAGATTTCCGATTGAAATCTTGAAGCTGCATAATCGGTCATATTTCTAAGCTCGGTGTGATGATAACGTAGTTATCGCTTCGCGAGTCTCAAACAAATGTGTTGTTAGATAAATAAGATGACTTGAAACGACAAAGAGAAAAGCTACCAAAGTATAGCTTGAAACGAACCGAGAGGATTAGCATATGAAAGGCGCGATAAAAACGTTAGACGAACCAAGGTCCAACATTGGAAAGAATCGGAATTGGTACCAGCGTCTCGGGATTCTCTTCTTGATTATACCTACCTTGCTTCATGAAATAGAAGGGTGTACTTATTCCGAGTTCAAGGATCATACGTAAAAATGGGCAAATGAGGTTGAGGATACATCATACATGTGAAAATTCTTGCCAGGATGCCTGAGGTCATGATGCTGAAAGATAACGGGTTAAAATTTTCTTCTAAATAAAATGTTCACCTCTCGGTTGTTTAGAGTTCGAAGAATATAAATAGGGGAAGAGGAAATTCGATCAAGCGACAGGTATAGTATCATGGCTGGAGACATATGCGATATTGTTTCAGGCACAGTGGAATTCCAATGAGACGAAAAAGGATAGTCGATATTCTGCAGCGATCGACAGACAGGCAGACGTCAATGACAATGACAAAGGTTGCGGTACCCGTATCACCAATATCGCTAGGTATACCTATGCCAATGACGTGTGTGCATATTTATATTAATATACAATACCCGAAAACACGGGAATGAACAGCATTTCCTTGTTCTGTCATCCGGCACTGCACAGAGTGATGGAAAACTCATCTCATCCCCCAAAAAAAAAATGGTATATTTGGGAGTTGGAAATGGAGCTACAGTTATCGCAGACATGCAATAATTAACAACTTAATATCGCAAGCTGATCATACAGTCATCATTTCTGTCGCTATAAATGTGAATGGCGTCTGTCAGAAGAAGATGTAATAAAAGAAGGTAAATAGCAATATATGGACGTCTCGGAAGTGACGGTGGGTCGAGGATTGCAGAAGAAGATGAAGAGATACTATATAACACAAAGGACACCAGGCTCGCTTTATTAGTCATCTTTCTATTAATAATCTTATATTAATTGTTCTGTATTTTTCATATCGCTAATTGCACAAGAGAGCAAATATTTGTGACAAAGAAAAAATAAGAAATAGGTACGACTTTTCATTTTTAGTTACGACAATTCGAAAACATCGAATTTGGTGTTGAAATTCGAGCAAAATATTCTATGGTCGTTATTATTTCCTGAATCGACTATTCTTATTTCATGTAGTTATTGACAAAATAATTGCAAAATACGATGTGGTAGATCCGTCAAACCATAGTTCGTTGTCCTACGTGTCTTTTAGGCTTATGATGGTTGTAGTATCGTCTCAGGGATCTGGGGTTGTTTTCTGTAATATAAAATGGCAGGTAAAAGCTTGATAAATCTATTTTGTATTCAAGAAAGGTAAGGAAAATACTTGTTGCACCCGGGACAAGCGATTTGTCAAATATTTAGAAAAAATAACACGACATGCGATGGCCTTAAATAGAGTAATCAATCGTACAAATTAGGTGTGTCATTCTTGGACAAATAGTTACTACATAAACTTGATAACGTACTAGTCAAACATGATTCCAGATTTATGAGCCAATCGCCGCCAACTATAACAGAATGCATAACTTAGTTGATAAGATAAAGAAGAATGACTAATCTGTAACAAAGTTTGAGCAGGTCCAGGGTGTCTGCCATGTTAGAAATTCGAGAGTGAATTATACTATATACGTATATATTTGCATCTTGGTAATCATCTCTATAATTGCACTTTCATTAGGCAAAGACTTAGCGCGAGGAAGTAGGTGTAGTACTACTACCTAGTTCGAAATCGAGTTACCAAACTTCTGAAAAGCCTTCAGGAGGGATTGAATAAGTGAGAATGATTATTTTCTAACGAAAAGAAAGCCGTGGAAATTCAGTGTAATTTTGATAATGTATGCATTACCATAGCTTTAGCTTGTTTATTATTTATGATTCACTGTCACGACAAGTGAAGTGACAAGCTATGGTTGGCAATGTATAGGAGTATACCTGTGCGTGCCAGTAAGTGATTACCGACCACAAAGTGTTGCGTCATATACGATCAGCGCTATTTTCCCTACTTTGCCGCGAAAATCCAATACATATTATATATCTATATGTACGCCCACATATATATATGTAATATATCTTAGAATTTCACTTTTCACGCGAAATTAAGACACTTCGGCCGACAACCAAGTTCCGAACTTTCTTTAGGTAAAACACGTGAACTTTGTTATATACCTAAGATGTGAGAAACTTACAACTAAACTAAACTGTTGCTAATCATCTTAACTCAATAATCGCAGACGTCATTACTGCTATCGTTCACCAATTTAAGGAATTGGAATCAGTAGGTACATTTATCACTCATATACTCATCTACAATCTCGTAAACTATAACAATAACGCACGCAGAAATTTTCCGAACTTAAAACCTCAAAATTATAAACAAACGCTTATAGATATTAATTTTTCATTTCAAATAGCTTTGAAATGAAAAAAATCTCTTAGATTTAGACAATTTAATTCTGGGTCATTTTAGTTATTCTTCTCGGGAACCTATACCTATTATATCTACAATTTGTTCACTGTGACAATTTTTTCTTCATCATGTTTTATTGTTGGGTATTTCATTTTTGCAATATTGCAACGATATCAATTTTGAGTAACAAATAGCAATATTTAACTCACTCGACATTGGCAGAAAAAAAAAAAAAAAAAACAGATTGTATCAGAGTGAAATTGTAGCAGATAGTTCTCCGAACAAGAGAAGTCGACGCATGATGAAATGGTGGATTTTTCTTCGCTTTGAAAAAAAAAAAAAAAAAAAATCACGGATATCTGAGTATTTGTTGATACACGGAAAATAATACTAATGCTGCACTTACAAAACAAGATTTGTAAAAAATTTTACTCGACTTCTTGTTATACTGACTGGAGAGGAAGTCATTTTGACTATGTTATCATGTAATTCCACACGCCAGTATTGTTACAGTAACATAGGCATTCGAGTAAGAATATTTAGTAAGCGTTACATTGGAAGCTTGTACATTCAACAGAAGATATTGTAGCTTTAACATGGCAACTTCCACATGACTCAAGAGTAATATTAATCGAATATTAACAACTGTAGAACATTTGTTCATTTGACAAAGCATTTTGTAATTCCAACTGATCATGGTTACAAGTTTACCCTTGTTAACGTGACAACAGACTTCGCTTGTCCCCTATTTAGCACAGGAGTTCTGTAAAGTTAACACTATTTTTTGTAAGTGTAACATTTTTTTTTTCCGTGTAATTTAGGAATTTGGCTTGTACGAGTGCATAGATGTGATGAAAAATTCAATGTCCGATCATCGACTACCAAAATTAATTACAAAAGTAACATTAAATAAAAAAGAAACATTTTACCTTGTCCTCAATAATTATTCCGAGTCTACTTTAATCTCACAGCTGTTTGCCACGCATGAGGCTTTCCGAACGTTATTGATAACCGATTACGTGAAAACTGTGTGTAATTCATCGTCGGGCTAATAGGACTTGTCGCAACGTTTACTACCACATAATAACTGTTTTCACATAACATTTTACGGAACAATAAAATGCCAGACAAATTATGGTGATGCGAATCTAGAAAGCTATTCTATATGAGGTAATAAAAATCTGAGAATCCGTAGGTCACCTGATTCATCATCCGCGTCATACTCAAGATTACTCTCATCGCAGTATAAATTATAATGGAAACCCTTATTCCGCTGTAATAGTAAAATGGCTTCGTTGACATCGTTGACATTCGGTCCAGGTAGAATTTTGAAATCATTCAAAAACCGTGCTGCCCTGTACTCGGCTTCTGAGTCGTAGTAGGCTGACACTAGATTTCCGTTAACTATCTGCAATAAAATGAGCATACAACTAATAAAATAACGAACCATCGACAAATAGAACTAAAAATAATTCAACCGAAGAAAGAAACTGGGGTAAATATTTATCCCGATTATCCGTTGTATACTCAATGCACATGTCTATTACAAATTTGTTATGACTCTCGGTTTGCTTGCAGATGGAGGTGATTAATTTTCTCGAGACCTTCTTGAATAGGGTAAAATTTTCCTCAGAAACGAAGAAATACGTCGTTGACCCCCTGAACCATCAGTTTATTACGATAACGCTCTTATACGAGAAATTTGTTATCCTTTCTGAATCAATTTATTGGAGGGTTATTCATATAGTAGGTACATATAACGTTCGGTACAATGTTTTGTAGTTAGGTATAGGTGAATGCAAGAGCGCGTTACATTGGCACCGTATGTACGTACTAGGTACTTTCTATGACGTCCTTCCGTTGAATATTACTCCTAGTAACGATACCTGGGCTGACGCCCTCGGTGGCTCGTATCGGTACATGGAAAAACACTTTCCATACGTTCCATTATATCCTGGCTACGAAATGTCCCGCTATTCGTACTCATCTCGCCATGATATTGCCGCGAAAATATTACGCATTGGATCATCGTTGGGATACATACATACATATAACCGATGGTTATCGACGAACACAATTGTTGCAATGATCACGGTTATTGTTACGATTCCCTGGGCTGGGGGCAAGGATTAGGGGAGCGTTACGACCGCGATGCAATAAACATACAAATAAAAATGATAAAACCTTTCTATGACCGGTCAGTCTGTGGCATACGAATACGTATACCAGTCCGCAAAAGCTCACATTCTCGATTTACTTTGCTAGACTAAATCCTTATTCCCGTCCAGCATCACTGAATAAAAATAGTCCAGACGTTACTTCTTCGTCTTCGATCGGTAAAATCTTTTCACCATAAGCTTTTGGCCAGAAAATCGTCGGATTTTATATATTGGAGCGCGATTAAACGTGCAAAATTACACGGCGTTACATAGGTATGTATTTTCAATAGTAAGGGAGAGTGGCCTAAAGCGGGTACGTTAACGATAAAAGCCCAAAAATCTAAGTTTTCGTGTGATTAAAATAACAATTTTGGTTTTTTTGATTAGGAGGATTATCGAACTTCAAAATATTAAATAATAATTGTATCATTTTGTTCAAGTAATCATTTATTATCAAAAATTCAAAACTCCTCAAAAACCCGCTTTGCCCTGATAGGGGGCCTAAAGCGGGTATGCGCTATAACCTTGATAAATCTTAGCACATATTAATTTGTCTGAACATTAATGATGAGACTTTAATCATACATCTAATTATCGTAAAAAAAAATGACTCTTTAAATAGTTATTTCAGACTCATTTCATCAGTCTTAAGTAACTAAAATTCGCTAAAAGTCTCTCTACCCGCTTTGCCCGGAATCACATTTTTTACTTAAATGCATAAATAAATGTACTACTTTTCGACTGGTCAAAAGTTACATACCCGCACGGAAATATATATATGCGAAAAATATATGCGACATATTTGTTTTTTGCGCTAAAATATAAGTAACATTTATTTTTTATAAGTTTGATATAAATGTCAACATACATGTAGTGACATGTATGTCGACATAGATGTCGACATAGATGTCAACACTATGTAAAATTCATCTAACATATAGGATACATATATGTAAATGCGTACATATATGTTATAATATATGCGAACATCTTTGGATTTTGCGCACATATATGTTATAAGTGCGACAAATATGTTGCATATATTTTTCGCATATATATATTTCCGTGCGGGTACTTTCATTTTTTTTCAAAATTCACCAATTTTTTTTATATTGCGCCTAGTTACGCCATGTCACACCTCCGATCCTCGCGTGGGACTGATTGAGACTTGGGAGTGTTGGGTAATCACGGTATACGTACACATTTACACTCGCGTTGCATGCGGCGGCATACGAACGCCTACCCGCTTTAGGCGACCTACCCGCTTTAGGCCACTCTCCCCTGTACGTTCTTTACAGTTATCATTTTTGGCATTTTTGAAACCCGAATGAAATCCCTGGCAAAAATGAAATAACGTTGACACATAGAAATGGCGTATAGATTACATTTGCAATGGCTCGTAACATATTTTTCCATATGTGCAACATCCAGAGCTGAGACCTGAGTAATATGAATTTGCATTTTAAAGTGGTACATCGTGGAGTTTGCGGGTGTATTTAGATGTCAGAAAGTGCATTTGTGTGTGTAATATAAGTTATAAAGTCGGGGGTCTTGAAGATTGCGCGCTGGTTCATAGAATTCGTAGTGAAGTATCGCGTTGATATGCGGATGCAAGAAATCGTTAATGGCCCTCGGTGAAGACTAGCATAATAGATTCCTACTTATTCTTGTAGCTTAGTGCACCAACTATCAAGAGTAAAAGTAATCCTCTTAAGATCATACGCAAGGTTCGTACCGTACTGCGCTCAAACAATAGATGCAAAGTTTATAAAGTTTCAAGTTTTAAGTCTTAAGTTTCGAGTTACCAGCATTAGAGCGCGATGACTAACTTTCAACCTCAAAATACACCCCTAAGAGTCACGTACGTGTCTTCGCTCTATTCTATTCTATCTCGCAGAGTTGATCTCGCATATACATTTCAGTCGTCGCAACTGCGTCTAGGACTTGTTTTCAACTCCGTAGTTTATCCGTCAGGGTTGATACGAGTATAAAACGTAAAAAACGGTAAAAAACCTATGAAAGAAAGTTAAAGCAGCCGTCTCTCCTCTTACGCTCACTTATTTAGGCATGTTCTAGGAATACTTACTTTGACATTTTTCATCAACTTTTGTGAAATAAAAGCTGCCGCGTATAAAGTTTAAATAGTTTTCGTGTATAGGTTCCTTCACCCTATAATTTTTTTCTTCTATATATGGGCATATATTCTATTTTCTTTCATTTTAAATGTCAACTTTGAAATACAAGCGAGTATAAATATACCAGCCAAGGTTTTAGCTCGGGTCCACGTAGTACATATACCAACCCTCGAACGTCATACGAGAGGAAACTACATGATTTGTGGTCAATAGAAGCGGACCTTTCACCAACGGTGCGACTTCCCCGGGCAGGCTCGTTTCCTGAAGGAAAGTGGAGCCTTGCGCGTTCCACGGGGTCTTCCGCGTCCTTTGGGTCCTTTGGATTCGGGGTTCAGGTCCATGGGCGATGTTCTGAAGATCGGTTAGGTCCCGGGAGCCTTCTACCTATCCGGACTGTTTCATATCAACTAACTTTAAAGCCGCTGTCGGTTGTAAACTTTACGTTAGGTACTCCTGCCTCTTTGGCCTATACTACCACCTGCACCTTCTATACGATACATTCACGTAGTACCTTATACCCTCCTAAGGGTATTCTCAGTCTTACGCACGTTTTCGATGACAACGATCTCGTCAATCGCTAAGACGATAGGTAGTACGACACCCAAACTCCTATACCGCGTCAGATTTTCCGGATAATTTTATGATCCTTTCCGGTAGCAAAACGCACTCGTAAATAGTTGGGCAATTGTCTTATATAACGACGTCGTTTAACGATGGAAACTATAATACCCCCTTACCATATTGGCGAGATTCCTCAGCTGCTGTTCGTGATCATTCGTCCATCCGTAAATTGGTACGTGTGGAAATCTTCGCCACTCGGTGTGAAGTAGACTCACATTGTATCTATCGCGAGATAAGAAGGAAGAAGAACATAATGTACTCGAAGATGTTGGGACTTCGTTTCATTGAAGCTATTAGAATCTTGTATTTGACCTTTTCTCATAAATGATTGAAAATTCATGCGATTCATCGCGGAAATAATTTTCACTCACACTGATTCGCGTATCTTTTTCTATGCGCTGCGATATAAATTGGCCATCGAAACTTACTTGTTATTCTCGTGTAGTTGTTGCACCTGTAAGAGATCTGGCGATTTGACCGGTAAATCTTCTCTTTGACGTTTGTCTTCAGCTTGAGCATCGGCGATCTTAGATCGAGCTCTTTTGCGACGTATCCCAAGTTTCGTGAGAAAATATCCCCACGAGAGGCACGGGGACATTTGTATAAGGTATTCCCACCGCAGATACTGTTCCTAGCCTCGTACAGAAGGCATGTTTCAATTTACCTGATCCGTTTGCCTCCTGGCGTTGAACCACACGTTTTAGAACTAAGGGCGACGGGTTTTCCCTGTTTCTGACGCAAGCGAACGTTTGTATGATTGAAGTTCTCTACATAGGGCGCGCTTAGGGACGAACAGGGAAACTGTTTTAATCAAACGTGCGCGGTAGTATTAATTTTCAAAATTATTACCCCTTATTTTATTAAAGCTGGATAAAGTCGCCCTGAGCGTTTGAAACTTTCAATTGCGTAATTTTATCAACGAGAATTATTGAATGTGGAATTGAAACGAACACTTTCGCTTTTATTTTGTTGACACTTTGAACGTACGTGCAAACTGCAAGATTGCCAGAACGAAACTGATCGGTAATTGCGATACTATTTTTGTATTTCGGGGTTCCGAGTGGAGACGAGGCTTTATCTGTTTGCTGTGTTACTAATCAACGAACTTACGATGTTTCGACATATATACATATATATGTAGGATCCCGCATACAAAGTCTACAGCACATATATCGACTCGGTTTGACAGTGCCTACGAAGAGCGTCCTTATCTTAATGCGTTCGTGCGTCGGAGCGAATATCCCCTACTGCCTTCTTGTTCTAATTCCAAAACACCCTTCCGACATTGTGATTTCTATATTCAAGGCTGTTGTTCTTCGCATCATGCATTCCATTGTTATCCGAACACCAAAGCTGTTCATCAGACACAAATGGCTACAAAGGTTTGTATCCGGATTGCTGTTGGGGTCTGTTGGTGGGTGGTTCGAGATAGGAACGACGTGATACTCGATAATACCAAGGATGAATAGATTACGCGAAGAATGCGTGATATGCGTCGTTCTCCGTTTTACGTAATAATCAAAAGGCTAACAAGAACAACGCGAACAATGTTTTAGGCGTAATTATATCGAGTTTCAAAAGTAATTTCATTATTTTACTTACGCTACTCCTCATTCCTTAATCTGGCATCCTGCGCGCTAACGCGGTCGTATCATTTTTGTGCTTATTGTGTCACGATTGAAAACTGATACCGAAACGAAATTCTCCGACACCTGATATTCTTGTTTGTCTCTGCAGGGAACGAGCTATTCGGTTCGTTGGTTTCCGCCAACAACTCCTAAATTATTTACTACTACACCGTTTTTTTTTTTTTTTTTTTTTTTATCATCATTTATACTACCGTCTTTAATTCCATCCAAAAAAGACAAAAAGAACGACCAAAGTTTGCTTCTTTATTCATTTTCTTTATTTCCGCATGAAATCGACACGACAAAAAAAAAAAAAAAAAATGAAATGCTCATCATTTAGAGCGAGGGATAGCATGAGAAATCGACAATCAATATCATTGGAAAATTGGAATATACGTCGAAATGCAGCGCTACGTCCTGCACATCGTGTAGATTATACGTTAGCTATGATTTGCGAGCTGGGTTAGCTGCAAGATTTTTCTTGCATCGGTATCATGATGTGTATTTGATATAAAAAAGAGGATACGTGGAATGCATAAATGGAAGGGGATGACTTGAATCACGAAAAATCACGACGTGACCTTAATACTCAGCTGCAAACACTCGGCGAGTTCCGGTGGGCCACTGATTTCTGTTTCCCTTTTACCCTCTATTTTTTTTCCCCCAGCCATTTCCTCCCCATTTCTTTGTCCCTTTTATATATATATATCCTGCAAGCGCGTTGTTTTCCTAGATTTAATCTCTGCACCGAATATACAGACAAGGATTTAGACAAGTTCGATATGCATTATATACCCAGGTACACGTATACAGTATGGGTAAACGTGTCCTTTAAGGTAAACCTTTCCTGCAATTTGTTAAACACGTTGTGAGCTTCATAAGCGAGTTTTCTTCGCGACGGGTTTTCCTTCTTTGAACTATACAGAAAACCGTGTTTCACGTATATTATATCCCAGTGCAGAATACATGTATATTCTCCTTCCTTGAGGGGATTTGCATTGGCTGAATTTAGTCTTCAAACCAACGCGACGCAGCAGACGCCATGCGCCATTCTGCTATTATAAGCCATATATATATACACCTATATATATATACATATAGGTACATAGGTATAGGTATACGTATAGTTTAGTTTAAAACAAAAACGCAACGATCCCCCGGGTTAGTGGAATAAGTTTTTTTCTTCTTTCACCTTAATCAAGGTAATCAGCTGCGGATCGCAATAACCACGTACCCATCCTTGCGTTTCTCCTAGAATTGGTTTACTTTCCAGGTTCTCTCGCAGTTTGCGCACAGCGCATCCGACTACTCTGGCGAAGACTTAACTTCGTCTCTATTTCTTCAAAGTGCTCATCCGCTTATTGTTTCGTTAGTTAAATTAGTAATGCGGTACAGTACAGACACAGTCCGTTCATTCGAAGAGGTTTAACCAAAGTTGAATATACCTCGTCGATAAGAATTCCGGTCTCAGGCGGAATAGCTATATACGTATACCTTTAATCGCTTTAGATGAAACTATTATCTCGCTCCACGGTTTGGGATTACAGTCGGAAGGCAAATACGAGCAAAATGTCGCCGAGATGGTATCGGGGGAACAGATGCGTCCTTGTCCGCGGTCAGGCAGCTCCGGTCATGCGTCTTGCTTCAGTTTTTCCGGTGGTCCCTTCCGCGGACAAGGACTGGGACCTCAGCTTGTAATAGGATTCCGAAAGGTTATAAAAACAGCCGGATATATTGTATCACGGACCGCTTCCTTCCCATACCCGAGCTACTGGGAAGCAGGATTATCAGGTCAAGATGTCGCTACACCACCTCGACACATATTTTATTTCTTCTGGTCATACATTTTATTGCGACCCAGCAGCTCGCAACGTTTGACGACTTTAGTACGCGCACCCTGAGACGACTAGGTCTCAGTTTCATCTAGGAACCTGCAGTCACAAGGGTGTATACCTTTTACATTATGCTGTATGCATAGCACAGGATAAGATGGATGCTTCATTCAGAACTTTTCGTTCCAGGATCGAACGAAAGAAATTCAATTGCTCTAAGAGTAAACTTTCTATTGTCACGATTCGAGCTATTGCATTCTGTGCTAAAGCTCACTAGACAACTGGAAATGGTAGTTATACTTCCCCAGATCTGGCTCAGAGATTTGTTTGTTTCCAGTCAAAATTCGCACAGAATTGCAATGAGCTTTTTTATTTTTAACTCAATGACTATAAAGCTTGAAAACAGCGTCGTATTATGTCGATGGCGTATTTGGTACTGTGTATAGCAGAGTTGAAGCATGAGTTAAAAATCGGCCAATATTGTTAACCTTTACTTTGTAAGTCGTCACTTCGTCGCATTCGGAATCGAGATTTTTTTCCCTTTGATCAGAGAAGCCTTGTGGAGTTTTGGTCGGTTCCTCCAGAGACGCGACAAGGCAATTAGACGGTGGGCGTGAGCTTCGAAGGTGTACAAACGCGGTTTTTCTCAAAAGTACATAAAATGAATAGATCTTTGTATCCAGCAGCTATACATAGTCTGCATAGTTCTGCCATCGACTATAAAGGTTCGATGTACAAATATGACCTCAGACGTAATATCAATATACCTGCAAGCAGCTAGTGCACTTCAAAGAGTATTCGTGGCATTGATCGATAAAAAAAAAAAGACGTCCTCCATTAACCGCTCTGAAACCACGACGTTTGTAAAAACGTTCAACATGTAGTATAGAAAAGAGTCTGACATTCGTATTAAGAGCAGTCGAAGCGCGGTGCGTTGAAAAATCGTATCAATGCGCGAATTAGAAAAAACCATAGGGATGACGAGACATCATCGACTCGTTGTCCCCCTGATGTTCTCTTCAGTTTCGTTCAAAGGGCAAAATAACGACGAAAAAGTGGCTGGTTTGACACTGCAAGGATGTGTGGAAAAGGGAATCCCGGAGTCTACGTCCATTGACGAAAGCTGACCACCATCCACACACAAAAATACCTACTCTTTCTCACAGACATGCGGGGGGTCCTACAGGATCGATTTGAAGGCACTACTCCACCACGCAGGTCCTTCGCTGACTGAAGACGCGCCTGCGCTTCGTCAAAATAGCTATTTTGCTTATCATACACGTAGGTACGCCGTTTATAAACTCATACAGCCTCCACTGACCAACCTGCACGCCTCTTCGTCTGTCTGCGGTAGTCTACACGTGTTGGTTTCGGGTTGACCCCGGCTATGAGCTAAAAGGGAATGAGTTTCTGGAGATTTGATGGACCGAGACCTTCCGCAGTGATTTACACAATGATATATGGTTGAATTACAGATGCCACGTACTGCTATGAGTTGTTTTACGATTATCATACTCTGATTATATCATTTTGTAACACATTTTCAGCTCTTCAGCTAAAACTAACTGCAGGGTTTTCGGAGGGTAATTGAATTCGGATAAATGTACTGTTTTTTTTTTCTCTTTGTCAAGGGTGTTTAGTTTAGTTTACCATAATTTTTTTTGCGCTTGGATAGATTCGCGACGGAATTTAGGAGAGAAATCCTTTCGCCGAGTATATTAAGTAGCTGTTAGGTATAGGTATCGCAGTTGGCAAGGCGTTGAGTATAGATTTATCCAGTTGTTTTCGGAACTTATCGGTGCTACAGCATTATATTCTTCCCTCGTTTTGCGGGCCACGGTCGATCCTCGATCATTGTTTTTATACGAAGATGCGAAGTTGGCCTTCGCCAATATCGCGGGGGCGCTGACCTCCGTGTGGCTTTCGATAGAGAAAAAGTTATTACGGAATCCTTCATGAATCGTTTGATCCCCCATGCGAACACCGGTGTCGGACAGAAGATGAAGGAAGCACCTTTGACGGTAATATTTACAGGGCTTTGTGCCGCATGCCCATGCCCATGCCTTTTCCTTCGCTTTTATACCTCATACCCCATCTCCTTACTTTCCTATTACATTACCGTTCTGCAGTAAACCGTGAAAGTATTAAAAGCAATACATAATTATTCACGGCTTGTTTCGTTTTCCGATTTCTCCTTTACACGGATTTGTCTGGATTTTAGAAAGCACTAATTTAGCAACGTGTGTCAATCATTCTCCTACATTTGGGTTAATCCTTTATTCATTTCCGTAGAATTTTTGAAATATTCATAACCCGAATCGAGAAATTTCGCCGCTATAATATAATATGTGTTGCGATATTATCGTTCTGGTTATTATTGAGGCGTCAAAAGTAGATCAACATTGGATTAGAACGGGTAATGCATAGTATACGAATTCCGATATATATGCTATACCATACTCAGATTAAACCTGGATATGATATTCCAGTTTCTATGAGTATTTATGTACATATATATATATATATATCGTGTACCTTATAGCTACGTATATGGAAGTTTGAATGCGGGTTGGTAATTCTAATTAATAACACGCCAATCGCTCGTTCGATTCATATACCGTGAATTCATATAGAGAATGGTTCAATGCAGCGCATTCATCGTTCATGAATTTTGTAAATATTGTTACATTTTGATTGACAGCGATATAGAAGGATGGACTATAATTTGTCGCGTGTGAAGCATAATTGAAGTTATACCTTTATCGCGTGTAGTTTACGTTATTGCTCGCGTCCGATATCGCTTGACAGATATTTCGTCCTTGTAACTTGCTATAGGTACCAGCTATACGTGTAAATCTATAAGCGAGACAGTACAGGGTGTATCTCTTTATGAGACATTAGATATATATAATTATGAAGATCCGCACAGCTGCAGTACTTTATTCTTTAGAAAAGTAATGTTTTCCACTTGAAATGACGAGGTTCAGGTTCTTTTTTTCAACGTTTTATTCAAGTCTTAAGAAATCCTTTCCTTTTTGAATCTGATTAGATTCCGAGCGAGGCAAGGCCAGGGATTTCCTTTCTTTTTTTCCTACTCCTCTCAGATGTCGGAGAGAAATTCCAGCAAGGTCCAGGAATTTAACCGGCATCAACGACGCCTTATTCGGACGGCGTACATTCGCCGTGTGAGAGAGAGAGAGAGAGTTGGGAAAAATTGAGCTTATTCGCGCAATCACCTGCACACCGTATAACCTTTCCTGGCGTAACTCGACTTATCTTTGCGCTGGTGAACAGAGGAGCCTTTTTCAGGCCGTATTGTACATCCCACTATCTTTCCTACATTTTGCAATAATCTAGATTCTCCGCGTGAGAAGAGAGTCTAAACCGAGGATGTAGAGCTACCACCACATTCACCGTGGAAACTAGTCGTCCTGCAGCTACTGAAAACACGGAATTTCTATATCCCCCTACGTCCTCGTACGTACAGGACGAGAGTATACCTACATGTGTTACTGCCCTCAAGATGCACATGCGATATGTGCGGAATAGTATATATCTATGGAAGTAGTGGTGTGATCATGTTTATACAGTTTATCGTATACCGGTATAGTTCTGCTATCCGGAATCACTACTTATGACTAGACACGATCTCGCCTTTTCCTTTTGTTTTCGCCAGATAACTTTTATGATTCGCTGTGGTAAGGATTTCGATTTGGGTTATCGATACGTCGATGTATGATAACGACAGAGACTAAAGATCTCCACCTTTCGAGAATAGACAAGAAAGCCAAGATAGCTCTGTGCGGATGAAAAACTTTTTCCCTCTTATATTTCTCATTCTCTTAAAATCGATCGTCTATGCTTTATATTATATATTTTTAAAAATGACCCCTCTCTTCGTGTGTCGAATTTGATAACGGATCTGGCTCACCTAATATTAAGTTGAAACCTAGGTGGGGTGTGATAATTTTTCCCCACAAAAAGTTATGTAGGTATTCCAAATCGTAGGATTTCTCCTATTTGAAATCAGTTGATTTGTATTTTACTATACAAATCTAGTAGCTGATGACATATTCATTCGGTTCATATATCTTGTTCAGAATAAATCCTCGAGGGGATATATTTTGCACTCTATATCCCCCAGACCGTATTATTATAAAGAGCATCTACAATTTGCGATGTACTACTACTGTAGTAGTAAAGGTTTACGAATCCGTCGTAATTTTCAAAGTACAAAAGTGGAACGCCAAATAGGCTGACGTGGGAAATGAGTTATAATCTCAGACTAAGGTAAATACAATAAAGGCGTAATGGCAACGGTGCATGACATGGAACGAAACGATGCACGAGACTTGTGCAGCTTGGTACAGAGTGGGATATAATAATTACAGATATATCTGACGAGTGCACTGAGCGCGAACAAAAATAATAACGATTTCGGATCTTCTGTAGTAAACCGCACGACATTAAAATATTTGAAGATTGTTGCAGTGCGCGATCATTTCCATAAAAAAAGAATAAAGAAAATGTAATTATTCTAACAGACTGGTAAAAAGAAATGCGCTTACCAAGTATTGCTGCAGTTCTACGAATGGTTTTCCGATATCACTGGACGAAACAGCGGGTCGTGCATATTTTACTTTATTTTTTCGTACCTACCATCCACCTTTCACGGAAAATCCTCGAGTTAAAATAATTTTACTACATCAGTGTGATTCCTACATTTACATCAGGTTTTCGTTTCGTCCCCTTTACATTACTTTACAAAAAAACTTTACAAAAAAACTTATGAACTGCAGTGAGCTTTTTTTTTTTTTTTTTTTTCATTTTGCGCACTTGAAATGGTCGACACTGAGACTGCACCCTAATATTGTACATGGGGATGACTTGGCATCGACGAAGACCCTTATGAATGGGTCATCTAGATTCTAGACTCTTACGATGTCTGCAAAGTGAATACAAACCCCTAATTATACCGAGAGTTTGTTCTATAAGTTTCTGAAGAGCGTCTGCTCGAACGAATGAACAAGTCCATTGGAAGGTCAAGAGTTGTAGAACTGATCCAAAGGAATCAGCATATAGACTCGGATAGCCATTGAGTCTGGCCAAATTAGCGAATATTATATACCTACACTTATCAACGTCTGGCTTCAATATTTTTTTTATTTATTACGTAGCAATGACCATTGACATAACAACGAAAAACTAATCCACTAAGTCTCAATTTATTCCTTCTTATAATACTATATAATTTTTATCAACTATCGAAATATTTCAAGTTGAAAAGAGTTCGAGAGTTAGTGGTCAGCGAAATGACATAATGTGAAATTGGGCAATTTTATTTCCCTCGCACGGTTCGCGTTCGTTGATCTGATGGATCTTTGGAAGTAAACGGCGATAAGATATTTGCATCATTCGTATGAAGTAGCGCGAGAAGATATACGGATTCTTGACTTGATTTATTGAAATTCCTTTATGGCAGTGCAGCGGGTGGTGGTTCGTCCGTAAATGCGATCTTTCCTCCTTGATGGTGTATCTCGCGTCCTTAGATCGATTGGCATTTGACCCGCTCCCGATATCCTGATATTGTGATTCCGAAGCAACAAGGGTCAGAGCAGGTTCTGGAGTTGGCAGAGAAACTTTCGGACGGATCTCCCCCATGGTCATTCAATCCAATATATCCCGATGGCCAATCCTCCGCCGATTGGATTCTGCAAGTCTTAAGCGAAGCCTTAATCATCCAATGTTACTCTGATCGATCTAAGCTCTCATCTGACACTTGCGGATTGGAATCAGTGACGTATACTCCCCGAAAACTAGGAAAAAAAAAAAAAAAAAAAAAAAACTAAACGAATAAAAGAAGCTCGGATAGCTAATTGCGGCAATTTAAGAGTTATACTCGGAAATGATGTTCAGCTCGAAGATCGGCTGCTCGTCTCCGGCACCCTTTTGACGAGGGAACATCACACGAAAGGCAGACGGGAAGGCCGCCCTCGTAGAACAAAGGAGCAAGAAGAATAAGGTAGCCGGTAAAAGGGAAGCGAAAACCAAGGCCGAATTTTTGGGGTGGGCGCATCAGAGCTACGTTATAACATTTCGAAATCAAAGTATGAGCTTCTCCGCATGACGTCTATATCTCTTTCGATAAATCGGCATCGCGTTTATCGCAGGGTGTTTTAGCTCTCTAACCACTTTTAATAAGAAAAGTTTGAGGTAATTATAAAAATCGAAAAACTTATCTCATTTCCATGAAACTCGCGGTTAATTGAAAGGATCTGATGGCGTTTAAACAAACCTCTGTTAGTTCGAAGTGATAAATCTTTCGTGAAGAAGAAAAAAAAAAAAAAAAACGAAAAAAGGAAGAAATCCCTCCCCAGTTACCCTCAAGATATACCGCGTATATGCTAAGGGATGGATTAATTCGTACCAAGTTAACTCGCGACAGATTAATCGAAGTCTCAAAAAGTCCGAGGCTTGATGAGCTTAAGACTCGCCTTTCTCTCGTCGTTATATAAAAAAAAAAAAAAAAAAAAAAAAAAAAAAAAATCGTGCGGCTAAAGTTTTGGCAAGATTTGTCCCCGGCAAAGGTAAAATTTCTTTTAACCGTTCAACAATGATTAATTGTTAACGCATCGTTGATAAGTAAATTCAAGGGGACACCTTGTACAATGCGCGAAATCGTCAGTGGATCAGGAACTACGTCGACATCTGTAGCGCTTGCGCCGTGAACGTCGAGGCGCCAGGCACCTAACACGCCGGTATAGCGGGTAGTCTAACCCCCGCCTGACTGTACGGCACCCCGCAACCCCTGAAACCCTCGAGGTAGCATAAACTCACGGCGTGATCCGCGCGGTTCAGTTGTTCCGGACCGGTCGTAACGACAGGGTGTTAAAAAACACACCTGATTACACACACAGGTGGGCATTGCCGAATATTATACCTGTGCGTTACTTGCTTATCTCACAGCGTATATAAGAACGTTAAATAACAAAAAAAAAAAAAAAAAAATTTTAGTATCATGTCGTGTGTCTTGTTTGGTGATTTTACCTTGAGGTGTGGTGGTAGGGAGTAGTAGTGTCCGCTATTTGGATCGGGTACAGCTAAATCACAGGACCGCTGAGTTTCATCCGAAAATAAATCAACTGCGCAAATAAAACAAGCCTATACCTAATCAAATATCGTATATAATATCTCCTAACACGTGAAAGCATTTTTACTTAATTTTTTTTGTAATTTTCAATATATTTTTTTTTTTTTTCAAATTTATTTTCTGTTATCGGGAAAGCTAGTTAATTCAAGGGAGATTAAATTCATTAATATAATATATATATATATATATATATAGCTGCGCAACGATTTGTGCCTTTTTTTTTCCATTCAGTAAGAGGAACATGCAGCTTCGAACGCCGAAATTTTTCTGAAGCAAAAGGTAAGTACCTACCTAGTATACACGCGTAGACGCACGTGATACCGACTATTTTATACGATATTGCGCTTTCCTACGTCGCTGGGGATGAACGAAATATATTATTTTATTTTTTTTATCTTTCAAGAGGGGGTTGAATTTTATTTTATCTATATGTATATCTTTTTCTATCAGCTATCTCTCTCTCTCTCTCTCTCTCTCTCTCACGGATAGTATAAGCTCTATATACTAATTATATGCACGAACGCGATAGGCGGGGACCCGTCAGTTGTTAACGTGGTATTTTCATGCGATCCTAAATTTCCAACCGCGAGCTCAGAACTTAACCGAAAATAATTTTATTTTACATTCCTATTCTACTTTTTACCACATTATTTTTCCTTGTTTTGTCAAAGGCAAAAAATAAATAAAAAAAAAAAAAAAAATAAAAATAGCTGCGCTCAGCGCTTTGCTGTAACGAATAATAGCTTTAATAGGTGCCCTGGAACCTTTTGCGGGTTCCGAGCTTTCCAACCACGGCTCTGATGCATTCTCAAACAAAGGATCCTCGTAATATTCATCTACTATTCATTTCGACGTTAAATTTTAGCCGAAGACAATTATTTTTATTTTATCTCATTACTACGTCTTCTTTTTTTTTTTTTTTTTTTATTTTTTTTTTTTACAATCACCAACGTTTTTCCACTAGTTCTGATCCTTCAAATTTGGGATGATCTAAGCACGCGAGATACTTATCACGCGTTGATCTTATACATTTCTTTCTCGTAGCTCCTGTGTGTAAGTAGCTATTCTTATATTTTTTATTTCTCAGCTGTAGGTATATGTATTGATCAAGATAATTTCCCAATTACGTCCGGATCTTAATTTTCTCTCCTTTCCTACCTTTCCAACGCAACGAGAGAAAAGGGATTCTAAAAAAGTTCAACATTGCTGAAAGGCCCTCGTTCCTCCAGCGATGGTAATTATATAATATTAAAATAACGGAATGAGAAAACCCGCTAGAAATAAAGCAAAACATTTAGATCGTTTAATAGAGATTGTGGGATTCTGTACCGTCTGGACCCCATGCGAAATCCATTTGAGTTAGTAATTACGGATTGCTGCCCGCATGCCTAACTTGTCGTTTGGGTCAATCGCCAAACGAACCACCAGACGGATTTCAATCATTAACATACGTCCCCGTGGCTTGCCAAAACCAAACGAAAATCTACAAATTTCAACATTTTCATCCCCTAGGTAATTTATTTTTAATTTATCATTTTAGTGTTAGTTTTATTTCAACGTTCTTTCGGACGCGTTTCAACCATCTTTAATGTATATATACGACGAAGCGTGGAGCGAGAGAGAGAGTTACTTAATATTAATCGATTCTATACTTGCTTGGATACCAGGGGATCATACTTCGCTAACCTGGAGTTTGATATTTTTTTTTTTTTTCAAAAGTGTCTCGTTTTCCATGCATTAAGTCAATGCCGTAGCTATGCTATGCTATGCTATGCTATGCTATGCTATGCTATGCTCGTTGAATTTGTTATTTAAAGCGACTCCTCGGAGTTGGTGCAGTACTTCACTCATTCTACTGTCTAACTCAATCTAGCGAGAGACGCCGAGGCGTTGAGGCTTACATCTTGCTGGGTAAACTTCATAGAGAAACGAAGAAAGAAAAAAGGAAAAAAAAAAAAATAAAAAAATAAAGTCTGCACCAAGAGTTACAAACCTTCTTGTAAATATAGAGGGACTGATGTTGCATTTAGTAAGAATTTAGTACAACTGTAGTGGGTGACTTGTATCTAGGTATAATTTATGAAAATACGAATAGCTGGTATAAGATTGACTGAAATTTGATCAAATTTCTGTACAATATTGAAAAGTCCAGTAGATTTTGTAATTAGAGATCCATGAACGTTTAGGAGTTGGAGAATTTCGTTCTTATAACCGTTTGAAAACTTCGAACCTTTGATATTTTGTAGAACTAAGGTAGGGGTGGATTCGTGGATGTTCTGCCCATTAATTTTCTTTCTCATTTATTGACCGTTTGCATAATCACCCCCAACTGTAGGTATAACATGAAAGTATTTTTCTTCACCAGACAGTTGATATTAATAATGAAAGAAATAAAACTGAATTTATAAGAAGTATAATATAACAAGGTTCGTAAATATCTTGTCTTATTCAAAAGTTTATAAATTTCAAAACTGGGTTTATCTTATAAATTTTTCGACTTGTTTGACTCGCGAAATCGTGCCATTGTTAATTTTCGCTTTGCATCGAACCGGAATGATTCATAGCGGCGCCCTTACCCGAATCACTGAAGGGAGACTCTCGAACCAAACTCCTACCTCGCTTGTGTGTACTTTGTCGATTTGTGGCGAACCGGTAAATTGCTATATTATCCCTTCAGTGTGGGCGCAGCCTTAGGGTCACCAGAAAAGCGGCGACTCTTTGTGGAGTGATGAGCGTCAAAGGTACTTACAAAATCGGTCTCGTTGTTGTTCGAATATCCAACAATCGTTGAAAAAAAGAAAAAAAAAAAAAAAAAAAGAAAAAAACGCTCCTAGTCAAAAAAGACGGATTCAATTTCACCGAAAATAGATGTCGAGCAGTATAGAGCCTAATCACTTGTGAAAAGGTTTCTAAACATCCACTTACGAGGTAGCGTAGTTTAAGCGTAAAAACGGAAATCCTGTTGGAAGGACTCCTTCCGGTTGATCGATTAGCGCATCGAACGCGATATACCAGGTTTCCGATATAACTATATACACGATCAATCTTTGAATGGCGAGATTTTTATCAGGACAATTTTATTCTTATTCTAGTACTACGACTCTGAATCCCGATCAAGTTAATGGCTTTTGGGTTATATAAAATGATGCGGTAATTTTCATTAATTTGTAATTTTAACTTTTAACTTTGGCTTTGATCAATCGGGAGTCACTTAGACCGTTTTTGAGCTAAATTCTATATCAGTTTCAGCTTTCACCTTAAAGGCTTGTACGAAGAACTTTGAAGAGGTTGACTGTTGCGAAATTATACGAACCTATAGAGATCATCAGTCGAGTAATTAAATGATTAACTATTCATTACACCGATATGACTCAGGTCAATGAAAGCGTACAACTATCTCTTTGATTGTATAATCAAAAGCATGTATATACATATGTCTAGGTATATACTTACCTATTTACATGAATATCTATGTATAATATGCTTATATATACATTGAACGTGCACGTAGGTATATATATATATAGATCATTGAAGCAAGGTCACATGGGTGCGCGTGAATGTAAGCATGATAACAGAGTGCGTGCTCTCGCATCCATTACACGTCTGCGTTCGGATATCAAACTGAATCCATACAGGGGGATCCTCCTACCGGAATCGAGCTAATATTTAATACGTATAGCTCTGTTTCCAACGAATCCACACGATCCCAAACGCAATTATATTTCATCATTCTCGAATCAGGTTTGTTTCTATATACAAAAAAATTTATACCGATTCGCGTATTTTAAGTATCGCCGCTGTTCACGTCTCGCAGTTCTTTCTATGTATTATAAAACAGAGCTTTCACCAATTATATATACAGATTTTATTCTCCGAAGAAAGTTTTATACTCGCATAACTTTTGATAGAGCAGTGAACAGATTTGGGAAAAACAATTTATTGTAAATCTTGTTATTAATTTGAGCTTAATCGAATCAGAGGGTGAAAAATCTTATGTTCAGATGAGTATCACTTCGTCAAACGATTTTTTTTAAAAGTTTTTTTAGTCTGCACTTCTTACAGTACCGAGCTATTTTTTTTATGAACGTATCAGAAAAATTTGGACAAGAGTTTGGGTAGTGGGTTTAAACTTCGTTGATACTAGCGGCAGGCGATATGTTTTCTCATCTTATTTCAGGGCGAAGATAGCGAATATCCTGATTATTTTATTTATTGCAAAATCTTTGCTCGTAGTGAATATTAAACTTATAATATTAATATATTAGACGAGCGTGATTACTGTAGAAACACAGGTCGTTCAATTATTTGAGAAAATAGTTAGAACTGATCATATGATTCTGAGAATACTCGACTTTCCGACATTTGGATATGATTTTTTGTTTGTAAGAGTAGATGGAACTGAATTTTCGGCCTACATAGTCAGTTCACTGTTAGCGCTCCCTTAAACTCTAAACTCAAACGAGTAGAATAGAATTTTTGGAAATGTGTAAAACCGCTGAAACGGAATAAAAATAGAGCAATAGGGGTAATATATACACGCGGCAAGAATAGTTGGAAATATTTATTAGTAGTAGCCGCACAAACGGCGGATTTTAGGGGTAGATATTTTGAGTGGATAAACAAACGGGCGTGCTGCTGCAGCAGCAACGAGTGATTTTTAAATGAAAATATTTAACTATTAAATACGATTCGCGATCCATATAGCCGTAGCAAGGGTGAATAAATAAATGGCGTGTTTTAATATCTTCAGTATAATACTTTTTCATCATTCCGCATATATAATATATAGGTACGTGTATAGTTTGAGCAGTTTTTCCTAGTTGTCTTTCCTTAGTTTTTCTTTTCCGTATAATTTTTCGTCTGCGGATTCCGTGACACGAAGTACGAGCCAATCAAAGGCTTCGCTGAAGACCTAGATGCATGGTACTAAATGAAATGAAATGAAATAAAATGAAATGAAATGAAAGGAAATGAAATGAAATGAAACGAAACGAAATGAAATGGAATTTGAGCTCGGTGCAATTGGATGTGGAAAAATGTTTCGAGTGCTAACGAACAGCGGCGAGCGAACCTTCTGCTCAAGTATTGCATTGGAGGGATAGAGAAGCCTTTATCATCTAGTTTTAATCCTAAGTTTAGCTTGCAGCACGTCGAAGTAATTTTCGCAAATATTTTCCACGTATATATCTCACGGCTGACATACTAAATTATCATTTTTCCAAACTACTTGTAAGTTTTTATTTTTTATTTTTTTAAGGGTAGAAACAGGGAGGGTTGTATTTCATAAAATCTCTTGATCTATTTCACTATACGTTTAGTTGAAAAACAATCCACATAGGCATCAGTTCTCGGTTTGTTTCTCAACTAGCAATTCTTCACTCTCTTAAACTTCGAAAGTTAAAGAACACAACGTTCCGCGGCGGTGGACGCAACGTTGATTCCTACTACTTGACTATGTTTCAGTAACAACAGTCAATCATGCTCCGCCGTATCCCACGGCCACGTTATACTAGCACGTTTCTGTTCACGTAAAGTTGCATTTAGACTTCTATAGGTCGAACAGCAGCTGAGGGCGAGTCCTAGGTACTTTGTACACTAACTAGTAACAACTCTGACAACTTTCATATATATATATATATAAAATAATTGAAGTTACGTAGAACATTAATACGTAATACCTACCTGTGTACAGTAACGAAACGTCGCATAAACTAATTAATATTTGACTAACTTTAAATGGCAACGATGAAATAAATATAATGTCAAATATTCTCATTGTAAACAATTCGCAGTTTCATGTTAAAATTACATATACTTAGGTATATGAAGATTTTACCAAACGATTTATCACAGATTGTATACCTCATCTTCATTGATGCAAAAAAAAAAAAAAAAAAAAAAAAAAAATATAGAAGAGAAGAGGATAATATATAGTTTATCATTTTTATTTTATTTTTTCCTTTACTACCTCTTCCCTATTCTGAATATGGAATGAAAAACGTGCCATATGTCAGGAAAGTAAGAAAAATGAATAAATAAAATATAGGTATTATACATATATAGGTATAGCGGTGTATAGTTTAGGTGTGTTATGGGATGTTATTAAATTATTATGCCACAACATAAGTATACGCCTAGGTGGTTCGCATGTCTTAGGTACTGTACCTAGGTATCCGCGGAATATAATAATGTATTGCGCTTATACTTTATATATATATATATATAGATATATGCGTATCTGTCTACTATGTAGACATTATACATATCGCTTGGCTGTGCCAGAGCCGATATTCCGAGGGGATTTTACGTTGCTTTTGCTTGAAATTGCTGACTTATGAACAGACTTTGCATAACGTGAATCTTTGCGATATTTTAAGGACCACCCCGCACTCGTGAATAAGGTAAAAGGCGTTATTTTGTCCACGAGCACGAGCTTTTTGTACGAGAAAAGAGCACAAGTGCGAATTCTGGGTTTGTTATTTATTTAGATTATGCGGAAAAGTAGGCAGTTCTCTAGCTCCAGAAATGTTTCATTCCATTTGCTATACGCCAGAAACTTCCTCGCTCTTCAATATCACCAGCTCCTTGTTCAGCTAGATCTAACCCAATCCCAAATCGGCAGACAATTAATTTTCAAATTATTACAAAATACATTTTTTTTTTTCGGTACAAGATTAAATTGTTGTATCATCTTATGAAATTTAGAATATAGGTATAGTAGTTTGCCAAATTTGTCGATGGAACAATTTTTAACCCGATTCTCTAGAGGTCGATGGGGTGTGTGAATTTTGCAGATGTCTGAGTAGGTACTTGGAAACACTTAAGTCAAGAAATATACGCCATCCTTGCAGACCTCCATCCATATAAAGTGGATCATATTAAGTCGACTTGTTAAGACTCCGATTCCAATATACGAATCTATGATAGGTACCCAATAATTTCGAGCTCGTTTCACACCTACATATCACGTCTGCTCAATATTCAGGAACGACCACATGCAGCTGAACGTTTAAGTGTTTGGCATATCTCCATGTAATTATTACGCCTACTTATGACATGAATAAAATTGAAGATTGTCTTGTATAGGTGGTTTCATCATTATATATGTATATACTTACTTTAGTTTCTAAGATGATCCACACATGTATTGCAAGATGTAAGAACGGCTGTATAGGGTATAAAATGAAATCTGCTTAAATAGGGAGTTAAGCTCGAAGCGAAATCGACTGTTATATAAGCGCGGCTGGTAACTAATGCAAGCAATAACGTCGGTTTAAGCATAACCTAATGACTGTAACTATAACTGGGATTAGCCGTTAACTTGGCAGTAAACGTTTCCCCAGGGACTCTGCGTTGGCTATACCCTTCTGCCCCCCACCAACACATATCGGGCACGTTTATATGGTAAGGGTATATACATATATATATATATGTGTATATATACTATATTAGGTATGCTTCGGTAGGAGCCTAGATATGCAGGATAATGTATAGTTGTATGCATATTAGAGTTATATAATATGCATATCTATATTCTATGTATGTACATAGTCAATGTACTGCATCTATATATATTCATATATAATATGGGTTAGATAAGTCTGTAAAGGTGAGGCGTTGAGCTGCAGGTGTAGGAGAGTTGGGAGTGTACAATAATCACTGCAAGTATAGTAGGACTTGGAATTGCTAACTAAACGTGGCGACGATATTTCAGAAATTATTGCGTGTTTAACGATACAGTGCAATCTCGCAAGCCCATCGCTTTCCCAAATCGTTTTACCTCGAGGAAGTCTACACCGCCGTCTCTTCGTACATTTCAATTCGTTCCTTTAGCTGCAGACGTACCGTGATTCAGTGGAAAAATTCAGTGAAGTGGAAACCGACACGAGAATAGATTCGGTCATCGAGATGTTGGCAAAAAAAAAAAAAAAAAAAAAAAAAAAAACAAACGATGTATTGTGTATTTAAACCCTTGAGAAAACAAAAACTTGGGAGAAAGAGAGACGGGGAATGTAGATACCTCCTCGAACCGCGTCTCTCCTTCTTCTTCTTCTTCGCAAAGAGAAAACGCCAGCTCAGCAGACTATGCAGGATCCGCCGTACCTATACGTACTTTTTCTCCTTTTTTTTTCTGCTGCTTCTTCTTCTTTCGTTTTATTGTTTTCATTTTTTGTTATACAATAGAAAAAGGGATTACGTATACGTAAGTATAAGAAGACACGTGTGTATTGTGTGAATCTATCACGTGCACAGCACGATACGCAGATGCGCTTGCATACATACATATATTAGAATAGGTGGAAAGTATAGGTACTGACGATGTAACAAGTTTCTATGACTGTGCTTATCCCGCGTGAATGATATAACGACATTAGTTGCATAACGAAATTCGCGGTTACTGCATATACCCACTGCATCGACGGGTTACGTGATGTACCCTAACTTATATCCATATATGCGTTTTGTCAAGGCTTCGGAGTCTATTTGACTTTGGCCATTGCAACTCTAATGGAGAATTGCACTCAGCCAAGTAATTAGGCGAGAAGGAATTGGCATAATCCACTACCAAGGACGAACCTCAACCTGACGACTGATCCCACAACAAAGTCGTCAGCCGCGACCAGCTCACCCTTTATACCACCCCGTTTCACCACCAAGCCACTTCGCCACTGCGCTGCGCCGCCCACTCGACAGTAATATAGCCACGTTCATAGGTTATATATTATGCATGTAGGTGAGGCGACGCGCTTCGTATTCATATCTCGCAGTCTAGCTGTATGACGTCATAAACTAGGTAATCCACTCCTACCCTTGTACTCCGCTTCAGACCCTCGACCATTTCCTCTGCAGTCCTTACATTTTTCTCGAAGACTTATCTAATTGTATTTACACGACTGGCTCTATTCCTATGGTTATCCTTTTTTCGGACTACATAGAATATTATAATTATATATGCGAAATGAAAGAACCCTCCTTATAATATTACGTGACCGATTTTTTTTTTTTTGCATGAATAGTTTTGAAATGGAATCGTTTTATATTCGAATAGCCAAAAGGTATTAGTATATACCAATGCCTCGTGTGACGTTGGTTGTTTGATCTACGTTGCTGTGTGGGCATGTATAGGTATATATGTATGACGTTTGCATTTTTAAACCAGATTCGAGATAAGGGCTGTTATCGGCAAGCCAACGAACAGATATGGCCTCGAGAAATTGGCTTGCATAAATTGGACCGGTTGCGGATGATAAAGACGAGAGTTAATATTTGTTGAAAAGTTTCTATATATATATACCGTAGGTTTCGGGAATGAATAAATATTTATACCCAATAAACCATAACGTAGAAAAAATAGGGCTGATGTCCGGCCGAAACACGTATATTAAACGTGATTACGTTTAACATACGTGTTTCGGCCGGACATCAGCCCTATTTTTTCTACGTTATGGTTTATTGGGTAAAGCTTTAATGAGAATAGAAATATTATCGGTTATACTATACGTATAGCACTCATCACTCATAACGCAGTACTTCATTTATGCGGAATAATTCGGTCCTATAAATACTCATATATATATATATATATATGCCACTGAATAAACTGGTCATGTCCCTCGAGTCTAGTCGCGACATGACATATGTGTATAATATGAATTCAAATTGAAAGGGTTGATATCCCGAGTATATGGGTGCGCAGGAGAAATAGCGGAAATTTACGTCGACCACAACAGCCGGTTCCGTTTAACTTATACCACTCGCCCTTCCTTTTTATCAGCTTCGAAAAGAACCCTGACAACGACAAGTCTCAGCCGCGACTGTAAGCTGGACCCCCACCAGAATTCTCCCTGGTAGGGGAAAGATTAAGCTCCGTAAAAGCGCAAGCCCCACAATACCGCGCGAAACCATCATGTGCCCTTTTGTGTACGTATGCGATTTATACGTTTATATACGTGTAAACCCTTGGTAGCACGTTACAGGTTAGACATTACTGCACGTGTATAGCTGTGTACCCACTTATGAACACGCGAGTATTCTATGTCGAGGATATTGTACACAACGAAAGGGGCCCGCGAAATATACACAACCCTTGAATGAGCCCGAGTGAAAATGCTTGACGGGGTGTAAATTATAAAGGCAAGGCAAGGCTTACGCGACACACGCGTGCTGTAGGTACTGTCTCGTTCTATGTATTCACTGTATAGGGTGTCTTCAGGACAGGTTAAAAGAGAAGTGCTGATTCTGCTGATAGGACAAGGGTAGGTCCAGGTTGTCCTTTGCGTCTCGAACCCCGATTTACATCCCCCTCTGATGTTACTGACTCGAAAGCTCGGGAACCTCTCCGCCCAATCGTTCAGGGACACTTTACCCCTTCTCTTACATCTGAGAGTATATAAGGGAGGGGGGATGGAGATGGGTAAATCTTGCGACACCTTAGAAATGGTCGTGCAAACGGTTTGCTGTATAAGCGCGCAACCCCCCCGTATAAAGCTAAAGTTCGAGACCTGAGATTATTAGCAACGGTGGTGAAATTTTTGAGCCGGGTAACGATGACGCAGCCACTTAGTTACAGGTAACGGCTGGGTTTAATCTCCGACGACGGGATGCGGCTCATTAGACGCGATTAGTCTGCCTGCCACCCCTTCTCGCCTCCCTTCTCAATATACCTCTCACTCTACGTCTACACTTACGCGCCATCAGGGTTCAAGTGCCGTGCTCTACGATCGCGGCTGGCAGACACGTCAGCAACTTTCTGACAATGAATGCGCTTTTAATAAATTTTCAACCCACTCGAGGTCGCAGGGATTTTTGCCAATTTTTACAATTTCGCGACGCCAGAACGAAGGGGGTGAACTTCCTCGATGTATTGTATTATGCATGATTCCCAACCCAGGTTATAAGGAATTTTAGAACGCTCTACTGCAATACTGCCTTGTATATTTCACTCGAAGATTGCAATTCTAGGACATTACTTTACACAATATCCTCAGGGGTAGAAAAAAAGCCTCAAAAGTTTTCGGAAGACGTTGGCAAACTTTTTCTCCGATGATTTCTTGGACCCCGAGAATTTTGTATCATCGGTTCGTGCTTCACAACTTTCATATTACCACGGGGTATTCCATAAGTAGGTAGCTGGTACAGCTGCAGTTCAATCGAAAGATCTGGACTCTGAAATAGCATCGTTGCAGAAAGGACGCACCTGATAAGCAGAGCTCATTTATAAAAGTCGCATTTTCTTAACGAGATATTCATCGCATTGACACCCTTTTAATCGAAACGTTGGGTGATCGAGAACCCAGAGTAAAAGTTTAACTGGAATTCATCGCCTATCTTGTGAGTATTTTAAATCCCTGAAGTAGAGGGATAGAATCCTATAAAGAATGGCGAATAGCATCACGTGAAGACATGTCTTTGTGGATCAAACCTTCTAAGAGAAATCCTGCCGAGACTAAGCAGAATGTTTCCGTGGAACGCCTTGTGTACGGAAACATTGAACGCGACAAACTTTGAAGAACAATCTCAGCGATAGCTCCAAGTTAATTAGTTTAAGATTTTCAAATGCAAGACTAGCGATGATCAGGTAGTGGAATTCTAATTCACAGAGACTCCTTTATGGTGCAAAAGTAGTGTATGAAAGTTTAGCACGACGGAAAACTTATACAGTCTATCGCTGAGTAAAAAACGATGGTTCAAAAGCGTTTTGGTTAATCTATCAGGAGGAGCTTTTCGAGCCTTCTGCAGCCATACTTCGCGTTAGCTTCGACACGACGCTGGAGACTGAGTTTGAGTTTGAAAAAGCGAAGGGTATGGCGTGTGCCACGCGACGTTCTCGAGGCGCGTATGCGAAATGCCCATCGTTTGTTTCATGTCGTACCCCGTTTGTCGGTTGTCGGTTGTCGCCTGTCGTTCCTTCTTCGCGTAGTTACGTTGCGAACTCGAGAGTGCATGTGCCAGACTTATTTGCTGCCAGTGTAACATTCGAGGGTTTCCTGCACAAAAAGGGAAACGGAAATTTCGCAGGCATTAGGTGAGTCGGAAGTACGTGCAGCGGTATGCGAGCGCGGTTTTGCTCTAGTCGATTCTCTGCACTAGTCAACATTTACCTGTGTGAAATGGTGTAACCAGTTTTGCAGTTTCACACGAAAATTAACTTCATTTTAGATGTTCTTGTTTCGGAACGTCAGAGTTTGATTTGTAATTACTGGAATTGGTCGAAACCCCAAACGCCTATAGTTTTACATAATAACTTCGGAATTGTTTCCTGCCGAAACAGATACGCCTCATCCCTTTCGCTATAGTTTTTTTACTTATTCGAGCAATTTCTGAAGATTTGTTGAACGGACGCCAGACGCGCCACAATCAGATTTCGTTTGTTTTATCGAATCTTTTTTTGGACGGTTTTATCGACTAAACGTATGATGGAAGCGTTGGCAACGCCTCTGGAGTCGGTGACGTTGATCGGGACCTGTAAATTTATCGTTTCTAGTAGAACAAGCTCTTAGTTTTATCGGGTGAACGGGTCGTGAAAGATTCTAAGGTCAGAAGCAAGCAACGAAACAGACACGACGAGTCCGATAATACCAATTTTTTATCCACCCAGAGGGTCTATTATCTCGGAACAGATCACGAGTTAACGACCGCTTAATGAAATTTTCGTTGTGATTTTACGAGGAAAGTTCGCCGAAGTAGAATGGAAAAGATTCCGGATTTTCTTCCGCCTCGTCACCGCCACCCGCATGCGAACCAATACAAATGGTAACCCCGCTGTTCCTCACATCTAGTTGAACCAGTAATAGCAAAGTCGGTGCTAAGTGAAAGCTGAAACAAAATTCACTGTGGTCGTAAATTTTCATTTATCAATATAGTGAAAATTTCATCCGTCTGCAGTTATCGGAAATTTTTCAATAATTGACTCAGTTTAATCTTCATAGAGCAGCAGGTTCAGTTACAGACCGAGTTCACTGGCTCGGATGGAGTCTAGGCTAATTGAAAGCCTTTATCAGAATTTCTGATGGGTCCGAGACAATCCCAGCGAAAAAGCTTCGTTAATCCTATGACACAAGATGCCCGTGGCGTTGGGGTCAGCGAGTCAGAACTCGAGGATACGTCCTGACCTACAGGCGGTGACCAATCTTTTATTAAATCTCACCCCGTGCTGGCCCTTGCCACTAGCAGTCCGCTCGTCGGTCCGTTGATCTTTCCTTTCCTACCCTTGCTTCAACCTACCCCATTAAACCGAGTTCTGGCTCCCCGAGGACTGGTTTCTATTCCCTTTATTGATGAACGCTTAACGACGCGCTGGCACGTCAATTGCTGATCGCCACTGCCCCTGAGATGCATTTGTCAATGACCGTTAACTTTAGGGTTTGCAATTACTTTTGCGGGATAGATTGATATTAAGTGTCAAGAATCGTATAGGCTTCGTATTATTTCAAATGTCGAGGTTTCAACGTTGTGTAAACGTATGAATATGGATACGGAAGGTTGAAGAGAACGAGCCAAGCAATTGATCCTCGTTGAATGAAATTATACTAATTAATGCTGCTATACCCCAGGTATAGGAGTTGCGGGCGGACTCCGAATTCTCAGGAGCTAAACTTTTCTCTAACTACGAGAAAATACTATTTCCAGAGTATAGGTTTCGAAAAACGTGATAATCCAGGCCCGTTTACTGTTCGTAGCACTTTAGTCTCACGATTTTACGACCAATCACATTTTACAGTTCTTGGTGCTGGGCACCATCCGAGAATCGCGGAATCTCTCGCTCGGCTTTTTTACTTCCCTTTCCTTATTCTATTTTTTATTTCTCCACGTCCTATATATACTATATAGGCACGTATACACTTATTTTTATTACCTGTGCATAAAATACCCTGATTTCTAGGTGGTCTCTTGGATTGTAAAATCAAATGAAATGCACTACTTCGGTTTCATCACCGCACTTATTCCTATCACTGATTCCTCTTGATTAAAGCATCCAATTATTTTTCATCATCATATATATTTCGTCCATTGTTTGGATCTGTTTTTCATCATCTGCAAAGTGATACGAAATTTTCATTTGTCAGTGAAGGGTAGGTATGCAGCCTTGTTTCAACTCAATCTGTTCACCCAAGGGACCGACGCTACGTTCCCAGGTATGCAATAAGGAATATTTTCCCTCTCACTCTGACCAAGTCAGAGTCGTAACCCCGTAACGAAGAGTTCCGCCCCTATACCTACCCTGCTAAAATTTGGAAGGCCGTTGTTTTATCCGTTATCCGATGCGTCACGTAGATAGAAGAAAAGGTCCTTTCACCTCTAAAATCGGACCCGACCAAACGAACCCAGACGTAGTCGTCGAACGGTTTGCACTCGGCACTCCCGAGTGCGCGGTCTACCTGACCTGCCTCTTGGGGAAGGAAATCCGAGTCTTCAATTCCTTCTCGATGAAGGAGGAAGGTCGAAAAGGTGAGTTGGGTCGAGAGGATGAGAGGGTCGGATTGTTTTCGGGTTGCGCGTGGCAAACAGAAATAAGACTGACCAAGTATTAGGCCTAGATTGTTCGGTGACCTGCGAAGATCGGCAAATCTGGCATCGCAATTAAACACGCGATTCCAGACACGCATCGGCGATGATTGGGAGTTTCTAATCAAAATTACACTTACTTGGTGAAAAACGGATTAGTTCGCTTGAAAAAGTTGTTTTTTTTTCATGAGTTGATTCGTTTTTTAACAACACGGAATCTTACGGGAGAAGAAGTCACTCTCTAAATTTTTTGGAGTGAAAAATTCACTACTTTTTTTTTTGGACTGGTGCTGTTTTCAATCCAAGGAAGTGAAAATTCACTCTTTTTTCTTGGAGTGGTGCAATTTTCACTCCAGCTGCAGCTGGCCATTTAATACGAAAAAGGTTACCATACTTTTTATACGAAAGACGAACTGCGGGAGATCGATGAACATGACAATAGATGAATTAAGAAATCTGGCTGGTGATCTCTGCGCACAAGGTAAAATATGGATTTCTTTACGGCCTAATAATAACCGGAAGACTCGAATCCACGCAGGAGAATAGATACTTATACAGGCATATTTTCAGGATTAAAAGGTAAAGTTCAAACTTTAAATTAACAGAAGTTCACGGAGGAGTTTCGCCGCTCTCTAGCCTCATATTTTATACCTCCTACAAAAATTGCGTGGAAATGGCATTCTCCTATACAATCAAACTACTCAATTTTCTACTCTACATGTATTTATTTATTCCTTTCAATCGTTGTACCTATACGTAAAAGCCTAATCCATAACAATTTGGCGATGAAAGCCTTATAGGAGATAATAAACCACGAAGGTACCTGCCTACCTAACTACCTACCTACCTACATTCATACATACATAGATAATAAAGTGTACGCACGAACTAACCCAGAATCATAAACTCGATACTATCTCGTCTCCTCGTAATGAAGCTTAAGATTAACCATGAGAGAAGATCAGAAGAGGGGACGAAGGGTGGCTATGTGGCGAAGTATAGACGCCACCCCATGTCACCAAGTCTCATGCCCATGCCCATACCCATAGCCATAGCCATGGCACACGCAACGTGCGTGAGTTAAGTGCGTCGACGAGGATCTCAGTCTAATTATGACGACGTAATGAACTATGGTTCGTCGGATGTAACTCGCGTGATATAGGTAGCGCAGCCACTTTGCATGGAGGTTTATACCGGGAGTTTTGGGAGGGAATATATTAGATAAGTTCTGCTCTGTGGTGTGGTAGCGACTAGCGACTGCCTTCACTCGAGGACCAAGGACGACCTGAGACAAGACGAAGGGGTTGCGCTACCCTTGTCAAGGGTTTTCTTTGCGCCACCCTTTGCTGGGACTCAAAGCACTGTCTTTTAGGTGTAAAAGGCAAGTCCTTATACCGAGGATACCGGGATTTTGTTCAAGCTTCAATACTTGATAAAGAAAATTGAAGACATTGTTCAAATAGAAGTATGTGTTGGAGGCTGTTTCGATACAAGTATAGAAAGGGATGTGTGTCTGTTTTTTTTATACAATTTTTATGGGTGAGGAAGGCTAGCTTTGAATCTGATGAACAAAGGGTATGTACACTTTCTAGTTGATGAAAGTATCCGAAGAATGTTTACGGAACGAGTGGAGTGAGAGAAGGGTTTGAAATAAACTAGTTGAATTACAGTTTTTGCTTTAATTTCAGTAAGCGTTATCCCGTCTCTAGGTAACGAATAGGCGCCACAATGCCCTAGCGGTTTCGTTTACGAGGAAAATGAATTAGAAACAAACGACTCTTTCGCTCTACCTTCGAGCCAAAACAGCACGGAACGCAACGTCCATTAACCTAATATATAACGCGTCGAATTAAATTTAATCTACATTTTCCTCGGTCTGAGTTGGATATGTAACGGGCTGAAGACCATTAGTGTAACAGATAATAATCCTTAGATATACGTATAGGTATACAGAGAAGTTCTACAGTCTAACTAACCGAGTGGCGGTGGTTTTGCTTGGCTCTACTACAGGAAGCATCGTGAAAGGTGTTTATAAAGCCTCTTTGATCCCTGAATTTTGCTATTCCATGGAGAGATACCATCTTTTATAATATCTGAAACGATATAGTGATGTGGTCGTTCAAAATGAATGATGATTATAAAAAACGAATGAATGCGAAAGAAGTATAAAACAGCATTTTATTCATCAGCCAGAAAACATCATTATTATCATTTTGAAAACGTTTGCTGTTTTCTAATATATTTCTACAAGGCTATAAACTCAGCACATTTCATTCTTTGAAATGAACGCTATATCAGAGTATTCACACTCAAGTGTCCAAGGCTAATTGTGGCTTGGAAATGTGCCGTCGTGTTGTCCATTAGCAAATGTGTTTCCCAACCAGCATTGCGTCTCAAACGGATTTCTGCTCCTCGAATATTCGCTGTTGGACCCGTCCACGCATTTACATAAACATACATATACCATAGCACAATTCTGGGTGTTAATATTAATTAAATGTCCATAGATCGTGAAACTGGATCCATATATTAAACCGAAGGATGAAAATTTACCTTTTAAAGTGTTCATATAGGTATCCTTGGGAATAATACCCTTCTGATCACTGGTACGCCATGAAGAAATATTCTATCGATTCCGTTTCTTCACAGTTGATTACTAGTATCTTGAGACATGATCCAAAAACGATGTTAAATTTGATGGACTTCGTCTTACACAGATTGATTCCACCGAAGAAAACGTGGTCTTCGTTGGATACAGCTCGTATAGGGGCCGTCCATAAATGACGTCACCACTCAAGGGCGGGGGGGGGGGGGGGGGGGGGGGGGGGCACCGAAAATGTGACATGTTGTGACATAGGGAGGGGAGGGGGACATCCAAATGTGATGTCACATTTCGAAATTTCGAATTTTCACACAATATGTGCAGAAAGATTATTTGGAATATCAATATTAGGGCTAATCATTTTGGGGTCATATTTTTTGATTTGCCCTCGCACCCCTCAAAATGTGAGTGTATGAGGTCAGTATTACTACCTATCAATGATAACTAAGGTGCGATTTTTTTGGCGTGGCCCATTGCAAAAGTATTTTTCCCATTTAAATAACACGGGAAATGTTTTTTTATTTTATTTGGAATTTTATTTCGTTCTAACGAATCATCGTGTTGTAAAAATCAACACATATTCTTGTACGAAATTGCACGATCTCCAAAAAAGGTCTGATACGATTTTTCGCTAGGTCGAAAAAAAAGTCGTCATATACCGTTTGAGGTTGAACTTTAACCTTCAATAACTTTCAAACGAGCGGACTTAGCGAAAAATCATATCAGACCTTTTTTGGAGATCGTTTAATTTCCTATCGTGTATATGCGAAGTCTAACCGGTTAGCGTTGCGCACGGAAAGTCTGCGCAGTTTGCGACACGGAGTGGGGCCCCTCTTCTCGTCAAATAGCTGAAGCAGCCCGGTCCCAAGTCGGTAAAATAAGTGAGGTTCTAGTGTACTACTTTTCGATATAAGAGCGCAAAAGCAGCAAAGCGCGTACGAGTGTGAAGGCCCGAACGAGTCCGAAGGCGAGCAGAAGGCGAGCCGAAGGTAGCGAGTGAGGCGCCTTCACACAAGTATAAGCGATTGCTGCCTTGGGCTCGTGTATCGAACACTATTTTTCTCGACACATGCAACGCAAGGTCCTCGTCTGTGTGCCGTCTGCGGGCACCCAAGCGGGCTTTGGCGCACCGGTGTGCAAAAGTCTGCTTTGGGTGCGCGTAAACGGTGCGCAAAAGAGGACTTTGGGTGCATGCGTTAAGAAAAAGGATTTTTTGAAATAATGAAAAGTTTCAATGTTTTTTCCTTCATCCTTAAAGGGGGGGTAGATGGAAGCTTTGTGACGTCACCTCTGTGGAGGGGGGGGGGGGGGGGGGGGGGGTCAAAAAGGTGAAATTCATGGTGACGTCATTTATGGACGGCCCCATAGTTAATTGTAAATTTTTCAAATTTGGACGGAATGTTTCGCATTGATGGAGCTCCGGAGCAAACCAATATAGTGTTGGACAAATTTGATATTTATATACGAAAATCAATGAGTTTAAGACATTTTTATGTAAAAGTTGAGACACGAGGTTTGTTATACGTTATAGTCGCAACTATATAGAAGAATCATGCTTCAGTAGAATGTTTCTTAGAAGCGTATACCAGTGATTAGAAAAAGATGATATGTATATGGTAAGGTATACTTATACACCTATTTAACAACGCGAATATTGTTCACGTTTTTATTTCCACTATGCAAAGAGACGCAGAAGAAGCATAGCGATATGAACTTTGAACACTATATGTCTTCTGCAAACTGCATTTAAGACGAGTGTAAATTCGCGGTATATAGCTATATCTACGTATACATATCTAGGTGAATGTATAAATAGGTATATATATATAGAGCGGTTATATCAGCAGTATATGTACATGCAGGTATATTATGCGTCATGCTAGAACCTCGTCGCGTTCGAGTGCATACCAAAGTAGCCTATTAAAAGTGAGCCGCGCGAAGGTGCCGGGGGCGTAAAAGTACGGAATATATATACGCCATAGTCGCAAAGCAGCTTCACGAAGGAAGCCGAAAGGTAGAGGAGAAGTTTGAAGGTAGACTAGCTAGGGGCTAGTAGGTGTGCGGGAGGTTGAGAAGCGGGGGGTAGGTAGGTAGGTAGGTAGGTGGTTGGGTACAATTTAGAGCACTCCTGTGCGCCTTGTTAAGTCACCGTGGGGTTACGAGGAGCTGAAGCCACTTTTGAGTGTACCAGTTAGTTTGTTAGTGAGTTTAGTTACCCGCTGAATAAGGTTAAGGGTTTTTAAAACTTCTCACACTACCAGTATTTTCAAGTGCATTAATCTACGGGGTAAACTTCTTACGTGTTACTACCCCACTCTGTTTCATTTTCACTTATATTACACTTAATTTTCGGACTCCACGTTCAGCCACGTTCTACTTACTCTTCCGTCTTTTCGTCTTTCGTTTCATCGGGTAGATAATTCCTATCGACTAAACCAACCGAGGTAACCCAAGATTCGACGCCCCTGCTCGATTAAGCTTTTGCCGAAAGGTCGCGGGCGTGATAAGCCCGTCGGGTTTTCGTGCGTTTCGCATGATATATTGCTCTTTGACCCTCTCTTTCTGTTTCGACTAAGGATTCGTGTAAAACAAACAGAAGTGCCCGGTGCGTGGACGACGTTAATCGGCTCAGCCCCATCGAGCACGCGACTAATAATTACCTTCAGTAATCAAGGTTCCTAGTCGAGCAGAAGGAGGAGGAAGAACAAGAGGAAGAGAAGGATTGTGGGAGTCATCCACTGCAGAGCGCAATCTATTTCGGATTCGAAACAGTTCTTTGAGTCGTTCTTTGCGCTATCATGTTTCACACTTCACGCTCAATACGTCTTTGTCAGGTGATATTAGTCTGTGACGTCACTCAGGACTCTTCTCTTCTTCCAGAGGAGTTACGAAAGGCTGAGTGCCCAAGCGAAAGACGTTACGTTAAATACATCTGAAAGCAGACAAAGGTCGATCTTCTTACTAAAGCAAAAAGCACCTACAACGGTGAGGGTGTAGGTTCAGGACAGAGGGATAATATTAACCCCTTAAAGATAATATTTAATGGTATTATATATGGAGAAATCATTTTCGGATATTTGAATAGGTCTAAGCCATCCACCCTGCAATTTGAATATTAACGGGTGTATGTCAATTAGTTATCGAGCAAACGACCCTTGCGAAACTAATTATATATATATAATATACATTGATTTGAAAGATTGATTGAAAAAATAAGTATTCAAGAAATATCTTGATATAATACCAAATTGGTCAATAATTTGACATTTTTCTCGAACTCGTATTGCAATTGGATTTTTACCGAATGTGATGCTTTAATCATGTGAATTTTACGGCTTGAAAGCTTCACAAGTAACATTTATCACGAATGTATTACGGTGAAAAATTGATGTCGCACGTCCAGGTTCGAAATGATTCAATTACTTTATGGAAACACGTTGGAAACATTTGGAATTTGAAAATTATTGTCCAATCCTTGTGAAGAATTGATTACGGAAAGACAAACTATCCTTCTTGATTCGATACAATTTAAGTTATCGATTAGTCGTTATTTGGTGTTTTCAACTGCTGAAAACTTGGGGTAATAGTTTAAAGCAATGCCGCCACGGTTTAGAACTTTCCTTTATCTATTAACGGAAAGTTTGACCCGCAAAAAAAAACTCACTGAAATAATTGCTCCCGGACACGGAATGAGGTGGAGATGAAGGCGGAATGGAGTTAGAGGACCGATGGCCTCTCCCAGCTTTTTTTCCTCCTTCATAACCGAGTCACTTGGTTCTCCCTTTTCAAACGGCTTGCCTAAGATGTTACGTCGCATGTTTGTCCTCTCTTTTACCTCCAGCTTCATTATGCTGAAGCTGGTTAAACCTCTATGGTATTACACGGTTTTTGGTTCTGGCTTCTAATCGGGCGTTGAAATGATGATTCCTTCAGATTGTCGAAAGCTGGACAAAATTACTGAAACATCTTCCTCCATGAGTAACATCGATTCAAGGTGTAGGTAAGTCGGATGTGACGAACTGTTACAGATTCAATAAATTTTATTCTAACAAAAAGCTCATCGACTCTTCTATGAACAATAATTACATGTAGATATATCAACGGGATTGACTTGTCTATGGAACATGCAAAGTTTGTGAGTGGTGTAAGACAGAGTTTTTTCTGTCGTTTGGTCGGTTCGTGTCTTGGAAAAAAAAAAAAAAAAAAAAAAGAAAGATAAAAAAAAAACTATAGGGCCTGCCATCGGCTGAGGTCAGTTCACCTGGAGCGTGAAACCGCGAGCTTATATACTGCGCGGTTGAAGAGGACTTTGATATATTGTCACGCGATGGGATACCTCATACTGGGACAAGATCGGTGACCCTCGGCTTCTTCGGGAATCGTTCTCACAGTAGAACGAGTCTTGTTCCTTCGGGATGCAAGGCTTGAATTAAATTGGTCAAAAACTCATTTCTACCCGTAGGCTGAGTAATATATGCTGGCCAGATTTAGGTTCGAAATTGGATTGGCCTGTAGGATGAAATAAAATGATTTACCACAGTGATACAGATCTGGTACGCACTTTGAATTTACGTTGACGTTTAGGGGGTGACATGGTTTAAAGTTTTTTTTTATCCCCCATCCCCCATCTTCCCTTCTCTTATGTCTTACCTTTTTCGTTCGACAGTCTAGAAAAGTTTTGCACTCTTGAGGATCGGTGGTACTCAACTCAGAGGTGCAACTTTATTCACCCTTGACGGTCAAGATCGTGAGATAAAGTTTGGGAAGAGCAAACACATTTTCTGGCTAAGTCGTTGCCTGACAGGTTTAAATTTTCAGATCCGAAGCAGCGGTATTTTTCAATGACTTTCTACCCAAGAGAATTGAATTGAAAATTGTCGGAAAAAGGCCAGAACTTTTCTGTCTCTATCCGTCTCTTCGCAATACACGATTTGGTCTTCTTTCGTAACTTCACCACTCCGGCTACTTGTTTCATTTAGGATTTACAAAACGAAGATCGAATACCTCTCTATCAGGCGCTGAAGTGCGGCGTCGAATTTCATTCAGCCATGAGAAATCGTCGTCAGTCAAGGGGAAACTGCAGGGACGTCGCGTCGCTCAACTAGTACAAAGTGCATCATTATCGGTACTACAGCAGACGAAAGTACATTGTAGTAGATTCCACCCCCATAGCATACGGATGTTTGATGTTTCTCTCGTACTTCTACGTCATGACTGCACACATCTCTCTCATCAGTTCATACGCAAGCTCCGATTAACTTCAGAGGCCATTATCGAAGAGGAGATGATTTTATAGAGTGCGACTTCGCTCATTAAAAGCGATTAGCATCGGCAGCAGCAAGCAGCGAGGATCGGCGAAGCACCTCTATACAGTTCCCACCGTTTTCTACTTTGCAGACAGCGGAGTGTACCCTTCTTCCTTTTTCTCTTTTTGTCTACCGTGTCTCTCTCATTCTCACGGTTCTATAGTACCCGGAGCTTGAACGTAGCTTGAGTATTTGAAAAATCCGAAGATTTCAGCCGTGCTTTCACGATCAGTGTGTTCTTTGCTCTGCTGGCTTACGTGATTGTCTTTTTTCCCTTCTTTCCCTACTTTTCTTCAGAAGTAAAGGTGTCGTAAAGGTAAAAGCTGTTATCTTTGTAGCCAGAAGACAAATAGAGAAATCCACCAAGGCAGATATGCTTTGAGAACTTGTAGTGAGCAGGGGTATAACACCAGCTGTGTCTATCTTTGTCAGTGTACGTGCGCATGTGCATCATAATATACACCATCAGTGTATAATGCAGTGTATATACATATATATAATATATATACGTGTGTATGTCTACAATATCCACCGAAATGCATACCGTAGCTAGTGCACCCGGGAAGGAACATTCCGAACATAGTATTACCGAGAAATATTCAGCGCAACGGTGTCGACTGGCGATTTGAGTTACCCAGCTCGGCTGTATCCTCGTAGAAATACGTGCTTTACTATAGTATACCGGATATTTAAAGTACGAGCTTGCATGTTACGTACGGATCATGTGAATAGGAACCCGTGAATCTCTTCTGACGTAAACCACAATTGATAAGCTCATTGATGGATCAGTGTTGCGGATGAACATCTCTCACGGTTGTGTTTCGTATGATGATGATATCAGGGGAAATACTTACCTTTGTCAGAGATATGCATGACCGGTGAATTGTTATGATCGATTAATTGATTGTAATAGAATGAGATTAAAGGTGTATTTGATGAAGGAATTCTTGGCTAAAGTTCCGCGCGAGTGACGGTGCCATTATTTGCCAATTGTAAAGAACACATCTTCACATCTTCACTTCTTTTTTCTTTGTATTCATTGGAGAGCTCTGAATGACGACAAGAAGGAGCCAGTGGTCTCTTTAGCCCGGATCTCTAGCGCCTTTCAACGGTAAATGAGGGAAGAGTGTTGCAGCCCCTCTTTGTCGAGTCTCGGATTTCTCGCCCTGTATACCTCCGCCCAACCTACCCTGCTGCCTTTGCGGTTCAACAGTTTACCCAGGCAATGGCGGATTATGAAAGAACTGAATAAAGTTTGTTACGTGTAATTGCCAACGTCGAAGTTTAATGGAAGGTAATCAGAGGATTTGTCGCAATTAAAAATTTTACTTTGCAAAACGAAGAAGCTAAGATTCCGTAATTAGCGAATTTTCGATCGTCATTTGATTTAACTCAACCCAGTTTTTATTATGCCTGGAGCAGAATTCTTTTTTCGGCGAAGGTTGTATTCGGTCTCTCGGTGATGTTCACTGCCGATCAAGCGGAAGAAAATATATATATCTGGAAGCTTACTTTGTCTGTTATTCAATTTGAATTTTTCGACTGAAGCGTAAACGGATTTTTTCCGTTTAATGCTTTTGAAGCTTAACGATTTATTGTAAACCTCTGTCAAGCGAGAGACGGGCAAAGAATGTTTTCAAACAAGAAACGGTAACAGCTGTGAACTGTTCAAGTCCCGCCCCGTTGCTGCAGCAACGAGCTAATTCCACTTTTCGCAACTTAAGAAAAATAACAGAAGTAGCTTATTCCTACCTGCCTTTGTAGGAGGAAAATTTTAAGGCGTTGTTTATTCATAAAAATCAATAAACTCTGCAAAATGTTACGATTCATTCTTAGCGCGGTTTAACTCAACGCATTATCACCTTATATTATATAATTATCATCGCAATTTCTTATAGTACGAACTTGAACCACACCGAAAGTTTCTTGAATTGGTATTTTTCGACCCTCAGGAACATAAATGACCTCCGAAGGATAGCCACGGTGATCAACACAGTCGAGCGCAATTCCCGTTATAATAATCGAGGCTGAATTCGCGGTCCGAAGACGTTTGGCGGGCCGAGGGAATGAAATAACTGCGATGTTACTTTAGGTGGGAAACCGGCGAGCCGACAGCCACAGACGCAGTAACCCCTGTTCTAATTAAGCCCAGCTAACCTGCGAGTTAGGATTATTACTTGGGGCCCGCGTAGTAGAAGAAAACCCGCGTCTATCTGTCGGTCGGTCTGTCTATCCGTCGCCTGGCTTCGAGCCAACCAAGCTATGCTCTCCTCTTCCCTATATCCTTCGAATCAGCCGGAGTTGGTCGACCTGTTTCCTGCGGGACACACTGTCACGACGTTTTGGTATATCCACACTTACCTCTCTTCTACCCTTCGCAATCCCTCACATGCGGAAGGTTCCCAATCCAAAGTTCAAGTTTTAAGAAAAATGAACTCCAATGGACCAACAAGCCATGGCTTAAGCACATTATCTTCATCCATTCACAGAAAAAACTTGGATTCCTTACGAGATCATTTGAGATTTCACTGGGGAAACGCTTTTGCGTAATATCAATATAAGGAGCTTTCTTCCTGACTCTTGACACAATGTTCGGTAAATCGTGGGTCGATGCTGTGGGTCAAACGCTTACGGTTAATAGGTCACTTGAATTCGGCTCATTGAGCATGGCCAATGTCAGTATAGCGATTCTGACAAGGATCGTGTCGTTGAATATCATTGAACTGAGAAGTTGAGTGGATCAGATGGAAGAGATGGGGGATGAAGAGGAGGAGGAGGAGGAGGAGGAGGAGGAAGAGGAAGTGTATTAAATGATGGTTTGGGTGTTTAATTTTCCTTACGAGATTGGAATCTATATAATTTAAGCCAGAGAAAAAGCAAAAGTGATAATTTTCTTATCTGTATAATTTAGCTTGAATAATTTCATTCCTCACGTATATCAATTAAGTAACAATCCAAGTAACAGAGTCATAACATTTCACGGGGTTGGGATGTGAAGTGGCGAGGTGATTCGTCTTTCTCCTCACGTAGTGCTCCGTAGCATTATGATAATGTCGAGGATAAGAAGGACTCTAAGAAGGAGGAAACGTGGACATTGAGCGAAGCGTTGTGACGGATGGCAACGCGGAGTTGTCGAGTCTGGGGCGAGGCTCTTCCTCTTCGGCTGACTAAATTTTCTTAAATCACTGCGCTGTTTCCCCTTCAAAAACAAACAACGAATGACAATCAGTACGCGGGTCACTTGGGTCTTTTTAGCATTTCGTAGCAATAAATTTCTTCTCTTTATTTATTTATTTCTAAAAAAACTTGCGTCTGAACTGGCAACATTATATTCTAGTAGAAAAATGGACGAGGTTTCGAAAGAATCAGAGTTTCTTAAATGGAAAGGAATTGCACCAACCTTTTCAGAGTTTCCTATAATTTAATTGTACGACTGCAATAGTACAGAAATTGTCAGTTTAACCTGCCTCTTGGGATATGCATGCGGGTCTCTCATTGTAATTACAGCTTGGAATGAGTTGACTGTCATACATGAGAACACGACTCCGTCTGGAGTAGAAAGCCAAGATCTCCATTGACCGTTGACACAAGAAGAGAAAGTGTGAGGTACGCTAAGAGTCGTGATGCGACTCTCGAGGATCGCATCTCGAGTCTTCCTCCGTGTTTACTCCTTTGGCACCACCTGAAAGCTTGCTTTAGATGTCTACTATATATATATATATATATACTATATGTAGTTTAAACTCAAGCCACACCTCGCCAAAGATCCAATAAAACTCTACTTCCAATTGAATTTTAGTCCTTTGTGTATTATGCTGGAACGGATTCCGTCTCGCCACACATTTTCTACGCCTTCTGGCTTTCCCATGTCGAAAATACTTCTGTCTTTATAAGAATGTCCCATTGCAGCCAGGGAATTTAATGCATGAATTTTGCGCCGGTGAAAAGTTTGTGCAAAATTTAACGCGTCCCTAGTGTGCCGGATGGAGTGCGGGTACGTCACCCGGTCGTAGGAAGTAATTTGTCTCTCTTTGTTTGACCCTCTCGAATAAACCGTAGTTAAAAACTTAATGAAAAGTCAATACCCCATCGGCGGGGTAAAGTTTCATTAGCCCTTGGGATCTTTGGGGCCTTGCGAGGCGCGAGGCACCAGGCACCATTTCGAACTCTCCTACGAATCCGTCCGTGTCCTTATCGAGCGATATTCTCTCTGGTGCGCCCTCTACCTTTCCTTATTCCTCTTCCTATTCCGTGCTGCGGTTCCCGAAGGACGGGATTGAGCCAAGTGACGTTAGTGTTTCCGTACGAGCTAGCAGAGTTCGTCGATATCCTTAAGGATGTCGTTGACCCGGTTGTCCCCTCGCTCGTTCTATCCTTGTATAGTTCTGGTAATCTCCGATTCTTCAATCGTGTAAAGTCATCTTCTTACTCCCCACGATAGATATGGGCTTTAATCACAGAGTTAAACTTCTGATTGATTGATAAACGCGGCGCATCGTCTAATCAGACGTACTTGATTAGACGCATCGTTGAGCAATGCATAGGTAATCGATAGACGAGTTGAACTCGGTTGAATTACTCGAATGTCACACAACTTATTTTGGAATGAACACGTGACCTTGGAGAAAACCTAGCAAAGAAACGAGGGAGAGATAGTTTATTGACTTTTACATTTTGTCGAGAGAGGGAAAAAATCTTGGAAAGCATGACCCGCTGCTGATAATGGATGCTTGTAATTTCTCGGATTTGAAGGGTTGAGCTTGACGATGAAATAAAACCAAACGGCTTTCAGGTTCGTTCGAAGAGATCGTGACCTGGCGTACCTCAGACGCTATGGTAGCGTGCTTCTTGGTGAACATAAATATCTAGCTAATTGTTCGCCCTGGAATAAATCCCATCGCGGAAATGTTGGAGTGAAGATAGGTATACGGTATGCATGCAACTAACTATCACAGCTACCTACCTCAGCTAAAAGTACGAAGTTTATAATCCGTGTAGTATGACTCAGCTGAGAATGGTGAAGCGTTCATCATTATATCCTGTGTATAATTATTTCGAGGAAAAGGTATTTTTGAAAAAAGAAATTTATACGGACACCCTGTATTTTTCGATGCGAATTGAGTTAAACTAAAAGAACCCTTACGCTATAGGTTGACTATGGTTGCGATAGGTCGGTGGGTGTAGCTCGCTGCACTGTCCTGCTAATTAGCTTATCTTGAAACTTATTCAACTACGGAAACTGCGATAAATGCTCTGGGTTCGTTGCGTCGGTATCGGAGTTTAGCGAGGTAAACTGAGAGCGCTAAGAGACGAGGTAGAGAGGGGCGAGGACTCCGTATAATTAGCATAAATATCATTTTGACACGTAAGTAATTAAATCGCGGTCCTTTACACGCCTCGTATCCAAATTTCGAACGACGGAAATCCCTCTGTCGTTGTTATGTGTGTAGTGAAGCACTTTGTAGACAATTTTCGAGGTGCCTTCGCGCCTTCCTAAATCCCCTGTTTGTCATGAAATCCGAAAATTTTTAGCTGTCTTTTACCCTCCTTGAAAGTTTTTTTATATTTTTTTATTTTTTTCACGCAAAGAGTTTAACGCCACAGCCTCGGCTATGACCTTAAGTAAATTTTGATGAAACTTGGAAATATAAGTTACCTACTTTGCCTTAACGCGATGGTAGGTATAAGGCTAGCTACCACCTCGACGCCGCTATATATAGATATAGAGTGAAGTAGAGTTCCTGTATTAAACCACCCGCGCCTTGCAGGTTCACAATCAGCTTTATCCCCTTATCTCCACCTTTTTCACAACATCCTGTGATATCACTAGCGTCGTAGCTTGTTGCTCGGTAGTTTGCTCATAGAAAAAAGGTATAATTAAAAGGAAAGAAAAAAAAGGGAACCCAGCCAATCAAAAAGACGATTAACGAGGGATATGCCGATAACGCGAAGATATAAAGAATAGTATATAAGTATCAGAGCTTTAACTGAGCAACCGAATGTGAATAGGAAGGAATCCTGACGATTTATTCTACGGGAAACATGGAACGGGTATCGAGAAAAAGAAAGAGTAAAAAATATACGAAAATAAAGGTGAAAATGTGTCACCAGGTTATCGGCGGACCAGCTTAAACTCACATACAACATTTAGCCGACAAGTTAAGGCCGCCCTGCTGTTCTTCGATATCTATACGACGTATACTACACACGGGGTTGTGTCTTCCGGTTGTGGGCAGGCTTCTTCCGCTTTGGGGATCTTCGTCAAGGGTTAGAATCTAGGGCTCTCACGTTCTGTATTATCGCTTGGCGAGCTTGCGCCTCGAGGGCTTACAAAAGCTATTGTACCTTGACTTTAAGATTTCACGCTACCCCCGTCCATTCTTTCTACGTCCCACATCGCGTTATGAATAGGATCTTTTGTGCGAAGTTTGACGGATCAATCCGTGCACCGTTTAGTTTCCTTTTGGTGACAAGAACGGGGTAGCTGTATATATCAGATCTGCCTTATGAAGGATTGAATTTTCAATTCATAAATATCGCGTCCACTGCACTTATATCAGTCATTGAGAATTTTCATTCCTTCCTTAAATATTCAAAGCCTTATTGAACGAGTGAGAATCCTTCCACCCCATCGACTCGGAATTATTCTGTATCGTCGCGGATTTTAATATCATCGTAAATATTTCTGATTAAACGTTGGATTATAGGTAATATCGGATGTGTGAGAAAACGGGGTAGGTGCGGTGTTTACAGCTTCATTAAAATTATGCGGGAATTAATTTTGGCGGGCGAAAGACGTCTCTTTTCGCTATTAAAGTATATATTACAGAATTTGTATCGCAAGTTGGCACAGAGCTTACAGAGCTTACGAACATATATCAAGACCTATTAAGTTCGTGCTACAAACTGTTCAGTGCTACTTACTATACAACTGTTTAGCTGTATAACCCTGTTCTATCATTTCCACACATGATATCCTAGTTAAAGGTAGGAGGACTATGCGACTGTGTTTCAAAGAGCGAACCAGAGTGGGATGTTCGAGTGCGAAACCTTATATCCCGTGTGTTTGAAACGGTAGATGAAGCTCGAGCTTCTGCATTGCTTCCGAAACAATTCCGTTTCGACTATTCCGTCCCGGTGTGTAGCGAGCTGACTGAGCTTATTTCCGTTGGTACGATTCCGAATTTGGATATTTCCGATTCAATTTCACAGTCAATCGTTTTCTTCGGCTATTCGATCGGCCGTTATGCTTGCGAGTGCAAATGGAACGGCCAGTCACCAAATTATAACGTTTGTTTGAACCGTGTTCTTCCTTGTTCATATATAGATCCAACTCCGATGATCAAAACGTGTTTGAGTTATATGTTCTACAACTTTTCTAATTTTTTCGGATTCTTTCTAATATCAAAAAGTCTGGCGCGAAGATGAGAACATGATATCTAGTCTAGAATATATATGTTTCAGCGGAGACAAACAAGCCGTAAGAATTTCGATCTCACGTAACATCCGACGCCCATTGTTTCGGTAGATTTTTATCAAACTTTAAGTAGGATAGAGATGAGAAGTTTTCCCAAATTCATCAGCGGAATGGATTTAGTTTTCACTGAAAAATCAAGGATAGTAAATCCGTTTTTAGTATCGGAAGTAATTTTACTAAAAATATCGTGCGGGACGTTTGTGAATCTCCGTCATTTTTAACGTTGGGTAAATAGCTTTAGTTTTTCGATTGACCTTTTCAATCGATCGTATATATATACTACCTATATTCCCTTTGTTTTATTACTCTCTTATTCCGTTTTGTAATGTCTGTTGATTATATATATTCCCGGCCAATTTCATTCAAAGTTGTTTTTTTGATCGTTACAGAATAGTATATAGACTAGGAAGTAAATAAGTCGATGAAACACCGGCGATTGTACAATTTGCGTGAAAATGATCCGTCGTTTCACAGTATTCACGATAATTCACATATTATACTATATCTACGAATTCAGTATTCCAAGCGATATCTATATTCACCTGAGTAAATCGCTACTCTAATAATCATTCCACACGTTACGCCCGCACGCGTGGTATTATTCAACCTGAAACCTAAAACCGGGAACGAAAGTGCGAAACGATTCTTATTCCATTAACCAGATGACTGGGTTTTCTCGGTGCGATGAAAGTATCGATCAATCGTTCGGTTTTTCAAATTTCATAAATTACATATCGGTTCTACATGTAGGTATACTCAACGGCGTTATGCATCGTTCAATGTGGCACGATCTTTTGGCTAAAATACATAGCAGATGAATGAAATGCACTTTCTATTTCCATAGAGCGATATGGAGGCCAGAATTTCGTGCTATACCAACTTATGGTTCGAAAAAAGCACCCGGTACGCTTGTTTCACTACTAGCTGTGCGAGAGCCGATCGATTTGCCATTTGTCTCCCTCACACAGTGCAACATTATTCGAGCTCTCCTGCTGTTGAGATGGTTTTGACTCAACCCCTTTCACCCCTTTTGCTCCTTAGGCCCTTACAGAACCTATGGTAGTATTTACCGAGTGTTTAGATGCTGCCGTTCCTGCTCCTGGTACGATTGTGCTACTACTGGCACACACAGTCTCGTAGAAATGTCTTAGGACTGATGCATTTCCAATATTCTTGCTGACTGAACGAACCCGGGTACGCCAAACCTTCTTTGCCCGAAGGAAATACGTGGCTATAGGTATTCTATGTTCGGCACGCTACCTTGTAGTACCCGGTAGGTAGGTACCTACTGTATACTTACTACTCGAACGTGGCCGCATCTCTTGAGCTTTTCGTTTTGCACTTTTACCGCCAGAAGAAGTACAGAGAAACGGGCCAACGGGCTCAGCCAGATGTTAGATAGTCTTGAAAGACGTGGGTATTCAGGATTGAAGAGCTATTTTACAAACTTTCTTTACGATTAGCAGAAAACCTGGTTTTTTACTATCTTTTGACTCGTCGAAAAACCCACCCGGGTGGTTAATAGTTCCTCGGCTTCATGCTTTTACTACTATTATATCCCGCGATAATTACTCGCCAAATTCAGTTACCTTTAATCAATAAAAACGAAAAACTTGATGGATAATAACTGCATGGAAATTTTAGCTCAGGTTCCTCGTCTATTCAGAAATACTGTCAGAATTAGATTTCATTAATTTAAAATGGATTCACTACTGGCTTTTACAACCCGTTATTGCGAGGATGGGGAGGATCTCTGCGTCTACTGGTTGGCGAAAATGATGGTGAATATGTGTCTCTGAAAATACCCACTTTGAAAATACACGGAAAACATTTAGGGGATGCAAATATCGGGGATGTGGATTCTTCTACTTTCAGCATCGCGTTGCGTCACTTGGCACGTTTGAAAAAAAAAAAAAAAAAAAAAACAGGTAGCTTTTTCACGGTATCTTCTATAAAGTTAACTGCTAAAGACATTTAGACATCGCATAATGTTACCAATAGCCCAAGGGAGCGTGACTACAAATGTTGGTATAGGAGTAGAGACCGAAAAAAAAAAAAAAAATTCTCTCACTTTTTCAGGTGTGTTCTTTCAAAAGCTATTCTCAACATGCTGCTGACACTTTGAATTGACAATTCGCTTACGATTTGTGCTACCGCTACGTGAGTGCCTTTGAGAAAATAAAATATTCCGTCATAGGAGTTCTCGAGAAAAAAAAAAGAAAGAAAGAAAAAAAAAAAAAAAAAAAGAGAATATGGGGAGTTGAAAAACGGCTGGTTTTTGTAAGAAAGAAATTTATATACTATATATAAAAAAGAAATGCCCATTATGGTTACAAAGAGTTCCAAGGATATTCTCAACCTGTTCAAATATTGGAGAATATACTTTAACGATGCTTAAGAAGTATATATATATATATATATATTCGGCTGTCCCGAATCTTGCACGAGCTATTTACCTTCCCGAATTAGCAGCGAAAGACTTTTCCACTTCGTGCTCGTAAAACAAACTTGACCGACCGCGAAACAAGTGTGAGTGGTTTAATTAAGATCCTTAATATCAATTAAACAACTGGTACGGCGCTAATTAATCCCGATTTCGAGACGCGAAAGAAGCACGTATCTTCGATGAAGATAAATTCTCGCCGGCATACGGTATATATATATATATGCGTATATCGTAAAACCTTTACACAATTGCCAACTATTTCAGTGTGTCACTGTACACTGATTGAATTCACCGTAAAACTTTTCGCAATCGCGTATAAAATTTCGTGCGAGTGAAAAGGTGGCGTACTCGGAGAACAGGAATGGAAAGAATGCACTTGAATTCGTTCGAAGAGAACTTTTGTACTTTTGTGAAAGATATATGTTCTTTCCTTATGCACCCTCCCAGGAAAAGTCCTTCAATTTTGAAGTTCGAAACATCTCAAGTGTGACTAAGTGCAAGCTGTAATTGAGATATATAAGTTCACGTAACTAGATATATCCAATTAGCGATTGACGGGAAATACTTGTGCAAGCAGTGGTGGTAACTGTTCCTATAGCTATTCCTGGCAGATAATAGCTTACATGTAGACAAGCCGTATATATACCTATCCTGCAAGACGGTGGATACTCGATGTGCGGCGAATCGTTAGTGCAGTCATTTCAATGATCAGAGAAAGTTGCTATGAACATAGACCTCGTCGCCCACGAGCCAATTACAGTGCTACCGAGTGGAATAGAGAAATGGATCGAAGGAGTAGGACAGATAGAATGAACCCGGGTGTGGATTGGGGTGAATACCAAACTCTGGTGTGTTTCAATTGGGTTTTGGAATCGGCAGTTACGTGTTTTGGGTTCCGGTTACCCTTTGTTGATTGTACGATACGCTCTCCTAGTCTGTAGTTTAGTTGGTTCACGTGCGGATGTACGCGGATGAGTGCACATGTGTTCACTGCACGGTTTATGTACCGGATAAAAAAAAAAAAAGAAAAAAAGAAAAGTACATTTGTATTGAAAGCCGAAGACCACAGATTAGCGGTTTAGGAGCTGGAAAAAGATGCTCAGCCGTTTCCTCTGCTTGTAGAATACTCTTCATCTGAATAGCCAGTTATATAGCGTTTCGCGAACTTTAATTGGCTCGAGTAAGTACTTCCTAAATAGAAGGAGACGTTTTTCTTTTCAACAAAAAAGGCAGCCGGGTTCAGTTCTTATAGCCGGAAAAAAGACGATGGAAAAATTTTCAAAGGTCAACTGATATAACTACATTTTTATCACTGCGTTCATCTCGATAATCTTGGTACCTCGTTCGAAATTACCTACTTGAATAAATCAGTGACTAAGAAAGAGTCTTTTTGCTGTGCAGAGTGAAATTTAAACGACAAAAAAACCTCTGGACTAAAGCTAGATGATCTACTTGATGTGATAAGACTTCCATCTTAGGTTCAGAGCCAAGTCTACCTATATACCAAAATCTGTTACCACGGTAACGTGGACTAGTCGTTGATTCGGGATTCGGACTAATTCCTTCAGGCTATTAATTGGCAGTAGCGAAAATCCAAACACAAGCGTCGACCCCTTGGCTCGAAGCTGTATCACGACCCTTCCTCAACTCTCTGCGGCTTATTTCCTGAAACCCGTAACGCAAGATGAAGAGAGTCAACTTTGTATAGGATCGGTGTACACTGTTCGTATATAGTTGAAGTTTCATAGTCCAATCCGACAAACGGTGTAGAACCCACCTATACATGTGTAATATATATCTCTTTGTAGCGATCAGTTGATTCCTGCATTCAGTTTCAGCTATTGGTTAAATTCCATGGATAATTGGTCGTGGATTCAAAGTCCTGCTGGCATATATATATGAAGAGATCTTTTACCCAAGTCGCTAAAATATTTCCAATAATTTTCAATGTGGTTGAATTTGAAGCTTTTAACGAGGAAATGGAAATAGGTTTTAAGAATGATGCGCGAACTAGGTACTATACATGCAAACTTCAATAACAGCTCGGATTTCATGTAAACCTCGAATCTCGAACTTGCTAAGCCCACACCGTGATCCGTTAAACTCGAAAGTACAGTCAGAGAATTGGAGAATTTCACAGAATTTCACTGAAATTTATTATTTGCTCGAAGTAATTGGATTTCATCTGTGTGAATTGTGGCGCAAGAAGTGGTGAGCCGTAATTTAAAGATGTCTGAGGTGTCGTTGTGCGATAAAAAAAAAAAAAATTCCAGGTATCAATGATATTGATTCTAGAATATCTTCAATATTGCGAAGGATTGCGTTTATTTTGTTTCTTCGAATATTTTAACAACCGTTATTATTTCGTCATTATTCTTCTCTCGCGACCATCAGCGTGATTCGTATCCCTCTGGTTTTTCCCAAAAATCTTTATTATTGAAATCCATCAGTTGATTGCTAAATTATAAAAATGGGAAATTATTTGCATGATATGTATTCTGCATATTATGGAAATTGAAAAATGTGACATTCTCGTAAACTGACTATAGTGGAAAAACTATATACCTAATATATATGAAGATAAAAATACACGAACTGGGAAGACACATTGTACACAGTGGACCGCTATAATTCGCTATAGCAAAATGTTTTATCACCGTGAAAAATGTGGTAAAAGGTAAAATTGAAGATTATAACAAATCCCGAGTGAATTGTTATGTAATACCTAAGTCCAATTCGAGCTGTAATGGACGCTGTTATAGAACCGTTTCTGGTAACGTTACTGCAGTTGAATTACCGAATTACATCGGCTACTGTACGTAGTAGTTCGCGCGTATATGACCTAATTGTAGATCTGCGTTGTTGCTTTGCGGTGCAAAAAGTTAACGGGCCAACGTTCCTGTTCACCGTGGTGCAAAACATCCCAGAGTCAAAGTTTTAATTTCTTAACGATATATATATGTATATATTAATATATACGCTCGTGAGAGAGTCGTCAAGAAAATGTATTCTTGCGCCGAGAGTTTTCTTAGATAGATAAAAAAGAAACATCAGAAAAAAAGACAAGAATTAGAAAAAAAAAAAAAAAGAGAAAAGAATGAAGAATAAAAATCAACGATCGAGGTAACCCGCGGTGACTCTAATTCTAGACGACAATTCCTTTTACCGGCCTCTTATGTCGGTGGTATTATTACCTAAGTTGACTGCCAACCCTTAACCATTCCAAAGCCTTTTCTTCTCCCCTTCGTTCCCGATATAATATATATACCTATATATCTCTGGTAAAAATATAGAAAGAATTTTCGATGGAGTTGAGAGAGAGTTTGGACTATAGGTTAGGATCTACTTTCAGTTCTTCGATGTTGTTCACGGTGGTACGAAACAGGCTACCAGCCAAACCCCACCTACCTATATCCAATATCTATAGGAACCAACAAACCATTGTATCATGCAGTGGGGTAAGTGGGTCAACGCGGCGAGGTGGTACGGAGGTATATATATATATATATAAGGTACTTGAGAATCTTGGATACTTGATTTGGTCGGAATATACATACAGAAACGATTCCGTGGCTGATATCTATCGAGTATAAAGAACGAAACTTCCACTACCAATATGGTTGAAGATTTACCAAACTGCTGAGAGCCAAAGAGTTACTGGCTTCCATCAGTTATGCATAAGCCTCGAGCGAGTTCATCAGTGAAGCTTGTTTCCAACCGCGAAGAGAAAGAGAACCGTGAAGATGCACATCTGAAAGCACACTGAGCTGGATTCATCTTTCAAGTCTTGTTAAATTAGATAGCTTCAGGAATTAGATTTACATATTATTATTATTATTATTATTATTCAAAGGTTTGTTATAAGAAATTCTACCTCATATACCGCGACTGATTCTAGGGCATACGATGGAGATAATGTTATATATTTATATGCACTACGATTTTAGTTTGAAAGCTTTTTGGCGTGCAAATATTTCGCGAGTTTTGAATATACCAAGTAAGTGAGAAGAAATATAGGAAAAGAAAAGAAAAAAAAAAAAAAAAAATTGAAAATACGGATACACAACGTGTACGGCACAATAACGACACGTTTCGAAATCCGGAATGAGATTTTAGTCAGATTCAAGCGGCCGTTGATAAAAGCTTTTCAAGCACTGACCCAGTTAAAATGAAAATATTCACACGTGTAGTACAAGGTGCCGGTGTGAGAGGAACGGGTACAAAACTCGTCCCCGTTGGCCCAGAAGTAGTTAGTTATGTCCCGGAGTTTGCATTTTAAAGAAGCAACGAGAAAACTACACGGCAACCAGCTAACAACACGTACCGCTCTTCGAGCAGAAAGCAATAGAGTATCTGCCACGACCCTATCTATATTTATACACATTTATTCTCTGCACCTACTCCGAAAGATACATGCACTACCTAGTGGTCCCGATTATTTAACTTCCAATCAATGATTGTGACGATTATGTTGTGAACACATTTCATACCGGACACGAAAGTATAATTGACAGTTTGAGTATACACTCAGAAAAATAACAACCAAAATTTGGTTATTATATGCACAATCACATTTTTTGTTCAGTCAATCAAATTTTTTGTTCAGTCAACCAAAAATTTCGTTGGTATAACCAAAATTTTGTTGGGAAAACCAAATTTTGTTGGGACAACCAAAATTTTGGCTATTCCAACAAAATTTTTTGTTGACTGAACAAAAAATGTGATTGTGCATATAATAACGCAAATTTTGGTTGTGTCAACAAGACTTTTTTCTGAGTGTAGTTTTATGTGACTTTTTTCGAGTACTACTACATTTGAACATAACGAATGCAAACGATTTATCGATAGTTTCGAAATACTTGGGTAACTCCAGCGGTATATCGGATGGTTAAAATAATGCAATAGGTGGCCAAGCCACCGGAAAACGAGAATAAAGAACAACTAGCTTTTCAATTCATTCCAAAAGAGACAATACAAAACTTTGTATTATTCTGCACTCGTCTATATTATTCATAAAACATGGACAATATAACTATACATCCGCGCACATTGATATATACACAAATGCACAATGTAGATAGGGGTGTATAGAGATGCCTTTCCATCACTGTGGTATTAGTACTTTGCTAGAGCGGAGTGCGAGTAGAACAATAGCCATTCCCTGGATGGTTGTCTGCGCGACTCCTTGCCTGTTTGTACTAGCTTCTTTACTGTTTGTTTCCCGCTCAGTGTATACCGTCTGGTAGTAAACCACCAGGATTCCTTGTTACGACCCTAAACAATTATCGTAATGTAATTGATAAGAGGGTGGACAGGTCGCCCTGGCTGTCACTTGCTTACGCCGTCTTCACAGTCGCTCCGGATTGCGTATAGGAAATAAAATGGGGTGCAGGATGAATGAACGCGCGGTTAGTATCGTGGAGTGAGTAGGTAGGAATCAGGAAACTCTGTTCCAAGGTTATTACTTCGTAATCCTTTCGGAACAACGCGGGGAGATGGATTCGTTCGACGTGAAAAATCCCGGATCAGTCGTGTAGCATCCGATTACTTAGAGCTTTTCGGTGTCCGGATCAATTCGATCGAATGATCGGCGTACCTAATAATCTTCAAATTATTGACTGAACATTGTTGACGCGACGCGAGGTCGCTGCATTATATTATTCACGCTCGTAACATGCTCGGGTTGCACAAATGGAATGTCAGGATTCTGTTTATTGTCCGGTGATCATAATTCCCGAGTAATGCCAATTATAATCACGGTCCCGGCATTCGCGGTTTTGGGGAATGTAAAATTAACGCCTAGTTACTGTATCGTCAAAATTCATATTGCGCGCTGGTCTGCAGCACGCAGGATCGTAAACTCTCGGTTGTAAAATTTTAAATAATAATCTTTACGACCTAGTCTAGCTAACGCTCGAAGAGTGAACGAGAGACGGGGGGAGTAGAGGAGATAAATATTAAGGCCGAGAAGAAGACTGTGGAGATAAAGAAAGACGGATGATAACACTTCGTCCAAAACACGCCCAGCGTTAATTGCGCCTCATAACTCGAGGCCTGACTCAAGGTAATTGATCATCGAAGAATGACAGAGATAAGCCATTGCTTCGGTCGAATTCCACCAAGCTTGAAGAAGAAATATCAAAAAAATCGAGTAAACTGCAGGTGGACCAGAAAGTCTTAATACCTGTTCACGGTTTGGTTAACTTGTTGTGTGCCACGTGGCCGCGATGGTTCCACCTCGCATCCATTATGCAGCGAATTTTAAGTAGAGAAATCCTCATATAACCAGAAAATATTCGTACAAAAATCTCTAATCCAGCCTTGCGCTGCTGCCCGCCTACTCAGACCGTTCAAAAACAAAGATTAAAAGCTTGGTTTCTGGCGGAGGAGCCGCCAAGCCGGGTAGTATAACGGCGTTAGGCGGGCATTACAAGATAAACAGAGATTATCCCTTTTCCGGGCAGTTCACGCTTCTTTACTTCATTCCTCTGGTTTTCTCCGCCCCCCGGTTAGCCCTGCTACCCAACGTACCCACTGCTCCCTCTCTTTACCAACCCTGCACAAACCTCGAATCCCTCCCAGCTCTCTCGTTGTGGCCATGTAAATGGGGCAGAGTCTGATATCCGCCAGGGTAAAATTCTCCTAATGAATATCTATTGTCGAGGGGTGCTCGGCGTTGTCTTATGTATTATGTGCAGTCGCTGTCCGCTCTTCGAGTAACGGGGGTTTCAAGAAGCGGGGAAAATTCCGTCCAGAGGAAAAGTGATTCCCGCATCGCAAATGTTGCTGTCTCTGTCTCTGTCTTTGTCTCTTTTTTTTTTTTTACCTATTATGACATTTTCCATACAGACAAATCCGCGGAGAATTGGAATATGTCATAGAATTGTTTCAATTTGAGCAGCCATAGCGAGGTGAATTCGCGTTTACTAGAGTTCGTGTTAGCCGGTCGTCCACTCCGAGTAGTGCTGCTTGTTTGAACAACGACAGATTTTAGATTTTAGATTCTAGATCAACGGATTGAGTTTTACATAATCTAGCAGAGTGGCACGAGACGAACTGGTACACACCCACATCGCCCCATTTCGATTCGCTTCGATTTTCTTGAAATTTTCTTCAGAATTTTAAGGGTGCAATGTGGTACATATAGTACCTATACGTACTACAGGTACCTACGTACACGTAACCTGGATTTTGAAGAGTCGGTACCTACTCGCGTAATATTCTCGAGGTAAATTTTCACCGAACGTTTTCCGAAGGAGAGTCTACCCTTCGTTCAATGATTTACGTCATTACTAATGCTCTATTAAAGCGGGCATAAATTCTGGGCGTATTAAATCGCCACTATGATATCGTGCGGTCTTATATAAAAAAAAAAAGCCTCGTAAAATATAGCGTTGATGGCGTGCTCCTTTTTAGACGCCCCCGCCGCACCCCTAGATTATATGATAACGATGCAAAATTACACCTTCCAATTATCATAACGTCATCGGTTTCTGCTAGACCGCAATTTTAACAGCCCCACAAATAGCAACGGTTTAACTACCTATACGAATTCAATCACGGTGTTACACCCGGTCAACCTTTTCTTCTGTACAACAAATGTATGGGCTCAGGTGTCTGATGCAGAGTGAATCACCAGACGTTTACTGGAACGATTTTCCTGAGAAAATTGGACGTTAAAGCTTAACGGCTTTTTGATCGCCTTGCAGGTACCTATATAGTATATAGTTCCCCGAAGGCGAGATTCTTCGATTACATTTATATTGTGAATAAAATAAAGTGGCTACCTGTCTAATGGAAATTGGATTTGATCCGGCACAAAGTCCCTTAGATATATATTACCACCAAGATTAGCAATTGAAAAAATTGCGGCGCCAGGTTTGTGGCGTCTTAGCGGCGTCTGGAAAAGCTCTCAGCACATGCGACGACAAACAGCAGCTCACGTCCTTGCGGAAACTCACTCTTTATCCCCTTTCCGGCCTTATACCGTTAAACTTTCTCTCTATTCCTCTCTTTACCTCTCTCTCTTCTATTTTCCTACTCTTCTACCCTCTATTGGTCAAAGTTTCCGGTCTACTTTGCGACCACTCTTTGTTCTTATTCTTAAGAAGAAACGACCGGTCCGGTAACCGGGAATCGCGACAGGACCGTAAAACTAGCCGAGCTCCGTTTATATCCCTTGAATAAATCAACAATAGTTTTTGCACTAGAGCAAAGTAATGCAAAATGTATATCGACACCGATCAAGCCACGGTCTTTTTTTTTCTTACGTTTCTATTATCTTGTTTTTCGTATATAAATGACATGGTGTTACATTCAACGAACTCTCTCGCAATTTACTTTGTTATAGTGTTAAAAGCCCACGAGCTAATAACGAAAGACTAAAGATCGTCGAAGGTACCCCGTAGCACTTCGAGGTAATTATCTTTGGGTGATTACAACTAGACTAAGACGCGTGACTTTCGTGTTTCAATTAATCTTGGTTTCTCTTCGGAATGGCTTCTGACTCTTATTGGGAAATAACCAGCGAGTTTCGCCCTCGACGAGACGAAACGTGGGTGGCATGCGATGCCTTCCACAACCGTGCGTTTCACGGCATCGCGGTTCCATTACAGTTTGGAACTGATTTGCATGTGCGCGGGGAAGTTGGCATCTGCTTCTATCACAGACGCCCTGTCCCGTCCTACGCGGGCTGCAAAGGTCTCAAGATCTGTTGGCATGTTTCGTCATCCAATTAAAATTCGAAACCGATCGATCGATCTCGTTAAAATCCTATCATCACACATTGTTCTATAGAAAGCGCATATCTAGTCGGCTTTCTATTATGGTATTACATCTATTGTCCGAAATACCAAAAGAGAAATCTAGGGCCACTCTGCCGTCTAATTGATTAGTCTTAAGGGTCGGGCACGTCGTAGCAGAGTTCCTCAATAATTCACGCCACGAGTGACCGCAGCAACGAAGAAATTAACGACAGTACTTACGTGTGTCGCAGGGCAAAGCACGTTTTGTGAAGTTTCCCTGTGTGCTAACGGGCAACAGAGTATACCCGGTTGAACTGGTATTTCCAATAGATGCTCCTTTCTCTGTCTCCCCACGTTCATTGCGGACCCATTCGTCGATCACTCTACCGACCGATTGCCACATTTGTTGCAGCAAATTGCATTGTTTCCTTCCATCCGCCGCGTGCACACCGATGAACTAACAGCACTTGGAACCACCATCCCCGACACTGCTCTACGTTTACCACTTACTCGCTAACCCCCTCTCCCCCCAGTAGATACGATTGTACTGACTTGGTTTCGTCCTATTGGTAGACATTTTATTTTTATTCCCTCATTTCTTCACCTAGTCATTTAAGATTCGTTGAAAATTATAGTATATATGCATTGATAATGAAGAGACTAGAGGTCTGGCCGCGATTCAGATCCTAACGAGTTCAAAAATTACATTTTTGTTTTTTACACCAAAGTTAGTCTAGTTAAAGCGTCTGGAATGTGGACTAATTAAGAAATGTTCAACGATAGTATACAAATACGTGGATTTGAAATATTTCTTTCGGCTCTGGTATAGATAATCCGTTATTGATTTTTTTTCATGTCTGCATCGTTACCAGAGCCAAATAAATAATTGTGACCAATGTATGATTGATCGCGTAGGGGGATGGGTTATAGCGTCGCTCGTCAATAATTGAAACGATGGAGCTTTGGCCCCGATATAAAATTGCAACGGATAACGCTACGGGTAAAAACATTTTTTCCCTCAAGATTACAGGGTTTATTTTTAATCCCCAAAATCATTTTCTGCCGGTATTAACCAGTGTTTGTGGTATCGGTTTTATTGATACACTCATATTTCGACCGCTGTATACGTCTCTTGCACACCGCACGTACGTTTTTCATTCGAATTCGGGGAAAAAAAAATAAATGTACATTAAAAAAGAATTTCGATATTAGTGTTCGGTTGCAATATAGCTACATATAAATATTCCTATATGTATATAATATATATCCCTTTTTCTATTTTCTACTACAAATGTTGCGTTTTCCAACGTATAGTAATTTGAAGAGCTCGTTGTTGTGGTGCCGTAACCTCACGGTTTTTGCATCGCTGCGCATATCTATGCCTCTTTCTCTATCTACGTACACACGTATGTGTACGTGTATTTGCACGTCAGTACTTTAAATGGACCGGTACGGTTCGATGGGCAGAGCCGGTAGTTTTGATTATCAATATTTGCGCGCCGGTAGTTTTCATTTCCAATATTAGCGTACCAGCAGTTTCTATATTGGAATTCGATCGTCTAAGCTTGCCGACGGACGCTATGAAATACTTTTAATAAGAGGATCTATAGCCGCAAAAAGATTAACCAAACGATTTTTCATTGACTTTATTTTTCAGGATAATCGGATCGAAAAACAAAACCAATGACCATTCGATTTTGTTAGAAATTTCCTCAACCGTGCACGGAAAAAAATGAGCAGTTGGAATAGGGACAACACTTTTTTTGCAGTAGAAGTGACAAAAATTTTGGTAACATTCACTCATCAGGACATTGAAATCTACTTGCTCCTATGTACCAAATACTAAAATTGTGGTAATTTCTACTGCAAAAAAGTGTTGTCCCTATACCAGCTGCTCAACATAGTAAATTCAGCAACAATTTTTTTTCCGTGTGATAAATTCTGATATTTTGATAAAGACTTATCTTTCTTCTTCGTTTAGATATGATAAGAGGGAGAAATAGAGAGATATCGACCACTAGAATGGTTGTAGGACGCGCTCAGAGACGTCTACTTCATTAATTAAATTATCATCATTCTCAGGTATGCAAGTGATATTGGTGTGACCAACCAGAGCAGAGCCATTCACTCCAACCAGGTCCTATTAAGACGCGGTACGCTGCCCTCTCTGTAGCTTTCACCCTTACCTCCTTAGCTAGCTTTACTTCCATCCTCAGCGGAACGTTCTGTGGATCGATTCGCCTCTCTGCAACTCTACTATAGTCGACACGCCGACACGCCGACACGCCGACACACCAACCCAACAATCTCTTCCTCTTTCGCCTCCTTAGCTCTTACTCCTTCCTACCCACCTCCGGCGTTTCTGTCTCTTATGGCTAAGGAGGCACACTATGTTTCTACCTAAGGTACCACCCAGCTCTGCAACGAACCCTGGCTGCTTCCCTGGCTGGTTACCCCGAGTCTACAAGCCCTTAACACAACGTCGACCTATACCTATACTTGCAGCTAAATGCTTGACGAGCTTACCGCCTCGGGCAACCGAGCTTTACCGTATCTTTTACACAGCTGCTAGTTATGTATTGGACATGGTTTCGGTGCTGGTAACCGACAATGGTTGCGGTTGAAGCTGATGTTGGATACAGACTGTGTTATTTCTGGATTGATATTAATTGATATAGATTATAGATAGATATGATTGGAGAATCGCGTTATTAACGAGTGTCTCGTCCTGCCGGATGACACCGGGTTGTAATATAGTTTGAAATTTTCTATACCTCTATACGATCTCTGCACGAGAGTTTTGGGATCTCAATTTATTAGCCGGTAACTTGTCGTCACGTGGGAACTGAAAGGTCCCACCCGTACCAAAACTTGGTGATGTTAGATAAAGTTAGGCTAGGTTAGGTTATATCAGGTTATATCAGGTTAAGTTAGGCCAAGGGAGGTCAGAGCCGCCGCCGCCACCGCCGCCGCCGCGTTTGTCGACAAACTCGGTTCCTTAACCACGAACCACGCGAACCACGAAACGAACTCTTCAATCGATAACACCCCTCAGAAACTACGAATGTATTTTACGATGCGGCTAGTCTCGTCCCACCCTTTGAAATTGCGTCACGACTGTCAAGTCTGGAAGAAGGGTGAACCCACCCCCCCCCCTCCCCTCCCCCCGTAGGGGGAATCGAGAGGGCCGGAGATTAACCCTGCCGAGGCATATCTGCGTACGGGGTTTACTTCCTGTACTTCCCTGTTTTCCTGCAGACTCCTCTTTTATGTTATCTTATTCCATCTTCTTTTCCTTTGTTCATTTCTGTGGGTATAATGTAACTTTTCGTTTATGGTATCGTGCCGTTGTTTATAGGACTTGAGGGGGGAGGGGGGGTCGTTCCGGAACATAATAAACCTTGTCTCTCAATTTTTTTTTTCCTTTTCTTTCCTTTAGAATAAAGACGTAGATTTTAGAACGCGCGTTGTCCTCCTTGGCCAACATATAACTCGAACTGCAAACAAGTGGCCGATTTCGCTACCAGCCTTACGACTTCTCGTTGAGTAAGTTTCTCCGATGACTGAGGTCCCTGTCGCCTTCACCCTGTTACCCATTTTCTACGTTTTGTCTTTTTATATATTATATATTATATATATTTATTTTTTATTTTATTTTCGTTATTTTCACTGGCTACCGCTGCTGTTTCGAAAGCTACATGCCTCGAGGTCGTTGCTTCGGGATCTCGGGCCCGCAGGAGAACCGAAGATATATCAGGGCGCGCTAAACTTCTGTCCTTCCCATCAATTTCACCGGCTAAGAATCGTGGAAGCAGACAATTCTCTTGCCCTCCTTATACTACTTCACCCCCTCACTGTTCCTCTCAAGACCCCCTTGCCGCCCATGGTTCTCCGTGAACGCCTTGAGGCTCATTTTTTGTCGACTTCTTTACTACCTTGCCCTCGTTTAAGGAATCGTCCAACTATAGAGCCATCGCTCACTTTAAGGAGACGATCGGGCGGAAAGTCCCGTGGGTCTGCATCACGGGGTGGAAGTGGTTTAAAAAAAAAAAAAAAAAAAAAAAAAAAGATTCTGAGACTCACCCTACAAGATCATATCTTTTGAGCATAGCCTTGCATCATCGTAGGCGTTTAGGGTGATTAGAAACTGATTTGGTTACAATTTCTTTTCTTCCTCGTTACATCAGTAATATATGAAAACTCGTACCTATGTGTACTATACTCTCATTATCTGGCTTTCATTGCCTTCATTACTTTGTCCTGCCTCTCATTTGCGGCGAAGGGAGAGAAATCCCCATGCAGATGATAGTGTCTCTGGTTTTCCGTTGATGCGTATGGCGACGAACTTTCCTTGAGTCTACATGCGTTATATGGCTTACCGGTAACCTTGTGGAAACTTTTCAATGGTGGGAAGGGACATGACGTAGACTTTGGTTATACGTTAATTTCTCTGCAAAGTGTCGCTTTTCGTGGTTCCATATCCCTTTGTGCGAACTACGTTTATGTCGCCACCGCAAATCCACTGCAACTTTGCCTTTCCTGTATAACGATATAAGCTCTATATATACAATTATCCGTTAATGCACACCTATAAACCCTCTATATACTCCAGCATTTACTATTTCAAGCTATTTCTTTTATTGGTTAAAAAAAAAATGAAAAATCAAAAAAGAATACAAAAAAAAAAAAAAAAAAAAATAAGAAAATAAGCGAACGAAACACTGAAAAGAAAGTTTGCCGGTGAACCGTTCCTCCACACTTTGCAAACTTCCTGGTTCGCTTTCGACTTGTTCTCAAGTTTTGTCCCGCAAACCATTCGATACACCCAGTCCGTGTCAGAAAGTCTTGTCCGGTTAATCGATTAAGCTATAAAGACACGGTTGAAAGAAAGATTAGGTATACCGGAGTCGTTCGAAGAGTCGAAATTCTATCGTCATCTCGCCCTCGGGTATTTTCGCGTTGTTCTCAACGATAGCTGGAGGCTTCCGTGACATTGAGACGTGACCAAACAACGACCTTAACTCGGCTCCGTTGGCTGCGCGTTGTGAGAAAAGGGCGGCCCAGGGTTCGGCGAAACTTTAGTCAACCCCAAGTTCGGAGATTGTTTTAAATGTGACAACCACTCGTTTTCAAGAGCAATTAAAACTTTGTCTACTACCATCTCCCTCCTTGCACCCTGGTGAATTTTCCCCAACCTTCTCGTTGGGTGCGATGTTTGTCACGTTACCGGCACCAGAATAACTCCACCCGCAGTCCTACCCTCTTCACCTAAGACGACGAAGGAGAACGCAGGAAGGAAAATCTGAATACGTTACAAAACATTCGACGGAGAAACTTCCTGGTGATGAAGTTCACTTTACTCTTGGGACACGCTTGTGCACTGTACCACGCAATTAAATGCGGGGCTTTATCCTTTGTCCTCTGACAAATTCAAACTCATAATGCACATTACGGTGAATGGTGGCAAATGAGTACGTGAAGAAGAATTTGTTTTTCCTACTGTAATATTGTTGGCTTCTATACTAGGTATACGTGCATCGGCATACCCACTATACTCATTCACTCACTCACTTTGAGCTTTCGTATATATACCTACATACTTTTGTTTTCATTAAACATCAAAGGCTTTTATGAATTCTATTCGCGTTTGACTGGTCAAGGACTCTAACGTTTACCTACCCTTGAGTATATATTATATTCCCGCATGTGTTGGTAAATATAGATGTCCCAAGGAGAAGGCTGCTCTTGCGGTTCAGGACTGGAAGCACCGAGCGACGGGGTTGTGTGGGAGGCCACGTGTCGTTGGCTGCGCGATAATAAAACCAGCCACACGTTAAGTAGGTAATATCTGGGTCGACGTCAAAGTGCCATTTTCGGTGCGAAGTAATATTGCCTAAGCTGCCCCCTACCCCCACCAACCTTCAATGGAATTCAGATCAATGCGTCGCCCGAGATATTAGAATTTTGCTTAATAACGAAATGCTAGTTCGAGCGAACGTAGATCAAAGATATAACGACGAGAAGGAGGCGTGCCCCATCTTTGTTTCGGGACCTTATACAGAATCATTTTATAACATGTTGGAATTTTTCGATACAGCTTGCGGGGCTGATGTTAATCCTAGCTTCTCCTTCCTCGGGGGTTTTAATTATTAATTAATAAGTTGGCGGGTATAAAGGAAGAATAATTTCGTTTCCTCTCACTATAAAATTGCTTCGGCGAGATCCCAGTCAAGTCAACTCAAGTAAACTCGACTCAGTTCGACTCAAATCAAGTCAGGTAAAGTCAACTCAACTCGAGTCGAGTTAAATGCTGAAATGTTGCCAGATGGCGGGTGTCAGCTCCAGGCTACCAAAATGGGTTCCATTCCTTTCCACCAGCTGACTCCGAATTAGACGCCCGGGAGGGTTCTTCGGATAGCTGACTGTGGGTTTTAAAGGACTCTGACGGGTGGCATAATATTGCTCTTCCTTGGACCATTTCTTCGACCATTCGGCGTGCAACGTTTTGCGATTACCTATTCCGAACTTCGCTTTGAATACGTTAGCAATTTCTCTGAGCGAATCAATCTCGTTGTTAAGTGAATGCTATTAACTACAATCTCTCCCTACGTTGATAGAGTCGTCAACGATCTACTCTGAATCTAATGTCAGTCATCTGGGTTTCAGAGGCAATCAACTCGAAAAATGATCGTTATTGACAAATCGATCAGTAAAAATATATGAGACGAACAAAAAATAATATATAAAAAGCTGACAATATAGAGGCAGAGAGAATTATCAGAAAAGTGAGAGAACCTGATCAGATGAGTACCGTAAAAATAAAAAATAATAAAGGTTCTCTTCTTTTTTTCACCTACGTAAGAAACCCTTCGCGATTCAATTATCGACAAACCCATAAATCGTTGCTGAATATAGACACATCGGGGAGTTAAATTATTGAGCACATTCTTTCAATTCATTTGCGCTGTTACCTAGTTCCTTCAAGTTACATGTCAAAATTTTATATATACTCGATATAACACACATTATACATGTGACGTATGCCTTTTACTCTTTACTTTATATTTTATATTATAATTAACGTGGGATACGAATGTTCATTTCAAAAATTTCTATTTCTATTTCTATTTATTTATTGTTTTAATAAAATGTTTTAATTCGTTTGCGAAATAGTCATGGCCTTATCAATTTTTCTGTTTCAGCGCTTTAGAGGATATATTAAATTATAGATTTCCTATCGACTTTTTTAGCTAGTACATTCCGAGTCTTAAAAAGTTGAACACTTCTACTTATGGAGAACTTTGCTCCGTCATCATGAACGATCGATTATTTTCAATTACAATGATCTCGAACCCGGGTCAAGTTTGTTTGAATTTCTTGCGATTGCGTGTACAAACACTCTTCATACATGCCTGTAGTGGGTATCTGGATGCGAAATCGTATCACCTTTTCATAATAAGATGTAGGTATAGAATTAAAAGCAAATAATCAGCTCAAGAAGCAACATCCACGCAAACTCGAGCTGTGCCATTTTGGTATATATAACGGGCCGACGCCGTTGTGCGGTGATTTTGTGCCTTTAATATCCAGTTTAAATATTCATAAGGGGAAGTTCGGAAGCGAAGCGGCTGAGGGAGGCTAGGGGAAATGGCAGGAAGGGGGCTTAACGGTATCCCTCGCCCTCTGGTTCTTTCCAGGATCCGTTCCAGATGGCTGGGGTATGTATTCCGCGAGTATCTCTCCCCAGGGATGAAGAATCTTATGCCACTAATATTTTTGGGAATACATTATGCACGTACTTATGCGGACCAAGTAGGTATAATGAACGATGTGAAGAAAAAAAAAAAAAAAAAAAAAAAAAGGAAACGAACAAAAAGTGAAAGAAAAAAAAAAAAAATCAACGAGAATTCGATATGCTTAACGATTCATACTCCCATCTGCCGTCACCACTCACTTCAGCTCTTATTCCATTGATTGCTCAATGGTTCGAAATAATTCTACAGTTTCAATCGGATTGAGTACCAAGTGGCGAGGAGGGAAGAAAAAAAAAAAAAAAGTAGAAGAAGAAAGAAAAAAAAAAAAAAGAAATAAATAAATGAGGCAAAGGGCGTTAAGGAAATAGGCGAAAGGAAATAACACATGTAAAACGTGGCTATCAACGAGAATCGTAAACCCTTATCCGTACATATGGATAAATTCCCATGCAAACATTGTTCGCATATGTGGCGGTATTGTTCAACCGGCTGGCATGTAAATCATTATTAAGTCTTGAAAGGGTTAGGGTTTAGAGCTTGTCAAGTAATCTATCGGTATAGTTTATCTAATACAACGGTTGGGCGGGGGCTGCGTCCTGGGCGATGGTGCATGCGAGCCTTCCATCGATCCACCCGGACGGCGTTATAGTACTGGATGTTCCGTGTTCGACGCTGTTCGACGCCGGTATACGAGCCTGTTCGCGTTAACGTCCCACGTTGGCATTTACGTAACAACACAACGCGTACTTGTAGAAACATACGTGGTACGGTCTATTAATTAACAAACTTAAACCCCCCCGACACATTGGCACGCCAGGTAATTCTCAGTTGATGTGTGGCCTAATTTTTCATTTATTTACCTTCTTATCATCGGTTTTTAGTCTTTCATTCTAATTTTCATGATCTCATCACTATACCCAGAATCCAACAGGAACTGATGTAATTAATTGGATATTGTGAATTATACTTACGTTATACTTGAGTACATACATCAAGAAATTATCTCTATAGGTACATTTGGAAAATCAGTATTAACTTTTAACGCTTTAGATTTTAGGTACTCTGACCCCCGGGACCTGCGACAAAGTTCGTTTACTCGGTTTACCACTCAAACCTGAACAGGATTTTCCCCCTTACTTTTCGGTGGTTCATGAATCCAAGTGAAAGAAATAAAAGAAAAAAGAAAAAAACAGTGTATATGCCCTAGCGTATGCATATGCGGATAAAAGTACTCCGCAACTGAAAGTTTTTTCGAACTTTAAAACGTGAAGTATTGTTAGAAAACACCATTGCTACAGTGAATGGAGTTTTCGTCGGTGAATAAACAAAAAATGAAGTTCATAATGTCTAGAGGTGTACAATTTCTGTACTTTTCAGCTAATATTGAAAAGTTCGAAATAACAATCACTGTTCGAAATTGCAGTTCGTTTCTCATATCAAACATATATATGATTCAAAACGGGTTAAAGTTTCGAACTGCATGTATAGGAGAACTAAAAGTTGGGGTCATCTTTTTTGCTATATGGTCTGCAGAGATGTAGCTATACGCCGTACTTAGGAGGACCATTATTTCGGCGAAAGGCTGTCTTGAGAAATGTCTTGTCGCACCTCGAACAAATACTCCTATTCTTGTCGTTCTATTGTACGCGCGGTAGCGATTCGAGGATAGAAGTTTCTCGTTTTACTTTATATATTTTCAGGAACTGCGCCAACTCGTTTTACTCCCGTAACCATGATCTACAAGACGCTACTAGCCAGGATTCACGTATCCACGATAAACACATGATACCCACAAATAAACACCTTGGCCCCGATAACGTTTTCAACATTCACAACCGAGTATAGAGAAATCTACTTCTAACTCGTTGGTTATTTGCTTCATTACAGTACACAGTTCGCTGCACATGAAAGTGCTTGAATATACCAGAACTACGGATTCCATGGATGGACACATTCGTTTTAATGAGATTACGTTCGCAAGCTTGTCCAAGCTGTAGAAATAAAACAATTACAGCAAGACATCTGGACGTGATACAGCTGCAGCTTTTCTCTTTTCTCTTTTCTCTCTTTTTTTTTTTTTTTTTTTTCATACTAGATTTTCACTTATCAAGTATTTACTGCACGAAGAGTCTACCGGCTATGGATGGCGTACCTATAAATAATGCGAATGATTAATACAGTCTGGTGGAGACAAAATTCGTCTGCGAGTATAAATATTTCATATAGTATTCGCCTTTTCGTCAAAAGCTTTACCTTCCGCAGTGGTCAATAGGTCAGCATTGTGTATCCGAATCAATAATTCGTGAAGTTCAAAATGATTTCTAACGTGAGGAAATATAGGTATAGGTATACGGTTGGTAAAACAAAAAGCATTAGAATCGCGAAAAAAGTTCACGAATCCGGCTTTTTTGACTCACGGTTTTTACTACCCTGCAACATATTCGTCGGGAAAGAAATACACTATTTTGATAAAGTATGGGAAAGGCTTTGAAAGCGTTCGACTTCAGCATACTGATCACATCCTTTAAGATAAAAAGAAAGAGAAGAGAGAGAGAAAAAAATAAATAAAAGTTGTCTCTTATATAGTGATTCGTTGTCCTCACCGTAACCCTGTTGATATAGACCCCACGAAATAACCTCGTGTAAATAAAAACATTTCCTTATTTGTCGCGAAAGTTGATCAGATCGAAAGTTGGTCCGTGCAGGAAAATGTTTGCGTCCTTAGCCTGACAGGTTGGTCACAATCGCTTCCGCTTCATCCGTGACTCTGGGTGAAATGGTATCGCGGTTGGTCGCTTAGCAACCGCAACTCCGAAACACGATCGTTGATGATTGGCGGTGAAGAAGGGGCCTTTAATGGATACATATTGATATGGTTTCCAGGCATGTCCACCATGTACAAAGCCGTGACGACCGTGACATTTGAACGAGGTGTGGGAAGGCCATGCAGGGTAGGCGGGAGAGTTTGTTGTTGAAACCTTGCAGTGGATCATCCATTATGATATTAACTCGGGATGGGTTCGAGGCGGGTGGATATAGAAAGGAACCTCAAGGCTTAGGCCTTCGGGGTATACCTATACATAGAAGGAGATTAGCTCTTCATGAGTGGCGGGTCGGTATTTGATCAAAGAGATAAAAATTCAACCGGTTCTTTCCCCGATTTATTAGTATCGTATAGCTGTTTGAGGGTACGACCATCATCCAAAGAAATATAAGTCGATATTTTCTGAGCGAGTGCTCTCTATAGCCTCTCACCGTTGGTATAAGATATACCAACAATCCCACCACCCTCGCTCTTCGAGAATCTTAATTTTCCTGTAGATCCTCTGGAAAACGGCTTACGGTATGTAAACATCGTAAAAAGGAGGATTCCGCTCGTTCCATGTTCTTCTTCGTTGTTGTGGGAAAGAGGGAAAGAGGTGATACAGCTTACCTTGATGGTTAGACGTGCGTCGTGCTGGGTTATATCGTTAGGGTTACTCGAAATGAAAGGGGATGGTAAAATAGGAGGAGAAGGAGAAGGAGAAGGAGAAGGAGAAGGAGAATAAGGATAAGGAAGGAGAGTGAAGGTGAAGGGTAAAGGGGGGAAGTCAAATTGGATCAACCGATCCCGGGTCGAGTTATGAACACAGGCCTACTCGCTGGCTGACTCGCGTACTCTACCCACCCTCCCATATATTGTGAAGGTATAAATGGAGTGACGATGGTATACCCATACGATGTATAATTTACGTCCACCTATCCGTGTATAAATACATAGTATGTATTGTATGTATATAGCTAAAACCTGAACGCACACATCGGCTCACTGCAGAAAGCACGGTCTAGGTATGTGCTACTGAATAGATGCCTGAAACGATGCCTGTATACGGGGGCTTTGTCATCTTGGTACACTTGGGATTAAAATTGTTGCCATTATCATTCTTATTATTATCATTATCCCCATTGTCATTGTTACCATTAGCACACCTTTTCTCTAATAACCTCTTTGTTAGGAAATTACGGCTAGGTGTAGTAGACGTGGTGTGGCAGGTAATGCCCCGTTCAGATTCCTTTATTGGCCAAGTGTTCCTCAACTTATGTTCTTCCGATTTTCACGCCTTCGAAGAATATTATCAGGTTGATTGTTCGACAACTTATTAGTATCTATATATATGCTATCAAGTAGTGTGTTAATTCAATCATTTAGACTATACTTTTCCACGTTTTGTTCACAGAACCATTATCTTTGAATCATGGTGTCAAAAATTGTCTAATATTTACCCGTTCGTTTATCTTTGAAAAGAGTTGCCCACGGTGAGTCCTTGATCAATCGGCAAATTTACACAGCGTTTTTCCCCCGTTCAAATCAATTAATCGACTTGGTAATACCGTTTCGATTAGTCGCTAAACTTGTTGCTTCCCCCATTGATTTGATGCTCCATCCTCTCTCGTCATTTAGGGCTTACGGTCGCTCTAGTGCAGTTCTTTTCGACGTGGTAATAACATCTGTACTTCGTGGCACAGCTGGATATGGACTGACGAATTACAGGAATTATGGAGTTATGTTTGAATAAATTACCGATCGAATTATTGCAATACGGTATAGTGAATAGCTGGTCGTAAATCACTATGCCCACTGGCATGTTGTCCCTTATCTCTTGAACAATGCTCGACAGAACTATTACTTGTCGCAGATGAAGCTCTGTTTCCAGTATGACGTGCTTATACATATTATAACACCATCCAGTTAGAGTTGGTTGTATGCTAGTCCACTATACCGCACCCAGAATTTGATACAGAATTCGATGTGCCACCTAAGTGACGGTCAAATCTTATCGCTCAACTACTGATGACGTGATAGTTCACTGCGATGGTGTGGTCTATATGGAAATGTTATTGCAGAGCTAAACGTTGCACATAGGTATCAAGTTGTTACGTGGTGACACTACGATTCGGCATAACGATATGACATAATGTCAGATTTCTTGATGAATAAACTACCTACACCTACCTTTATAGACGAAAGTTTATGAGGTTTTATATTCTCAATATTTTAAGAGCTGCGCGGTTAAGGGTTGAGGAAGAGCTTTCCTTAAGACTCGTGCAAATTGCGCTCGTCTGTATCGCGTGGAGGAGAGAAATCTGTCCGCCTGCCTGCCCGCCGGTTCGGATACGGTGTGGTACATTACCCTCACATAGAGGGGTGTGCGGGACACAGACGCCATTGTGCGAACAGGCGGTACTGGTCGCCCCCTGAGCGGTCGTGGTTTCTGCAGTAGCTTCAACGAGCAATACCACCCCGAGTCGAGGCTATCAACCTCCCCGTTCTCCTTCTCCAACTCTGGTTTCCCACCCTTGTCCGCCATCTTTTGCAATATTTTTTTTTTCTTCCGCCACTCTGACCACTAAGTACTGACGGTGGCCGAAAAAAAAAAAAAAAAAAAACACAAAAAAGTAACACGAAGATGAAAAATAAGGTTGAAATTTTTCTATAATCCCCCCCGATCGTTGGCTTGAGATTTACTTCTTTTTTTTCCCATCCAATTCGTGGCTTCGATAATGATTATTATTGCGGTATATCTGGTTCGGGGGGATGGAGAGATTCGGCTCGTATAGTAATGGTCATTATTTTTATTTTCCTCTTTCTATACTATGTTACGTATAGTGCGCCCTGATCACGCCGGAAATAGTAATTAATGTTACGGGCTTTGCGCCCCGTTATAGCGAGCGAATGGAACGCGATCTGAACACTAAGCGCTATCTTGTTGACCAATTGTGGGTTTCACCGTTACGAACGTTCGGTCGAAATAAAATACATCCTGGTATCGAATCATATCATTAGCCACGTGTATCGCGTTAAATTCGGAATATCTCATACTAGCTCACTCTCTATCTATGTATATGTGTGGTACGTATGTATGTATGTGTGTACGTAGGTATATGATTGCCGGCTAATTAATCCATCAAAATAACATTATTCCCGTAGCTCGACGATGAACGTAATTTGAACCAAGTACGTCAAGCCTCCGGCGTGTTTTCCTAATTTACTTTGCAGAGTTCCCGATTAACCCAGAATTCCCGTTCCCCAAAAACGTGGCGAGTTTTCTATAGAAATGAGCCCACCAACGAGCCGGCCTCTCCCTTATTTCTGAACGTCCTTTTCCCCACATATCTTTCTTTCCGTCGTTGTCCGTACCCGAACGACTTGGTGATTCGTCGTCCTGGCAACGGTCACGCGTGTTTCTTCACCCACCGGAATTCACTCGGATGACGCAATTTCGTGTGATTTTTTTTTTTTTTCTCTTTTTTCTTATACCCAACAGAAAGATGCAGACTTTTTTACGCCGAGGAATTCGCTGATCATAATCCACCACAATATGCCATCACAGAAGTAAAAAGCCACCCCTAACCGCCCACTTCCACACAACAAACCGACCCCCCCCCCCCCCCCCCCCCCCCCCACCGCCCCATTTCCTTCGAAGAGGAAGGAAACACAACGCAGTCTATATGAACACCAACACATTTATATACGTATACAGATATATATGCTATACAATATACATGGATGGTATATATCCTTACATAGATATATATATACCTATATATAGGTATGTAGAGAAAAGGGAATGGAATACGACGGCTGCTGGTGCTGCTAGCGTCACATGGCCATTTAGGGGTGCGGGCAATGGTGGTTGGGGAATTGCGAAGGAAGAGGTGGTGTTCCCAAGCAAGAAGAGACGCTCGCGGCGATGTGCTTCTATCCGTTCGCGAGATGACAGAGGCCCAACTCCACCGCCAGCAACACCACCAAACACTACATAAGTACGACCACCGAGGCTAGGCACTACTACTTTCATCATATCCTCACCTTATACCTATAAGTCTCTGTGTATAGGATGAACAAGAGCACCACCACCTTTGCCTCCTCCAGATGCGAGAGCTGGCTGCGAAGAACCAGACCATTGACACTGAGCGCGCACCATTGTTACATCTCTGGCTAATAAAGAAAAATAAAAGCGCTTTTGCGGATATTAGTTTGTCGGTCTTGCAGTGCAGTCTGGCTTCCGGGTATATCTATGTGCGCATGTATAGAGGAGCGGTAACAGTTTCGAGGAGGTCGCTCCAAGTCTATTGTTACTTTTTATTTTTTTTGTTCAATTTTATTTTTTTCTTCACTCTTCCGGTACCACTTCTGAAAACTAATTATTATTGTCTCGAGGAAATAAGTGAGACGATGTGGTTTTTTTAAAAGAATTTTCTTCACTTTATTATTTCAGCTCCAATATGAAGTGGCCTTTGCTCCTACTGTGGCTACTGTTGTCCCATTCTGGAAATCTAGGGGCACTGCAACACGGTGAGTGTGAAAATCAACATCTCTAAATTAATTACTTCCTCTCACGCCTTTTAATCATCATCACATTCACACGACGAGGCGCATGTTGCCGATGGTTATACGGGAAAAACTTTTTAGTATAATCGATCATCGTTATTTATTAAACTAATGTAATGAAACGTTTTAAGAATGATCGGATATATTTATACCAATTCAATCGAATTGACTATTGTGTGAAGAAGGAAACAAAATCTATTTTCTACTCCGTCGATGGGGGATAAACCTTTGGCTAAACCCTGCACCTCCTCCCCTATGGAATTGAGCTCAACGGTAGATCCTGACCCACCCGGCTTCTAGCTAGCGAAATGTAAACAGATAATACCATTCTGTGGTGGTTCTGTCCTTCCCCATTCCTTGTCACCCTCGAAAAACCCCCTCCGTGTGCCAACTGTCTGGCCCGTTTGCCCACACTCAAGGCCCTGCCGATCCTCAGAACGTGAAGTTGTCCAGCGTTTAAGTTGTTTGAACATCCCTTGGTTCACCCCAACTCACCCCATTGACGCGTCTCACTGTTCGACGGCGATAGTGAAGACCTGCGGACCCGGTACTTGTGAGCTGTGCTGTGCTCTTCGGAAGTTTGATTCCGATGGTCATTGTGGCCGTGAACGAATCTGTCAAGGAGACCCCTGGGGGGACGCGGACGATGTGCTTCAACAAATCAGGAAGAGGGACTTAAGGACGCTGATGCTTGTCGTCAGTGGATGATTAGAAGGACCGTGTCCTCTCAGGGATTAATTCAGGCTTGATAGAACCTTGGATTCTGCTTTAGCACTGGTGTTGACAGTCGTAAATAGTCGACCGATAGTCTTCAAGGGAAAAAAACGGATCCGAGAGAAAAGAAACTATGATTTACTCATCTGTCCCTAATTTTTATTTCAATTGAGTTTTGAGTTTTAAACAAATGTTGATTGAGCGTAATGCAACAGTGAGAAACAAAACGAAGTATACGTGTAGGTTTTTTTGAGGAGGTAAACTTATAGAGCTGTAAGGTAACGGGCGAGTAACATTCTTAAATGGTCAATTCGCACTCTGAGTGGTCCCAGTGCACTCAAGCTTACGACGACGACTGTATCCTGTCATTTGAAATATTAACGCGAACATCAAGCGCGTTGTGAACTGCGCGGTGGATAGCTTCTAGTCGGATAAAATCTATATTCTGAATATATATATACACATGCATATACTATACATACATGTACCTATATACGTTAATGTAAATATTTAAGAAATACGCGCGAACGTTTCGACGCACTCGATCGTATATAGAGGTACATATATATATACCATATATATATATATATATATATATATGTACTCGTGAAAATGTCATCGTTTGACCCATATATCCATAAGGTATGTACATACATATATACATACAATATATTTATATAGTATCCAAGATTTGCCCGTATTCAGCGCGGACTCCATGCTTATCTTTCGGGGTATATATGGGGTCCTTCGATACTTTTAGTATCGGGGTCGTGTGCCTGTTATTTTTTATTATTATAGGCTAGTTAATATCGGAGGGCAATGATAGGGCTCTCACGTAGAAAATATGTAGGAGGAAACATGACGATGCCGATGCGATGTCCCCGCAGGCTCTATAAGTATATCGGTAAAACCATAACAGCAGTCTGTCTGTTTGTCTAATTCAATTCTGAATTTACATAGAGTTGAGTGCACTACGCGCCTCCGGTTACCTCGCGGAATCAACGAATTAATAATTCCTTTTCGCCGGATGCATAACGTTGTTTTAATCCAATTTTATTACGTATTTATAGAAGTAATTGGATCATTTTAACAGACTTGATTTACTCCCCTTTACTACCGACAAAGAGTTCAAATTCATATTCACTCGAGGGAGGAGGAGGTCAATTAGTACCGTGCCAAAATCTCGGTGCATTATAAATGAATAATCAATTAATTTTGCACGTAATTTTTGTTACATCCTTACGCGATTATATCTTTCTTCATTTTTTCTTTAATCGAACGTTCGTATTAGGTGCATGTAGAATGTAGATGCTACAGATTTTCACTATAAGATCCATCAACTTCCGAAATTACACTTCGCGGATAATTTAAAATCACCGATTCAACGGGTGTTGATTATTCCTTGCCGAACGAACAAAGCGTGCAACAGATATAGCTGATGGAAGGGAATGCGATATGGTGCTTCGTTACCACCAACCATGCAGAGGGCGATAAGTGTGTGACGAACGTGCAGCGAGGGTGTTTTTCGCCCGAATGCGATGAAATATCATTCCAGTTGGATAGTTGAATAAGTTTTTTTCTTTCTTCCGGTTGTTTTATTTTTCAAAGTTTTTTTTTTTTTTGTGAGCAAAATAAATTATTCAGCAAATGAATCACAGCGAGTTATTCATAAGCCAGGGTTTTCATATCATAATAAAATTATCTGCTCTCTAAATTTGAATCAGTGAAAACTACTGACAATCAGTGAATAGTCACTGGTTTACAGTTATAAGTATGCCACTGATTGGTATCAGTGGCAGACTTATAACTGCAATCAGTGAATTCTCACTGATTCAAATTTAGAGAGTGCATTTCCGTATTCTGTCTTATAAAATATATCTATATACCATATCATATTCATTCTATGAAGATTCATAGAAACTCTTCGAAAAAAAAAAAAAAAAAAACCAAGAAAATTGTCAAACCATTATCTGAACACCGTAGGAAGGTGGAACGAAACTAACGATAAAACTAGGGTCTAGGAAAACCATGCGGCTAAAATTGACGTGAGCATCAACGGTACGTCCTTCACCCTCCGTTACCCGGTTCCAACAGCCACCCTTCACTCACCCCTCATTCCTCTACCTATCAGTGGTGAAGCGGGGCAGGGGTTGCATATCTGTGGGAGTCAGATAAGGTAGGTGGTGCCTATATCTACCTACATCCCACCGCAGGCCGGAAAGTTATGCGTGGCTCTATACCAGCCCCACCAAACCCCTTGGAACTCTGCAGGGAACCGCCGAGAAGCCCGCCAGAGGCTCTTCTATACGGTAGCCAAAGTCTTGGTTTTACACTCGGTAGAGCGAGCGGGCCGAAGCTGAAGGGTCGCGGATGAGGAGCGTAGGTATCCTTGGGATAGAACGGGATTCGGCTAAATGGCTGAGAGAATGGTAGTGTTTTTTCCTTTTTTTTTTTTCTTCTTTGTAGATGCGTACGTCTTTCTCGAAGGGTGGTTTTGACTCAGTTAGAACTACCTACCTACTCTCTCCTCGATTATTATATGACGATACTTTTATTTCCTTTTTCTTTCGTGTGTTTTTCTTTTTTTTTTTTTTTATATTCTCACCCCCCGCAACCTAGCCACCTTGCACCAGCAGGGGAAGAAAATTCTAGTTTCGTAATTCAAAGCATAAGCGTTGGGGATGCTTTCTCTTCCTTATATCCGGGCTATACCGATGCAATTAGGTGTATGTATAGTGGGCCTGGATAGATTTTAGCGAAACGCAGCGTTGTGCACCGCGTCGTTAAGCGGCTTGATTAGTCTACCTTTATAGAACGCAATAACGGGGTGACAATAACGGGAAACGTAACGTCAACGTTGTAGAGGTACGTTCCGCGTTCCAGATAGTTGGCGCTTTGTATTTGCCCATTAATAGTGAACTACCATCCCAAGTGGTTGCCGAGTAAAGTCGTCGGTGGGTGCCTAGTCGACGCTGAGAAATTAGCGGAGGCGCTAATTGTGTTACGTAACCTAGTTAGCGATGTGTGTTCTTGGAAATTGTACCATAGTCCCTCTTTCCCCGTTACCACCCTATATACCTCCCGCACTTCGCTATATATATATGTATACACCAATATAGTATATTATACTATATTCGTTGCGCGTTGCCGAGGGACTCTTAATTGGCGATTTCAACGGTCATTTGTTTAACGCGGTTTACCCCCGTGGCTTCAATGCCCCATACCCACATTTACTGCAGTATCAAGGAGACAGATTTACGATAGGAAAAACACTTCACTTCTCATGTTACCTTCTGCGAGTATCAACTTTCTTTAAAATAATTAATCGCGCAAATATAGACTGAGTTTAGGAATGTATAAACTTGTGTCGTTTTACTGGCACAAGTTCAATTTCTTGACATTTTTGACTCGTTATCGACTTCGTTGGATAATGTTTCTGTCGTAGACTAAAATGCTATGGAATTTAGATCCGTAACTGTATAGTGTGTACCGAATGCAGTAACCGGGCAGAAAAACACTTCTTCAAGCTTGGCAACATTTGGGGGAACAGCTCGGCACTGTGCAGGGTAAAGGAGCGGTTGCACTTCTGTACTTTACATACCAGCTGGCATGTTTAGGTATTATAGATGTATCTATGTTTATGTATGTATGTATATATAGGTATGATATATATGTATATGTATAGTTATATATATAGCGTAGGAAGGTGGCGTGAATTTAGCCGTGTCTGCGTTATGCATATTTATATCTATACCGAGTTTCTGAAAGCTTGGCTTGACCCAGTCTAGCTTCCATCCTGATTCCCACTGGGATATCAAGGGGCTATTATTTTCCCGGTTCATTAACTTTAATGCTTGGATTTGGGTAAATATTTGCGAGCTATGGACCTATCCTCGTAAACCTCGTAATTTAAACCGAAAAGCTGACCCGCCGCAAAATTTCTACAGCTTGCGCAGGGGGATGAAAACTCGCCTCGTCTTACAAATTCTCATACAACCGGCGGCGGCGCCTCGCGGTATTCTATATGTATGTATAGGTACAAACAAAAAAGAAAAAAATAAAGAAAATTTCAACACGCTTTTGCGGTATTTTAAAATTACTTACGATCATCCGCCTGCTTTTGTGTCGCCCGCACAATTATTTATACCTACTAATTACTTTAGAACGTGAAAATAAAATGATAAGAAATAGTGCCTTATATACTTTATCCTCAGATTTTCACTGCCAGAAGCCAAAGCAGCTTTGTTTCCTCCTGGCGTGCAGAAGAAAGCTGCGATTACTTATACCACCTTGCCAACTGAGATTTTATAGACTCGCCTGAGGTTTAGCCAAAGTTTAATGAATTATGCACGATAGGTATATATAATATCTCGTTAGTTTACATTAAAATTTTTCTACACATATTGTTACATTTGGTAAAATCACCCTTATATACATTAATTCTATATGATCCACATCTATAGTAGCCTATATGATAAAATACGTCTTCTAAAATATAAGAACTACGGTTGCTGCGACAACAAACATTATTATAAAACAAATCAGTCTGTCTTTAGCTTACTGCCGAAGCAGACCTGTATTTTCTGAATACATAAACCTTTTGCCCAATTAATATTATTTCACCAGATTCACTTTATTTCCCTCGGGAATCCATAATTAATAACTTATTTCTTACTTCAAATTTAATTTTGCAACAATATTATTATAATTGTCATTGGAATCGATCGACTGAATTATAAGAAAAGCTAATCCATTATCTAGAAACGCGAGACGCATGAGACTAGGTATACCTACGTAATGGTATAGAACAAGTCGTTTCGTTTAGCATGCAGTATAGTAGGTATATATGTATAGTGTGAAGACAAATGGAGTACAGTATACATTGCAAAGTACAAAGTGGCTACTAACAAGCTTTCAGAGCGATTAATCGATTACGATCTCACCGGCTAATAGTATACCTTGTCGATGATACTCAGTAGTAACTTACTGCCTATGTATATTGTGGGGATACAACAGGAATTATTCCATAGAGGATAATAACAGAGGGTGTTTTTGTCGGCTAGCGATATATACGACACTTGGAGCAAACGTATCTCGAAAAGTCACCCCTTTTCTCTCGGTATGAAGCCGATGTATTTCCAAGTAGTGTGCATGTGTGTGTGTGTAGACGTGTAAGGCTTATGACGATACATAAATGTTATATCCTCGAGACTTGGCGTCTCTTAAAGCCTCGGTGGTGGTCGTGCGTAAAAGATCCCGTCCGCGACAAACGATGCCTCAGGGAAGTGTGGTTCCGAGACGTTTATTAAATAAGGGCGGGGAAAGGACAAGGATTAAAGGCAAAAGGTGGGGGGTAAGTAAGAGGGCCCCAACGGGGGACCTATTATGTGATTGCTCGTTATTGTTTTACGGCCAGACTCGAGCTGGAGTGGCAAGGATAAGACTGCGGGGGTGGAGCGAGGATTGTAATAAAATCAAAATACCCAGAGGGCTGAAGAAACGGGACGGCGATGTAGGCAAGACTGGGAGCCGTCTCGCATCATTAACTGATAGTAACGGGCAAACCCCATCCCTCTGCTAAGCTACAAGCGTCTAACCTCATATACGTTTTTTAAAAAATCCTTTCCACTTGCGATTAAAAAACGAACGATTATCAGAGACTGTATATCTATATTCACTCTCGGTTAAAAATCTTTTCTTCGCTGATGGAAAGAACTACATGATGGAACGTTGGTTTACTTTGAAGGGTTGTTATCCCCTAAAATTTGTATCGAAATTAATCTATAAAAATCTATTCATATATCTACAGATTTCACCCGAAGGGCAAGAATCAGAGTCATTGAAAATGAATTGCTAGGATATACATTAATGTGCAAAATAATGAAACACTTACAATCATTACAAATTAATTGTTTTTTACCCTACATGCGTCGAAAATTCTTGTTTTATTTTGCCAATCGGAGGGCTCTGCCCCCCGGACCCCCCACCAGGGCTGTGCCCTGGACCCCACATCGGGGGGCTCTGCCCCCCAAACCCCCCACCGGGGCTTCGCACCTGGACCCCAATCGGGGGGCGAAGCCCCCCTAATCCCCCACCGGAACTTCTATTTCATCTAAAGCTAATACAAAAAAAATCTTCCTCACCAGCTACACCACCTATCCCCCATCGAAAAAATATACATGCTAGGATATTTGCATGGAATATATCCTAGCATATATGAAATCATATATGTTGAGATATAATATGTCGCATATACTCAAATTTGCCGAAAGATATATCCTAGCATGTATGTCAAGATCATATATATCTTCAGGCAAATTCATATATATATTTATCTTGGGGCAAATTTGAGTATATACAACATATATCTCAACAAATATGATTTCATATGCTAGGATATATTCGATGCATATATACTAGCATGTATATTTTTTTTCAATAATCTAATAAATGAAAGACTCAATATCCGATGACTCATCATGTACGCTTTTGCGTGACGCCAAAACGTTACATTTCCAGATTGGAGCCCCTATAGCCAGCCAACAGACCGAAAAGAGAATCATTTTCAATGATAATATAAATATGTAGTTGGTACACAGAAAAAAAGATCAACTTGAGCCAAGAAAATTATTCTTGATTCAAGATAATTTTGCGGTCCAAAAATGAAGACCGAAATTTTCTCGGATCAAATCAAAATTTTTCTCGAGCCAAGAAAATTTGGAAAATTTTGGAAAATTTTACTTGGTTCGAGAAAAATTTTGATTTGATCCGAGAAAGTTTCGGTCTTCATTTTTGGACCGCAAAGTTATCTTGAATCAAGTCAACCTTTCTTTCTGTGTATAATTTTGGTTCAGTACTTATATTATATGACCACAAATATCTTTCGTCGTGTCATTTTTATCTTCTTTTCTACCTCCTTCTATAAGCAAATGCGTCGCTTTACTAACCCCAAACGCCGTTAACCCTCGTAATGCATCCTGAAATAACTTCCCTTTCACGTAGGCGAGATAGTAGTATACGAAGAGGGACGCGTGTCGCTGTGATTTTCTGCTATATGTCAACTGTCGTGAAGCCTACCCTGATTTTACCCTACTATACCCTGTCTTACATTAGGAATAAACTACCCTTAGGGTTTTGACACTGCGTATATAGGTATGCTATATTGCTTGGCGAATATATGAACGTACAGTATTCAACTTTAATATTGCACTCAAGTGAATTCGGGATAATGATAATTTTCGTAAATTTCCTTTTACTATTTTCAAGGGGAAAATTGTTTCGTTTTGATCCTTATGCGTATACTTGATCAACGAATCTTGGGAAAGTCCGGTAAACTAACGATCGTTTTACTTGATACAGCGATCTCCGGTATTCTATTGACGTGAACCGATAACAAATGTATTATTTTCTTTCCAAGTAATAACACTAACATAAAATGATGGGAGTTGGGAAAGCCCCAAGAAAGCTGCACAGGTTCGTATAATGTACTTCGAGCAACCGCTCGCGCTCGGTCCTGCGAGCATAAATACAAGACGGTTGTCCCACCGGCGGCTAAGGGGTGGCTAAGAAGAGGGTAGAGGAAGATGGGGGGGTACTCCACATTATAAAAGCGTTGGACGCGGTAAACGAGGTAGAAAACAGCCGTTTACGAAGAAATAAATATTCGGAAAACAGCCCTTATAAACAGATAAACATCTCGATAACTCTCTGAAGGGGCGCAGCCAAGGGTTGTGTATCTCAATATCATAGAAGCTCTTGAACGCTCGCAGACCCACGCGTACACCTACAGTTTTACATCAATATAGACACACATACCTACACCACGTTTTTTTGATTCCGGTGAAGCACGTGACCTGAGGTAAAAAGAAAATCTTGATGCTTTGTATGATCGACCATCAATACTTTTTGGGATACGGTATGGTATTCGCATATAATACGGTTCACTGCGATAGAAATAACAAATATAGAAATCACGACGGATCTCATTCGTTGAAAATTCTTATTTTATGATAAATATAAAAGCCAAGAGTTTATATGTTCATATAGTAGGTCGCAGTGTGGACAACAGCCCAGCCAACAATCACAGAGGTTATGTAACAAGGATGTAACGGCCATGCCAAAATGTCCGGACATCCAGAGTCCGGCTACATATCTGGTACTTTGACATCGCAGGTATGTACCTGAGACATCAAAGTACCGGCTATGTAGCCGGACTCTGGATGTCCGGACATTTTGGCATGGCCGTTACATCCTTGTTACATAACCTCTGTGATTGTTAGCTGGGAGTGAATGTATAAATTGAAATTATATTGGATGAGAGAATTTCTTGAAAGATAGATAGATAGATATCTTCTACCCGTAAAACTAGCTTCAGATTATAATAATATACTGAGGAAATAAATGCGGCCAAGATCTACACCACCGGAGGCTCAACATGACGAATGAACGTATATTTCATTCGTTCTCACTGAACCATCATTTCATTCCCATTTAAATTCTGGTTCGACGAACCAAATTTGATATTCAAATTGTTTGCTTATTTATCTGCATCGTTTATTACTGGGACTTGGTGTTAGCGTCGCGTCGTGTCGCCGCGTTTCAAGTGAAAAAGACTGCGAAATTGTTTCCAAAATTCATTTATGTATTTTATCCACTTGGGTATTTTTCATCCCCATTACCATTACCGAAATTAACATAACAGATGTAAGAAAGCGAATCTGTTTATACTCTGAAAGCGAAAGTGAAAGTGAAATATTGACAAATCACATGATAAATAAACCCATTATATCCTTGTAACGAGACACGTTTAGTCTCGACCTAATCATTCCTAGATATCGGAAGGCAACTTCCCCGTCGTTCTATCGTCGGATATCTAGGAGCTAGATTTCGCTTAATGTTTCAAAGATTAACCTTCACCCTTAGGTGGGTAATTAGCCCGTCGTTAGATTAACGAAGTCAGTGGAAATCGGTTTATAATTTTCAAAGTTAAGTATATAATATAGACTACGGTCTCGATTCCTGCGGAACAATATACCTAATACGTTTTTATATCTTACTATCTGAGCTATAAATTCATAAATAAGAATCAGACTATAATGTCCAACAAATTTTGAAAAGACATTAAAAATAAATCGGTTGAATATTTAAAGTTTTGAAAAAAAGAGAAAACGTTGATTAAATTTCTCCCTGATTTTCTGTACGATTTAGATTCTTCTTTTTTCTCATAGTTTTGGCCGTCTTAGTCCGGGTCCCAGAGGAGCGTGGATACCTTCTGTCCCCAGCTGCTGAGATAACATCCAATTTGTGCTCAAACCGGTGGATTTTGGTCTGCGCCCTTCGTTTCACGTTCGTCCGCAAGCTTTCCCGGCATCGCCGCATGGCGTTTAAAAAACAAGACGCGATTTGTATTACTTTGTCGTAACAGCGACAGACGCCAAGACACGGAGTTGCAGACAGGGATTCAATTTTTCGTCAGAAGCTGCGTGGAATTAGGTGGCCGAGGCGTTATGAATAGCTAAGCGCTTTGCCTATTATTTCACGCTTTAGAGAAATTTCCTTATACAGCCTTAACTTTTTATCTTGCAGATCGAGGGGGACGAGTTTCATGAAAAATCGCGTCTATCTTATGCTCTGAAATCACAGAGATTCGCATTTTTCCAAAACCCATAACGGAGCGGTTTCTCACCGTCAAGATTTTTCGCATTTTTTTCCCCAATCATGCGGCGTTGAAAATATTAGGACATCGCTGCACTCGTGCATCCATACATACATATGCAGCCATTATTTCATGAGATATGTAAACTAATTACATATACTTCAGGAAAATAGCAGAATATTAAATGTACTTTACAAAATCCAATAAACGTGTTTCCAAATAGCCTCCTCGACAAGTTAGAGTCGCCTCGAACCTGCCTGACCTAAAAACGCAATTTACTGCTGCAATTCTGGCGATATTACTTAGTACAATGAGATAGTTTGAAATTTGAAAATCTGTGTCTATAAAAAAAGATCCGCGTATTTATATGGCAGATGAAGTAATTTATTTCCGGTCAAAGTAATGAGGCGTGATTATAAACAATCGAAATCATTTTGATGTTTGGTATTAATAAAGGAACATCGCGGTGAATTATTATAACAGCCATACTAAGTGATAAGGGATGAAATGTCTGAAAAATTTTAGCATCACAATTGTTGAATATATAATACATATATATATACAGTATATTCTCTGCGTTACCACATGAAACAACGTTTCCTGTTTTGTTGAAAGCGAATTATTTCATGCGTAACTTTTCAGATAATGCTTTACCGCCAGTTCCATGGCTTGGGATTTCTATGGTTCTAGTGCGGTCGAGTTGAAACCCGCGGGGCGTCAAATCTGTCATCTGTGACGTAAAATTTGCGCACAAGTTTTCACCGTAAATGCGAATTTTCCTGTGTCGGTATAGCTGTAGAAAATAATAATACTTAAATTCTGAAACAATGAAAAGAAACTGGAAAGAAACGGGGGAGATATTTATCGAGCCATATATCTTTTCAATTGAAGACTCTTCGGCATGGCTGACTAGCCAGATAGCTACCTAACTTAAGGGCTCGGCTGTAATCAGATTTTTCCGAAAAGCTCATTCGGTTATTACATTATTTAAGTGAATTAAAGTCACAATATTGAAGTCATGGAGCTAAAGGATAAGTATATGTAAGAAAATGTGAATATGACCAGTAGGTACCTACATACACGAGCTCCCTCGACTGCCCTGGCCTCATGAATAACAGACTGGTTTATTCTTGGCAGATTGTAAACATAATTAAAAAGCTCGTTTACATACCGATAAGCACCGTCGTCTCCCTTATATTATATAGTCGACTGTGACGCAACGAACTACACTGTAAAAAATAAGGGTAAATTTAACTGTCACATGAGTAGGTAATTTTACATCATGTAAACTGGAAATCAGTTTTATCTACCCACTGGTCTTTTACAACCGATCGTCTACCCAAATACTCGTTTTTCACTACCCAAGGATACGTAATTTTCGCATACTGACAGATGAATTTTGGTGCTGAACAGTAAATTCACCATTTGGGTATACGTTTTGGCTTAACTTACCCAGAGTGGTAAAATTATCTATCCGCATTACCGATCAAATTATCTTTGTGAGGCGCTCACGGACTAATATTGCGGCCGGTGATATAAAATTAACTGTCATGTAAAAAAAAAAAAAAAAATCGGAATTTCACCTCCTGGTCATATGGGGTGAAACGGCGGAGGAAATAAAATCAGAAAATTATTTTTTCAATGCAAAAAGTCCAAAAAATTCTAAAAAAATTCTGAAAAATTGAAATGAACGTAATAGTACTCCTGAAAACTTATATTCATCAGACAACCCATAAAGATGAGATTTTATGATTTTCAAAAGCGATAAAGGATTAATAGTGATATTTTCCTTCACAAAAAAAATCATCGAATCTAATTTTTTGGGGGTCGTCTCATGAATAGAAGTTTTTAGGAGTACTATTACGTTTTCCAAATTATTTCGTACTCCGTTTGGTCCCGCAGGTTCACAGTCTCCTAAAAAAAAAAAAAAAAAAAAAAAAAAAAATGTTGATAGCTGGAACGCAATATCGTGGAAACACCCGCGTATACGTTTTGGCCTTACCCAGAGTGGTAAAATTATCTATTCGCAGTACCGATCAAATTATCTGTGTGGACACGCTCGCGGCCGGGCGGCGTTGAACGCGCTTCAATTAGCCATTGTTTTTCCATGAAAAAACAAGTGTAATTTTGTTAATTTTTCTGACGTGCCGAGAATTTTCCGAACAGAAGTTCAATAAGTGATATAAATAGGCTAGAATTTATCCGGAACTAGGACTTGGGAGAGTTCATCTAACATCGGCCTCGCCGGATAATTGAAGCATTTATATGTATATAATATACAATTAAGGTATGTAATATTAATTGACATAACGCTTGGGGTTATACGAGTAGCAATGTGTTAAAAGATTTTATTTTTATTCGGTCATTCTACATGATAATGCCCATCTAAAAGATTGTCGTATTTAAATCGTATACCCTTCTTGAATAGGGCTATCTATGACATCAAGGCAGCTGAAACTACAAAGAGCAGTAGCAGGGTGGAGAGAAGAAAATCGGCGAAAGGGACCACGTCAAAAAATCCACCAACCATTTCCCCACAATTCAAAACACTTCGGATTTCGATGATTATCGTAGCTTGTGGAGTATCTACATGAGGGTATTTCGAGCGAATATTCATGAGGTTAAAGTTCGTAACGTTAACGCAATAAAATATTTGCAAACAAATTCTTAAATTCAAGGCTTGAACGTTTCAACAGGAAGGCGCATGATTTCTCGAATTGAGTGAAACATGTGCATTTCGCGTATTCTACAATTCTAACAACATTAATTAATCACGAAATATTACATTTTTTCCGATCATTCTGTTGCGTTAAGGTTACGAACATTGGCATACCTCATGAATACTCTCGGTATATACTCAACGACTACCGAATAAAGGTAGCATTTATTTTATAGTTAACGTCTTAGGTTCAGTGTGCGTATCTGTACAAAAAAAAAAAAAAAAAATTTATCAAAATAATATACTAAAGAAAAAAATCTTTAAAAACAAAAAAAAAAAAAAAAAAATATCAAAATACTATACAAAAAAAAAAAAAAAAAAAAATTATTGTTAAAATTAATATTAATATTGATATTGTTAATATTGTTAATATTGTTTAATATTGTGACTTAAAAGGTAGCACCATGAAAATTTAAAAAAAAGTCAATCCGACACACCCTAATATATATATATATATATTTCTAATAAAACTGTATATTGTATACAATATGTATATATATATTTCTAATAAAACTGTTGAAAACGCAATATCAATAGTACACCCTTTTTATTGTTCTAAGAGCAAATCTGTTAATGTAGGTAGTTCAAATCACCTACACTGATAGAAAACATGTATCACATTTTACCACATATCGCCGACAAATTACTACTTTTCATGGCAAATTGACGGGTGGTCGAAAAACCAGGAAAGGTAGCTATTTTTCATTCAATAGTTCGTAGCAGGACTGGGATACATTACATGCTACTCGGACTAAAATTACAACTCGGCATTGTAATTTTCGCTAATGGCAATTTTTACAACTTGAGATAGTAAAAATACGTATCGCGTATAGGAATATGGCGGACATCCTAGTTCTGCGTTATGCCGCAATGTATACCTCCATATATTCCCCATTAGTGAGTTTAATATTTATTTTAAAGTAATCGTGATTTAGAACTAAACGAAACAAATCTTGAATCTTTTGTTTTATTTTTATTTTGAATCTGTTATTTTGAATCGGTTGGAATCAACAGGAAATACGCCTCGAACTACACGGCTGAGTTTCTCGCAAGTGGTATCTTTCGCCCAATGTAGTATATAAGCACGAAAATTTTCTCCTCTATATCTTCGATTTCGAGGCGTCCGCTAGAGCGTTAGGGTACTATGCGTTCTTACCGACTGCGTTAATTATACGAAACCAGTTGTAACAGCGATGCACTGAAGTCAACTACATGTAATCTACGTTACCATCCAGCCGTCCAGTACCTCACCCTACTTCACCGATTCACAAAACTCCTAACTCAACCGAAAGGTGAAAATAATAACATGCGAGTCCACTCTGCGATTGGCAGCCGAGGGCGCTGCAGACCAACTTTTTTTTTGTTGCCAGACTTCATTTTACTATCTGAGATAGTAAAAATTTAGACCCCGCATGGGAATCTTTACCATTAGTAGAATTTACAAGGTGGATTTGTAATTCTTTCTACTGTGTGACCACCCGTCATTTTAGCACCAAAAAATAGCAATTTGTCGGCGATATGTGGTAAAATGTGTTACATGTTTTCTATCAGTGTATCACGCAGATTAAATTTTCACCCATAGGTAGGCATATTCGCCTATTCTGACTAGAAATCGATTTTATTCACTTCGGAGGTATTTTTACCCTTCAACGAGGATAATCTTGCTTCATCCCCCCACACACTACATAAATTTATCTACCCAAAAAATTATAAAATTGCATACCCATGGGTATGCATATTTCGCTACCCCGACCAAGTAACAGAGCGTTGCACCACCCACACAGGTAAATTTACCCTTCAAATTTTTTACAGTGTAGGACAAATAAGACCTAAGTCGAATACAGGCCAAGGAAAAGAAAAGGCATAGGGGAGAGTGGCCTAAAGCGGGTAGGCGTTCGTATGCTGCCGCATGCAACGCGAGTGTAAATGTGTACGTATGCCGTGATTACCCAAACCCTCCCAAGTTTCATGATATGATTAAAGTCTCATCATTGATGTTCAGACAAATTAATATGTGCTAAGATTTATCAAGCTTATATAGCGCATACCCGGTTTAGGCCCCCTATCAGGGCAAAGCGGGTTTTTGAGGAGTTTTGAATTTTTGATAATAAATGATTACTTGATACAAAATGATACAATTATGATTTATTATTTTGAAGTTCGATAATCCTCCTAATCAAAAAAACCAAAATTGTTATTTTAATCAAACGAAAACTAAGATTTTTGGGCTTTTATCGTTAACGTACCCGCTTTAGGCCACTCTCCCCTATATCTCTGTTATAATTATTATCAACTTGCACCGGTAAAGCTCGCGTGATCAGTTAGCCATACCTGAATCGAAAAATATTGCCATGTGAATATAACGCCTCAATAAAATATCGAGGTTAAACGTCGAACCCTTTCAAATAATGAAACTACCCTTCGATCGCGGGAGCTTTCGAACGTTATAAGTTATACCTTATAACTCTCCTCTTTTTTCCTCACGCTCACGCCCATGGAAAGTCCATCTTATTTCGAGGGTTCGAGTGTTTTTACCTTGTTTTTTTTTTTTTTTTTTTTTTTTTTTCATTTTATTTTATTTTATTTTTTTTATTTTTTTTTATTTTTATTTTTTGGGTAGATTTAGGAAAACCTTCAGACCTTTGAAAGCTCTTGAATCTCTCATCCTTTTGCGGAACCTTTGGAAATTCTGGCGGACGGACCGACGTCATTTGCCAAGTTCAGCTCAATATTTCCTCGTCCGATTCAGAGATTTTTCATCTTTTCTTCCCCTTTTGATATCCGCATAATTTTGACTCGCGCGTTGGGAAACAGTGTCTCGTCTCGCGCCTGCAAGATGGATGACGAGCCGGGAGGAATAATCTCGCTGTCATGAATTCTGGATTCTACAAGCCGAAAGAAGTATAAGGGAACAGAACGCAATATTTCTCACGTGAAATCGTGATAACTCACAAATTTTACGCGGAGTCTCATCGCCGCTGAGAATAATATAACCGAAGATTAATTTTCTCAATTCTATAGGTATATGCGTATACCTATATGTATACGTACTGCACCCTTGACCAAAGCCTGATTTTCAAACCCGAATATAATTTATATATAACTCCGTTATTCTTCCTTTCCATTTCGCACGCAAACCTCCTGCATAGTCGAATTATACAATGGGAAATTTTTTTTTTGGTACTGCAGACCCTTAATTTATTAAACATCACATGCAGAGGTGAAGCTTCAGATTTTTCGCAACGATCAGCTGCGGGATAAAATCCAATATATTCAGGTGACAAAAAAAAAAAAAAAAAAAAAAAAAAAAAGTTGGTAATCAGACTATCGCGGTGCGAGAATAGCTACGATTTATAGGACTCAGACGAGCAGACTACTCAACTGTTACTAAGCCCATGAAAAATCAATAAGACCGCTACTCAGCAGGAGATTGTAATTACCTGCCGGTCAAGCGCAATTAAGTCAAGAGCTCAGAGTCTCTAGTCTCTCATCTGATACTGTTCCTCATATAGCTCCGGTAAATAATTAAAAAGTTCTAAAACTTATTGCATTTAAAACCGCAGGTGCAATAAGTGTTCATTAGTCTATAGGTTTGGAGAAATGGTTGAGATTCATTACTTCCGGACTGCAGTTGTTAGTTTTTTTTTTTTTTACAAATTTCACGTTAAATTTGCCTCTAAACATCGACGGTCAATAAATTTCTTTCCGTTCGAATACGTATCTTATCACGATGTTGTAGGTATAGGTGGAAAAGTTGAAATTTTACCAAAGAAAAAAGACATCTGGATCTCCCGCCCCAATTTGGGGTGAGTAAGCGACGCCGCGGCGGGGTGGGCTTAAGAAAACAATTACAGAAATACGAGCGCGTAATTCCAGGTATAAGAGAATGAATGAGAGATGGATGGATGGATGGATGGATGGACGGGGAGACGGACAGATGGGAGCCCAGTGGGGTCGGCAAAGTCCGTCGTAATTACAATATTTTATTAACATTTTGGTATGCCAGCTATGTTTCAATTGTTCCCGGCAATAAAGCTCCTGGCAAAGGTATGCTATCGAGTTGAACCCGAGTCCTTTTGAAAATCTAAGAATCTTCGTCCTTCCCAATTCAGAGTTTCCTTCTCAAATAACTCTATCTTGTAGTATCAGTACAAAATCATAATTCCAATTCTAATCTCGATTTAGGAAGAATCCTCATTATTATTACTTCCAAAAAAGTTGCACCTCACTCAGATTCGTATTTCGATTAATTTCGTATCGAAAAATCTCAACTCTTTTACCTTTTTGAAGAAACACCATTCGTACCAGGATGTGTAAACCTGTTCGTATAATAAACTGAACATACGATCTACGATCGGATGTATTACCTCCCTAATTACGGATGTATGATGTCACGTGAACATGCATCGAGACTGGCACAGGCTGACGCAGAATTCCAAACTAGTTCTCGATCTAAAAATATCAGAAATTTAAGGAATCGCTCTGCTGCCAAGGATGTGGGACAGTCACATCGCATGAGACTTTTGTCAAACGTTCCTAGTTACGTACCTAGATCCACCTATATCCACCTAGTCTACCTACCTACTCAAAGAACGAACATAATTTATTCCTTCGCGTGGCTCAACGAATCGAATATACTTTTCGCCCGACTAGCTAGCTACGTCTGAAGCTTGGCTCTACTAAGTAAATACGTAATCTCGAAGCGTCTATTGGCATGACATTTTTTCATTTCTTCGTATCTTGTAAGTTTGATCAGGAATCAATCAATGTACTATTTCCAGTGAGATTCACTTCTACGACTGTCCTATTCGCGCCGAGATATCAAACGAATTTATACCCCTATGTATATAATGAATGAGCTACTATTTTCATATCCTAATGAGAACCTCCCGCAACATTTGCACAGGACTCGGTTCATCGTTTAATATTTAAATCTATAGCTTAAGTCTAGCTCCTTTCTGGTTCACCTCAACTCAACTTCAAGGCACAGTTGCACTTAGCATTCAGCTACATCTAATACGATCAAGAATTTTACCCGATCCTCTGACCACACACTTTGGGTTCCCGCAGGACTTGGTGCACTTTGTGCAACCATGAGCCACCTCGTCAAAGGACGGTACGGCCAAAAAGGTTCCGGGCGCTAATTATCATCCGGCCACATACCCGTTGGTATTCAATTATTGATTTAACCGTGAATTTCGGCGGCGGGACGTAATTCGAGAATTTTCGTTAAACTGAAACGAGATGGGTACTATATAAAGCTTCGAGCTGGCTGTGGAAACGACGCTTTTATCTCGGGCTTTCAGATTTTAGCCATAGTATACTACGTTAGCGCGCCATTCGTAAATGATAAGTTTCAAAAGTCTCTTCTTTGCTGGTACCAACTTCGGCGAACTAACAAATAGAATAAATTTAATTTTCCTCTTAGTATAAGGGTATTTAGAGCTTGAAGGTAAAGGGATAGAAAGAGAAAGAGAAAGAAAAAGAGAGAAAGGTTACCAGCTGCAAAAGGAGTGTGAATTCTGTCCTGCGACCTGAAAGGCGCGACAGTCAAGGAGTACGAAGAGGTATTCTTGCCCCTAGAAGAGAACCAGACAACACAGTAATGCCATTACCGCACAGATAATTAATTTATCGTTAGTAATTTAAGTATAATTAATACTGAACTCTTGATATATTGTCTTACCGGTTCTTAGCGGAGAGGTGAACGTCCTGGAATAATTCATTCCCCCCCCCCCCCCCCCCCCCCCCCCTTATAATTTCTTCCTACAGGCCACAACTAATAGGGTCAGGTTTATACTTCGTAAAATTTTCTACCTCATATAAATTAAAATCCCGATGTATATAATATTTTGGCAAATATTTTTCATTCCGTATATGTAGAAAACTCGACTAAATTCCGCAGGACTTCGCATGTTTCCTCGTTTGTTCGTTCGACCCCGGGCTTTCGCGTTCACGACCAACGAAATAATTGCTCGAGAAAACTAATTACTGGTTACCTCTCTCTTTCCCCGATACAACCGTGGTGAGCCAGCGCAATGTGAAAACTGTACAGCGACATAATTTCAAATTCCAAACTCCCCTATCACCCCCTTTCACTCTACTTTCGTCCAATCCCCGCGCGACCACGTATCGGTGATCGACGTCGTACGAATCGTGGCAACCTTCCTTTTGTTCAATTTTTATTTCCCAGTGAAACAATAAACTACGAACTCGGGTCGCCGCAAAGGGCGGGGTTACATTTGTTTTAATCGCAATGCTCCGATCGTTCTATCTACCTTCCTGGTTCATCGTACCGGGGCTTAAAACACTATACAGCTATGTGTATACCTACTATGAAGACAGGGAATGGATTGTACAATTCACGCACACATAGTACACACACACACGCACACTACCCACATTTATACTGCAGGGCGTCATCAGCACGTTGTGCAATTTCAACGATATTCAAATAACTTTTCTTTCCGTATTTAAAATAACAATATACAGTGAATACCGTGAATAGGATGGTTCCATCCGGAGTGATATCTGTTCAAATAAGACAAACAGAGACATAAACTCGTATTTCATCCTGCAGGTCTGACCCATCAAGCGGGAAATATTTAAATTAATTCAAATTCATCTGATGTCTTCGCGTTAGTTTTATCCGTAGCTTGAAAGAGTTTAATTCTGTATTTGAGTCCAATTTAATTTCTATATTGGATATACTAATGTTTTTCCCGCATAAGTTTTAAAAATTTGTATGTGAAAAAAAAAAGAAGAAAAAAAAAAAAAAAAAATACGGGGAGTTTTTTATCCGTCGTTGAGTATAAATTACAAACATTTGCGAATATATATTTCTGTATGAAATTGTTCGATGACACGTGACGTCGGGTAAACTCCACCCTACCTATCGTTAAAAAAATTTTTTTTTTTACAAATCCTGTCGGGAATTGAAACTGCAGGATAATCAATGGCAATATGATTTAGCGAACCCGCGCCTTCCGTATCGTTTTGACCAAAAAAGCCTAGTCCAGGTACATATTGCAGTGTAACACAGTGTATATATCGCGATAAATCCGTTAGTCAAAAACAGAAAGACAAAAAAAAAAAAGAAGATGAAATTGACGCGGATTTGAACCGTATGGATAAAAATGTCATAGCGATGTACATACGCAGTAACATTATCGTGAATGATATGATGTATTTATACAGGAAATAATGCATTAAGTAAACCGGAAAATGTACACCTATATCATTTAATCCACCCTACAATTTCATCGCCCGATGCGACACAATTTTCACCTCCGAGGAAAATATCATTCCAATACTTATACGTTCAGATGATTTAAATTGTTGTTGTTATATATATGTAGGGGAGAGCGGGGCAAAGAGGGCACCTCCGCAAAATTTTCGAAATTAAATTTCAAAAAAATTAAATTCCTTCGGGAAACGATTTTTCTTGAAAAAAAAAAAAAAAAAAAGTCGAAAATTTTCCAAGAATTTTTTTCTTTTTTTTTTTGGCCGAGCTGCCCTCTTTGCCCCGCTCGCCCCTATATAGCAGACAGTACACCAAACTCTATCTAGATATAGATGATTCGTGATAAGCTGACCTTAAATATACGCGGCGCGATTAGTGTTTAAATTTGTTTGCTTCTTATGTCTTTGATATCGATTTGTATATATATAGTATGCGATAACAAGATGACCAAAATACATCTGTTGGCTTGTATTTTTAGGTATATAGATGCGTATGAATAAACATGCATATGTATATATTATATTATATAGGTATATATTTTTGTATATTTATATACTAGGCTTGGAGCAGAGGTCGCATTGTTCTCGACGAATTGTTCGGCTCTTTCGGCTCATCGGAAAAAACAATATCCTCTCTTTACCAGGGTTGAAAAAAATTCCAACGATACCGAGCAATGGTAGGTATACCGCACCGCGTTGACCGCCGCGATTTATGTAGAAATAAAACTGAAATTAAAATTCGTTCCGGGAGGGATGCCGCGGAAAGAGAAATAGAGAGAGAGAGAGAGAGAGAGAGAGAGAGAGAGAGAGAGAGAGAGAGAGAAGGGGGATTAAAAATACTCGTGAAATGCGGACGGGGATCAGAAAACGAAGGACTAACAACGCCTTTAATATTGGAGATTACTCGGATGTAATTCGTCCGTTCGCGGTAGCAAACGGACCACTCTGGCTTAACCGAGTTAACAGATAATGGGTAAATGCACACTTAATCGAAGCACCCCTATAAAATCCTGCAGACACAGACGCGCCATTCAACCGAAGACCAGTTTCCTCCATCCCTCCTCTTCGTCCCTTTTCATACCTTGTCTCCTTCTTTTCTACGATCTCCTTTTCTGCTTTTCCCTTTCTTCCTCCTCTCCCTCCTCTTTTTCTTCTTCTTCTTCTTCTTCTTTTTCTTCATTTTCTTCTTTTTCTTCTCGGTCGACTTGTCGAGATCCTTTTTAATTCCCGGTGTCTTGCAGGCGCTGAGTTTATTGGTCGTAAGACAGACCCGCATGCTGTAGTATAACGACCAATTAAAAAGCGCAATTTGTTTACTCCTGCTGTGGTTATCGGTATTGCACCTCGTGAAACGAAGGCATAAGAGTTAATTTCGTTCTTTAGCTTGTACTCCTGATTGTATTAAGTCGTTTGAAAAATTGAATATAACATGAGAAAAGAAAAAAAATAAAAAAATTGTATACACACATAGATATAAGGTGAGGAAAATATTTACTTCGCAAAGTTATATTATATAGATATATATTTAAAATGAAAGAAAAATGTATCGATCAAAAAAATTTCGCGCCAAATTTCTACTATCATATTGAAATGGTATCGTAATATGCCTATCTTCTATCATACCTATACTCGTTTAAATGCATATTTTACCGGAAATTAAAAATCCTTCACCCAGTGATATGCAAATGGTCCTGAGTATAGTGCAGACGCGTCAAACTTATCGAATGTGATATGGTCCGCGACATATTTTCAGACAATTTTCAGTCATATACGATTTTTAGGAATAATCATCCCATACTACATGTCAGGGTGTCAATTTAATTTCTAAAACGTTTCGTGGATTCATCGATCAATCAATAAACTAATGTCAGATGAAACGGACCGACAGCTGATACGAGGCAAGTATAAATACCTAGGATACTATTTCGAGCACGGCGTCGTTCCTTAATTACAGGAATTGAGGTAATTGCGAATTAGTCTCTGGGTCATGGTTCAATTCGATTTCGAGCAAAGGCTATAGAGATTGTATAAGCCCGGTGTGTGAGGATATCCCATCGCGTTAGAAATAGTTAGATATATCCAATGTTTAAATCTCCAATTCAATCGTGTATATTATGTACTATATGGTTGAATGTAAATTGAAGGTAATCGCAAAGAGCTATTAGGTAAGTACCTACCTATCTAATCGATTGAACGGGTTAATTCGTCTGACTATTATACCTACTTCAAAGGCTACTTCGAACTATGCATCAGCTACAAAACTACTCATCGACGATGTTATTAATTATCGACGAAATATAATTCATTCCTAATTTTAGTTTTACGAAAAATTCGCGGTGCCGTTTTATTTGAGAGCGAAAATAGCTGTAAAGTGATAAGCTGTTATCTAACAATAGCAATTTACCGAAACACGCGGGGTGGGGAAGGGGGGGGGGGGGGGGGGGGGGGGGCACCTCATCCATCGAGGCTTCGCCACGTTTCGAGAAGGAGGCACTGACCCTGATTGTAAGTCGGAATCCCCGCAGACTGTGCCCAGGCACGCCTTGTACTCTTACTCTTATCTTCCTTCTCGCTTTCTCTCTTAGCACCTATCCTTCGAATTTCCTTCGTCATCCACCCACCTTTTCCCACTTCGCTATCCAACCTCTACCTTCCACCTTCCACCCTCCACCCTCCACGATGTTTGCACAGTTTACGATGTTTGTGTTTGCCCTAAACCCTTATTGTTATTTATAACCCTTGCCTTGCCACGCTGGGGCGCCGGCGTCAGTGCCGACGTGCTAATATACTTGATTTAATGAAAGTTCTAGTGTTGACTTGCGTCGAGACGCTCTTTCCGAGGCGTCGGGACGTCGGGGCGTTTCTGAAAATTACCTAATTTCACTCGAAGAAAGTGCTTTCTAATTGCCAAGCTCACCACCCGCTCGCAGCCACTTCCAAAACGTAAATTTTCTACACCTTAATATTTCTACATCACCGATCTAACGATCAGTCATATACCCAAATCCATATCTATAGGTATGGGAAAATAATGAGAATCAAATTTGAATAATTTTCGAAACATTAAACTAATTTCTTTGCGCAGGTAGGTATATATAAGGCGCCGTCTGCACCCGGATACTCAGAGTACAAAAGCCCCCTAATTTAGTTTTGCTGGTAGCTCGAGCTCTTGACGCTTCGGTTTGAGTCCGTGAAATATATACACATTTATGACGAGGATAGTACTATATACGAACTCCTCAGAAGCCGGGGAAGTTCTTCCGCATCCTCCGCATCCTCCGCCATCTTCAGAGCACCAGCACCACTACCTCCACTCCTCGTGTACCAGAACTTTATAACGAATGCCGACAGTGGGGCTCAAACTTGACGTTTGAAAACTTTAGGGTCTCCCCGTCGCGTCGTCGCCCGATAAAAGCTGTATAAGATCTAGAAGAACAATGCCCGAATTCCCCGTTGGATACAACTTACTGAGAGTCCAGATTTAGGTCTAGAGAATAGGACATCTGGACGCCTGCAGCTTCAATGGCGTTTAACTCGGCTTGGTCAAACCAGCTTAGCTCTGCTCGTTTTACCGCATTGGTATCTTGTCTTACGAAAGTTTGGGGGGCAGTAGATTTTCACCCAAATTGGATTATCTCCTAAGTATAATAAGTAAGTGGCGTGTTGCATAAAAAGAAAAGATGAGAACTGCTGCGAACGAAGATACGACATTATCGAATTCTGCAATATTAAAATCCTGCGACGAAGATGCGTACAATGTAACTGGGTGAGTATCTCGATGGGGGATGAAAGAGATGGGGTATAGTAACGGAAATACACGAGATATATTGAAAATACACTCTCCAACTCCTTCGAAATGCGCGTTCTTTTGATGGTGTATACATGTTGTAAGCGCGTCGGGACATCATTCGAACGACTGGGGAGATGACGTTTTCTAGGATTCGGAATGTATCCGACATTCAGAAGCCTTTTATCACTTTGAGGATCGGGTTGGGTTTGGTTGTCCGTTTCGTTTCCTGGTTGAAGAAATTGGAGGGAAAAAGAACCGCTCGTCTGATGGAGTTGGATCGCTTTCCTTCTTTGCTTCAAGAATAAAAGCACATCGGAATTGGTCGTAGAACTTATGAACCTTTTGAAATGTCAATTGAGCTTGATTCCTGACTGGCATTATCGATGTCGTCGAAGTATAACTGCTGCAACAAAAAGAAAGAGAGCCACTTTCTGGAAAAGTTTTCTATTCTCTCAGTTTATCCTTGGACAAGTACAGCGAGTAGCAACAGAGGAAAAGGAACAGGGTGGTGACTCCACCGTCTATACTTACCTTCTTGCTGGATGCTGGATGCTGGATACTGGATGTTGGATGTTCGATGCCTGGATGTTACTGCCTGTATATTTAATTTCCGACGAGTCGAATGGAATTGTAGGTGGCAGGGGAATACGGAGACTGGCAGAAAGGGAAAACTTACAACTGCTTGAGAGATACTGAATTCATCTATCTTGCCACAGTCGATCTTGTTATTTCTTTTTTTTTTTTTTTTTTCTTTCATTTCTCGATCTTTCTCTCGATATTTCTTGATGCTTCGCTGCAACTTTCATTCTATATTTATACATCCATATTTGTGGCTATTCCTTGAATAAATTAGACATGTATATATACGGCTTCAATTATGAGCCAGTAAAAATTGCTATTCATTCATAATATTGTTCTTTAATAACACCTTCAATGAATCATGTAATTATAATTAAACTCGTTAGTACAGATTACGATCTGATTAATGGGGGCGCATGCCGACTATTATACATGAACAACAGGATGGTTCTTAATTTGATCATTTTCGAATAATAATGCTCCAATGGGCCAGGACGTCTCCCAATATATAAAAAAAATTCCAAGTAGCGCTCCATAGTCTTCGAATTTTCCCATTTGTTGATCTTTTTTCTTCCGCTTGCAGTTAGCTCCGAAAAATGTCAAACTTGGTACACTCCTTACTTGTAGCAGTTAGTATTTTATGAAAATTCGACAGATTTTCAACGATATAATTTCCGGAGCTACAGTGGATCAAAAAAAAAAAAAAAAAATGTCTTATCTCCAAATTGTGATAGATAAAATTTTGTCGTTAAAAATCTGTAAATTTTTCACCGATACCTACTACTATTGGCAAGAAATGTTCGGAGTTTCAGATTATTCGAAGCGACGATACAATAGGAAGTAGAAAATAATCCAGAAGTACTAAAAATCGGGTGTTATGTTCAAATGGGAAAGTTTGAAAGCTTTGGGGCTTTGTAGTTAGAGTTGATATAGGAGACCTGGGGTTTTGACTATTTTTTTGTATATTCTTGGAGACGTTCTGGCGTATGGGAGTATTAAAATTTGAATATGACCGAATCGAGGACAGCCCTAATTAACATGTTTATAGATGTTTAACCACACAGACAAGGTTAAATTTGTAAGTTACACATAACACCTGTGTCAAGTATAGTCGGATGTAGGTATATTTCGAGAGTTGAACCTCTCGGGCAATCGGTTGCCTGGGCATTATCGTGATCCATGTTGGTACGTAATTAAAACAGGATGTGTTCTCACTCTGTACCAGACGAAAAGGGGGTTGATTCCCAGTGGGGATAACCTACCCCTTCTGTTTACCCTGCAGGGTGAGTTATCGGTGTCGGTACGATGTTATCGATAAATTCACCGGTTGGTCCAGAACGGAGGATGAGCAGGACTACGAAAACGTAAGGGTGAACCGTGGGGGCTACAAACTTGTCGGTACGAAGGGGTATATGCTATGGCGGTGTTAGTAGTTTACCCGAAACTCATAGCTTTATACAACTAAACTACCGACGAATCTACGTCTATTAAATTTACATAAAATGTTTTTTCCTTTTTGTTATTTGATGTTCCAATTTCAATTAATTCTTGATTGTTCGTTTTTTTTTTTTTTTTTTTTTGTTTTTTTTTTTTTACTCTCTTCTCTCTGGTCTTAGGGGAATTCTCATTTCCCTTTTTTGATTGTAACCTTTCAGTTCGTTGGACATAGGTATATGTAACAGTTAATATATGCCGTAGAGTTTCAGCTTCATTCGAGACCAGGCACGGAATTACAAAGGCTAGCAGACCTACCGATCGAATACCGCAACGCGTTTATTCCGTTTAATTAAATAAATTGGATTTCGTAAAATCGGACCTGTAGTATTTCTCTACTACAGACTTCCACATCTGCGATGTAGGTACATACATATATATACGTTTACTTTCAGGTTTCAGTCGTTTCGTTTTCGTCGAAAAGGATATTGGTTAATCACAACGTAGAGACTACCGTTTCGTTATCCGGCTGTTTCGAACTGGTGCCAGTGCAGGGGCACGCGTGGTGGCAACAAAAAAAAAACAAAAAAAAAAAAAAAAAAACGAAAAAGAAAAGAAAAACACAAAAAAAAAAAAAAAAAAAAAAAAATAACAAGTTGAAAGTGAAAAGCTTCAGCTGCTATATCTACTATGGCAGAAACAGAACCGTATTTCTCTCTCATTCTCTCTCTTCCCGACAGGCCCCCCGGCGCCCTACGCTGTTCCAAAACTACACGAAACAACGGTTTGTTCGTTTGTTTGTTGTGCAAGTCTTTTCGTACCTACCCGGGCTTTGTAATTACTGGGGTTTGGCGGTGTTCGCGTGGCACATGATTAAATCCACGCTTTACCGTTGTTCCTGTACCGAAATACTGGGTTACAATTGAAAATTATTTAATTAATACACAGATTAATTACTACGATTCTGTATCGAGCTAACATATATACTATATATAGCTGCTAGGCAATATGCTTTCAATGCTCTATATCTCACTTGTCGAGAGACACACCGTTGGCAGATATGTTTTGCTGTAAATCACAAACGATTCGCACAAATTTCAAATTTTAAATTTCCATCTTGAGAATTGTGAATCCACTGAAAATTATAGCTCGATGAGAATTTTGAAATTTTCAAAGTAAATTTCAAAAGTAAGTTTAACACGAAACAAATCCCCCCCCCCCCCCAGAAATTATAGCTCTATATTTCAACTCAACTTGTGTAGCCTGCGCTTTTCCCTACGTATGCGATTTTTTTTAAATTCACTCAGCATGGGTCTGATGTCAGAATGAAAAATATTAAAATGGTAGTAAAATCATGAACAGTGGATTGCATACTTACATCAAAAGCAGTGCTCGACGGTTTTTGGGGTCGCTTATTTTCAATCCGAAGTCGCGGTACGAAAATTGAACACGGTGGGTCGAAATTGTAGGAAGTAGGATGAGTCGCATGAAAATTGTTACTCAGGGTTCTCAGTGTCCGTCCATGTGAATTTGGTCTTTTTTTATTTCAGATTTGATATTAGCGGCTCAGAAACCTTCAATTACCAATTTTGGTGCAAAACTATCTAATCCCCACGATTTCGATACGATCGGTGTTCAAATTTCTGTACAACGACTTCAGATCTGGAATCAGCAGCTCAAAAAGAATAAAAAAGCTTTCTGGATGTGATTGAACAAAATCGTAAATCGGGAGAACTGTATGTGTTCCAAAAAGTTGAATTAAAAGGATGTTTTGAAGGTACAATCGGCATTAAAACAATAAGACAGACAAAAACCAAATTTTCTAATTTTGGATGATATTGATGGGAAAAATGATTGAATAATATCGAGGAGCGGATATTCCCACAACCTCAGAAAATGAAAAAACTCTCAATTTAGCGACAGAATTTCGAAAATACCAACAATCATGAAAAGTTGTAAAAACATTTTACAAGTATGTACTGAAAATGGTGAAAATTGTTCATTTTTGATCCGAATTCAAAATTTCAGGGTTTGTTATACTCGGTGATAAAATCTCTACAAACTCACCGAAAAAAGTTTTGCATAAAACACTCATATTTGAGTAAGAATTCAGTTGTTCACAATCCGATACATTCTGAGATTCATATGATACATAATACTGGTACATTTTTTACTTGAATATGAGTGTTTTATGCAAAACTTTTTTCAGTGAGTTCGTAGAGATTTTATCACTAAGTATAACAAACCCTGAAATTTTGAAATCGGATCAAAAATGGACAATTTTCACCATTTTCAGCACATACTTGTAAAATGTTTTTACAACTTTTCATGATTGTTGGTATTTTCGAAATTCTGACACTAAATTGAGAGTTTTTTCATTTTCTGAGGTTGTGGGAATATCCGCTCCTCGATATTATTCAATCATTTTTCGCATTAATATCATCCAAAATTAGCAAATTCGGTTTTTGTCTGGCTCATTGTTTTGATGCCGATTGTACCTCCAGAACATTCTTAACATAGAAAAATGGTTAACGCCATACCTCTTATTGTCACAGTTGAGATATAGAGCTGTAATCTTGTGAGAAGATTTATATCGTGTCAAAAACTAACGTTCGCAGATTGATGGGAGTAGAAGAAAAGAAAAAGAGCCATTGACTTTTCCCAGACACCCTCATATTACATATCTCTTTTTTGAATTTCTATAACAAGCCTTTGACCTGTACGTCAAGCAATCATTATGATACGCCATTTCACCGTCTGCTGATATACATATTTATGTGTATTTTCGTGATCCTTTTTACGCAGGAGTTGAATTGATTTCACGTTTCGCGGACCTGTCCTATACCGCGAGTCAATTGTGAAGGGTAGAGAGCTGCAAAACGTCCATCGTTGAGTGTTGACGAGTGTCTTCCTCGATGGGGTGAGACAGGGGTGGGTTGAGGAAGGGTCGATTGAGCTGGAATATCTTGATTAAAATAATCTGTCACTGCGTAGTGACAGGGTGATTGGCTATCTGAGTTAAATATGATGGAGGGCTTCGCTATTTTTCTCCATATATATATCTATACCCGCAGTATACCTAAATAGAGATTTTGAATTGATACTTATATACCAAATCCGCGTGCTGCGAAATATTGGAGTCCGATCATTGATCAAATTTTTGTCCATTTAAACGAACGTTTCTTCGAACATGATTTTTCTCATTCTCGATTGATCTCTAAACTTTTGAACCCGAAAACCGGCGAACAAAGAATGCAATGAACGTTGAATATAGCTGTAATCAACTGCACAGCAAAAAATTCATGATTCTTTCTCATATCAAAATGTGACAAATGAAATTGTGTATTTTGTTCAAGCTTTGAATTCAGCTAACTATCAATATCCCTGACGGACAGTTTCATTATTCCGGCATTTGTTTAGATTTTGCCCACCTACCTAGTTGTGATATTTTTTTCTTTCACATTTAAAGCGAAAATTTGATCACGTTGAGGAAATCACTTCAAGAGTTTTCAGCCTACTGTTGCCTTTTTCTTTCTCTTCTTGTCCTTTTTCTTCACCTTTGTTATAGTAGCTACTGTCTCTGTTATGTTACAGTTCTGCATATACTTCGTTCTCATTCATATACCGCTGTTATACATATTACCTTCACCACTAAAGTAACCCGGGGGGAAATATAATCATGAAAAATGTAAGCCCGGTGCAAAGAGCTTCAAAAAGTAAATAGTTACCCATAGTGACAGTGAATTTGCCAAAGTTTTATCCACGGAGCAAGAAAGTGGCCGTTTTCATATATAATTGCTTTTTTCGAATTTTCGAAGTACATAAATAATTTTTGTTTTCTCAGATTCAGGTTCTCCTCGGTTTGAGTCAATCGTCTTTCGGATTTTGAATCTAACACTATATGTTGTTTAAAACCTTGGTAAGGCCCAGAAGGGAGAATTCATCGAGTAACTAGGGCCCGAGGGAAATAGCTCAAGGCGTAACGATGAAAACTCGGAGAGTTTCTAATTGGCATACGCGTACAGTAGAAAATGCGAACCCCACGTTGTGCGTAGTGTATTTTGATTGGTCGTACGAGCTCGTCAGGCTCCAGGTTATTAACCCTCGTAATATGGCAGTGTCACGAAAAGAATGAATGAAAAAAAAAAAAAAAGAAGAGGAAAAAAAAACAGAATGCGAAGAGAAAAATGGTTTGACAGTAAAATAAATGTGCGGTAGAGAAAGGACGAGAGAAAGAGAGAGAGGCATACATTATTATAATCTTAATTAATAGAGTCCAGTTCCCAGGGTTAGACGGGGTTGGAAAGGGTGAAACTGTTTTCCCAGAAGAGTGGTCGCTGAGCATTTCATACCTCTGCGCAATACTGTGGTTACTGAATTAACTTCCCCATTCGCTTTGCAGCCTTGAGCTTCTATATTCTCGTATATATACCATATCTATAAAGGTATGTGTACCTTCATGTGCGCTAAAATATCTCTGCAATGTGCTGTTACACGGGACACGAGAATACTACGTGTAAAATACCTACGTATAAAAATGTCGATGGTTTCATGAATATAGCACTAATTTTAGTCTCAAGTGTTTGTGTCTGCACGGTACATACACGAATGCGTGAACCTGCACCGGCAAGTGACATCTGAAGCGATTCATATCAGTCCATGAAATTTGAGTTTAATCAATTGAATGACGTAACATAATCCATGTTATATGGATGAAATTTGAAAATGTAAGACCAGGATGGAAGTCGTAGTAAGAAACTGATGCGATTAACTTTTAGGAAACAGTTTATTTTCTTTCAGGATTAACGAATTCCAGATTCGAATGAAGTGGCTATGGATCTTTAAATATACTATGTAACACCGCGTATGGTGAGTGAAATTTAATGAAATTTCCATAAAAATTCAGTGGAATTTAGGTATCAGTGAAGATTCAAGAAAGTGTTTAAGAAATTGAATATATTGCGTGCAGTGAAAATATATAGGGGAAAGATTTTCTTTTGATTTAAAACAATATTAAATAATATACTATGGGCTAAGTATGCGACAGGGTACGCCGTTGAAAATTGAAAGGAAAGCCTGCGGACCGAGTATTAAGCCGCTTCCGAGTCGAGAATGAAAATTAAATTAAAAACACAAAAATGAATTCGCTACGTCGGTGGAAACCGTAAGCAAGACTCAACGACGCCCCGCGCGGTATACGGAAAAGAGGCGGTAGTCTTAAGCCTCGCCGCCACTTACTGAAATGAGAGTAATTAATTACAAATTATATTGCTTGGGAGCGGAAAAGCTACCCTGGGAGTTGTCCAAACTTCAAAACTTAGATGATAACCGCATTTTTTAACTTAACTTCAATTCTAGCTAATTAAATAATCCCCCACCCCTCGCATCATACCCGCGGGCAATATACCGTTGCAGCAACGACTTTTCACTTTTCTCATAATCGAAACAAATATTCATTTCATTTTATCTCGCAATGTAAGTAAAAGCTAAAAAAATACAAGTTCGACGGTGGTATACATCTTTCTACTTACAAAAAATTAAAATAAAAACCACTTTTTACACAATCTTTCGAGTGCACATCTGTATTACAAATCGCAAAGTGCAGCACAAGCGATTTTCGACTTGAAATATATCGAAATTTGTGCCATTTTTTGGAAAAAATTATCAGACGTTTTTTGTAGAAAATTTATTCAACTTTCAGGCTGCATAGTCAGATTTTCGAAAATAAAAGTTTTGGCTACTGAAAAACGTGCGTGAATCCTTCGAATGTACATCTCTATTACAAATCGCAAAGTGCAGCACAAGCGATTTTCGACTTGAAATATATCGAAATTTGTGCCATTTTTTGGAAAAAATTATCAGACGTTTTTTGTAGAAAATTTATTCAACTTTCAGGCTGCATAGTCAGATTTTCGAAAATAAAAGTTTTGGATACTAAAAAACGTACTTGAAGTTGAGACTGCGCGGAGCGATGCTCCATTTCATTCGAAGGGCCTTGAATCATTTGCATGCTATTTTTTCTACAGCTAATAATTAAGCTATTTAATTACTTTTCATCATCCCTATGTATATAATGTGTATGAAAATCTTAACCAGCGTGTGAATATAGTATCCCTAAAGATTGACAGATAAATATAAGTTTTAATTTGAATCTCGCGTCTCTTGTCGCAAGTTTTACTTCAAGTTTTACATCGTGTCGGTACGCGGACGCAAACGCTGCTACATCTGGCTACTAGCCAATCGGTTTGTCGCAAGGCAAGGCAAGCAATCAAATCAGCAATCTGATTCAATTATATCGTCGTTGCCGTGTCTCGAGTCTCGACTGACATCTGACGAGCAGAAAGAGTCCGTTGCGAGGGTTTCCTCGTTTTCTCAACAACATAGACACGGGAATCTCGGCAACACCAACACCTCCTCAAGATGAGTGTGAATTTTACACTTCCTTGACGACCATTTCCCAACAGTCACTGCACTTTCCTGAGATAAAAACTTAAAAATTTATACAACTACGATGTCGTTATGTTAACGTAGCTTCCATATTTTGTTCAATTTTTTTTTTTGGTTTTTTATTTTCATTTTTATATTTCACGCATGAACACCATCGCGCATCTCAGACGTACGATTATTATATCCCATTTCCAGAAATCCGTGAGTTGAAAAAAAAAAAAAAAAAAATACAAAAATACAAAAAGGTTTGTATTAAATTTCGAATTTATTCTCTAACAATTCCTCGTGACATAATTTTACCCTTATATAAGATAACGTCTTTCACGGTCAATTACGCATATACACGGAGTTGAAAAAAGCAGATTTAAATTTAAAGGGATATTCTGTACTAATATTCAACAATGAAAATCGCTCGTAATAAAAAACTGACTGTCAATCTCGATGTTTACATCGAATTTTCCCAATACACATAGTATGGCAGAAAGGTACGCTTACAAAGGTTTTTGCTATTCGTCCAATTTACCGACTGAAATTCGAGTAAAAATGCGATACTGTGATAGTTTGAAAATGCAAATCGATTGAAATTGGAGGGTTTATATACTGACTCGACAGTTAATACGCTGTACCAACCCTAGAACTCTAGACTGGGGTGAAAATCTACCCTACACAGAAAAAAAAGTTAACTTGAATCAAGTCAACCCTTATTTTTGTGTAGAATACGAGGAAAGAAATGCGTTTTGTGCTGATTTTCATAATTTATCGATCATTAAATCGGTTTTTGACAAACTAGACTTAAATGAAACAATTTTCGTTCTCATTAAAGAACCGACTAGATTAATTTACTGGAAATTCTCTGTACTGCTGATAGCAACGATTGTATACGAGGAAAATAATCGCATGGGGTGGATATCCACCCCGTCTATAGTGTTATAAAAGTTATAAAAAATCATATCGGGCGTTCTATATTATATGACTGAACATAAATAATAATTGTTATCGATTAAGAATATGAATAAAAAGTAAGATAATCTTGGTGAGGAATGAAAATGCCCTAAAAATTCTTCCTATATAGATATACTACCCATTTTTGTTACCCGACGAAATAACGTCGCGTTTATCCACCAGTTAAACGGTGGGCGATTGTGTCTCTCAGGGCTGTTGACAGGGACAACAATATAGTATTGATATCGGCATCAACGGCTATTGCCGATGGTAAGAGGTCACTGAAAATGTTCGATAACGTTTTCAGGCGCAGTATATTCCAGGACGTCGTTCGACGGTTAAATTCGTTGTTTGACCAAAATATATACCATATATATCGGACCTATATCACCCGAAATCGAAGCACGGTTGTCGATGTGCATTTATATCAGAGCTTCGGAGGTTTAATCGTCGTAATAGATCGCGGGACTTGCAACGACAAATAAATCCATGTCTTCGATCACGTTTCGACCTTTTTATTTCACTTTTAACCTTTTTCCCCGATTCCCGAATGATCGTCGAGGTTGAATTATTGCACCCGCAGATTTAACGAAAACTTTCCGGCTGTGTGCATCCCGCGGACAAGTTTGATACTGATCCTTTATTTTTTGTCGCAAAATCTTCTATTCAGGTGTAAATTTAACGCGCCATATATTTAAGGTTCCATTTATTCTCCTGAAATAAATTTTTCATCATGACTCTTTAGGTATCGGTATATAGGTAGGTATAAGGTACCTATGGGTGATAGGCTTTGACGAGAGAGGAGATAAAGATTTCGTTTACGGGCAACGCGGGCGCGCGAGGTAAACGCGCGAAATAAATCAAGGATATAAAACAAAAAATGCTATTAAGTTTTTACGATTTTTGACAGAGTTTTAGGGCTTGTATACAATACTATGCCGCACATTTGTCAGTTATTTGTCGAAATTTTCGCCTTACTCAGTTCGAATTGCGGGATTTAGGTACCCCCGGGGTATTTCAACTCGTTAAATATGACGAATAAAATAATAAAAAGAAGAAAAAAAAAAAAAAAAAAAAAAAATGAAGGAAAAAAGTCTGTAAAAAAATAAAACGAATTCATGTATGGATCAATCCGTCCATTATACCTACCCATAAAAATACTTGAGTAAAATATACCTTCGGTCATTATAGCTCTGCTCCTAGCACTTCCGGCTAGTTAATTTGCGATAAAATTCATGCAAGTCCCTTTCGTGCGTATAATAACAGTAAGTAAAAGTGGTAATCTATCTATCGTACAAATATACATTATGATTCATGATATACCGTGCCTAGATTTAAATCTATCTAGATATTATTATAGCCATAATAAAAAACAAATTTCAAAATGAAAAAAAGAAATAAATAACAGAATCCGTTTATTGCCTTGTAATTAAAACTGAATTTTATTTTTCATCGACAACTTAATTAACAGCTATATACATAGTATGTACTACCTTCTTCATCGCTATCATCCTATAATTGTAATCATAATTTAAAACCTACTATATAAATGATAATGATGTTTATAATTATATGTTGCAGGGTGTAAGTTCCCCGAACAGTGGCGGGGCGAGTGGTTTCAATCGGGAGTACCGCAATTAGTTGCTATCAACGAGTCGACAATCACCAGTAAAGGGCGTTGTGTAGAAGCCGATGGTGACAAGTTCCTCATCGTAGATCGGTGAGCTTATGTTTAATTAGCTACACACTAATTAATGAGTTAGAGTTTAGACCATATATAGTAGAAATTATAATTTCTTTTTTTTTTTTTTCAAATCATTCAAACGTTTCAAAGATCTATTGAATAAGTTTTTTTCACAGCTGATTACTTCGATTTTTAGATTCAATTAGATATTATTTCACATTTCACGGACTTCCTTGTGGCATAGATTGAGTCTAACGAATAAAAAGTGGTTATTGCCTAGGGTGTAAAAAGCATCGTTGATCGAAACTTTTTGAAATTTGGAAAGAATCGTAGAGATAAACTTCGTTTTCTATCGTCGTGAGCAAGTAACGCACTTTTTCGCTCAACTTAGACAAAAAAAAAAAAAAAAAACAAATAGCTTCCAAATCCAAAATTTTCGTACATAAAAATGAAATTTGTCAAATATTATCGGTTTGCCCCCGGATTCGTATTAATGTGAGAAATATTTTAAGGTGAATTGTATTACAAAATAGAAGAGAGAATAATCGACTGTGAAAAAATTGACGGTGAATAGAATATTTTTAAACAGCGTATCGATAATTTGAAAAAAAAAAAGAAACAAAAATCGTGTTGTTTCTTGGAAATGATGTAAAAGTGATCGCGATCTTTAATACTTATATCGACTACTTATATGGATATTAGATCAACTCGAGGTACACTTTTAACCCCAATCTTTCTACTCCCACGGGATTTTCCCATCCCTCGTCTATTAACTGTCTTCCTCATAATTCTGTAAGCTATAAGACTCGAGAAGTGTAACATTTTGGCAGGCTGTCTCGCTTAGAGACGGTGTATAACAGAGAGAGAGAGAGAGAGGCTGCAGAAGAGGAGAGAAGGAAGGCAGTGTGACGAAAAGCACAGAGAAAGGGAAATAAGGGAATAGAGAAAGATAGAGAGAGCGAGAGAGAGAGAGAGTGAGAAAGATAGATGGATACCTAGAGAGTGCGAATGAACGTGAAGAAGCGGGGATGAGGATAAGGGAGGAAAGCAGTCGGGAGACGAAGAGCTGAGCCGAGCTGAGAGCTAAGTTTTAATTAATGTAATGGAGAGTGGCGCGTGATTAGCCCCCCAATCAGCGAGTCCTCCTCTCTACGAGGGAGCAGCGTGGTAGTAGGGTAGTGAACCATTCGGAAGTGAAGAGAGCGAGATAACCGTTCGTGTTCCGGATAAAGAGGAAAGGGATGGGCATTTAGAGGGTATGAGGGAAAGACTTGACGCTGTTAAATGCAGAAGCGAGGGACAGATAAAGGACAGAGAAACGAGATATGGGGTAAAGGGAGAGGGGAGAGGGTCTAGGGGTGTGGGAGAATGAAAACCGACAAATGCTTAATAGCTTCGATCGTTTGAAATTTCAATTATTTCTCTGCTCCTGTCGGGGGTTACAAAAGTCAAGGGGAGGGGGGGGAGAAAGCGATCCTTTCATGCCTCTGTTTATTGGACATAGGTACCTACAGACATTTTAAATATCTATTCGGAGCTTTTAGTCGAGTGGAAGGAAGCCTGGAATAATTAACTAATAACGCTTTATTCCCTGTCTCTTGATAAGCTGCACTAAAACGTGACTCGAAAGTTAATATCTTGAATACAAATACCCATAAGGATTGGGCGCGGGTATCGTTGATGATGAAATTCAAATTCTACATGCACTTGTTTTTGCGAAATTGTTCAACCTCCCACGATGACGTACGGAATTATTTTTGTTTTTCAAATATACGGTGTGGGCTGCATGTAGATCCGGAGTTGAATCTAGAATATTCCATCCCCAATTTCGTAACAGTTCATCGATTACTTAGTACGTAGTAGTATCAGTGCTTCCATAGATTCGAATATGAAGTTGAAAAATCAAAGTTTCAGCTTTGTTCATGGTTGAACGACGATATGCAATCAACAAGAAACTTTATAGAAACTGCGCCACAAATCTAATGTTCGATGGAAAATGTTATCGTAAAAGTTTTATTTTCGTAGTTTATTCATTTATTATTAGAAAAATTTCTGATCGGACATACCTATACTATACCTACATGGCCGATATTTTAAAACTCGATTGATCAGCCGGGCTTAAGATATTCAATTCGTAATTTACTCGATTGAACGTTCACGGTTATTAGACAGTTTCATACTTGAATGGATTTAATTGAGTATGCTTATTATAATCATGGTGGATTACAGTATACGTGAAGAATACCAGGATATAATTGAATATTTGAGGGCTTTGCAGTATAATAATCGGTGAATCGATGAGATGGTAAATTGGTGAATTCAGAACGAACGACCGCACTAAACCGTAGTCGTTTCTATACGTTATATACATCTCGAATTCAGATTTTTTTTCATACCCACTCTCTAGAATCTTCAATTTCATTTTTATGGAATTTCACAAGAGTCGTCTGTAAGCCCAGCGTCAATCGACTTCCAATTCTCTCGATGTATCATACAAATTCCAACTTTAACCATCTATACCGACCTTCTCAACTCAAACAAATTCAATTCAGTCTCAAAGACGGGTAAGATTTTCAAATTCGCAGACTGGGCTTAACTTTTTATATACATTTTTCATTTTCACGTATATAACGAAGAAATACACGACATTTGATGAAAATTACTATCACGATTTTTTATCGCAAACATGAAGCTCAAGTCAGTATGTATAGTGAAATACACGTACCTACTACCTATATAAAAATGTTTTGTAAAAATCCTTCGCTTGCGGCTTGCGGCTAATTTGCTTCGACTCACCGAGGGTGCGGGCGAAGAAGAAGCGAGCTTTTTATCATTTGGCAAATAAAATTGCGGAGCTACTGAAATAGAAACGGAGCTTCTGCCGCGAAATGACATTATTCATATGCAGGTGGCGTGTCGTGGCGCAGTGGCAATATAGATTTTTTTTTTTTTTTTTTTTTCTCCTCTTTCTTCGCAAATGATGATAGGTAGAGGTAGAACTCTCCTGTTGCCTAGGGGTGATCAATGGAGCCTGAAGCGTAGGGAAAGTGTCTAGTATCAAAACTCTATAAGAGAGTGAATCGTGCGGTGGTTCGAAGTTATTAGTCATAGATTCGTTTATGGAAATGAATTGGTGATAATAAAACGGTAAAACGTACTCGAGACGAAAAAATCTAGAACTTGAATTGAGCGGGAGAAAAAGCACAAAATTTCCGACGTTACGAAAAGAAATCTAGGGATATAAGTGATCGTTTGAAAAGCATTTCGCACGTCATGGTATGATTACCTTTCGGACAATAATGCGTGTAGGTTGCCGGGTCTCGGAAGAGAAGTAGCGCAAAAAAAAAAAAAAAAAAAAAACAATGAAAATGAAGAAAAAGCAAAAAAAAAAAAAAAAAGACAGAAAAAACGAAAAAAACGAAAAGAAAAATCGGACCCTCAACAAAGTATGCCGCGAAAAGTTATCCAATCAATCAGCTCGCTGATCAACTTCCCATTGATTGGTCTAATCCATCAGAGTACCTACGCCACGATATCGCAACTTCCTTCCCTGTAAACTTATTCCCGTCATCCAGCGTTTTTTCTGAGTTATATTACTAATTATTTTACCCACTCTCTCTCTCTCCCTTAGTAGTAGTATATACCGAGGTTGACGCGTGAGAACGATCAAGTGATATTTTTACTTTATCTATCACGTTTGACACGGAACCTAGCTAACTCGCTTTTTCCGCTCCTTGACAATCCTGCAGGATCATTTCTTAACTTTTTCAATCACGATGCAATCATCCTTGTTTTCATTCTATTTTCTCTTTTTCTATAATGAAATCTATGTACTTTTTTTTTTGTTCATCATCGAATCACTCATTTTGGCACACTTCGTCATGATATAACTAGACTTTGTTAGCTATATATCTGTAGGTAAGATATATATATATATGACGTTCCATTATACGCCTCCTTCAACAAACTGGAATATAATATAACGAGTAGAATATACCACATAAATTTTCACCGTTCGTATGAAACTGCGGGGTGCGATGTAGAATTGTGCTTTATTAAAATCTTGCGCGGTCCGATTCGCAAACTTAAAGCCCAGTTGATAAACGAGACGATACGAAGCTAAGGTCTATATTATATTTATACGTATATATTATATAATATATATATATATATATAATAGTATATACATTTCGGTTAAAGTACATGTCTAAAGTAACTATATTTATTCTCGTGCGTATATGCAAAGCAATTTACTTCGTTTCTAGGTGACTCTGAAATTACTAATTAGAAATTAATTACAACGATTGTCTGGCGGATATAATTAGTCTGAAACAACTGAGCTTGCCGCAGTCATGCGGCTAATACCAACAACGGTTTCGCATTCGTAAAATATAAATGAACTCGGACCGGTTGTAGTCAGGTACTCGTTTTCGTTTTACCTTGAGCTTTTGCTTTAGGTACATACAAGGTATACCTTATACCTTGCCAGCCGCAATACATATACTAATACGTTGTGTGGCTATCGTTTACACATGTACACGTGTCCTGTCTGAAGGTATTACGATCTACATACGCCACAGCAGCCTGTTCTCCTTGAGCCTTTAGCCTCGTTTTGCTTTTCACCATTTTTCAACAAATTTCGAATTCATATACAAAGAACGAATTTTTTTAATCAGCATATGGAAACAGATTTGTTATAGGTATTATATAGATTTTGAAATCGATTAGAATATAGTTACACTTTCGTATATAATGGCTAAAAATTATCCCCGTGGAATGAAGAATTTTTTTTGAATTCTACCCGGTTTCGAAGGAAACAAATACGTTTTTTTTTTTTAGATCCAACGTGGTCAGGGACAGTCAGACGGTTAGCCGAGTTGGTGTGGAATACCTAATAAAGTATAGTACGGTGATACCTATCTCAGAAAGTTTGCCCAAACCTCTCTGAATGGAAAAAGTTTACGTATATAGTGAAAAGTTTTGGTGTCGTGTGCACCGATCACGTACCTTTATGTTAGAACGAATTTACTTGGGTATACCGGGGAGAAATTCCGGTATACTTTACTGGAATCTCTTATTATTATTATTATTATTATTATTATTATTATTATTATTATTATTATTATTATTATTTAGCGTGATATCAGCTGGCAGGATAAATTTTGGCCAAATATCAGGTACCGACTGAAACCTGATAAAAGCACCTGGGGCATCCGCAGAACCGGCACACAATGTATGTACCTACACGTGTGAATTCGTTATACTTTGGCAGAGTCGAAAATTCCTATCTCAATATCTTGCCAAAGTATTTCCGATACTTTGGGGAAAATTCCATCCCCATCGCATGTCAACGCGAAGATGAAGACGTTGTTGGTTGTGGTGTGGTGTGGGCGACGGTGCGGGCGGTGACGGTGGCTGCTGCTGCAGGGGGTTGCCAAATTCATCGATTGACATTCTCCACTGAATATTGTTTCGCGGATATATAAATATACGTATATATAGGTATATGTATGACGATAACGGGAAGGCTTTCGGTTGATTGTTCACTAAATTTTACCTCGTTCTTCGCTGAGGATCGATTTATATTTTACGGGGCCCAGGCTGCGGGTTGGTTTGCGCGAGAGGGGAGATTATGAGTTATGAGCCAGAGGCTTAACAAATAGAGACAATTAAGCAGCTAATATAGGAACACGTGTCTACCGAATGTCCCTAGGGATTTGAACAAACGGAGGGAAACCCTGGAGCCGGTTATGGTGATGCATGGAGAAAATTATCAGATACCCCCCCATAGAACGGTACGCAGTTTTGATAATAGAAAATAATCACTATATCAAGATGCAGTTCTTCGATCGTCAATTCTTTTGATATCGACTAAATGTTGATCAAATTTTGGAGAAATTTTTAAATTTTCTGCACATTCGCAGTTTAGAAAAAAGGTGCCTAATATGATTTTGAAAGACTTCAGGGATACTTTGGGTCCCATGTTTCATCTAATCGTCGAATAGAAGTCCATCAAAAATGATACTATATATATGGAGAGAAAAAAATATCAATAATGCTTTAGCATCATGAAAATTTTCGATGTGCATCGGCACGGCATGCTATATTCATATTTGCAAATTTAATTGCCTACAAATATTATTCTACAAAATATCCATACATTTGAAGAGATTTTGAGTATGAAACAAGTGCCCAGCTAATTGATCGTTTCCGATAAAACTTGGTGAGAATTTCCACAACAGATGGACTCGCGTATTTCAAATGTATTGAAATTTGACATTATTTTCAATTATTGAATTGTTTGAAATTCATATCAAACGATCAGAATCCAAGCTGATTAATTTGTGGGAAATTTTCAACCCTAATTACGTAACACTAATAATTTGAAGTAAAAAAATAATCCCGAAGTACTAAAAATCGTGCTTTATTCAAACGGCAAAGTTCGAAGGCTTTGGGGGCAGTACTTAGAATTGAGATAGGATTCTGATGTTTTGACTACAGTTCTCTGTATGTATTTGGAGACGTTCTAGCGCATGAGAGCTTTGAAATTTGAATACGACCTAATAAAGGACCACTACTTGTTCATACCTCGAAAGACGTGTTACGTTGTACGTGTATTTAGGTATTCGGCGTATTTAACCGCGTACTCTATCTCGAGGTTCGTTTGCCCGGACCTCGCGAATTTGTTTACGATTTGGTATTGCATTTAAGGTTGCGGGAATACGCGGTGTTTCAGATCTGCAAATAAAGCTTCTTAGCTACCGCCTGCACAGGCCTAGGTACGCTTTGCCATCCATGTATATTCCGTGTGAAGTCACGTAAATAATGCATCAATAGATGGCTGCTTTAGCCGTCCCGTTGGGATCGCGATTCCCCTCTAGCTTCTGTTCATCGCTCTTACCCCTTTCGAACCCCTAAATTTACCCCACTCTCTTCAGCTACCCCGAGCTTGCTTATGCCAACGCCGGCTTACTCACGTATTACCGGGGATTACCAGCTTCTCTGCGTTAGGACCCCGCGCGTTTCTCTCCCTGAGAAGGTAAATTTTGCCCTACTGTAATCACACACGGCAAGTATACGCGGCTCTCAGCGGAAGCTGCGGATAAGAAGCGAAACTGCTTTAGTCGTAGTACCTATTTCATGCGGGCACGCGAGAAACTTGTACCAGTAGGTACGTAGGCCTTAGGTATATTTGCAAGCTTGGTAATTAGATATTTGAACCGTATAGACTCAGAAGGTTATTTCACTGATCCGTATGGCATCAACAAGGTAGGTATGTATACTAGGGTGGTTCAAAAAAGACCTAATTTTTCAGATGTTGCTGCTCATTCGTGAAAATGTTGTTTGTGATTTTGAAAAATTATTCCATTTTTTTGAGCTCTATAGGGCAATATTTACTACTGCCTCAGCGAAGTTGAAATTTCGAAATTTTGCCATATTTGGCAATTTCAAAGTTCTCAGATTAAAGTCCTCATCTGGCTATCCCTAGGTTCTCATTCAATGAAGATGTTGGTTCAAGATGAGACTCGTACGATAATATTTAGTACTGCTTTAGAGACATTGAAGTTTTTTCACTATTTAGGGGTTTTCTTAGAGATTGGATCGCCAGGTGTTGCTCATGAGACAGTCTTTTCTCACCATTTTAACGAAGAAGTACACGAAGTTTGCAGTCTGTGGAACCATTTTTACTACTGCCTCATGTTGCTAATTTTACTTGAAGGAAAGTCGCCCTCAATGAGGCAGTAGTAAAAATGGTCCCACAGACTGCAAACTGCTTGGATTTCTTCCTTATATTGGTAAGATGAAACTGTCTCATGAGCAGCACCTGACGATCGAATCTCCGAAATAACGCAAAATATTGAAAAAACTCCAATGTCTCCGAGGCAGTACTAAATATTATCGTACGAGTCTCATCTTGAACCAACATGCTCACTGAATGAGAATCTCGAGGTAGCCAGATGAGCGCTTTGATCTGAGAACTTTGAAATTGCCAAAAATGGCTAGATTTCAAAATTTCAACTTCACTGAGGCAGTAGTAAATATTGTCCAATAGAGCTAAAAAAAAATGGAATAATTTTAAAAAATCACAAACAACATATTCACGGACGAGCAGCAACATCTGAGAAATTAGGTCTTTTTTGAACCACCCTAATGTATACCTCGTATACCCTTTTACGATATAGAAAACAAGAAATTTCTTATTAGCAACGTGAATAGGCGATGATGGGAAACGGGAGATAATTAAGGGATGATGTTTCAAGTCTCGGAACTTCCTCCGTGTCCGGTTCGGTTATCTGGTTAGTGAGCTTGCGTATATACGTTTATTCCGGAAGGAAGTTTTAACGCATTATAATACATAAACTAGGTCGGTGAAACCTTGCGGTTATAGGCGGGTAGGGACAATCTTGCTCTTACCAACGAACGGCAATATCCTAAAAGCATTTTTCTATATGAATATCTAGGTGTACCTACCTATATATAGAAAATACGCGTGTATCTCTTGACGCTCAGAAAACTCACCGTCAACCTGTGTGTAAGCGAACGTTATACCTACCAGCTATAACGTTGCGGTGTAATATTTTGCCAGTTTTACAATCTGCCGAGAAAAAAATTTTACAACGTTTTTTTTTTTTCATTTTTCTCTTTTCCATCTTATCTTTCGATATTTCATTCGACTTAAAACCCCACATAGATCTTTACTTGTACACAGGTACCTACGGGAGGTAACAAAATCGACTTTCAATTTTGTGAGGCAGATATTCTTCTTTTTATTAAATAGAGCAGTTTTATTCCCAAATTTTCAAATTTGGGGGAAAATTAATAATACTATCATGTAATATATCATGTAGGGGAGAGCGGGACAAACAGGGCACCTCGGCCAAATTTTCCAAATTAAATTTAAAAAAAAATCAAATTTTTTTGGGAAACAATTTTTATTGAAAAAAAAAAAAAAAAAGTTGAAAATTTTCCAAGAAATTTTTTGTTTTTTGGCCGAGGTGCCCCCTTTGCCCCGCTCTCTCCTATATAATGTGAATGCGTTGGTAAAATTCTAGGAAATTTGATATTATGAAAAACTCTTATTTGCCTGTGGTATATAATATTCTCAGAATTCAATCGTGCGTTAGAAAATTTTGATTCTCAATGCCGACCTTTATTCAAACATAAAATAACATAACATTACATAACATAACATAACATAACATAACACAACCCAGATCTGGCCTCCGGCTATGCTCTGGGTAGGTAGGTACCCTTTGCTCAAAGTAATCGTGCTCTCCATATACGCTTCGGTAGTCTACCGTTATCGTTGTCCCACGGGTTACACAATGCCCAAGTTATATCCCTGAAATACTTTTCTTCGCCGTCGGTTCTATACTATATACATATCCACCAAAGTTATTCTACGAACGTGTGCCACGTACATACGTACGTATATGTATGTATATGTATGGCAAACCGACCTACGACAACCCTTGGACATTCATACATTCGGGGGTATTCCGGAGGCTATCTTGTCTTTGCTGACCTTTCAGATAAGTTTTAATGCTTTGAAATGTTCATTGACCAGCTCGAATTTAACGATTATAGAAAAATATTAACTATTTCATGGGTATAGGGGTCAAAATTTCGAAAGTCCAAAACGTAAACTGACCAAAATCTCGAATTTTTAAATGAGCGAATACCAAAATAACGAGAATTGTGAATTAAAAATTTTTTATTTCCGGCAGATCACTGAGTCGAATAAAGTGTTTCGTTGATAAAGGTCATTTATCCGACAGGTCGCTAATTCGACAATGTGTTTTCCGATAATTCGTATTTCGAATTAGCAAAATATAGGTAGATTATAATAACATGAAAAGTTTATCTTTTCAAAACTAAAAATCGAAAATGGCTAATATTTTGAACAGCTAATAAACCAAACATAAATATAGCGAGAACCAAAATTCGAGGAGGAGCAGAACTGATAAAGGCAAAATGTAGAAAGGTAAAAATCCCGAATGATTAGGATTTTCATGAGTTCCTTAGTATTTATGAACGACGACGATCAAATTTAGTTACTAAATAAGTGTTGCAGCATTTTCGTTATTTCGGTCCGTCTATGTTTAGGCAATTCGAGACTCTGACCATTCCAGTTTTTGACCTTTCGTTTAAATGAATTCGAATTTTTAAGCGGTCCTTGGATTGACTATTCTAAAATGGAAGAATAGTTTAAATTTCGTACATTTGATATGTTTACTAATTCGATATCTTGCCGTTCGTGATCTTGTCCATTCTTAAATTGGTTTTTCGATGAAATTCGCTTGTGCGATACTTCCGTATTTTTTTAATTTTTTTATTTTCTTTTAATTTTGCGTTTCGATAATTTTGAAATTCCAGATTTCAGCCAGTTTACGCTTTGGACTTTCGAAATTTTAACCCCTACCCGATTTCATATCTAAGGGTTGTGTCTTTCGTTTTCATTTTTTCCGCCATAAATATATAGAATCTGATTAAACGCGAGGTAAAATTTTCGAGCAAATCACACGGTTAGGAAAATCCGCAGTGATGCGTATATCATAGGTGGTTTTTTTTTTATTTCGATCCTCGATAAAATAAAAAAAAAAAAGGCAAAAACGAAGCTCGTCAATCGACTATAATAATTCGCAAATCGTTTCGCTGATGCGCCAGTGATATCTACCCGTAGATACTTGCGGTACAAGTGAGATCAAACAAACACGATATACTAGTATGTAGACGTACTACTACCTATATATATATATATATATTAGGTGTATGTAGGTACTTGTACAATGTTTGACGTATTGATACGCCATTGGCCGAATATACGGGTAGGTACGCATTAACGCTGTAGGGAAATCAATATGTAGCTCCCTTGCAAGCGGAACCCTTCGGATTTCAGGGGGTTGTACTAGTGGTCAAGCTTACACGCTACTCACGTATTAGACAATATAAACAGAATTAATATCCAAATAGTAACTATAGAGTAAACCCTTGCTCGACATCGAATTGGTTCTGTATGTAACATATTCGAATTGATCATAATACTATAGTGTATAGGTATTTATTATAATATGATACATAGATCATTATTAAACGTTGATCTTTTCTCTTCCACAATCATATAGTTGTTGTCACATTCATTTTCCAAATGCAGATCCTAAATCTTGATCAATTAATTAAGACTCATAATCGACTTGGATATTTCACAGCTGATTGATTATAATATCATATTTTCAAATCAAGATTAAAAATTATTTCAGATCTTGTCTATACTTTGCTCTACATATGGATGTATCCATGTCTATCGTACCGAATGAAAAGCATAGGTGGTCGTAACCTTCGGGGTGGAAAGATGGTTGAAATTTTTAGGGAATATTCTACGTTGATACGATTTCAGGAAAAACTTAAAATAACTTTTTGGATATGAATTTTTTTCATTTCAAGCCATATTTGAATTGAGAGAACGTGTATTACGTGCTCACAACGATAGAGGACTGATCCCAATCTCTACATATTATGAATTTGACCTGAAATTATAATATCATTTCAGAATATTCTCTGAAAATGTGAAAAAAAAAATTTATGCGTCATGTACCATTTTTTTTTTCTGTTTTTTTTTTTCGATAGACTTATAATCTGTGTGTAAGGCGAAGCCCGTAGAATCTGAAACAATCTCTAATCAGCTGTAAAAAATTAACTGAGTCAATAGAATATTCAATAATGTGTATACAATTTTAATTTACTGAAAATGTGCCAGTGATTTTTTTTTTTTAATCCCTTATTTAAGTATTTCTACGCTAAGGTTTTACAAAGGTTTGAATAAATGAGCTACGTCTAGTTAGATCCGTCAGCTTGAGTATCGAATTGGAAATGAATGAGTATAGGTGAATCTGGTTCATCGTCAGCCACTTTTCCCCGTTAATTCTATTCACGCGATAATTTGAATTCAAGTAATTAATTTCGAATTGTGAGGGAGCCAGCATTCGTCGATCCATTTCCGATATCGTCATCTCACGTGGCAGCTGCCTTATTAACGGAATAAATCCCGCAAGTGACAATCCCTCCGTGCGGCTCCTCGACACTCAATACCTTCGACGCAAAATCGAAACCCACCATCAGCATCCATCTTGTTCCTGCGCGCAATCAACCAATAATTGCAGCGGACTCGCCTGATGCAGTAGTTAGTTTAAACTCGTTATTTTATTTATACAGTTTTACTATTCATTGCAAAAAAAAACAAACGAAAAAGTAGAAAAAAGAAAAAAAAAAAGAAAAAAAAAAAAAAAAAGAAAGCTGTCACAAGCAAAAAAAATAATTTATGCTCGATCCAGCGGAAACGTCCTTCGTTTACAAATTGGCGACCCTTAAAAAGAATTCACGAAATATAATTTTGCAATGACTGGCTCGATTAATCTTCTCACATCGTATATACAACTATAGTATAACTATATGTAACGAATGAATAGAACTCATTCGCGTTTTTTCTCGCTTCATGTTGATCTGGGTTCATATATATTATTATGAAAACTATGTGAAATTTTTTCGTACACAGAAAAAAAGGTTGACTTGAGCCAAGAAAATTATTCTTTATTCAAGATAATTTTGCGGTCCAAAAATGAAGACCGAAATTTTCTCGGATCAAATCAAAAATTTCGGTCTACATTTTTGGACCGCAAAATTATCTTGAATCAAGTCAACCTTACTTTCTGTGTATACCTAAATATTTCGAAGCGCGATCGTTGACGTGTTACGTTGTTGCCATGTCCTAACCACCTATACCTACTCTGGAAGTTATTTGTCGAAATCAATGCGCGTCATAATGACGGTGACGCGACTAGTGACGCGTGATCTTATCTGTCTCCAGACTCAGGCTCCAGCTCGAACTTACCACCTTAGCTCTTCTCGCCCTTCGTCGTACTCGTCGACATTTTCGTCGTACCTGTCTACCCTTCCGTCGTATTTATTTAAGCGTTAACGAATCGCTTACGTCAAGTCGAGTGTTCGCGTTTTAACGAGAGCGCGGGTTCGGAGACTTGTCGATCCAGATATGCTGTCCGGACCGGGTCCGCTCGGATAAGCGTGGTGCAGATTGTGCTTACAATCTATCGCGCTCTCTTATTCTCTCTTATCGTCCTTCGCTACCCTCAAATCTTCGTTCAGTTAATATTAAGCGACTTTTTTTTCTTTTCTCCCTAAAAAAAAAAAAAAAAAAAAATCCAGGACCAAGTCGGAGTTCCGGGCTGCTTATTCTTTTCCTTTCGTTATTTTGCCTCAAGACAGTATTAGCCCCCGTTTACCCTTCCCGAGGTTCCAATGCATTAATATTTCAAATCTGCAGTTTCGCCAAAAACAAAGCTAACATACTTCCGAAGGTATATCCGGGAAAAAATGTTCAGACATGCGATCATGCCTGTTCATGTATGATCAGGCCTGAAGTTAGACATGATCATGTCTGTTCATGTATGATCAGGCCTGAAATGAGACATGATCATGTCTGTTCATGTATGATCAGGCCTGAAATGAGACATGATTATGCCTGTTCATGTCTGATCATGCCTGATGTCAGACATGATCATGAATAATCATGCCTGATGTCAGACATGATCATGAAAAATCATGCCTGATGTCAGACATGATCATGAAAAATCATGCCTGATGTCAGACATGATCATGAAAAATCATGCCTGATGTCAGACATGATCATGAAAAATCATGCCTGATGTCAGACATGATCATGAATAATCATGCTTGATGTCAGACATGATTATGAATAATCATGAATGATTAGGACTGAAGCGCTCAAAACGTTCAAGCCTGATCATGCACGACCATACCTGTTTATGTTTGATCATGTCTGATGCCGGGCATGATCATGTCTGTTCATGTCTGTTTATGCATGATCATGTATGATCAGGCCTAAGGCGCTGAATACGTTCAGGCCTGACCATACATGACCATGCCTGTTCATGTATGATTAGGTCTGATGCCAGATATGATCATGTCTGTCCATGCATGATCATGTGTGATCAATGCCTGTTCATGTATGATCCAGCCTGGAAGGTTGAAAACCTCCAGCTCTGATCAGGCCTGATACGTTGGTTCATGTCTGACTAGAAATGAAAAGACATGACCATGTCTGATATTATAAATTGATTCAAACAATATCATGCATGATCAGATCCAATTATATGTATAAGATCTACCCGGGAAAAAATGATCAGACCTGATCAGACATGAACAGGCACGAGTCTTCAGACCTGATCAGACATGAAAAATGACCGGGACTGAACAGGCCTGATCAGACATGAACAGACCTGATCAGGCCTGTTCAGTCCCGGTCATTTTTTGTGTCTGATCAGGTCTGAAGACTCATGCTTGTTCATGTCTGATCAGGCCTGATCATTTTTTCCCGGGTATATTCCTTCGCTGAATAATATTAATAATTGTTCTTTATACCTGTATTAATATTCTATCTGTGATTATATTGTTTGGACGCGGAAGTTAAACCGTATTAGGTATATGGAAATGGGTTTAATTATTATTTTCCCGGGACTATATTTATTGTAGTTCATATTATGCAGAGGCAAAAGCCTGACGAACATATCCGGGAGTGATATTTGCTCGAAACGTTCACAGATGCCATTAAATGTTATCGTTGCAGTAGGGGAGAGTGGAAAGTTAGGGAAGAATGATAAATCCCGGTTGTGAACGAGAAACGCTGTTCTCCCACACTAAACTTTTGTCAAAAACAATAATCGCTAACCACAAATCACAGGGCGACAAAATTATTGTTGGTTGAAGCGAGAACGGACCTACTTTTCTTTCATTTCCTCCGTCAATAACTCAAATCTGTTATACTACGCGAACGGCGCCGTTCGCCATACCAGCACGAGTTTTTCGTACACGCGGGGGTTTCAGGGGTAGAGAAATATTTCTGTAAACACACCATTTGCCAAATATTCTGTTCACGGCTTGTTGCGGCATGTGATACTGTACAATTCTCCCTCTCTCTCTCTCTCTCTCTCTCTCCACTTTCCGGTATTGGCGAACCAATTTTAGAAAATGCAATACGTAGGTTCATACAGCGAGATGATAAAATGAAACGATGTCCAATTTTTTCAATGCTCAATTTTTTAGCCCGCCAATGGTTTTAACGGATTAATTAAGACCCGCGGTAATAAATTCTGGTCGATACCTGAATCCTTCTATAAGCTAGTCATGTATAGAATCTCATTAGTTTTCCGCATAATGATCAAACCTCTACATGAAACTAGTTTTAGATAATCTTACCTTGGCTCAAGTATAGAATACGAGTGATGTGCGATCTTTATAATCTCTGTCAATTTTCATGTAATAAGGATTTGTCGAAAGAAATATGAATAACCACCATGTACCTATATACACAGAAAAAAAGGTCAACTTGAGCAAAAAAAATTATTCTGGAAAATTTTCTTGGCTCGTGAAAATTTTTGATTTGATCCGAGAAAATTTCGGTCCTCATTTTTGAACCCGAAAATTATCTTGAATCAAGTCAACCTTTCTTTCTGCGTGTAGGTATATATATTAGTGGCGAATCTCTGCGCGTAACCGTTAAATAAATAGCCGTAAAATTGCCGGTGTACCTACATAGAGAAAATTCGCAAGCATCTTTTCAACGGTTTGAAATTTTAACATATTTCAGCCAGAGTGATCGCTCATCGTGAAAGGAGCTCTGCGGATTTGGTCGTTTGGTTAGGTAATACAACGCGCGCGAACACGAAGTCTCGGGCTGGTTTCTGCGGCTAATGGACGCTGTTAGATCCGTCAGTCCGTCATATTTCCAACTAGAATTCCGGAACACATTTATCAAAACAATCCAAAGCTTCATTGGAATGGTAGTTGTTAAGGGCTAGACGTATAGGGTGGTATAAGGCATGCACCCCGATATCTACAGGGTACATACCTCTATTATTTATACCGCGACAAGCAAAACATTTGAATATTTGATATGCCTGTAAATAATAGAAGATTAAGCGCGTTTGATCGCCGAGTAGTATACATATAGGTATATGTACATGGTTCCGTGTGCGGCTTATCTTTGCCTCGTGTCTTTCCCCTTTTTTACGTTACAGTTGTTTCCACTTTTCGCGCATGCTCTCGCGAGGGAATTTCCAGCGATTTCGCCTTTGCCATACTTATATATGTATAGATATATACAGCTACAGCAAATATTATCAAAGTATCGCTAAAGATCGACTTTCTCCCACGTTTTTTTTTTCTTTTTTTTTTTCTCCTTTTGCCCCGGCTCTGAATTATTGCGAACTTTCTTCCGCCCGAGTGCTTTCTTTCGTTTCTATATTTGTCTTCTTTCCTGTCTCGCAAACTTCCATTTTCTATACCACATATTTCGAGATAACCTGGACCCCTCTTTCTATCACTAATTCATCTATTTATTGGCCCTTGTATATATATATATGATATTCTCGTTTCTTTTCCCATTTATTTTATTCCCTGAAATAAATTCAAATTTATAAATTGATAAAAGTAATTTTTGTACCCAGGCATCTCAAGCTTAACTTTCGCTCCATTGAACTCGTACAAATAAAGGTCTTTGACGTCTGTTTTAAGCCGTTTCTTGGCAGCGCAGTAAGTACCGCGTCACTTTTTTCATTAATTTTTTTTACCTTTTTTTTCTTTTTTCTTTTTTTCTTCGCCCCTATTTTTCCCTCTTCTTTGAATTATCTTTTCTCAGATACTCAAAGTGTCCATCCGGTATTCCCGCTTTGTCTAAACTCATTCTGATCTTTAATTTATATTTTCATTTCCTGCGAACCTTTATGAGTCCGAGTAATGCAACAAAAGAGAATAAATAATAGAAAAGAAAGAACAGGAAAAAAGTAAATTGGTTAAGAATTACTATTCCTATAATAAAATAAGAAAAGCGTAGATTTTACAGAACAAAATTCCCTTTACCCTCCTTCACTAACGCATACTTATATACAAAAGGCGACGATATACTGACGGTTCTTATAAGTCTAAGGGGCGACGCAACGCGACGTGGGAATACGGTCTGACCAAGTATCGCGTAACTACTTAGAAACTTGCCGAACTTGTCACGCTGTCCTCACTGCTTACTTATGCCTACTTAAGCGCGAGTCAAACTTAACTGTAAAGACTCAAGTTTGAGTTTACCTTTGTTCTCTGCATCCATAAGTCTGCGATACATCTTAACAGAACTATACATATGTATATATATGGTTACACTTTATAGGTAGATAATAATATGCTGTGAATTTTAGTGAAAATATCGAGCCTTGAATTTTCGTTGTTCGGAATGTGTTTACCTATATCTATAAGAATTTATTTTTCCTGGATTGACGTAACAATATAATCCACTTCGATCCCGATTCGTCTTCTTCTCTTTTATATTATATATACCTTTTTTTTTTCTTTTTGTTCTTTCATTTTTCTTTTCACCTCTCCGACTTCCGCTCTATTTCTCTTCATCTTTTTACCTCTCTCCGCGCCTTTCTCTGGCTCGATTAACGCTCCGCTGCGTTGTGACTTGGAATCTGATTTGTTGCCTCTGAAAAGTGAACAGGAGTAATTTTTAACGCGTTAATTAGTTACCTGAATCCTATCCGCTATGCGCGCCATCCAAGAGTAGGTATATAACGTGAAAAAGGATATTCTACTCTTATTTAGTTCACCTGAGAACTGACGAATACACACTCTATATATATAATACACACACACACACACACCTATATACTATATTACGTCTATTCCTCTCGTAATAACACTCGACTTAATTAAACGCTACAAGATATCATACCTATATATAATGCCATTTGAGTCGAGTATCCCTATATGTATTTATCCCCCCCCCCCCCCCCCCCCTAACGGATCCGAACCCCATTTTCAGGTGCCTACAGGTATATAGTACAGCTATACCTATACCTATATACATATAACCCAATTAAATTCGACGACGTCCTAGTAAAAACATTTGTTCAGAGTCGTCGGGGTTCGGGGTCGGGGTTGGAACACTGGGAGAGCTGTAGCCCCTGCAATCCGGCTAAAAGGCAAAAATTGCAGCTGCCTCGGAATAGGAATTACCACCTGCATTAGTGGGATTGGTAAAAATTAGGGTCGACTATACCTAACGTTTTCCAACTTTTATATCCAATATTGGGATCCTCCCTCTTCCCTCTTATTCTATATATATATATATACAACGTAAAGGATTCAATATATTTTCTTCCCGTTTATTACAGAGCCTACAACTGCTATCGATGCATGGTTATTCACGAAAAACACCCGAACGTTCTTCAGTTTAAAGAAAGTGAGTAAATTTATATCCGAAACACACACTATGGTATAATGCTTTGCAAAAGAAAAAAAAAAAAGAAAAAATAATTGCCAACAATTTATTAGACACATCTGTAACTGCAACGAAGACTGAATCTTACCGATAAATTTTCAGCATTCTGCGTCCCATCAGGTGGTGTTAGCATATCCGAAGCCTGTGCTCAGCTGGCTGGGGACGCCGCGTTGTACTCGTTGTTTCGTTCGGGAGCAGCTCCATCCAGATGTCCCTTTGAAGGACCACTTCTTTTCAGCTACAATCGTGGCCAGGGTGAATGTTCGAATCCACCATCTTTGGCCGAAACTTGTACCCACGAGTCGCGACTCCTTTTGCGTTATCAGGCCTGTCACGATGTTCTGGCAACTGAAAGTACAGGTAAGTTATATCAATAATGTATATTAGCGATTGCAGTGAAATATGAACGAAATGACATTTGATATTTGAATATGATCGTATATATGACGATAACACCACGCACGCGCTGCTATATATCGGAGGTAAGTCAAATCTGTAAATGATGTTTATTTACCACCGATTTTGTACATTGTGTATCCGTTTGAATATTAATGAAACGAAATTTGGTTCGAGGTATAATTGTCAATAGCGAAACCCCAACACAATATAATGAATGATTAATGGTTTTGTCAATTACTCATCACATATATAGGGGGATTAGACCTATATAATAATTTAGTGAAATTATCGCCGTTCGAAATTACCGTGATTCTCATGCGGTCAAATAAATATTCAATTAGTTTAATTTATTCGATATATACCAGACCGCGTCCTGTGTGTCTGTCATGTGCTACAAGAAAAAACGTTGATACCACTGCACTCTATATATATATATATATATATGTAGAGAAAATATAAATTCAATACACGATTGAGATTATGGATATAAAGCCGTATAAATTCGGCCCATCATTCGTATAATATAATTGCGGATAAAATAAAATCCCCCAGTTTTATATGAGCTTGTAAATAGGTACACAAAGCTCGTAAAAAAAATATCATATCGTTATAATTATACATGCAGTCGAGGAACTTGAGTGCCTAGCAACATGGAGAGAAGGAAGCACAAAGTACCTCGTGGCACGTCTCAACGGGGAGAGACTTGTTACCGATGAGGATCGCTACAGGTGCTTTGTGTATGCCAGAAGCGGTAGAAACTGGCACTTGGCTCAGAGCGGAGATGCCACCTGCAGTGGACTACTTAGTGCAACTGAAGGTGCCAGGACTCTCAACATGACGCAGAGTGAGTGAATTTAGAATCTGGATTCAACGTCGAAAGTTTTGCTCTCTTATTCTGATATGGAAAAAAAAGAAGGGTTTCGAGGGAAGGTAGATGGTAAAAGGAGAAGAATGGCCACCCTTAAACCATTCAGGGTATATAAGTTGCATGTTATAGCTATGCGCATGCTTTGAGTGGTATTAAAGTCAACTTTACTATATGAATGATCGTTATGAATGGAGTGGGTAAATAGGGCACAGCAATCTTTGCACGAGTATGGGGTAAATTCACGGCGCAATCCCTCGTCATTGCAATCGCGTACGATTTAAACGTGGCCTCGATGCCCTTTGTACCGTATTGCACCCTGGCCCTATGAATACGAACTCTGCCCTCAATTCTGGACTGAGTGCGCCGATGTATCAGCTTGCAGTTTTATAGCTGATTGTGTTCTTCTTTGTTCGCGAGTAAAAGTTTTCATCTAAAAACTAAAACCTTAACTCTACGAAGAATTTGAATCTCAATTGACATTAAAAAAACACACGGTATTCTAAAACGGTAGATTATCACGTTGAACTCTCATTTGAAAGTCGATCGAGCTTTTTGAGTCAGTATTTATATATTTGTATAAATGTTTTTCAGCAATTAAGTAGATTAAACTTTTGCATCACTTGTGTATTTCATTACGCCGTAAACTCTATATTTATATTCTATCGAATGAAATTAAAGAACGCAATACTACATACATCGAAAATAAAGGCAGAGTTTGGTCTAATCTGTTGTAATCTCTAATACAAACATGATTGAGTTTGCCGAAAGCGTCCTGCATTGATTGACAGTGTTTACCCGCGTACAGGACACCCTTTTTTTCAATCACCGTGGCTATTGATCGTACTCAGAGCACGTTCTTGCTGGGAAAAAGAAAGGCATACACACACACACAAAAGAAAAACAACAAAAAAACAAAAAAAAACAAGAAAAAACAAAAAAGCACAGAACGAAAAATGAAGAAAAAAGATTAAAAAAAAAAAATAAAATTTAAGAACAAAGTCTGCAAGTAGGAAATCTGAGCAGGAAAATCTTCTACAGAGCTTGGCTTATTTAGCCGAGGGCAAGAAACGGAGCTTACCACGTTAAACCAGTTTTCGACTTTGTCTCGTTGTTTTTGGTACCAAGAGGTAAATTTTTAGAAATCTTATAGACCCAGTGGCATCCTTAAATCAATTCTGAGATATACTTTCACGACGAGCAGATATTTTAATCGGATTGCATTTATAGATTGTCAATGAAAAGATATCGAGTGTAATATGAAATTTAGAAGGTAATAATATACATGCATAGTACGTAGATATAGAGAAAAGCAGAATTGCTCACACTTGTGAAAATTGTTCGTCTAGGAAGATGAATGGTTGTGAATATTTCAAATGGTGGTGCACTGCAATAAATTCTGCTAAGCGTTAAGCTGCTTAAAAATTCGAACCCGACTGTGAATTCCCCAAACGTTTCGTTACCTTGGTGAAAACCTGGAGCCCATCCCCGGTTAGTTCCATTTAAACTTTTCACAATTCAGATTACGGCTCGGCGAACAACTTCTGGCAGAACTTGTCTCGATAATATTTTCTTTTAATTTTGCCAACTTGAATATCGTCGGTACGGTGTCTCTTGTGTTGTTTGTTACCTGTGTATCTTCACCGTGCACAACCAACGAGACAAGTTTTTCTTACTCCTCGTGCCGTATAGCATCTCAGAAATTATAAGCCTCGATCAATAGGAGCCGATACACGATTAACGGGTTTTGTTTATCTTTCATATCAAGAGATCACCCACGCCAGGGTTTGTTGCTTCAGATTGAGGTTGTGCTATCGTTCGGTTTAACCGGAATTATCTCGAACGATGAAATTTTTCGCTCAACCTGCAGGGCTGAATATCGATTAAGGTTTATTCGAAGAACGACATTCCGGAGGTGATCTTTGGGCATATGCTGACAGAAGCAAATAACCGATTAAACACGACGCCCACGCGTCAACTTGTCAAATCGATTACAATATATCGAAAATAGGGTTGCATATTTGCGTACCGATAATATCGACATTGACAGAGTTTCTAAACCCATTTTGGGGAAAGTTTGATTAATCGATGTACCCACTCGAGGTAATGGCAAACACTGAAGCTTTTAGGTTGAAGAATATCAATGATTTTATTCTAAACGTCGATATCGACGATATCGCGGTCTCTTAGTTGATAAGCAAGCTTTTAGATCCTACGAGGGTAAAACCGTCCCATCGTTAAAGAGTCGAGAGTTATGAAACACCCGTGCAACTGGATTATTATAGACCATTACTCACACCAGAGCAGACGTTAATGCTACCATTTGTACTACTTCTCGATTTGTCATATTGTTCCCCCTGCACAAACTTAGGGTGTTTGTTATCGTCACGAAAATTTAAACGAAATGACACTACAAACATGAAACATAAACCTTAATCTCATGGAAGATTACCTATTTATTCACACCTTATTATTTCGCTAACATATTCATCGATGAAATATCAAGCTGTTATATAACTTTGAGTATAATCATGATCAAATCCATCGATAACGCACTCTCTAAATTTTCTAAATTTGAATCACTGAATAGTCACTGGTTTCCAGTTATAAGTCGGTCACTGATCCAATCAGTGACCGACTTATAACTGGAAACCAGTGAATATTCACTGATTGGTCAGTAGTTTTCACTGATTCACTGATTCAGATTTAGAGAGCAATGACTTATCAATGTCTAACGTAGTCCTGGTCATTTTTAAGGTCACTCACCCATCGGATGTGACTTTCCCAACTGGGTTGTGTCAGCCGGAACATGGGTCGCCCTGGACTTGGTGGCACGTCTTTTAACGTCACCGAGAAATCTGACAATTCTGGATCAGGACGAAACGCGTTTCGTATGCCACTCAGTTATCGGTTCGGATCTTCAGTCCTCGCCGATTCAAACAGAGCGACGAATAACTTTGGTGGCAAAAGCTACACGCGGATGGTGAGTAACGATGTTTAAGTTTTCCACAAATTCTGTATACTGATATAGCCGAGTTTTAATGCGAAACGGCACTGATTCTGTAAATTTTTTTTTTTTTTTCTTTTTTTTTTTTTTTTTGTTCAAAATTTATTCCATACTTAATTCCACGGTATTCATTTGGCAATGCATCACGTTCCTGCTCTTCCTTTTTAGCTCACGTGATTTACGTCCCGGTCTGTTCAAAATGAATCGCTCTTGCATGCTTCCGCTCTTCTCTTACGCCGTTATACTATAATGTATAATTTTTATTGTTTTTTATTTTTCATTTTTCAAAAAGCTTCAATTTCCTTGGAAATAATACGGGCACACGTTCGCCGTTTATCGCAGTACCTACTTTTATGGTTCGCAGAATTTACTTTCTGCCGGCTACCCTTAGTATATATATTATTTACATTTAAATCGTTCTGCTATACGGCTGAGACATATTTGAGGATATGATTTATCGATATATGTATATATATGTGAAACTGCGCTTGATCAAAGTCTATATAGTGAAAAACTCGCTTATAATTCAGATTGCGAATATTAGCTCAATCCATATGATCCTTTTACTTTTTAACGAGCTTTTTACATTACTCCTGAAGTTGCGAATGAAGGATAATATTATTCCGAGAAATCATAATCCAATACATATATTTTCTTGAAACTATAATAAGTAATAAGCAAAATTGTTTCTTCTTAGAAGAAAAGTTTGATCTTGATTAAATCTGATATGGGGTTGTTCTTTTTGATTTAAATTAAATTTATAATCGCATATTATATTATATTATATATTCAGGTGATATGTATCATTGAAAACAGACTGTCGCGTTGGTCTCTTGAAAAGATGAACCGAACCGTTTCTCCGCGGTTGTAATCCCCGCAGGAAATTTTCTCAACTGACAAAATTGAGCAACAATCCGTTACGAAAATATAATTACGACTGTATCGCGTCTGCAGCAGCAGCAGCAGCAGCAGGTAGATGAAGTGAGGACTTTAATGTCGTGTTCGCAGTGAAGAAGCTAGACTGAACCAGGTCTAACCTCGCCGTAAATTGACTCTCTGTCAATTTACCTGACACGTATATATATATATCTTTTCAAATTCTACTTTTTTATCTAATTTTATAATTTTTTTCACAATTTTATTTTTTACCTTCACATGAAATTTCCTCGTCCATCGATGGCTTTGATCTTAGTATCTATAAAATTTCGATTCTCACTTTTATACGGTACATTTAAAAAATTCTCGAACCTCGGAGTCTCGGGGGTGTTAAAAAATTGATAAAACTGAGAAACATCTACAATATATATATATGGCGTTTTGCGAAAGTTTCAATCTCCAACTTCGTACTCTATCCTCGTTTGGATTCGCGAGTTTTACCACGAAAGCTCCTTAAAAGATCTTTAATAATTTCTACCAGAACGCTACGTTATTTTTATTCCCTTTTTTCGATAAAGTGATAACCGCGTATAAGAGAGCTACCGCAAGTCTTTACCACTAGCGTTGAAGATTAAATATGAGAAAATAGTACTGGTCTGAACTACCCTGCGGTTGTCACAAAAGTATAAAGCCAAAAAGTATAATCTAGCATTTCCTCTAAACAAACTTTTGTCATTTATCAAAAGTTTTTCCCTCGCACTACAACCGAGTCAAAATATTAGGCGTTATTTTTCCTATCCTCGTTGTTTCTTTTTTTGTATTTTTTTTCTTCTTTTTCTTGGTCTTATTTTATAACAACGAATCACTGCACTCTCTGCAGAAGAAGATATCTCTGTGTCATTTTCTGCATCACTGTTACCGCAAAATAATGACTCTTAGAGTTTTTAGAATACTGTTTGTACTGCAGCTAGGACAGTTTCGAATCGCGATTTCGTCGTTCTTTCCTCCAGCTGTGCAAAAACAAATATCTATTTCTTTCCCGAATCTATGCGCTCAGCTGACGCAGTTTGTTAAGAGCAGCTTTCCTCATCCCATCGTATTTTGGGTTTATCTCCTTATCCGGGGACTTTATGACTGTCATCAGCTTTTATTTCGCACCATATTGCGATTTCAACGTGTTTCAATGCCAGGAGCTCCGTAACCATCTATACATACTACCAAAATAGTTCTACGACGAAACTCTGTTCAACATAGTATAGCTATATGAGTATGTAATATGTCTAGTTATAGTAAACTCACTTACGGTATTTAATTTATTTACATAAACTCTTAACTAATAGTTTCACTCCAGCCAGTAAGTTAATCAAACCTGTAAACGTTCGAATCAAATGTATACCTATATCAACATCAAAAGTAAATTAGGTATGTACTTGTACAGCTAATTCAGTGATGAGTATATAAATGAAGATTTTTTTTTGGGTAAAAGCTTCAAAACTGTTTGCAAATTTCCAGCGTATGCTTATACAACCTCATGTTATACAAGGGAATCCGAGATTTATATCGTTGAATAGGGTATATGTACGAGGTGAGAAAATGTACTTTACCGTTGCGTTCGTGTACACATATAACGTAACGTAGCCTGATCCTTCTCTGGGAGATCTGGCGCAGCAGTCACGTAATCAGCTTACCTCTTGTTCCTGCTTTTAATAAAAAGAGTTAAATCTGTAGTGGGAGATGAGCTTGACTAAGTCCGCTCATTGTTCAGAGGCGGTAATAGCGTAACGCGTGTTTAATCTTACCTCCACAGTATAGGTATAGGTACAGTAAACCGTTTGGAAGGACAAAGAGGCACATGGGTTAAAAAAATTTTTTAAAAATTTTTTAAAAATAAAAAAAGTCCATTTGCGAAATAACGAGCTAAATAACGAGTCGTGAAAAAACAAAAAAAAATTATCGACGTTTCTTTCTCGATAATTAATTAGTCAAATTTTGATTACGTTCAAAGAATTTAATAGCTGCGGTCCATTATGGAGCTTCGTCAATGTAACATTGATATTAATTCGCGAAATTTGCGTGTGACGTTCGTTAAAGAATCAGAAAATAATTTGTAAAGTATGAACAATTATTGGGTATACTAGGTATATAAATTTAGCATGATGATCTTTCTTTTCCTAAATCGGTTTAATGGAAGATAATTATATTGCCATTTGGGTTCAATCAGTCGTAAGGAAACGGCATTTAATCAGAATGAAGTTCGAAAGCTATATAGGTACGTATAAACGTCCGGTGAACAGTATATATTATACCAACGGTGTATAGGTAGTAACCTTATAGTAGCTGACTGGTAGAGACTTAGCTGATCTCTCAGATCCTTTTCCAAATCTCTCTACCGCGTCGACCAATTGCTTGGAAAATTATTCCAAGTGGTAGATAGGTATAGGTATATATACATATATATATATATACGCGGCGCTTCAGTCGTTTATACGACGAGTACAGGTACACCGGTAAAAAGTAGATCTGGTTCCACTTCTAGTTACAGTACTGACATAAACGACCATTTAAATCATGCAAAGTTGCATAATATTCTTCGCTCGCTATCGCCGCGAGGAATATGGTCTCTCGTTCTATACCATATACCTATATATATACGACCCGTCGTCTCGACGCAACCGAGGCGATGCGACGCAAACAACTGCATAAGGTTCTACGAGACAAGAAAATGTGGTTAAGTAGAGGAATAAATCTTTCCTCCCCCTACCCCCATCTCTCCCACGGGAGAACAACAGTATAATGAATGCTGTTTATCTGGACTTGGTTTTGGGTAAAATCGGTAAAATGGATAATCGCGTCTTTATTCTGATGTAAACCGCATGAAACTCGAGGGAGTGTTGGAACAGATCCACAGCATCAATTATTGCAGCAACAGGATTCACAAAAATTGTTGCGATGACGTTCAGAGTCTGCTTCGTTCGAACCAATTCTTTGAATTAGTTTTTTTTTTTTTTTTATTTAAATCCAATGAAATGGATATTTGTTCGAAGTAATCGAAAAAATGAATCACTGAATTATTGATTTCGTTGTAATATATCTTATGATCTGACTTTTGTATTCAATTGAAGAAACTTGAATTCGGTTCAAATTAACCAAACTTTTTTCTGAATGGAGTTATTCGATAGGTATTCAAATCCACCGACTATAGGGGGCGAAAAGGAACAGTAGGTAATGGCTAGTCACGGACCAGCTGGCATTTTTTATATAGTCTCGAAAGTCTCTCCATATATCTCGAAGTAGTTGTACACTCTCTGATTTCTTACCGGGATTACATTGCGACGATACCTACTACCTACTTCTCAAACTTTTCAGTCTAGGATTGCTTGAACTCAGGTATTGCCCTTGTTGTCCCTATAAAATAAATTGAACATCGGTTGGGCTGTCGAGAAAGTTCATATATATACGTATGCCATTTACTTGCATATATATGTAGGAGTGGATGAAATTATAGTATAATGAAACCTGCAGTCGTGGTTTTTCTTTTCTTTTTTCCTTTTGGTCAACGATTATATATATATATTAGGGTGGTTCAAAAAAGACCTAATTTCTCAAATGTTGCTGCTCATTCGTAAATATGTTGTTTGTGATTTTGAAAAATTATTTCATTTTTTTTAGCCCCATAGGACAATATTTACTACTGCCTCAGTGAAGTTGAAATTTCGAAATTTTGCCATTTTTGGCAATTTCAAAGTTCTCAGATCAAAGTCCTCATCTGGCTACCTCTAGGTTCTCATTCAATGAAGATGTTAGTTCAAGATGAGACTCGTACGATAATATTTAGTACTGCTTCAGAGACATTCAAGTTTTTTCACTATTTAGGGATTTTCTTAGAGATTGGATCGCCAGGTGTTGCTCATGAGACAGTCTTTTCTTACCATTTTAAGGAAGAAGTGCACGAAGTTTGCAGTCCGTGGGACCATTTTTACTACTGCCTCATGTTGCTAATTTTACTTGAAGGAAAGTCGCCCTCAATGAGGCAGTAGTAAAAATGGTCCCGCAGACTGCAAACTGTTTGGATTTCTTCCTTATATTGGTAAGATGAAACTGTCTCTTGAGCAGCACCTGGCGATCGAATCTCAGAAAAAACGCAAAATATTGAAAAAACTCCAATGTCTCCGAGGCAGTACTAAATATTATCGTACGAGTCTCATCTTGAACCAACATGCTCATTGAATGAGAATCTCGTGGTAGCCAGATGAGCGCTTTGATTTGAGAACTTTGAAATTGCCAAAAATGGCAAAATTTCGAAATTTCAACTTCACTGAGGCAGTAGTGAATATTGTCCAATAGAGCTAAAAAAAAAAAAAAATGGAATAATTTTTAAAAATCACAAACAACATATTCACGGATGAGCAGCAACATCTGAGAAATTAGGTGTTTTTTGAACCACCCTAATATATATATATATATATTCGCTGGTGTAGAAATAATTAACTCGATACGAAGAGCGGTCGGGATTGAATTTTAACAAAAAGTAAATTTGAGCGAAATATATCAAAAATAATAATATTAAGTTAAAAGCATGCCTTCATTCGACTTCATTCTACACTCTACAGGATAATCTGGATATGATCGGTTCCCGCAATCTAATTATATTAACTGGCTGTTTGATCAAAATAATTGCCTGACTATTTAGTGTGTGGGGTAGAGGAAAGCCTGGAGGCGATTCGAATAATGTATTATACCCTCACCATCCCCACATATGTGGATATTGGATCGAAGTCTTTGCACAGTTCCCTGAATCGGTGCGGGCGCCTCGCAGTAGCACGATGATCTAGCGAGTTTCTGTCTGCTGGATGGTAATAAATAATTTGTTCAATGAAGGGAAGAGGAACGTTTGATCGTTCGCTACTCCTGCTTTCTTACATGTATAGATAATTCGACTAATCCGTATACGCTCGGATCCTTCATAAAAAGTAGCTATTTCCACGCTAGTCAGTTTCACGTTTACTTTGATCACGCGTTTTTAGATAAAACTCACCCTTTCCATTTATAAACGCAAAGGATTCCTAGTGTCTGGTATCAGACGACTTTCGTGAATATGATTAGGCTTTGGATTTATCAAGTGGATGTCTCTCATAAATAATTCGACTAATCAGACCGAACAAGAGCAAGGCGAGGAAAGTAATGGAGACATTTGTATTTGGGCTGATATACTAATAGTGCCGCAGATTATTACATCAGTTATTTTTTTTTTGTCTTTTTAACACACGTATAAATGGGTATTTTCCAACTCGAAGTTTCTTGTTTCACTCATCGTCGCAGTGACACTGAAGTAGAAATTAATATGATAAAACATTCATTGAATCCAAAAGTTTCGAAAATTGTGAAAAGGATTCCAGCGCTAATGATTGACAGTCTGCAGAGCAGATTTATGAATTTTAAATTCTACCCCGAATTCAGTATGCAGTGAAATTTTCAGTCTCGTTACTCGCATCCCCATCCTGGTCCTCTTAAGATTTTCTTTTCTGAATTTGAACAGGATCAGGCTTTCCAAAATGAAAATCAACCAATAATTGACGTAGCTTAATTAACTTTCAACAACTTATAATCTTTCAGCAAAAACGGATTCGTGTGTTTGGTTTTTCACAAGAGGGATGGACATGTGATCGAGATGCAGCAGTCCGAATTGTGGAGTCAGCAGCCAGAGGACGCATGTAAAATGAGCGGTTTTAATCCACTTTCAGCTCCGTACACGACATTCATCAGTAAGTAGCTAGGATTAAGTGATTAAGCTTAGGAGAATCCCTTGAGTCATCCGTATGTGCAAACATAGATATGTATTATACCCAGGGGTTTTATTACGCGGACAAATCTGAGATACTTCTGCTCTGACCGGATTTTATTTTATCACCTTTTGTCAAAAACATACAATTCAAAAGCTGCAGTCACGATGGCGGAGGACAAAGTTTAGAAATTTATGTAATAACAGGTTCGAAGGATCGAGAACCGTGGAATAAAGTTACAGGAAAAAAACGTATGTTGCATATATTCATATACCTACATGGGTTTGCTGTTACAATCAATTGTGGATTTAACTATCACGTATAGGAGATCATACGACATGTTAGTCGTAAAAGTACTTCGGTGTTCCGATTGTATAACAAAGCTTTAAACTCTTGAGATAAAATTTATTACCGAGTTCGAAGTTTACATCCGAATCTTAGTGCATGATTTTAGTACTGTTCCGAGTTGTTGTAAAGAAAAGAGAGACCATCGCATCAAAAATATGAACAATATTTGAGAACAGTTCTATCCTCTTTGCTTTGACGCGAAAAAACGTTGATATCACAACGGACGCTCTGCGCCAGTTACGTGAAGCACGAAAATTTTATGAATCTTATCATCCTGCGTTAATTGCCGTAATCCCATGATTGCTGATTCGCGTGTGGTTTTATTACGTGTTATTTCAGCTCGTTGTACTGCCGCGGTAGTACATAATCCTAATCGTGTACAAACGGCAGTATAAAAAACAGGGTAATTAATGCTGTAATGGAAAAAAAAAAAAAAAAAAAAAAATCTCGGATGAAAAATTTCCTTTCACAAAGATTTTTCTATTCTCATTGAAATTGGGTTAAACAATCTGAAAACTGTAGGGGGGTATACATTAATCTGGGATATATTCTCCACTGTGAGCGTGGTACATGAATCAACCAGTTCTAATGAATACTAACTACGTTTGCACTCGCGTGAAACAACACTCCATACTCTGCAATCTCTTAGACTCACACCAAACTTAAGAAGTCCAGCAGAATATTTCACCTTCAATCCTAATTTCTTCTCCATACTTTTCGACGATAAATTTCTCATTTTTCAGCCTCAGATCCAATATCCCAGCAGTGTCCTCACCTAGGAAGCTACAAAGTCGCTTCATGGCGTTCGTACCACTCGATCGACGGCACCAAGGAAATGCTCGGTTCCGATGGTGAGCACAACGTCGACGTTGATGACGGTGACGCGGTTGCACAAGAGGTCAAAGTCACTCCACCCTCGCTTCCATCCCCTACGCCATGTCACCAAGACAGTGTGACTGGCCTGGACATTGGTTGTCGCAGTTCCCACCGTATGGAATTTGCAGCCTCCTGCACAGACGAGGCATTTTCCGGTTAGTATTTTATTCTACTGATGGTGAAAACGAGGTTTGTTTAAGGAGGCGAGTTCGGGCTTGTAATAAATGTTCAAGTAAGTTGAATCGCGAGGGCAATATAGGGTCGAGGATTCGACCGGCTGAACCGGGACAGTTTTACGACGAAATATGATGAAGGACCAGTTGATAGAATAGACCGTCGGGGGTGGTAAAGGTACATACATTCAACCTGTACTACGGGTCAGTTACTTAATCTTGGGTCAGAATGGCATGGCCCTGGGCACGTCTGTTCCGAAACATCTTATCGGCTTACCCTTCTTGCATTACGGAGTTACCACAACCAGCGACAGTTAACTGTTAACGGGTAGTCTGGTTACTGCAGGACTTATAGTCAGAAGCCTACCCCTCATACAATATACGAGATTTATTTCATACCCTAATTAAATGTCTTGTGGTTTATTCATATTACCAAATTTCATCATCGTTTTTGGTCTCGATCACTATATAGACGTTTCACGTTTGCGATGTTGACAAAGAAAAAGATCGATTACTCTGTGCAGGGGTAACTTCTTTGTTTGTATGACTCTGATAGAAATGGTAACGAAATACCTAATATAGTACGTGGGGAGTAGGAAGTAACTTTGACGACGTAACGTGTAATTGTTGATCACCGAGTTGATAGTTATAGACACTTTGATCGCAGATTATATATATATATATATAGATTATACTTGGTTACACAGTTGAGAAGTTTGGCATCTATACGGAACTGAGTCCTATAACACATCTAGAGAATTAAACTGAAACTTACAGGGAAGCGAAGCGCGAGCATTACTCGTTCTGGCGTGAGGGAAATCCTGATTTACGTTGTTATCGCTTTCCTACGTCGCTTCCTCCACAGGTTTTGCGTAATTTCCCAGCAAATAGTACCCGGTATATCTATATACGTGTATACACACACACACATATATATATATATATATATGAATATACTGCACATATCTTACAGCTTATATTCTCGGGAATGAAAGAGAATCTCGATATTGTTGGAGCGATAATTCTTCGCGATGTCTCAGAATTAGCTTCGTTTGTATAAAAAGCTCGTTGTTATCACAAAAACGAAATCTCCCTTCATCCCTATGTCCGTTGACAATATACTTTATAAAATGGTAAATAATACAACCCTCGCGAGTCCAGACCATATATATTATATATATAATATAGTATATATGATATAAAATTCTAAGAGACAGGTAAGACAGGCGAGAGTTTTTCCTTCTTCGAACAAAAACTTTCCATTAATCTTTGAAGAGGGTCCGTTTCCTGTCCAATTAAGTTAAGTGTTCTCAAAACGACCTGCAGTTACATATTTATTTAATACATTTTGTCCACGACTTTATTTCGGCTTTCTTATTAACCTGGTCATATACCATGTCTATTAATTATTTTCGAACTCATTTACACTCAGAAAAAAGTCTTGTTGACACAACCAAAATTTGGGTTGTTATAATATGCACAATCACATTTTTTGTTCAGTCAGCCAAAAATTTTGTTGGAATAGCCAAAATTTTGGTTGTCCAAACAAAATTTGGTTTTCCCAACAAAATTTTGGTTATCCCAACGAAATTTTTGGTTGACTGAACAAAAAATGTGATTGTGCATATAATAACCAAATTTTGCTTGTTATTTTTCTGAATGCAGACGTCCGAGTGTAGATCGCTTAAAAAAAAAAAGTTCCAGGCTTACCCGCGTGTCAGAAAGAATTACCCAGTTAAATTTCTCATCAAAAAAATGATACATCGACATTTTCAATTTTGTGAAAATATAGTTTACTGGTGCCACGGCAGCTGGGAGGAAAATGGAACAGCTTATGTGGTCGCAAGCACAGAGGCAGCGCGCTACTGCCTCATCTATAGTGCAACAGCAGCGTCAGTTGCTAGTAACGATCTTTCGGTCACGAATCATTTCGCATCTTGTCCGAGGCCGACGCATCCGCATCATCGACAACACATTTGGAAGGTCAATCTCACCGCTTACGGTCAGTATAGTATAGTTTCATATTAATTTTATCCATCAAGATCACAAAGTTGAAAATTTCATATTAGTATAGTAGTAGCATGCCTGCTTTTCAATTTTCAATTTTCCTGAATAATATCTTAAATAATTTTTGATATTTCAGCGCAATGCGGCAAAGCCTCGTCATCGTCTTCTTGGCGGTTGTTCTGGCCGAGGACAACGTTGCTTCGAGTATTACTGTTCACATTGTTCAGCAGATATGTAGCGAGGTGATTGCAGTTTCAACGAGTCTGGGACTAATAAAGTCTAATGCTGACTGCAACTGTATAGTAATTAAATAACTAAACCTAAAAGCGATAGCGATTTGAATAATATCGCTAGCTAAGCTAATAATCATATGATATGTAACTATATTATATAATATCGTTAGTATGGACTTTGGAAGTCGGTGCAGCATATAACGGACACGGGTACGATTTTCCCCATACTTATCCAACTGTGGCAGATATCAGATTGTTTTCAGGCTTTTCTCGGATGCATGTAAATAACTTTTCACCCTGCCTTTTAAAATTCCATATTTATTTCAAAATCGAAACACCTAACGAATCGTTGGAATTTTTTGATTTTTTATTCTAATTTTTTTTCTCTCCAAAATATGGTATTTTAAAACGCGGTTGTTGCGTGGTAGGTAGAATTGGCGAGGAGTCGTGTTATTATCTTGTAATTTTACATCGTACAAAAAATGATGACCAGATATTTGACGAAAAACTTTACTGAGACCGTCCTTTCAGAATATAGTATAATAAAAATAAAAAAAAATAAAAAAATAAAAAACGAAAAGAAACCAGTCATTGTGACTAATTATTATAGGTAGGTATAAGGTTCTCGTCATTTATTGAATCGTGACGATTGATCGTTGCGTAAAATTTTCTTGTTCGGTGTAAATTTATATAAATTGAGTCGATGTAGAATAAAATAATAAATGGGTGCTGGGGCCAATAATATATGAATTGAGTGTTGATTCTAGATTGAGAGATAAAAAAAAAATTATATTTATAAGACTGAGTCTGCCGCAGTCGATTGATCAGATGGGTGAAATTTCGCTAAGAACGAAATGATACGTAGGTATATATAAAAATTATCTATCAAAGTTATCATTATTGTGATTATACATATATTATATAATACGCGCCTGATTATTTATTAATTAATTATTCGTTTCTATAATAGTCACTATGATCAACCATTATCGAACAACTGCAAGAGTGCAGTATAGAACGATTTGTATGAGCAATATAAATTTTCAATTATCTATATTGTAAAAATTCAAATTCCACTTTAATTATGATGAGAATTTTTTTTGCCTATTCGAATCGTTTATCGTGAAAATTTTATCATTTCAATATTCGATATATATAATAGAAAGGAAACTGTAACTTAAAATTGTAAAATGACATATCGAAAAAATAGTAGCGAAAAATATTTAGACACCGGCAGATGTGCAGAAGATATAAGGAGAATAAATGCCACATCCTTATTGCTTCTATGAACAGAGAAATAATACTAATTTAATAAGCATACCCCGTTATCCCAATGAATGAAGAAGAAGAAGAGGAAGAAGAAGAAGAAAAAGAAAAAAAAAAAAAAAAAAAAAATGAAGTAAAATAATGTTAATCGATTTAGTGAGCCTCAATGAGATATAAATATTTTTGACTTGAACTATTTTACCTAAAAACTGAACCTATTGACACACATTGCGTATATTGTACATTAGTTTATCAATACTTCGAGTATATCTAGTTACTAGTAGTTGGTGTTCGCTATAAATTGTAAACTATTAGCTAATGTAATTATCAGAGTTGATACAAAGTCTATACAGACGGTCCCTATTGCAACTATTTCATTCGTGCCTGAGTCTTGGTCGCGATTAATCAACAAGACTGCTCTAATGAAAGCAGAACTTCTCTATAGACTTGGAAACCACTCTAACCGATGTAAATATAGTAACACTAATTTATATAGAATTTGTTATTATTTGTTATTATATATATCTAAGGGATGGGCATGATACGTATAAAGTGTATCACTCTAATAATTATGAAAAATATTTCACGAAGATGACCTCATTTCAATATTCTTATTGTGACTGTTAAAAATTTCTCCAAAATCCTCGTAGTGTTTGAATGAGACTTTTTTTTTCTCTTCTCTTTCTCCCCAAATTTCCAACTCAATTTTTCGCGTGACAATCAGACGACGCAGTAAATTTTTATTCAATTATTATTATCATCATTAACTGACATGTGTTATCATCACTAATGTACGTAACATGCCCGTAACTATATATCTCATAGATTTTCATAGCTTGTAAAGATCACAATATTATATGTGTGTGGGACGAGTTGACGCGAATTGTTTCTTTTCGGTTTTTTTTTTTTTTTTTTCTTTCACACATTCCGGAAGGGGCCTAAGCACGTTAGTTAATTAAATAATAACACTTAATTGGGGTATTATGTTTGTGTATAAATATTTTGAAAAAATTCTCATACAGGGAGAGGTTCCACATTGGAGACCTAAAAAAAAAAAAAAAAAATTGAACGAAAATGCACATTGTACAGAAATGGTGCATGTTAAACATTTGAATAAATAAAAGTTTTACGTAACGTTAGGTACGGCATATTATACATACTATATACCTGATAAATATCGTCAAAGTTACTGGTCGAAAATCAACTCGTTTACAAGATTCTGTATAAAATGAAAATTGAATCTGCGTCGAATTTTGTTCGATACAGTGCAGTGTGATCTTTCATGAAAATTGATAACTTTGTACGTTTGCAAAGTTTGTCTAAAAAATGAACGCCTCCAGAATTTTCTAGTTGTATAATTATATGAGACTAAGAAAGATGAATACAAAAATCGAGTTGATATTTTGGAATGTATGATGCGCGGGTCTACACGCTGGGTCAGGCCCTTTCGTTATTTCACACCTTTAGGGTGAAGAGGATAATTGATAAAATTATTAATACTCGTAATAATAGTAATATTCGATGAAGGTGAAGAAAAAAAAAAGAACAAACATTAAAATAAATACTAATAAAATACGTTATTACACGTAGTTCGACACACAACGACTCCTACCGTCTCTAGTCTAATACTATAGCATCTTATTTTATTTGTAATTTTGATGAATTTTACGATCGAATCGCGACGAATGACAGTTTAAATATATCCGCAATAATATAAAGATATAGACTTGTAACAATAGGATAATCACTTGCGAAGGGCCCCGTAATAATATTTATTGGAAATATCAGCTTTACCTCCAGTACGGATGACATATGTGTATACAGTACATATATGCATATGCATATGTATATACACATATATTTATATATATATTAAGTAAATATAAATATATTATGTACAGTATGTATAGTTGATTTGTAATGTATTAAATTATTTGAAAATAACAAGATTATATGTATAACAGTTGATGACGCTGCACGGTATCACTCATGTGTAGAGAAATTGAATGTAAACGTGTGGTTTTGAGGAGCACTTATCCAAAGAGACCCACGCTTCAAAGCTATTAAGCTAGAAAGAAGAAAGAAGAAGAAAAAAAAAAAAACTTTAGATAAATACTAAGTGTTTTACTATCGAATTGAAATATTATAATAATTATTATCTATGGTTTTTCATTATTATATTATAGATGTTACTTAATAATATATTTACAAATAATTAACCACGTGCCGCTGTTCGTTTATACATTATTCATGATACCTTTCACTACTTTTCAACCTTTCCTCTCTTCTATGGACTTCTGATTCATTTTTCAAATCCATCTGCGCAATACTTGCCACTCGAGTACCGTTTTATTTTGCAGCGCCATCCGACGTGATATTTTAGAACTAGATGCTGCCGAGAAGTATAAACTCACCGCCTCTGCCTGGGTATGGGCAATCAATACTATGACATGGTCTGCAAGATGCGTACAACTAGGCGTTATTCTTTATTTCGTCAAAATCAATTTATTTTTCATTTTATTTTTATCAGAAACGAAGGAAACAATCGATTGACTTTATTGCGAGACCTGCTTAGCCGAAATTCGAGTAGACGAAAATTGAATGATCAATTTGATCGGACACAATGATGTATAACTTGTGTTTAACACGTATTTAGAATAGGCGAAAGAAAGTGATTAGAAAAAAAAAAAAAAAAAAAAATGAAATTAATCTTCCGAATCGATTGAGCGATAGAATAGATTCAGTCTTAAAAAAGCTGTTCAAAGATTCTTGTGATCAATTAGGTCGTTCACCAAGTAATTCTTCAGCCCCAAGTCACTTCGTAGAAATTTTTTCATAAGATAGAGGCGAAAAAGGAGTTCTGCGAAGCATTGTGGGTGATGCGGAATAGAACCGTTGATTTAATACGGTGATAAGCATTGGTATTGAATCTCCGCTCCGGAAACTGCTACTCCAAGATGGAATTGCTTTTTAATTTTAATTACCAAGTTCACGCTATTAAAATTCAAGAAATATATTTTAGAATAGTCGTTCCGATCGCTTGGAAAAAATGTTCTCATCTTTAGCCGAAAAATTAGGGTCTATCCATTTTAGTGAAACATCGTGAAAACCTAGAGTTATTGTTTTTCAGAACCTTTTGAAGATTGTTAATTTTCTTCCTTTTTCGTAAAAACTGTGCTCAACTAGGTACACCACTTAGTATCTTATAGAGAGATAATTATCGTATGGTTTATAATTTGATTATACACCATTCTCAGACATCTGCGTGTATATTGTACGGCTCAGACGTAAACATAAAAGTTGGTTTTTGGTAATTCATATTTGTTTTAAGAAAAAAAAAAAACAAAAAAAGAGAAAAAATGAAAAAGGTGCTCTTTTAGGATGTTATTAATAAATGAGAAGGGTACGGTATATATTTCCGACAATAAATATGTTTTATTACACATATATCTTCATACGTGGATTACATGGTATTAATACATGTTCATTTAACTGTCCAGCAATCAAACACATTGTTCTTATTACACATTTTATTAGATCATCGTAATCATCATACTTGTAAAACATTATTGTTTTTTTATAGATCAATATTATATTATATCAGTTCCGAATGACAATTAAATCGGTAAACTATTGTTACATATTATGCCAAAATCGGACACATTTTTACCAAACAATTGACGATTTGTATGGTATATGTAATGAGGGATCGTACGTGGGGTTCGGTGATTTAATATTAGGATACAAAGGTCCCTCCTCGCATAGTGCCTGCGCATGCGACGACGTACCTTTTTCTTTCGTATTCAATATTCATAATTAAATCACAAAAGAAAAAAAAAAAGAAAAAAAAAAAAAGAAAAAAAAACATCCCCTGAATATAATATTAATTAAAATTCATTTATCTTTTTACGGTTTTTTTTTTTTTCTTTTTTCATCGTACTCTGAGTCAATGCGAATTAAGGTACATACATTTTTACTTGATATTCTTTCATTTGTACAAACGATGTTATACTTTTGTCATTATAGCGAAGAAGTTTATTTGTTTTATTTTATTTTTTTCATTTTTCATTTTTTTTATCTCTCTGCTTTTTCTTAGCCTTTCTTTCGTTTTTTTTTTTTTTTTTTTTTTTTTTTATTCATTTTTTTTTTTTTTACCTCAGTAAACTTTCGTCAAATTTCATAATGATGCGATGATAATTAACAATGATAATAATATTTATAATAATAATTATTAAATAAATAACGACTTATGGCCCACGACTGCCATATAAGAAGAAAAATAAAAATAATAATAATAAAATAATCAATCAGTATCAGAAAAACGTTATTGTTTCAAATAAAATAATAATCATATTTATTATACCATATTTTTTTTTTTTTTCAATTATAATATTAGGTATATATATATATAATAGATAACAATAATAAAATGAATGATAGCAATAGCAATAAAAATAATTCATTAATATTAATAATAATAATAATAATAATAATAATAATAATAATAATGATAATAATAATGACGATGTAAACTTGGTGACCAGCACCAAACACTTACTATTTCAATGCCTACACAACACAGATACAGTTTTTTTTTTTTTTTTTTTTCTTTTTTTTTTCTCTTTTTCTTTTTTCTCGTAATAATAGTACGATTGATTACATTAGGATTTAGGTACATACTGAAATCTCGTTTTTTTTTTTTTTTTTTTTTTTTTTCTTCATTTTCAACGACAGACTTTAACTTACTCTTAGTGTCTTGAAAAAGACTGATTTTAGCAAGCTTTTTTTTAGCATACTGTCACCTCCCTTCGTTAATCTCACGTCTGGCAATTCCACCAATACGGCACAGATTATTTTTTTATTTTATTTCTTTTTCTCTTGTTTTGTTTTCGAATACTAATTTCCTTTGAATTGTTACGATTGAAAGTCTTTTTCATTTTATTATTTTTTTTTTTTCCGCAAAATGTATGATTTTCACCATATACATAATATATACGGCGATAATTTATATAATTATACTATATTATATAAATAAATAAAATAAAATAAAAGACAATCAATCATTCTTTGGAAATATAAAGTTTTGTGAACGAGTTTTGAGCGTTTCACAGACACTTAAAAGCGAGTGGGTTTCACATCGATTTTTCCATTGTCTAATTTATACTAAACTCTATACCATTAATCTACAAGCTGAGAAAGTGAGTGATTGTAAAACGTATTGGTGGGTCGCCCGCAATACATATTGATAATAATTAATATTACTCTTTGGCTAGAAACAATTATTGATTAGGTTTATTTTATTATTTTTCTTCTCCCTTCTCTTTATTCTTCTCCTTCTCATTCTCCTTCTCCTTCTCCTTCTTCTTCTTCCTCTTCTTCTTCTTTTCTATCTTTCTTATTTAACTTCATATCGCAAGGAAAAAAGCGTCATCTGATACCAATTAATTTCAATACAAACCCAAGAGACCAGCTCTCATATATAGTTGTATATTAAAATTAATTATTTTTCATTTAATGAGTAGTATATAACATACCCTTACTATCTTCTAGTATTTTTCTTACTAGATCTTACTAGGTTCTTATTTATTTTTATTTTTTTCTTTTTCTTTCATTTTTTTTTTTTTATTACAACTCTAAACTCTAATAAGCAATGGAGACCAAAATCTTACTTTCAAGATATAGATATCCTTGTCTACTGTTAGATATTATTAGAGAATCAGAAAAACAAAGGACAAACCAATAAGTCTATTGTTTTTATTTTTCAATTCAAATGTTTTTTTGTTCTTTTTTTTTTTTTTTGTATTTTTTTTCTCATTTTCTACTTTTCTTTCTCTTTTTTCTTTTTTTTTTCTTCTTTTGCATTTTATGTGCGTTTTAGAAAACGTACGTTGTCATCTCCAACTTTCTCTCTTTTATTTTCTCCCATATATATACCATAATATATTTCTCTCGTTTCTTATACACATAATTTCGGAGTATACCTATTACACGACATACATTGACGGATTTTTCATCTCATTTCATTTCATTTCATCTCATTTCATTTCAATATTCAAAAAAGGATTTTCTCATTTTGTATATATATTTTTTTTTTTCAACGGACTAGAACGATTTAAAAATTTCAGATTCTCGACGCTGCAATCGTTGACGTTTCAAAACAGATTTCTTATTTTTCTTTCTTCTCGCGATAATTAATATAGGTAGGTATGTATTTGTATACGTTTAATACTTGAAATATCATATTTGACTGTAAATCGCACTTAATATTTGAAACGGTCATCGATTAATCAGCGTCTGTATTAAGATTTAAGAAACAGTCAATAGTAAGCTCATGGTAGAATTTTGAATTCTACTTTTATAACTAACACAATTTTTTTTTTTTTTTTTTTAATTTATTTTTTTTTTATATTCATTCATATTTTTTTTTTGTCTTTTTGTTTTTTTTTTTTTTTGTTTCAATAGTTGCCTAATTTTCGCGACTTATTATCACCCCCGTTTGACCAGGAGTTTGCGCTTTATTGTTATCGTAACACCTCCCTTATTTTTTCTTATTTATTTTTCCGTTCCTAAACTCCAGTGCAAAAATCTCTCAACTCATCGATCTCTGATATAACCGACATTGTACCATAATTAGTGTTCTTGATATGTTGTTCAAAATCCTGTATGTCCAAAGAAACTAACTTCCTCCTATACGTCCAATGACAACTCCACGTTCCTTTTTTCACATTTTTAATTCTCTCCCTTCTTTCACTGTGTTTACCTTCTTCCCCATCTTCATCAGCCCCTCGTTTCCATCTCCGTACGATCCAGTTAATAAGTTTCACAAACTGGACACAATTCTTAAAATCTTAGGGCCTGAAATTCTCTGACTCTATTCTTCAATCAAGTCCTTTTATAATGACACTGAATTCTTCGAAGAACAGTACTCCTCTACGCTGGCACTTTGTTGTATTAAATTAATTCAATGTTTGAGATTCGATCCTCCTTCATTATCGTTCGGTACATCTTCTATAACGAGAAAACAACGGCATGCTTCTCGATACAGCAGAGTCCACGCGTCTCAGGACTCGATATCTTCTTCTTCTTTTTCTTCTTCTTCTTCTTCCTCATCCTCATCATTTTCGTATTCTTTTTTCTCCTAGTTTCTTCGTCAAAACGAATAAACCCCAATCAATACGATAACTGAAACCGTACCCAAACAAAAAGAAAAAAATACACTTCTCTCTCCTCATCTGTGAATCGGGACGAGTTTTTGTCAATGGACACAGTCGTCGTTTCGCGTTGAAAAAAAGGTTTGGCACCACCAATAGTACGCACAGTACACAGTATCATACAGAAGTACCGCGGCGGTTAGTGACCTCGATGTTCGTTTAAACGTTCTTTTAAAAGATAACGTCACTGGCGCACACGCCACCAAGTTTGCTGCACCTTTTCGTGAAGCTTTCTGCATATGCCAGCCAGCCTCCGTCACATTCCAGCCTCGCCCGCATTGTCATCAGATTCACCACCGCCCTCACCAGTCTCACCAGACTCGTCACCCTCTTCCAATGTTACTTGAAACCTTATTCTTTCATCCCCCTGTTGTTCGGAACTGGATATTTGATCACTCGGTGGTGGACTAGGTGGAATCATGGACTGATACCAGTCCCGATTCTCCTCAAGAGTGTCGAGTATATCTTGCGCATCAGGATGAACAAGATCTGCCCAAGTCTCCCACAGTGGATGCACTATATAGTCGATGAAACCAACTTGTGATTTCTCAATCGTAGCACTGTGACGATCGCACATTGGGCTTATGTCCATATTTTGATCTCTTTCACGGTCTCCTTGGAGGAAGAATTCCTCCATCAGAAGACTGACCCATTTTCTATAGAGCGGCAGAGGTTTCGTTGGGTTTGATAGGTCAGCGCAGTGGACCAAATTCTCTAGTACTTGAATCCTGTCGGTGTAATTATCCAGAAGGAGAACACCCGAGCCAGCGACCTTCTTAGTTTCAACCATAGTCTTCAGATCTGCTAGTAGAGACATGTGCTTTGACATGTCGGTAGAGAGGACCATGTCGATGACCATCTTCCTCAATGTTTGACGCTGCTTTTTCGTCATGTTTACGAATATGTCACATCCTTCGTTTTGAAGGAGTTTAAACGCTACTGCCAAATGATGGTTTTCTAGGACCGATTCGTCGTTGTACATCAGGGCGAGTTCTGAGCCTGTAACAAGAAATAACATACAACTTTAATACGGCGTATAGAGAAAATCTTCAAGTCTTTCTTATCACAAAATGATATTAGAACTGGAAATTAATGACGAGTCACTTTTATACTTTAACTTGAATTCATCATATAAATACTTACTCGAATTGATGAGAAACTGGTTCGTCAATCCGGGATGATCCACGTCGTGGATAGTCGCGGCGAATAGAGCCGCCGTAATCTCGAGTGGAGTGAAAACGGACTGTAATCAAAAACGAGATAACAGATGTTTAGCTTTTAGTCCTTTCTCAATTTGCAATTGAATTTGAACTATAATTTAGTACTTTGCGTGCAACTAGTGCATAAAGTTGGTGATTCTGGCAAGAGTGTGAAATTTGTGCAAGGGTGACAATCACACGAGTCCAGAATCACCAATGCGCACCAGTTTTCCAAACATTCGACTTTTCGTGCCTTTTTGCGTGTGAAAAGTGCCAATTTCTTGCACTAGTCCGCAAAGTAATACTTAGGACACGAATAGTCGAAATTTGCGCACTGAGTTTAAAAAAATCAATCATTTTCTTAATTCCTTCTCACCTCAAGTGCTGGTGTGTTGAGTAGGGTATGGGTGGATTGAGTTACATCGGCCGCATGGAGGCTGTTGTGGAAAGGATTATCCTTGACGTAATGATCCTCAAGCGTCATCATAAAGGTAACGAATGTCTTTGGAGGTATCGCGAGCGATTTGAGCAAATCACGACTCTGGAAAGCCGTGTAGGCGACGCAAGTTAAGGGACGGTTGTTGCTGAGTTCGCCTATCCTGAATATGTCAATGCCCCACTTGTCGATGTCGGAGAGATGCTGAAAGGCAAAAACAAAAATCGAAAATCGTTAGAAACCTCATTTATATTACAACGAAATTTATAGAAGTTGACAAAAATAATTATAAGACGTAAAACTAGATAGTCAAAATATTTGGACAAATTTTTTTCAGAATAACTGGCGCATATTGTTGTACGAAATTTCGATATTTAGACTAAACGTTCGGTGAGTTATTCCCTCATTTCTATTCGAAAGAAACTCTTCTCGTTTAATTACATCGTAATTAAAAAAACAGTGTGTATTGAACGAGTCTAATTAACGTTTCGCCAAACATCTGACGCATTCTGAGAATCGTATGGACCGACTTTAACTAGGATACTGATAATTAGCGAAGAGGCGGTATATATGACCAATTAACGATCGAAATATAACAAATCGGTAAATACACTGCGATGTTGAAACAAATGTAGAACAAAAAAAAAAAAAAAAAATCTTATAATTTCTGTCGTCGGAGTCGTTGATATACGATCTCGAAATAAGAAAAAAAGTATCCGTCGCCTAATGAGGCGATATGAAAAGAAAAATAAAAACAGTAAAAATAAAAAGACAACTAGTTGATTCATTCGCATCACATAAGAATGATACAACCCACGTAGATGTCAATCGACATTCCGTAAAGGCTAGATCAAGTTGCCGTAAAAGGGAGCCCCCGCTGGGTGTTCGCGTGTTATTTTTATTGTCAACAAGGTAATAATTGTTTTGTTTTCTCTCTGTCAATTATATTATAACATAAAATTATTGCGATTTGAAATTAGGTTGAATTAAGTATTATTATTATTATCATTATTATTAAAACAGCTTATATAGTTTCGTCGATTAATCGTAACTGTTTAATCGCTACGTGAACCGAACTTTTTTTTTTCTACCGCGAGGTTCAACGAGATACAAACATACGAAATTATCATCGTTGCAGACGAATAAAACCGAAGAGTTTTGATTACTTTGGTTGGGGTCTAGGGGGGTCAACGCGGACATAAAGAAGAAGAAGAAGAAGAAGAAAAAAAAAAAAAAAAAAAACTGAGAGATATGTATTATCACAAAAAATTATATAAATAAATAAATAAATAACCGAATGAAACCAGACAAGATATGTTAATGAAGAGATATAACCAGTCTTTTTTTTTTTTTCCTCGTATGAATGATAAAGTATAGACGAAATGAGATCGCGAATAAAGGAGTGATTACCCCTCAAGCGCGTGGGTTGATAATAAAACAAAATTATGGTGCTATTCATCTCTTTGTCAGTTTATTCGTTATAACGTTGAAACGTGTTATTATCCAACAATACGATTAATTAGAATTGTATAATAAAACTTGTAATGGCTCGAGGTATAATTCATCGAATTATATATCAAAAGAAAAAAAAAAAGAAAGTTTCAAAAATCTCACCTTTCCAAGCTGCTCTTCATGGGGCGTTTCGACGCCGTGTAGGGGCACCCGTTCACCGGTAAAACTGTTCGTGTGTGTTAATGGTTTTTTAACACCACTGATATGCGACATTGCCGCTGGACCCCTCTGAACGCGATCCTTCTTCTTAACAGCACGTACATCGACATTTGCGGTCGTAGCGACTGCATCTTCAATTCGTAAAGAAGGAAGGTCCAACTCCTGCTGCTTGTCTATATGAAACAAAAACGGTATATCATAAATACAAACTGTTCCGAAATTTCATGATTTTTATTTCTATCATCTGGGGTGGTTTGATATCGGTAATTATAATTATGACGATAATTCATTCGTCATCGAGTATGTTGTCAAATAATATATCGGCGGCTGTTCATTGATATGGTTAAAATAAATGTACTGAAGCTGAAAATAAGTATATATCTGATTACACTGCAGCAACAGTTGCGCGTGCGATCCTGAGGGCATGTGTTTTCGAGGATAGGGGTTATTGCCGGTTCTGTAATAACCGCAGAGTTTTCAAAGTGTACTATATAACATATACGTATATAGATACTACCTACATACCTACGTTTACGTAATAATAACGCTCGAGGCTTTACGGGTCATAGCTGATATACAAACGTAACTCGGTCTATACGGTTTATTATGTAGATATATCTGCATATAAATGTACATATATATGTATACTTTACATATACATATATGTGTATAAAATTTTCTGCGATTGTGTAAAAACTACAAACCTGAGAGCGCGTATTTACCCGAGAAAGAATAGGGCATTATCTCAAAAGTACACTGATGAATTTATGCTGTTAAAACACAAGCACAATCATCTTTCTCTCCGTTTATGTAAATTGGACGTATTTCCTGTCGTTACTACGTGCGACGAAACACGTCACTCAAGACAGACAGACAGACAGACAGAAAGATTTCGCGTCCTTTTCAAAAAAAAAAAAAATAAGTTCAAATCTTCGTGGTACTATCTGCTATTTGAACAAGAGTCAAAATTATGTTAACTGCAGTAGGTTTGAAACGCGTTGACTCTATGAGAATTTTTCTGCGCTAAATATAAGTTTCCAGTTTTTCTCAAGTTCAAACGTATATACCTAAATCCATGAAACGCGGTATATTATATATATATCTGACCCAAATATGTCAAGTAATGAGGTATACATATCATATACGTAGGTTAACATGATTTGGCACATCGGTTCTTTATAGCTCGACCTTAAACCATAGTTTTACCCTACTTTGCCAAAGTCAAGATAAGATTAGTACCTGTCAGAAGGCAATGGGTGATAAAATGATATACCTATCTATCGTTATGTTACGCGCTCTGTGTAGTACTTCTATTAGTTTCAAATATATTTTACAAAATTTCTTTCTATTCATTCCTAATTAATTCTTCGTCTATATTAATTATGTCTAGGAATTTTTCAAAATCGCGTTAATTTTTCAATGTAGTTTAATACGGCTAGATTAGTTATCGCCTTGTGGAACCATTAGGTTTTTTTCCAAATTTAAAACGCAAACTATTTACAGATATTTACGAAACTATTTTCTTCATATATTTTCTTGGCGTATTATCTTAACGTTGAAATTATCATGTCAAGATATATAGTCAATCGCTTTATAAAGCATTACTATTTATACATATATTTTATTAAATGAATATTGTTAACCATATATATATATATATATATCAGGCCTGGTTTCTGTTAGATATAAAAAAAATGATTAACCCGCATCTGGCAGGCATTCGAAATGCAAAACTTTGTGTAACTTTACATTATAATCCATTGGGAATTGATATTCATTACTCGCATGATGTTTTTACTCCGATATAATAATCGTGGATAAATCATCAATTGATTTAAAGAAATGTAGGTACCTACATGTGTGAAAAAACTTGCGATATTTCTTACGAAAAATTATAAAAAGAGTGAAATATCAACTGCAGACTTCCTGAATCGTTGAAGAGAGTTATATTAAAGAAGAAGAAAAAAAAAAAAAAAAAGATGAAAAAACTTTATTTAAATTGAATTTACACGACCTTATTATTCACTTACTTGTGTATGTGTATGTGTCCCGCTTACGCAAGCAGTCATTATTTATGGTAGCATGAATTTACAAAATAATCTTCAAATTGAAAATGATAATAAACGGCTTGGCTTGTTCACCTTGTGAATTGTCTGCGTGAAAATATGAATTTATAGTAACGTATATGTTAAACTCACCTAAGAAAGTCGAGCAGATATATTCGGAAATCTGGTTTCCGGATTTAGAAGATTCCGAGAAATGCGAGAGTTCCTTGTTCAGCATCCTCTTAAACTGTAACATACAAGATAACATAATTCGTTAGATTATATTATTTTCTGTGATCTCGTCTCGTCTCGTCTAATCGAATAAAAATAAATAAATGTTATTCTAATCGAGAATATTGTACATTACTAAACTCATTACGATATATGCGTGACTGTATAACATTATAACATATACACATATATTATTACTTCCATAGTTTTTAAGCTTGTATTGTCTATCAAGGTGTTATAAACTTATCGGTAACGATCAATCGTCTATGTCTATATAAATGCCTACGTCACGTTAAGACAATTTCGTTTATTTGACCTCGTCACACGTCACGAAACAATACCCCAATTCTTCCATAGGTGTTATTTCTCAGTCACAGTAATTCCGGTGCAGTATGAAATTAATTAAAACAAAATCGCCCCAGGTGAGAAGGCAGTTTCCATATTATGGTAAAACGTAAGTGATATGATTTGTGAGTCAAGGTGATGTCAGGAAAATCACTGAGTACGTTTCCATATACCATTTGGGTGAAATAAACTTCGGCAAAGTGTATTTCGATGAGTCAATAACGTATCCTATCTATGCGACCCGATCAAATTTAGTTTCTATTTTTTCTTTCTTACTTCTTCTTCTTCCTTTCGTTCAATCCATTCTTAACAATGCTATCATAGACAGATAAGATTCCAAAATCCATGATCCCAGATCTGGTTAATGGAATTTTATTGCCTCAAGACCTTTTTTGCCTTGAATTCTAGGTCATTTCTAGATCATTAATTCACCAATCGGAATACATATCTCGTGCAGATATCAATGTAAAGATAATTTCTCAAATTCAGTACCCCGACATTCAAATTTTCTGGATTGTTTTCCGGATTCCTGGTTCGGTGAAACCTGCAGTTAGTCTCTTTGACCGGAAACTGATTCTGAATAAGTAAAAACGAAAATTGTACGTCACAGTGCGAAAGAGCATGGCACGTGCCGTTGATAATATAATTATTCTAATAGAAAACAAGTTGAAGACTATCGATTTTGATCAGATGATTGATTCATCAGTATTGCAATATCTTGAGATATCTTAAATGTGGTATCTCTACCACGTTTCTCGCACATCTGGTACCATTGATCGAAATAATACAAGTGAAACTGCAGGGTTTTACCAGCTTCGCGAAATCCGAGAAATTTTGCCTCTATAGATTGACGATAATAATTGTACCTTCGATATTGGTTTGGAAATCAATCGGAAATTATACCGTTATTGGTTATATACTTGAAATTGAACAAAGGTAGTATATGTACGTCGTCGTTGGCGTTTACCGCAAATTTGTAGCACCGACTCGAGCTGCAGTTCTGATGTTACGGGATGTGCGATTACTTATTTCTCAAATGTACAAAATTTTTGCATCAAATTTTCCCTATACTTTGACGAGTTTTTCAATTTCTGATTAGACGATAATCTATTGAATTATAGTATAGTTACATTGAAAACGCACGTGATCGATTTAGATAGAAATAAGTTATTCGTTACGCTAATAACTTTGATACGATATGTTGGTTTAAAAATCTAGCAACGCGTCATATAAACCTTTGACACATAATATATCTTTATCGCAATTTACTACCAGAATAGAGTCGATAAATTTTCTACTTCTGAGGAATCCCGAGTTCAATTTCGCACTTGTATTAAATAATTAAAATTGCTTGCCATTAATAAGGTCAAGAGCTAATCGTTTCGCTCATAAATTAGTTTCTAGTATACTACAAACATATCTGTTTCGAGTTTCTTATAGCTCTGCCATATATATTATACCCAAAAAGACAATCTCAGAGTTCAACGAATCGACGGATTTTCATACATAAATAAAATCAATGGACCTATAGGTATACCTAATAGATTTATACACTGAGAAAAAGTTCTCGTTGAAACAACCAAAATTTGGTTATTATACGGTCAAAGAAATTTTTTTGTTGGGCCAACCAAAATTTTGTTGTGCCAACAAGAAATTTATTAGTACCTATCAACAAAAATTTTGGGTTGGGTTGGCCCAAAAAAATTTTCGTTGACTGAACAAAAAAATTTCTTTGACCGTATAATAACCAAATTTTGGTTGTGTCAACAAGACCTTTTTCTGAGTGTATCATGTACGAATACCAATATTACCTGCAAAAAAAAAAAGTTGTACTAAAATACGTAGTGTGAAATGATTAATGTGTTATCATTCCTCTTTCAATTTGTTGCGTGTATAAGTGTAGGCATAATATGTGCATACATATGTCCGGGTTTCACGGTACTTATAAATACTAATTAGCCTTGATCCGGCAAAGTGAAATCCCAGGGTCTAATTGCACTCGGTTAGATTGAGACCTAAACATTTTGCAATGGGTAGGTAATGGAATTAGGCGTATATCGCGTGTCGTTCTCGCTCTCGCTCTCTCTCCATTCATTTCGATAAGTTAATTATTGAAGGTTTTATATAAGTGTGAAGGTTGCGTGTAGTTTAATCGACTCAATGTTTAAACGGGAACTCAAATCCCTATAGTTTTATGATTCAAGAGAGAAAGAGAGAAGAAAAAAAAAAAAATGAAATTGCATTTTACCTGAACAGCAACGATACCAGCCATCGCTGCGAGGTCTGCTAAAGTTTTTAGATAATTCACATATCTCGTAGCATTTTCCATGTTCCCAGTTTCTACCCGATTCGTAGCTTGTCGCACCATTATTTCCAAGTTAATATATAATATAATATATAAGGTATAACTTGTATATGTAAGTTAAAAATTAATCAGGTATATGCACTGAATCACGAAAATATTGATCACAAATTGTAATATGCACTGCACTACGTTGTCAACTGAATAGATTTTACTTTTCACCTGGTCTGAGCTCGACGAAATTGTAAAAATTTATGAAACACGTCTGCTGCACTATTCGTCGATCGTGTAAAACTTTTCGGCTGAATTCTAACGGTGGTTTTAATTTTCCCGATTTAAATTTTTTTTCCGCAGTTTTGACAATCGATGAAAAATCAAAGTTTTTTTTTTTTTTTTTTTTTTTTTTTTTTTTTTTCTTTCTTTCTCTTTTTCAGGCAATTGGAATGTTTGTCTTAATTAATTATATAATTCACGTTATTTTATAGAGATTTGTATAATAACGTTGATATTATATTGATTTTTTTTTTTTTTTTTGTACACGTTTTATGATTTCACGTGTGAAAGTAAAATTTTAGTTTGGCCACTTTAGCCTCGAGACAAGATAATTCAAATGTAGTTTCTCGTTCGACTGCCTAGCGTGGTCTGTGAGTTTCAGGCTGAACACTAGCCGCTTATATCAGTTGGAAACGCGAGTTGGATGAATTCTCGTGTGTGGCAAATGTCGCGGTATATTACGCGATGGTGGGGATACTGCCGAGAACCAGATGCGAACGTATTAAACGTCATCTTTGTATAAGCGTGGGTGAAATCTTCTTAGAGAACTAACATTTATGCATATATATTGTTTTACCAACGTATCTATAATGTTATGATTTAGGGAATTGAGATTTTGGGAAAATGGCAATAATCGGGTTACAGTCTTGTCTAGTTTATACGGAAGGGTTGACGTGTCGTTGAAAAAGTCTTAGAAATCCTTGGGACAAAAAAAAAAAAAAAAAAAAAAAAAAAAATGACGAATAGTATTTTTCTAGAGATTTTCTTTGCGAATAAATTTTAGCAAGAAACTTTTAAGTTCGATAGAATTTAGATCGATGAGTAAAGGGCGGTTCCGCGCTTTGTCTGTTTTTACATTTCCACGCGAGTACTACCACACCCCGGGATTTCCATTTGTTCAGAACACGCTTCTATAATATCACAAATGCAATAACTCCAGGGATTTGGGATTTACAAACAATTTTAATTGCATTACACGAATCTTACAGACTTTGCGATAAATTGAAATTAACGTTATAATCGTTATTTCAGCTGCTACAAACAAGCAGAAAAATTTGCTCCGAAATTTTTCCTCGATTATTTCATAATATATACAATTAAATAAAATCATTTTTCACTATAAGATTGATTCCCGTTTTTTTTTTTCTCAAAATAATAATATTATTACTCAACGAAATAGATACACAGTCTAATAGATAATCTCTAATTTGTTAAACAAATAAACGTATAACATATAAGTATATAACCGACGACGTCACAGGCATATATTATAGTAACCAGAGTTTTCTATGGTTCACGAATGAACTAGTATAAGATCTTTGAATGGTTTGTATAATTTAGTTGTCAAGGTAAAACTGAGTTTGTTTCTCGATTATTTTTCACTATCAAAAGTAAAGTGTTTCTATACTTCTATATAAACGCGTGATACATAAGTATATAGGTATATATATATATATATATATATACATTCTACTACGCGTTTGAATAGGTATCTGGCACAGAGTAGTTTCTATGACGTTGTTCGATATATGTAGACAATATAATTCTTATCGGAAGTATAGGTGTGTATTCGTAGAAAATTTATATTTGTTTACTTCGCAAGAGGTGAAAAATCTCTCAATTAAATTCTACTAAACAGATATATAGCTTTACTACGTCGTTATATAGATCGCAGAAGATGAAATTCGATTAATACGATAAACATCATTCGAAATATATACAAACATATTTATTTATTTTTTCCCTAAGAGTTCGAAATACTTATCTAGGCTTTTATTAGTCACATATTTGTCTAATTTCATCTGCATTGAGGGGATTATAAACGTCAGCCTTTTTTTTTTTTTTTTTTGTGATTCCTGGAAAAAAAATACCAATCGTCAAAAAATTATTTACACCTCGTAGCCCTAATACGGATTTTTCTCGACTCTCCGCGTAGGCGTATACTATATACTTCGGCAAAGTAGGGAATCGGAATAAACGTCGATGGCTTATTTTCGATTATTTATTTTCCATCTTTGCCGATCACTTGATGATCATCACGGTTAATGTTATTTATCTTGGCATCCCTGCTGAGTTTGTTTTTTTTTTTTTTTTTTTCCTGTTGTTTCTTTTCTCAAGAGGTATATATATACGGGCGAACGCCGTAGTTATCTATACTCGTGTTGACGCTAACTTTTTCATTTATCATTTTTATTCTCACGGGTTGAAGCCCTCTGCCAAAAAAAAAAAAAAAAAAACATTTTCAATTATCATGTAGGTAGGTACAGATAGCTATACTTGAAAATATTTGCGACCAGAGTTCATCTGTTTAATTTATTTTCTCCAATTCTCTCTACCTAAGTATATAATATCTATATCTAGATATAATTTAGAGTGGTTCTTTAATTCAATCATTTACAAATTTCAATGCCCCCATATGTAGGTACGTCTTCAAATATATTCAAAAATTCGAATATATGACCTGTTTAATTTTATTGGCGACATAGTTTATGGGAAATTCCATAAATTTGAACAAGCATCGCGATAATTTTAACAAATTATATGAATATATAATCACGTGTGTGGATAGAACGTCTGACGTTACCAGAGTAGATAGGTATATAAATTTTCACGATCATATATCGTATCGTAATTATATATTATTTGACATTTTTTTCCTTATATATGTCATATCTACCATATCTATATGGTATACTATATTATTTATTTGTAAATATTGTAGATCTTCATGTCAATCAACTGCAATTATGTCAGTTTTATAGTAAACAACGCGATAGCTGTGAAGGTATATAATTCTTTAATTTTTATTTTCTAACGCTACATACTATAGCAAAACAGTTAAAGAATCATCTCGTTAAGAAAAATTATAATAAATAAATAATATAATATATAACATATATATGTATATATATATATACAGTATACACATATTATTATATATTATGTATAATAAATTAATTTCTCATCTGATTATATTATCAGTTGACATTATTATTATTGTTATTATAATAAATATTCGGTCCATATACATACAATGATTATATCTTTTTAGAATATATAGTACCTATCTACATTATACTCCGAATCGCACAAGACACAGCGAAGTGTAACACATCGTATTATACTCCGCCATACAAGGAGCGTATCTACTTACATGCCATTCTAATTCGTAATTCAATTCCCGCTAAAAAGTGATATTTACTTTATTAGAAGAAAAAGAAAAAAAAGAAAGAAAAAAAAATTATTTACATATTAATAACAAATTGTTTCGTCGTCGTGTTACGTTAAGAACTTATATTACCTGCGCTTGGGCCAGATGCGTACCCATATGGGTACCAGTATTCGTCATATATTCGTGGTATAGCTGTTGACTCACGGTATACCTATGCCTATATCAGTAGGTAAACCGTAGTTTGTTTAGTTCGACAAGAAAAAAAAAAAAAAAAAAAAAAAAGAAAAATGAAATAAATTCTTATCAACGTTCTTCGGTAAAGTCGAAAAAATTTTGAAATTTCAAGAAAACTTAATTACGAATTGCATAGGTCGTACTATACTACTAATTTAGAGTCAATTAACAGAGGTTTGTCAATCAGCTGCAATATTCGAACAATCTACATTGGTGAAAAACAAAAGTCAGATAGGTATGTATATTTTTACATGAGACATTCTATAATATGACGAATATAAAGATTATTATAAAAAGTTTTGCAGTAAATCATCTTATTAACATCTTGCATTTAAACTATTGTTCGTATAGCTAAACGGCCTTGCGCAGTCTGGCTTGCGGGAGATGAATCAGTAATATATTACGCGGTGTCGTTTATCGCGGGTAAATCTAGTAGTATCTTATCAGTTTAATGCGGCGAGAGTAAAAACGCGTTTGTTCGTTAATTTCAAAATGTTGATGCGTGTAATTTTGGAAAATTTGATTTTTATTTTTTTCAGAGATTGGTACCTACTGATACTTCGCCGGTGTTATAATTGAGAGGGGTTCGTCGTTCGAAGATAGATATCACCTGTACCTGTACCTTAGGGTGTGCCAAAAAAAAAAAAAAAAAAAAAAAAATTCAAACGCACATCAACATTCCGGTAGAGCATCTTAAATAGAATATCTCAGCCAAATATGAGCTCTTAATATTGATATTTAGAACTGCCTAACTCAGTTTTCCCATTTTTGATTTGAATAACACGTGAAAAAAAAAAAAAAAAAATCGGAAAATTTTCGAATTGTTTTTTTCTCGTAACCGGCTTCATTTAGAAACTTTCTGAATACAGATTCTTATAGGAAATTTCACGCTCTACAAAAAAGTACTGAGATAAAATTTTCCTAACTCTCACCGATTAAGAGATATTCACCTATAAACATTGAGTCATAGCGTCATAGAGTCATACGACTCTGGGAAAAACAATTTATTTTTTAACCGCGCATCAAAATTTCGGTAGAGCATTTCAAATAGAACATCTCAGCCAAATATTAGCTCTTAATATTGATATTTAGAACTGCCTATTTTAATAACTAAAATTAGTAACTAAAATTAGTAACGAAATTAGGCAGTTCTAAATATCAATATTAAGAGCTCAGATTTGGCTGAGATATTCTATTTGAGATGCTCTACGGGAATGTTGATGTGCGTTTGATATTTTTTTTTTTTTTTTTTTTGGCACACCCTACTGTACCTACGATTTTTCTTGCATACCATGTATAAATAAAATATTAATTATTATTCCGCTTTGATTTTTTACTTTCTTTTTTTTTTACACCGCAATTCGAGTTATTTATTGACCTAATGATCTCTTAATGTTCGGATTATTATTTTTTTCACTCTCGCGCTTAATTCCTGATTCGAAAATATTTTCGCAAGTTAATTTTAAAAGCTCTGATATAGAATAATTATTTTACTGCGTTGCCTCTGCGAGATGCGTGTTTTGTACGGCATGCAGAATATTTTTTTATGACGTTCAATGGAATATAAAATTTTTCCATTACACATTATATACTATGACGATAAATGGAATATATGAAGTATATAATGATGAAAAAAAAAAAAAAAAAACAGGAAAAACAAGGAAAACAAAGGTTTAAATAAATTCTTTTTTTTTTCTTTATACACAAGAATGATTTTGTTGCTCATATGCATGTGTGTGTATATATATAATATACACACATACCATACCAACGCATAGGTATATATATATACACGTGTAATTGCTCCAGTCTTCTATAAGGTTTGAATAATATTTTTTTCAAACAAAAAGATCATGTGTATGAAAAATAATTCGAAAGACGTATATGTGTATACAAATATGCGTAAATATATGTGTATATACGTATATTATACTATATATGCTACGCCCGATTACTATTGCCACCGTTATAGAAAGGGTATTTTCACTCCAACGCACCCAGTAAATGGATTATTTGAATCTGAAAGTTTTCAACGCAGTTTTGGTCTTGTTTTTTTGTTTCCAAACTAATAGAATTTGATTTTTCATCAAACTATAGTGATTTGATGAGATTTTCATTATCTAATAAATAACCGTAGGTACATTTTGATTCGATCAAATGATGACAATAATATGCAATAATCAGACAAAATATAAAAACGCGGTCGATTTCATTATTATTCAAAAAAAATATTTAATTAATACACGTGAAAATCTGTGAATATAGTTAAACAGCCCTGTCATATCCGGACGTCAATTTGTTTACTCAATTTTTTGTTAACAGTCGAGAACTCGTCAGTTTTGTTCAGGGAAAGAAAAAAAAAAAAAAAAAAAAAAAAAAATTGAGAACGATGAACTTCCGACGAAAATTTATTTTGTTCGAATAAATTTATTCATTTATTCATCGATTAATTTTCATTTTTATAAAGCTAGGAGTGTGATTACGTAATTTCAGGATATTGCAGAGTTACATAAAATAATAGACCAATTCTGCAGGGAAGTTATAGTACTGACGTGTCGTGAACAGGATATCCGTAACGTCATGTACGAGAATTTTAGAGAAACGTTAACCTGAGAGGTATATATACCCGTTGAATCTACACTTTCGTGAAAAATATATATACGCACGCCCTAATTAGTGGTGGCTTAAATGGGCTTCCTGCACGCTTATCCCGCGCCAAATTCAAGGCAAATTATATTAGAGCTGGTTTTGATTATACAGCTGTTTCGAAAGGCGAGATAAATAACCTTGCTTATTCGTACTAAATTGCTGTTTTAAATTTAAATTACGCTTTGATTGTATAAAATAGGCGTTTTTCGATTGATAAATTATTTTTCAAAACGTCATTAAACCAAATACCATTTTTGATTGAGATAGAAGGTCGTCCGGATTCGATAATTACATGTCTGTATAATTTACAGCTATAAGAATAAATCACCGATTACCAACGTGAGATGATTTTTTTTTTTTTTTTTCGTGAATAGACTATATTTTCTTTTCTACCACTCATCCGATTTCATGAACGAGGTAGGTAGGTAGGTGTACGTTTCTTACTCACGCGAGAAAGTCACGATTCCTCTTCGGGGCATTTACTTTTCTTCCGGTCTGAGGTTAATCAACTTTAAATTATTATCGTACCTTATATATATACGCGGATTACGAAAGACTAATTAAAATTTTCGTAAAGATTTTAAGAGCGCGATAAAATTTCGCAATATTACAACTAAAACAAAAAAAAAAAAAAAAAAAAAACAACTTTGTCAGTAAATTTTCTTAAAACAAATAAATATAATTATACTATGGTTTAATTAAAATTCCGTGGTCATTGCGTTTCCGGTTCTTAAAATATATATCGTGCCTATATATATTCTTATAGCTATAGTTGCCTTAGAACCGCAGAATTTTCAGAATCGTATTTAAACTATTTGTTTGAGTTTCGAGATCGGAGAAACCGAACAAAGTTTGAACTATGATACGAGGTAGGTGTAATAAATTATGCAGCTTTGTACGAGACGGTGAGTCTGGAAGCGATCAATTATGTATTTAGTGAGAAAATTTTGTTTAATACTATAGAAACTGTTGAGAAAACTTATCAGTATAACGAACGTATAAGAGATTAAATACTATCTCATTATTCACAAAGGGAATGAGTATTTGAAAATCACTCGAAATTTCCAGATAATTTATTCGAAATAATTCAAGCTAAGAAAAATTTCATACAGAAACTCGCATATAGGATATTATTTCTAAATAAACTGCAAACTCTGAGTAGGGAGAATAAAATAAATAATAATAAGAACAATAACCACGCAGTTGATCATTTCCCAGAGAATATTGTGTGTTCCAACTAAGTCTGGCTTAACGAGTAACGAGAATATTTAGTGCTTTGGCAGACTCTTGATTTTCATTGCAAATAATTTTCCGACGAGCTTGTAGTTGGCTGAGGAAAAGTCGTTTCCGAGTAAATAAACGATGTAATTTAACAGACGCTACGAACGTATCCAAGATTTACTCAGGCATATAATATAAGTTTTTTTTTTTTTCTTTTTTTTTTTTCTGCGAAACCTGACAAAATTGGGCAAAAATTTGTAAATTTATATGGAAACTGGGCAGAGCTCGGTCTCGAAATAGGTAGCTATCCTAGTTAGAGGTATCCTCAATAGTATGGATCGGTATTCAGGGATTCAGATTCCACCCACGTCGTTATACAATCTAAGATAATCTGTTTGAATTCTCGAATAGCATCCGCACTCACGGATTCGTGCCTTAGTTCTTGGAAAAAGCAGGCTACGTGCCGAATTGGTCCAGCGCTTGTCTCTGCCTATCGATTTTCCTCTGACCTGGTGCAGAGAGGGTTTTTTTCTTTTTTATCTCCGCATGCGAAAACAGCGGAATTATATATAGAATCGAGAAAGCTGTGAATTAGCATTTTTTTTCTCATCAGATTTTTAATCCTCACGATCAGATTAACGCCTGAAAGATGTATTGATAAATATCCAATAAAATCCATAAATATTCACGAGGCATTAGGTTGTTCGTTCATTAATTTGTATTTTAAATATTTTATTTTCATAAATTTTTCTCCATTTTTTTTGTTGTGCGTTTTTTTTCTTCTTCTTCTTTTACGTCATTAAATTTTGTCGCAAAAGGATAATATACAACAACGTCCGACTAGCAAACTCGTAAATAATACAGAGTGACTATCCGTCCGTCAAATAATCGGCGACACGAATATAAGCCAGAGAATTCCTATTTTTATAAAAATAATATTCCACGGTATATTGGAAGGAAACGCGACCGCGCGGAATCGACTTTTTATTCCACGAAAATCACTCTTCCATTTCGTCACCTCGACGCGACACCTTCTCCAGACCCTTTTCCTTTTTTCGACTTTTCATCTGATAAAAATGCCTTTTTATTCCACTCACCAGTTCCACCTGGCACCGAAATACCTAATAATAAATATGACAAATCCACTTTTCGGTTTTTTCAGTTTTTTTTTTTTTTTTTTTTTTCACACAATGACTTCTTCTCTTCGCCATGATATAGTTCGAACCTACGATTTCATAGGTCTGAGAATTGACATTGCATCAAACATTCATACTACATTGATAATTGCTTGAATAATTATGGATTAATCCCTCCCCGTGCAGAAATTCATCCTGGGCTAAGGTCGGGGCCCCACTTGAGTGGCCCAACTTTGATCTGGGCCCTAGCTAGGCTTTATACCTGGGGCCCGTCTAGAAATGTAACGCTTCCGATTCTGGGGCCCGAATAATTCAGTTGCCTGGGCCCCTACCGGTATGCCCGCGTAGCGCCTCGATACGCTGATAAGGCCCCTGATAAGCCCTCGGTACTTCCCCAGTATGTTTCTAGTATACCCTTAAGCGCCTAGCTAGAAAATTAAAAATTAATAATAGTAGAAAAAAAACAACAAAAATACGGTATTTGATGGATATTATTGTCAGATGACGCAACCTACGCAATATTAAGTTGATAAAATCGCATTATACACGCTCTGAAAAGATCGCTGCATTTTTCGTCCCCGCCGGGATTTGAACCCACGTCCGCTCGGTTACCAGTCGCATGCCCTAACCACTACGCTAAACTATCGCATGGCATGTGTATCAATACTCTCCTACTTGTTCAGGGCCCATCAAAGTGTCAAGTTATTACTCGAAATATTTCAATGTCATCAAAATTTTGCATTCGCAGGACTAGATTGAAGTCTTGCATATATTATTACGAATAATCACTAAATATTATATCATGCATCTTTCGTTCACGCGGTTATCTGTTTATCCGAATGAAATATAACATTTTGTTAGAAAACAAATGGTCCAAGAGGTCCACTAAAATTTTTAAGTTTATTTCGACACTTTTTTTTCAGTCAACACAACATAAATTTACTTAAAGTTGCAAATTCTTCTGTCGTATGAACTAAAAACATCCCCAACAAAACACGTCTGGGGCCCCATTAGGTCATTACAAACAAATCCTAACTATCAAATCCCTAACAAAACACGTCTGGGGCCCGATTAGGTCATCATAAGCAAATCCTAACTTGATAGTTAGGATTTGCTAATTCACATCCCCAACAAAACCCGTCTGGGGCCCGACTAGGTCATCACAAGCAAATCCTAACTATCAAATCCCGAACAAAACCCGTCTGGGGCCCGACTAGGTCATTACAAACAAATCCCGACTATCAAATCCCCAATAAAACCCGCCTAGGGCCCAAGGGTACCTTAGGCCTTCCCCACTCAATTTCTGCACGGGTCTGATCGAATCCTGAAATGCAAATGTGATTTTCCACTTGAAATATTTTCTTTTTCGGAAAAAAATGTTCGTACAAATTTTGTAGCAGGCTTTTTAAACTTATCAAGACCGTATAAGTAGTTGGACTTCGAAAAAAAGATAGTCTTTGTTATATAGGAAACGTTCTTCAAGTTGAAGCTGCGCGAATCAATGATTCATTTAACAGCAATATGCGATATCGAAAATGATACGTTCTCGATAAAATAAATATCGAGGTTTTCGCTACATTCGCAGCAAATAAACAAACGCATATATAATTATAATGAGTAAGTACCTAGTGTCAATCAATTCAGCGACAACTTTACAGAAATGATTTCATTTTTTCTTACAATCTCGTTCTATTTTAATCAATCAGAGGCTCGTCATCGATATACACAACTTTATATATCCATGTGTGTGCGTGTGTGTGTGTGTGTGTGACTATAGGATCAATTTATTTATTTACCGAAGTATGTTGACAAACCACTCGAGGCTATCTCGATTGCTTCAGGTAGTAGTATAGAAGTTGGAAGAATTTTGCAATCAGCATGTGTAACAACCACGTGTAATCACAACTCTTTCGTAAACAATGCGTACTATCTATAGTATCGAGTGATTGAACTGCATAGTATACTTTTAAGCTGTTCAGTAGAAATCGGATTTGAAATTCGATCTTCGATGGTTGATTATGAGCAATATCAGATAGGGGAGAGCGGGGCAAAACGGGCAGCGGGGCAAAACGGGCACCTCGGCCAAATTTTCGAAATTAAATTCAGAAAAAAATCAAAATTCATTGGGAAACAATTTTTATTGAAAAAAAAAAAAAAAATCTAAAATTTTCCAACATTTTTTTTTATTTTTCGGGGGAGCTGCCCGTTTTGCCCCGCTGCCCGTTTTGCCCCGCTCTCCCCTATTAAGGGGACCAGTACAGCGACTTTTCGAAAAATTATGTTAGTCCGAAATCAATTTATTTCATAACCAAAGTTCATTTCACATCAAAATATTTTCCTTTTTCAAAATCATGTGTCGTAAGGATTTTAGAGCACCGTTGGACCGATTCAGGTCATCTTGGATTCATATTCTTCAGAAAACAAATCCTCATCATGTGAATGTAGGAATTTTAAAATAAAAAATTATGTCATAAGTTATGATCAATTTACCAAATTTGCAAAAATTATTATCACTCATTTCTTAAATAACTTGGCCAAAACGAAAAATTTTCAAAATTCCTACATTCATATGATGAGGATTTGTTTTCTGAAGAAAACGAATCCAAGATGACCTGAATCGGTCCAACGGTGCTCTGAAATCCTTACGACACATGATTTTGAAAAAGAAAAATATTTTGATGTGAAATGAACTTTGGTTATGAAATAAATCGATTTCGGACGATGATAATTTCTTGAAAAGTCGCTGTACTGGTCCCCTTAATAAGAAACCGTGTTTTTTTTTTTTTTTTTCTCGATAAATTTTCACAGCATTTTGAATTCAGTCAACGATTGTTTACACTCATCGTGTGCAGTTGTCGCACTTTATGCAATCAAGCAGCTGCGTCGAAGTATATATAACGCATGAAATCAACAACTTATACAAAATTGTAAATAAATAATAAAAGAACTGAAATTTGAATATTATAAAAAAAAAAGTACGCAGGAATTGATGGAAATGAAATTATTGTGAAATTACTTGAAATTCGTGGAAAATAATTAGGGCGTCTAATTTTTCGACTGACGCAGATAAATCGATTTCAAATTTGGTCGATTTCTGAATTAAATCGTATAGGGTCGTAATATATAAGAACGGGCGAGAAGTGACGGGTAGAAGTTAGGCACGTGTCGATTCAGATATTATATACCTACAAAGGAAACTTTTCAAACTAGAAAAATTTCGTTTTCTATAGCTAGCTCGAGCGTTGTTGATCAGTAGATTTCCACAATTTTCAACGATCGCGTTGATAATAATTTGAAAAATAAGAATATTGGCTATTACTGTCGCGTCAGTCCGACTGCAGTCTCATAATATGATTTAAAAAAATAAAAATAAAATAATTAGTTCTCGATTCTGTTTTTCTGCAAGTATACTACTACAGCTATACCTTACTATACATCGCCTGCTTTCTACATCCATATAAATGCATGTAATGCATGCCTTTGCTTAAACGCATTGTTTCCGTAGGTACATTGAAAAATTCAACGTTGAACTTACATCCGTCCCTGCACTGTATATACACGCTAGTTTATACTAATAATAGCTATAAACCAAACGACGTGCGGCTCTTGAGAGACTCAATGATAATCTTATGAAGATGATATTTAACGACTTTGCGAATTATGCTAATCAATATAGGTTTAGAGTTTAGACGGTTTTTTTTTTTTTTTTTTTTTAAGCCGGCTGACACGAGCTAAGTCCGTTCACTCATATCACAAATTGCTAACAGCAAATATTCTCCAACTTGACCTTCTTCATTTATTCTCATTAACAAAGGTGCCGGATTAATACGCTTTTCTTATAAGCCAATTTTTATTTAAGTTCATACGGAATTAGCCTATATAGAATAGAATCTATAATATAGATCAGGGAATAGGTACATTATGCAGATATCACAAGGAAGGTTGTTCTACGATCAGCTGTTGTTACTACTATGCATTTATTTGTCACTAGTATATATTATAACGGAGTTAATATTTAGATTTTTCTAAACGATATTAAACACCGGAGATTATCATTCCGTTCTGTTATAACAATTATAACGCATACATATATACATATGCGTATATGAATATGAATATGAATATGAATATGAATATGTATATAGTATATCGTTAATTATTCTTTACCACGATACACAGGAAAAGGTTGTTAATTAATGCGATCGTGATAAAATCTTTATTTCCTGGCTTGTCAATTTTTATTCGACAAATTGTTTACGGTACCTTTATATATTATACACCGCTTATTTTATTGGGTCAAATTATAGAATTTCAAGTCTATACCGAAAACAAAAACAGGGTTCAGCGTTGCGGTCAAAACTTTTTGAAATATGAAGAGAAGAAATTGAAATATGACGCCAAAATATGTTGGTGGCGAACCAATAACGTATTGAAGTTACTTGTTTTTTTCTCAAAGTTGGAAAAAAAAAAAAACAAAAAAAAAAAATGGCTTGAAATACAAAATTCTTGACAATATTCTTATTTGAGAAAAAAGAAAAAGAAAAAAATGGTTTCCAAGGTGTGTAGGCATAACCCCCCCGATGAATAAAATTCTGTATCCTAATTCACACCATACTGTAATTTGGATATACACACATACAACGTACAAGCATAATTATAGTATGTTACAGCGTTAACTGTATGAATAAATAGTTCAGATTTCTTTAGTGAGATTAGTGGCACGCTTGCTTCGCTTACAGTCAAGGCTACACCATATACCTTTCTTACGTCATGATGATCAATACTGTCAGGTCTGTTAAGCCTTCTTCGTGTTCATTTTCGTATTATTATTAATATTATTATTTTATATCGGGATGGTTTGTAGTACTGTATGGGAGTCTGCATGGCCTTCTTTTAAGTAAAAAAAATTGAAGAAGCTGCGAAAGTGCGAGGATTCTCACTGTGGATGGGTGTCTGCAGGTAGTGGTTTATACAATTCCATATGATGTTACAGACTTCCTATTCATCTTGACACAGGAGCAAAAGGGTACTCCAGGGTAAACAGGAAGACGTATAGTCGTGGCTGTAGGTTTTTTTTTTTTTTTTTTTCCCTCTTTTTTTCAACGTTGTAAATTTATGTAGGTACAGAACCGGAGCTCTTATTTTTTCGGGTTAAACCCTCACGGGAATTCCGAATAACCATACTATATGAAATCAGAGAGAAATAATAATCCGAATAAATAAACGAGAAAATAACGCTCGGAAAAAATTGCGATATAGTAGTGAAAAATCTTCGCGTTAATATATTTTGAGGAAAGGACGCGTGAGTCGTTTACCGTTGCGAACGCGTTTCAGTCGGCAAATAATTTACTCGCAAATCATTGCTGCACACATATATATATACATATATATACGTATATGTTATATATTACACTAAGAGCGAAGATAAGAATTGCGGTAATGCGACGTGGCAATAAACCCAACTCAACACACACAAGCCCGAAGAATTTCCCCACAATCTAATTCTAAAAAAGTAGCAAAAAAACAAAAAAATTAAAGAAAAACGATAACAGAATCGAGTGGTTTCGGTCAGAATCCAGTCAAGGTGACTTCCACGTTATTTTTTTTTCAAATTTCGAATTAGGCAATCAAGTTTTTGCCTCTTTGATTAGTAAATTTGAGTGTTTATTGGTCTGCATATAGCTGATATATATACCGTGACTTTCGGTGGATGCGGCCCAGCAGGGATACCAACCCAAAACTCAGTAACTCAGTAACTCACTACTCTCTAGGATTTGAATTAGTGACATTAGTGAGTAGTCACTGTTTTGCAGTGAGAAGTATGCCACTAATTCAAATAAGTGGCATACTTCTCACTGCGAAACCAGTGACTATTCACTATTTTCAGTGATTTTCACTAATTCAAATTTAGAGAGTAGATTTTTCTAGTAAAATCACTAAAAAATCCAGTGATGTCCAGTAAAAATCTAGTGATTTCTAGTGATTTTACTAAAAACATCTAAACTCAGAAAAAGGTCTTGTTGACACAACCAAAATTTGGGTTATTATATATGCACAATTACATTTTTTGTTCAGTCAACCAAAAATTTTGTTGGAATAGCCAAAATTTTGGTTGTCCCAACAAAATTTGGTTTTACCAACAAAATTTTGGTTATCCGAACGAAATTTTTGGTTGACTGAACAAAAAATTTGATTGACTGAACAAAAAATGTGATTGTGCATATAATAACCAAATTTTGGTTGTGTCAACAAGACCTTTTTCTGAATGTAGTGAGTTACTAAACTGCTGCCAACGAGTTTTGGGTTGGTACTATATCCACATGGTTGGGCCGTATCCACAGAAAGTCACGGTATATATATCGGCATGTTATTGTCAAAGAAATATGTCCATTATAATAACTGGTTTCTAATTTATGCAAATCTATTTCCTTGACGATGTTTGAAAAACAATAAGTTCTCAATTATTCTAATCGTCGATGACCGAACGTGAGACCGTGGACCTAGGTCAGTCTATTAAGTAACGATTGAAGTGTACTAAACCTACTTATATATATATATATACCTATGCGAAGAATAAGTTTACGCAAGCCCCATATATTTTGACGGGTATATATAAACATCGATCGTAATATATTACATTAGCCAATGTTTTATATAACTTATAGTTAGTAATATCGTAGGTATAAGAAAACCGAAGGCCGCATTTATTGTTAAATCAGCACGTACCGCCGCAGTAGGATCGTAATAGCTTTGCGAAATTGAGCGTTCATATAGTAGCCAAGAGGGTTTGATTTTGTTGACCAAATCGTTCGGGGGGCTCTATACGATCCGGGTTTTGAGCCAGATTTTGCTCGAGATATTCACAAACTTTGGTTTTCTATTAAAAGCACAAACTCTTCAAAAATTCTTTACTAGCTATTTCTGTTCGACTGAATATAAATTAACAATCTCTACAGCTAAATATATATGTGAGAATTTATTTTTAAACCAAACGACACAAACCGTATATAATATGATACAGTTATACGATCAATTCGTTGCAATAATTTCCAGGTCAGAATATATATAAGTACACTCAGAAAAAGGTCTTGTTGACACAACCAAAATTTGGGTTATTATATGCACAATCACATTTTTTGTTCAGTCAACCAAAAATTTTATTGGAATAGACAAAATTTTGGTTGTCCCAACAAAATTTGGTTTTCCCAACAAAATTTTGGTTATACAAACGAAATTTTTGGTTGACTGAACAAAAAATTTGATTGACTGAACAAAAAATGTGATTGTGCATACAATAAGGAAATTTTGGCTGTGTCAACAAGACCTTTTTCTGAGTGTATATCTACAGCCATCAGAAATCAAATGAAACGTATCGTTTAAAGCCAATATATTACATATTATATGGGTGATATATGACATATCGACAGCTGCAGATTCCAATCACGAACAGAGATAACGATTGACAATTTTTTTTTTTCGTATTATCTATTTATAAATTAGGTATATCAAGATACCGAAATTTTCTTCCATTCATATCTCGTAAATTTAGACGAAATTATTTCTTAGAATAATTATATTAGTCATCGATGTCACGCGACTTAATTAACCGTCACGTTATATTCCGCGAGGTAAAAGAAATTTTCATTCAAGTTATCGGACTGCATTTTTTCTAACGATATCAACAGTATATTATAATTTTATACATATAGGGTAAAATGCATAATTATTGACCTAAAAAAAAAAAAAAAAAAACAGAAAAACCCTGACGATTTGAAAGTGAGAAAAGACCAGTGTGGTTTTGCGGATAACCGGATGCGATAGCCACGGACAGTGTTCATCCGTTTAAATATAAGAGCCGCTAGTGTGTATAGAATATCTTTGCAAGATGTTACGTCGTAAATTACTTGTGAATTACTAAAATCACTTGAACTTTTCATCTCATATGTTATAGCATATGAACGGTTTTTTTTTTTTTTTTTTTTTTTTCTTTTTTTATTATTATTCTAACAACGTGGATTGTATCTTGACTTGAAACTCTTGATGGGGGTGCAAAAAACTATAAAGACGTTTTATCGACGGCCTTTATAGTTTTTGCGCTCTATTCTTTATCGCAGACCGTGTTGGTGCTAACATTCGGATTACACCGGGTTAAAGTACATACATACATCCATGGTTTAATTTGTTTTTCTAGAATCTCGTACAGAGTTTTAATGACTGCGCGATAATAAATCGCACTTGAGGTTTGGTCCAACGTTCATAAGTCAACGACTCAATTTCCAATTCAATAATCTCTATCATATATATATGTATAGATTCGGTATATAGTATATACCTAGAAATAGTAAAAAAAAAAAACAAAAAAAAAAAACAAAAAAAAAACAAAAAAAAAAAAAAAAAAAACAAAGCAAGACGTGTATAACGACAAAACACGTGTTTTCAAAATCTGTCTAAAAATTAGACAAGACGCGTATATTGTATCTAGATCAGCGATGTTTCTATCTATATACATTGTACATATGTAGTACATAATATATAAACAGCTAAAAACTAAACCTATCCAGACCCGCAGATTATACTCTCTTTACGATCTGTACGTAGGGAATAAGCATATAAAAAAAAAATCTATAACGAAAGATAAATTTAAGCTACGTCATACTATTTGGTACATGCGGGGTTACTGTACGGCTGAAACAACGATAGAAATATATAGAAAATATGTATATATATATATACAGATATATATCTACCTAGTATTTACATATAGGGGAAGGTGGGGCAGAACGGACAGTGGGGCAGAACGGACACTAAATCCAAAAAAAAATAATGTCGTCGGAAATGATTTTTTATGAAATGTGGCGACGTATTTTGGATAAATAATGACACGAAAAAAAAAAAAATTAAAAAAGTGAAAAAAAATAATTCAGTTTTCCTTTTTTTTTTTTTGTGTCATTATTTATCCAAAATATGTCGTCACATTTCATAAAAAATCATTTCCGACGACATTATTTTTTTTTTTGGATTTAGTGTCCGTTCTGCCCCACTGTCCGTTCTGCCCCACCTTCCCCTATACCTATATTGTATATATGTACACACAGTTTTACGGCACTGCGTGGCGTCGCGACTTTATACGATAGGCGCCGTCTGTCTGCTGGCCAGTTGCCAAACTTATGAATTTCGGAGAGCCGAAAAGTGCGGTTTCTATTCGCGAAGGAATTTTCGTTGTAAAAATGAAAAAGAAGAAGAAGAAGCGAGTAAAAGAAAAAAAGAAAAAAATAAAAATAAAAAACGGAAATTTTCTTCCGACCTTGCTTCCGGAATACGAGTTACTTTTATCTTTGCCAACCCATGGCCTTCGTAACCGAGGCGACTGTTAAAGAATGAGAAAAGTTTAAACCGAGAGGGAAAAATTCTACCTCAATTTCCCTTCTTTCCTCAATAACCGGGTGTATATTTCGTTCATTCACTTTGTTCAAACGATTTTTTCCCTTCTCCCTTCTCCCTTTTTCACCCTTATCCATTTTATTTCTCGCTTGAATCTGCAGTCTGAAGTTGATGGATATAACCGAATAATTTATTTTCCTTTAATAACGCAGAGGATCTCTTCTCTTCTTCCTCTATTCCCTAAGGATATCACACAGTGTTATCAGAATAGGTATATATACATAAATAAAAAGAGTATAAGACGTATTATATGCGTGCACAGAAAAAAAGGTTGACTTGATTCAAGATAATTTTGCGGTACAAAAATGAAGACCGAAATTTTCTCGGATCAAATCAAAATTTCGGTCTTCATTTTTGTACCGCAAAATTATCTTGAATCAAGTCAACCTTTCTTTCTGTGTGTATAAACTTGGCAATAACCCCTATAGTCATGGTTTCAGTTTTTCCTCTTTTCCCTACTTTTTTCTTTTTCTTTTCATTGACAATATTGCAAAAAAAAAAAAATAAGAAAAAAGAAAAAGATGTACAGCTCGAAATTCTCACGCTGAAAGCAAACAAGTTTTGATCGATCGAAATTATAGGTAGCTTAGGTATTATATGTTTGATTAAAATCTCTCACCCCAATTGGACTTTTCCCCACTTTTCTATACTTTTCTTAATTCAAATATATTTCTTTTGATGTCACGAATTTTCTCTCGATTATTTCATTTTTTTTTTCTTTCTTTTTTTCTATTAATACTACATCCAACTAAATTACTCCAATTATTATAAACTTTCGTGTACCTACAAGATGGGGATTATTCAATTCTGTCAACCACGACGTGCGGTGGTCGTAATAATTCCTTCGTGAAAATCACGCCGCGTTGCCTTCTAATTTGGTAGAGAGCACCCCAATCCTCCAATCCGTATTCTGTATGGATGTATGTGTGTATATATTGGTGTGTATTACACGTATATATATATAAATACACACATCCATACATCTCTTCGGTTCGTTGAAATTGAAATTGTTTTGGCGTAGGTATTAAAGCAACCCTGCGGTAACCTCGGACATATTTCCCGCAGATTCTCCGATCTCTCTTCCGTTATCTCGACTCTGATATATTTCGAATAAACTATATATAAATGAGACGTGTGTATATAATATAGAAGTCGTGGAAATCGCACCATATGGCGGAATCGATCGTATATTATATGTATATATATTAGGGTGGCGCAAAAAAACCGACTATTTTTTTTTTTTTTGAGTCTCGGGTGAAAAAATGTTAGTTTTTGATGTTTTAAGAGCCCTCTCCAAAGGACAGCTAAAAAAAAAATTTTTAAGAGGTCGCTCCAAATTTTTTTAAATTTCAAAAATCGTCAAAAATCGATTTTTTTTTTTTTTTTAATTTTTTTTCTCGTTACGGTATAATTTTACAGTCCAAAAAAAAATAAGTTTCTGAAAGTTTCAGTTCAAAATTTGAATTTTGAAAGGTCGCTCATAATTTTTTAATAATTAAATAATTAAAAAATCTAAAGTATGCACTGATAAATTAAAAAAAATTATGAGCGACCTTTCAAAATTTAAATTTTGAACTGAAACTTTCAGAAACTTATTTTTTTTTGGTCTGTAAAATTATACCGTAACGAGAAAAAAAAATTAAAATTCGAATTAGAAAAAAAAAATTCGATTTTTGACGATTTTTGACGATTTTTGAAATTTAAAAAAATTTGGAGCGACCTCTTAAAATTTTTTTTTTGAGCTGTCCTTTGGAGAGGGCTCTTAAAACATCAAAAACTAACATTTTTTCACTCGAGACTCAAAAAAAAAAAATAATCGGTTTTTTTGCGCCACCCTAATATATATATATTAGGGTGTGTCAAAAAAAAAAACGAAATTCGAATTTATTTTTTTGACCGCTGAATGTGTGTATCCTAATCTCGAAATACACCTCACAAACGGAATCCGCCGAGAAAAATTCTCACGATGTGCTAATCGATATTTATCGATAAAACTAGATATCGATTGAGCGACCTCTTAGGATGGTTTTTCCGCGCATTCCTTTTGCGTGGTGCATTGTGAGGGTTAAATCTAAGGTTTAAGCCTTGGGGAGGCGCAAAAACATGAAATTTGAGGAAAAAAAAAAAAAAAATTGCGAAAATAATTACAAAAAATTTTTTTAAATTTTCTCAAATTTCATGTTTTTTCGCCTCCCCAAGGCTTAAACCTTAGATTTACTCCTCACAATGCACCACGCAAAAGGAATGCGCGGAAAAACCATCCTAAGAGGTCGCTCAATCGATGTCTAGTTTTATCGATAAATATCGATTAGCACATCGTGAGAATTTTTCTCGGCGGATTCCGTTTGCGAGGTGTATTTCGAGATTAGGATACACACATTCAGCGGTCAAAAAAATAAATTCGAATTTCGTTTTTTTTTTTGACACGCCCTAATATATATACGCGTATTTCACCACCCTCTTGTATAGTAGGTAGGTATATACTACCTATATATACGCGCATCTCTCGGAGACGCTTTTTTTTTTGTCAAGGTATGAAAAAAAAAAAAATTTGACTAAATTTATGGCTAAATATTATATGATACCTATTCCATGAAAGGACTTTGAAGATTTTCACGAAGCTTGAAATGCATGGGGCTTGAAATCTCCCATTAATAAACAATTGGGTTTCACCTTGCCTGCGAGAGTGAAATACGACCGATGGATCAAAGCGGAGGTTTCTGCTGGCATATATCGCACTTGCGCAGGCATCATTACATAGCACGATATTGATAGTCTGGTTGGGTTGGCTTGAGTTAAGGTATAGCCAACCTTAACCCACTTTCCCGAATAGTCGAGAGTTTGGGAAATCTGTTAAATAAATGTTAATCCCGGTCGGTTTTACGGCTTGTCCGCTTATCAGCGCAGCGGTTTGGGTCGATGTCACAACCCGCAATCTTTCGCCAAGAACGAAGGTTGCATGGCAAATTTAAGCCAAAACTAAAATAGGCTCAATGTCGAGCTATACAACTATATAGGTTCGAGAATGCCGGGGGTAGGAATAAACGAACTAATTTATATTACAACAAAAAATATTAACAAACTTAAACTATCTCAAAAAAAAAAAAAAAAAAAAATAAATAATTTATTAGTTTTCAGTGCATTCCTATATATGTTCCCGTAATTATTTTCTCAATTAAACCCGCATGTTGTACCTTCATAATTACACTACGCAGGTATGTGTGTATATAAGCCGTGTAAAAGATTGCGGAATAAAAATGCCTACGTGACAGAATTCATGTGTATAGAAAACGCGAGATGAAATCGTTAAATAGTCAGAAAAGTGTGATTCAGTAAATGAGTTTCGTGTTAATATAAAATGAGCCAATTTTTATTTCTGATGTACTATTTTTTATATAATCGTGTATATCTATACTAGATATATATCTTATAGTTTATCGATCGGAAGATCTTCAATTAGGTACTGAAAGAAAAATAAGAAAATACCATGAAAGAAGATGAAAAAGAAGAAGAAGAAGAAGAAGAAGAACTAGAATAAAATATAGATTGCTGGGTTTGATGTTACAGACAGAGAGGTATATAATCAGCCTTGAACTTGTAAGCAATCTCATATACGCGTAGTATGTATGTAGCTACTATACGTGCCTCTGAGACGAGTATGAAGCCCGTGGTTCTGGTATTAAAAGACAAAAGCATAGCCGCTGTTCTAAATGTATCTCCCTTTTCCTTTCGTATATACTACTACGTAAACCTAACAACCCCACCGGGGGTTTCAGGCACCCGAGTCGCATTGAAACGGTTAATCGTTAACATCCACAGAGACTTCCAGGGTCAAGTTTGTAATCCATTAAATCCCGGGTATATTCCTCCTTTGGCGTAAATCCGAGCTCACGTTTTACGGTCATCTTTAATCACGCGGGGCTACGGAAACGTGCTCCAGATGTACTATAATGCGACACGCAGGATTTACTACATCCTTGGATTGATTGCGGCTAAATCTACACCCCCCACCTCCCCCCGGAAGTATTAATTAAATATAGATAAAAATAATTTGTATGTGAAAAGAAAACAGGAAGAATCCTTCACTCGATGTTATCAAATTTACACAAAGTTTACGAACGAAGGACAAACATCATATGTATATATAATTCGTTGGAAAACATCGAGGGTACAATTAACGCTCGCTGGTCAATTATAAAAAAAAAATAAAAAAAAAAAAAAAAACCAAACTCTGAATATACGATCGTCAAGGGGAATCTCAACACCCATGTATGCAATGGGAAGTAGAAATCTCTTGCGGCAGGTAGGAAGAGGTATAGGTAGTTAGGTAGGCTCTGTCCGATTATATCTCAACGGCTTGTCCATGTCCCTGCGGTGATGACGGTGATGTTGTTAACGAGGAAGCTGAGGAGAGTTCTTGGTTAATTGGACAAGGCACGCGATATACATATCGCGATGCAGTGTTTATAGAAAGTTTAAATTGCCTATTGATGCAATTTCCAACTATACCTATATAATATATATACCGAGGTCGACGTTTCGATTACAGCAGGTTTCGTTTCATTTTACCGATCAGTGACATTTCATACATATACACACTACGAGTTCTTTGAACCATATAGGTATTCTGCAATGTATAGTTGAATCGAGTTGAATGATTCGATAAGCAAAGATTAATCTGAATCAATAGAACGAGATAAAATGAATGAAAAATGAACGTGATTTTTTTTTTTATATACCTACACCGTATAAACCTCATACATCTGCACGGTGAAATTCGCGTAAATATATCGCAAACTTATCTCATAGGTCGTACGAGTTGGTAGTATATGGCTACGTGACAACCGACAGGGACACACCAGCGATCGTTTCGAACTCCCTAAAACTCTAGGATGTCACGAGCTTTTCAACCGTCTATTATTAGCCGTGGGTTCAGGTCACATATGAAACTTGATCTTTGCTCATAGTCACAGTCTCTATGACGTGGTTGTGCTTAATTGAGTTTCACTGCTTGAAACAGGCCGAATCAATAAACGCTTCGGTTTAAACTTGCCTCCTATATTTTAAATCTTCAATAAATTTCATAAGGTTCGATCCAGCCCCCTTCCACGAATGAAAATATCAGCTCAAAGTTCGGAACGATTTTTCACATACGTGAAAAAAATGTATAAAAATGGAAATGAATTCGTCCATTCAACCTCTGCGAATCGTATCTCGTCAACGTACGTAAAATTTGAGGACAGATCTGCTTCGCTTTACGACGCTAGGTAACGGTCCGAGACAGGTATGACCACTCTCGTAAGCCGTAAGGTACTATGGCTTGTCGTGCTTTGTTTGAACAATTGACTCAGCCTTTGTACGGATAGAAAATCCGCACTGGATCTTTTTTTTTTTTCTTTTTTCTTTTTTTGGCGTATAAATTTCTGACTCAACTTTTTTTTTTTACATGGAATTAGATATTCTCAGCGTTTACTCAACTCCGAATTGAAGCCTCTTTGTTTCGGTATGGTTCACGGAGAGAAAAGAATAGTAATATTCACAATGTAACATAGTAACCATTACTATGTTACATGGTAACGTAGATTTTCAAACATTACATTTGCTTAGTTACCATGTAGCATAGTAAATATTACCAGAAAAATAGTAATGAATCCTATTTGACATAGTATCATTTACGATTTTATGAGAAATAAGTCTGGTTACTATGTTGGAATGGTAAATATTACTATTCTCTTCTTTCCGTGTATAATAAGACTTCAATCGTTTTCTGTCTCGATAATTGGTAAAAACTATAATAAAGCGATCCAATATTATATATAACATCTGGAAGTTGTATTTAAAAAAAAAATAAATTGATCACACCAGTTTACGATCAGTGTCAACTAATTGACCTTATAAATTTTGTTCACAATTTATCGTACCTAGTATTAGCCGGTTTTTACATCGGGAAGAAAGAACAAGTTTTATCGTCAATTGGCGTTGACCAGAGTCAAAGCTCGTTAATATTGATCAAAGAAACTTGAAACGTGTTTAATTCACTATATTAAGTGATAATAACTGCATTTCAATTCGTCGGATTCTTTTAAACCGCGTATACTCATCCCTGTTTATATACTACGAATTTTATCAATCGAGAGGTCAAACGATGCGAGGAAACGTCTCGTATTTTTATATATTATACGATTTTTGTAAGATAATTAACGAGATTGGTTAATTAAGAATCAATCAATCTATCGATCACGTTGTTGTTTCTTCTCTGTATGCATATAGATCGTAAAGATGAGTGAAAGAAAATAGAATATAATAAAAGTATAATATTACTTCGTATAGCTATAATTGATTACGAATTGTTTCATATTGGATAAAATTCGATCGAAAATATATCGCCGCGATGAATAATATTGGCTAATACGAAACATCACTTCGTGCAAAAATCTTGGTTAAATCGAGACAAACCCGGCTCATACTTACACTACTACGAATGGTTATAAGTTATTATGACGATGATGAATACCGATAAGAAATAACACTCGCAAATGATTGACGGATCACGCTACGTACACGTGCTTTTCAATCGGTTCGAATACGAGTTACATATATGTGATATTATGCTTTACCAAATGACGAGGAAGAGGTCAACCTATTTGATCCTGTAGGTGATCATGGCTAGAGATCTCTCTTCATTTAATTGCAGATTATATATAAGACACGAAGAATCGATGCTTGTCATATGTCAGCAAAATCTTCGATTGAATATAGTCTTTGTTCCCATGAATCAATAGGGTTGAAACTTGGTGATAATTCGAATGACGAACGAATGGCCCAGATTCGAAATATTATTCAAAAATTGTCAAAAATCAGCCACGTTCTTTGTTTTTTTATTTTTTTTTTTTTCTTCAATTAACTGCGAAGTTATTGAATATTGACAAATCGTTATTAAAATTTATTTTCTTAACAGTTTTATACCTCGTAAAAAATATATATATATATATATATTCTGTTCCCAAAACCGCGACTTTTTATGTCTAGATATATGAATACATTTTTACACCATAGTGTGATATTTTTTTTTTTTTAAGATATGTATTCAGTGTTTACTTAGACACTTGGAGTATATTCCAGCTGTTCGAAAGATTTGTCGCTTGAATTTTTCTTTTCAGAGGAATTATTTCGATCATAATTATAGTAAAAAGTATGAATATTATATTTCATTGTTACATATTATTTAGAATTTCGAAGGGTTTCTCGTCAAATTTGATTAATACTAGAAAATGGAAGAAAAAAATTTATACCTTTGCCGTAAAATATAATTATACGTTTAATTAGTGCAGATGAGAGATGCTCGTATTTTGATGATAAGCGGTAGAGGATGAGTGTCCTATTAAATAATAGATAAAGCTCAGACTCGGAAACGTTTATAAAAAATATCATATTGCATTCGACTACCTATAGATATAGAACCTGAGGTTATCTCGGTCGTTTGAGATTAGGTATATATTTACACGAAAAACTACTTTCTTTATGATATTTTGTAGACGGCGGGTGTATATCTACGACATTTTTCTAAATACTACAAGAACAATATTAGAAAAGGAACGCGAGGGTTTCCTGATAAGCTCTAAAGATTTTAATCCGATTGAAAAATATTGACATTTCGTGATTAAACGTACTTCTTCTCTAACTACTACTAACTCGCTATATGTTTATTTTATCGTGCTAAGCTGATGCAGAGAGTTTAATAGATAATTTAACAAGATATTTTTTTTAAGCGGATAAAATTTCAGCCATTTTTGTTTTTCTTCTCTTTTATAAGTTAGTTGATTTCTAAAAAAAAAAAAAAAAAAAAATTACGAAAACTTGATAGTTTATAATATCGGTCTTTCAACGATTGTAAATTATATCGATTCGACGACTTTTTAATTTCACAACAAAACTTTCATAAATATGTCATACCGCAGGCCTCTTAGTTTCACAAAGTGGTTAAATACCGTTTTTTTTTAGTTATTAGCTGTATTTCACAGCTGAACATCGTCGACACGCGAAGGTCTCGCTAAATCTGACCAACAAGAGGCACAGATATTTTTAGCAATATATTTTTCGACATTTTCAAGACTGAAGTAAACTATTTTTTACACATACTGTAGGAATCTGACAAAAAAAAAAAAAATTATAAAATGATTGGAGTTCCAAAATTTATAGAAAAAAAAAAAAAAAAATAAGTAAATAAATAAATAAAAGTTACATCAGTCGAGAGATACAGGCACTAATTATTAATCTTCTATACTTGGCATAAATCACCGAGAGAAAAAGAGAGAGAGAGAGATAGAGAGAGAGAGAGAGAGAGGAAAATGATGACGATATAAATTCTACCAAGTGTAAATAATCATTTGTCACTTGCGATTTGAAATCAAATTGTTCGTCGGGCAAGTATTAATCAGAGTAATTTAATCATATACGGTTTGATGAGTATAACAGAGTAACGGCTTTGGTATTAGTATATAGGTTGAAATCAGCTTTAAGTGTGCAGTAGCTGTAATTAACAAAAGGTCATTCGACTGTTAATAAAATATTGAAAAATCCGTAATAATTATTGAGGTGGTTAATTATGCATGTGAATATTAATTTTCGTTTTTTTTTTTTTGGCTACCTCAGTTTATTCATATTGTAAAATTAGCCTGACTCTTCAGAAGTATTATACGGTTATAAAAAATTCATATAATTCTGCGTAAATTTTGATTACTGATATAATAAATATATAACGAAAAAGAAAAATCTCTTTCTCCCGGTCATACGTCAGCTAATCTTTTTTCCATTTAGGTGTATATAATATTATAGAAAGTATAGCTAATGTGACTCAACTGTTACTATAGGTCCTTAAAATATTATCTATGTTGATTTGAGATTGTGGAATCTTAAGTCGAACGTATAGTAACTCATCAATAATAATTATCGCTGAAGATACGAGAGTCTGAATTTCAGTTCAATTAGTTAGATAATAATTAAGTGAAGATCATTCGCGATGGGGAGCTACATAATATTCATAAAAATCGTTCTAATATTTCGAGTAATCGTTATCGTCTGTGGATTAATTAGTTGTGAAACGCGTACGTCGCGTCGCATCGTCGATGATTTGTTTTATCATTTCATTAATATTATATAGAGACAAAAAGTTTTAAAGACATTTGGATATATAAGATATGAAGCAAGCTTTGAAAAAGTCATTCATCACTGTCTACACTGCACTTACGCTTCTCACTCTGTAAGAACAAGGCTATCATAAAATGAGACAGTATATTTATTGATTGGCATATTCTCAAGGAACCACCTATATATACAAAGTCATCCTTCAAAAGGGTTCACACCTTGGAATAGTATTTTTTTTCGGCATAGGCATTGAAAAGTCACTTTTTGACGCCTGTTTTCGATCCACAAAGTGTCACTTTATACGGTTGGTTTCAGAACTGCCCTATAAAGTCTTTATACGGCAGTCTGGATCCGCGGTTCGAAGTGCGCGACAGATCGCACCATAACCTCACTCTTCGTCTGGTGAATCTCAACAGGCGTCAAAGTGACTTTTCATGCCTATTTCGAAAAAAATACAGTATGGGGCGCACCCGTAAACCGTTTTTGACTCGAATAATGATTTCAGAACTCGCTTCCGGCTCGCCTTTAGCTCGTCCTGAAATCATACGATATTTTTTTCGACATAGGCATGAAAAGTCACTTTGACGCCTGTTGAGATTCGCACTTGATACGACGAAGAGTGAGGTTATGGCGCGATCTGTCGCGCACTTCGACTGCGCATCAAAACTGCCATAAAAAGACTTTTTACGGCAGCTTTGGATTGCGCACTTCAGATTGCGCATCAAAACTGCCGTAAAAAGACTTTATATGGCAGTTCTGAAATGAGCCGTATAAATTGCTACTTTACGGATCGAAAACAGGCGTCAAAAAGTGACTTTTCAATGCCTATGCTGAAAAAATAATTGTTTCTTCACTTTCAGATCACTTTCCATCATCCAAAGAAATATTCTATTCACTAAGTTCTTTTTTTTTTCATAATTGTTTGAAAATTTCATGGTATTAGCTTTATATACGTAGATTGATTACACAGAAGAAAAAGTTATTGTCGTATAGGAGGTACAGGTCGGGTCATTCATCGATACCTCTTAAAATTCACAAGGAATATATTCTACATCGATGTAATTCCAGAGAAAATCAATGACTCTACATGGATTCAATTTTTGGATGTGAAATTATTCTTTTTTTTTTTTCAATGAGCTCGACGAGCCACTTTTATTTCGATAAAATCAATCCATGTGAGGTGAACTTCATAAAATCTTGAGTCATTTGAAAATCATGTCTAATAATCCGGATAATCAGCTGTGAAGAAACCGAGACACTAGATAATATTTCACCAAAGCCTACCAGTGATTTGAAAAAAAAAAAGGCAGTAATTGTAGAAAATTTAGCAGCAATGAGTCAAAGTTCGTACCTACTTCGGTTAACCGCGTCGAAATTTCTACTTGTTGTTTGCGTTACATGAATTTACAAATTCCGCACGAGTTTGGAGCGGAATTTTTCGAAAGCCTTAAAATAACTCAATATTTCCATTTTACTTGAACAGCTCACGGGTTGAGCAAGGGTTTAATAATCCAAAAATATAAAGGCGTAAAGGCGAAATAAAATATAATAATAATCGTTTAATAATGTTTACAGAAGTTGATATATAGTACTGTGGCCATGAACTGTGCGGACATATATGTATCTGTATGGCAGATAATTATTCAAGACTCAACGAATCTGAAATCGAAACTATAGGCTTGATTTTAATCCCTAAATATAATTTTTAATATTCAATTTTTAAAAAATCCACCCTAATACTCATATCATACCATATGTAAACCGAAATATTTATTAACTCCGAGGTTTTTGTCGATATGTATACTCTGTTTTATACCTGACAGCTGATAAGATAGTTGGGTCGATAATTTAATTGAAAATTCGTTGAAAACTGGATTAACAGGATAGTTTTCTATTTATTTTTTCATTTTTTTATTTTTTTATTTATGGGCTTATATTACGAGATGTTGCGTTGTACTACTCTCTGGGTTTTTCCGGCACGTGTAATTTTACGGCGATAAAAAAAAAAAAAAAAAAAAAAAAAAAAAAAGAATGTCCAAGATATATATGGGGAATTCCAGAATATTTCGAACGGTCGCGAACCCTCACCCCTCTCGATTTTCGAATCAATTTTTTCTCTTGTAGTCCTAGACTCAAGAGAGATTAGTGATTTATTTTAGATTTTTCAAAGCTACGATTTGGAAGATAGGATTTTTCGAAAATTTCGAATTACTAAAATCACTACTTTTTCATGGAGTTTCGATTCAGTACCAAGATGTCCTACGAAAAAATGTTTCCCACAAAATCTGTCAGTGTCTGTGCGTACTTTCGAACGAAAATATTTGCTGATTTTTCCGGATGCTGGAAACATGTAATATGTGCTTGAAGAAGTTTAAATCTTGATTTACAAAAATACGCCGGTCTCGATTTTGTTTAATTTTGGACACAAAATTCTGCATCGAAAGACGAAAGTTTTGAGAGCATGCGGAAGTTGGGACGAGACCTGGTTCAGAAGTTACAGCCATTTCAATTTCGTGAAAATTCCCAATTCAGCACGTACGGGCAGTAGGGTATCCGTTATTTCCCGAATTGACTTTTTCTACTTGGGTATGGGCCAAATCATTAGTTTATAGCCTAAAAACAATTATGCTATTTTTTTTTTTTTTTCAAGTGTCATCAACCCCTGCCTGTAGGACGATACTTGTCCCATTTGATTAACATGGAACTTTTGCCCTTTTTATGCCTGGTTTACGCAGCGCCGTAACTTGACTTAATTCAAGGATTGACCAATCAGGAGGCTCGATTCACCTGGGGTGTGGCTAAAGCAGCCTGCTGATTGGTCAATCCCTCAATTTAGTAAAGTTACGGCGCTGTGTAAATCAGGCATTAGACTTTAATTTTTTTTTTTTTTCGCTGACTACCTTCATGACTTCATCAAATATCGTTGATTCTACTACTGTTCTGACCTCTTTGGATGGACATATTTTTCAATAAATAAAAAAAAAAATGTTGAGTTTTGAAGCGGTAAAATTTTTTTTTTTGTAACACATGCACGATTTTCACGTTTTTTTTACCCATTAAGCGGGTCTAAAGTGGCGGTTTTTAGATGAGCGGGCAAAAAAAAAAAAAAAAACGCCCGCTACGTCGAGTAGCGGGCGTTTTCAGTTTATTTTTGCCCGCTAAATCGAGCAACGGGTGTTTTCAAGTTACTTTTGCCCGCTATTCGAGCATAAGCGGGCAAAAATAAACTGAAAACGCCCGCTAAATTATTTTTCAATATTCTCAAAAAAATGATCAAAAATGAAGAAAAAACGCGAAAATCGTGCTGTTACAAAAAATCTGGTGTGCACCAGGGGCTAAGTGGGCTTTTTGACCTTGGGTGGTTGCAGTACTCGTCTTCGGCTCGCAGACGCACTCGTCTTCGGCTCGTGCTACCTCACCTCTGACTCGTACTGCAAACTCCACACTCGGTCTAAAAAAGCCCACTTTACGCCCTAGGTACACAATATACTATTTTACCATATTGTTCAATATCTTTCAAATATTTTTTTAATTCAAACAGAAAGCATTGAAAAGTCAATAAATTCAAGAATATTCGAAAATATTCGAGAATTACTGAAAAATACGTTAAAAATAAATTTTGAAAAAAACTTCAAAACTTATGAAAACTTTTTTTTTCTACGATATAAAAATATGTCCATCCAAAAAGGTCGGAACAGTAGTAGAATCAACAATATTTGATGAGGTAAGGAAGGTTAGTCAGCGAAAAAAAAAATTAAAGTCTAATGCCTGATTTAAGCAGCGCCGTAACTTAACTTAATTTAAGGATTGACCAATCAGCAGGCTGGTTTATCCATACGCCAGGTGAATCGAGCCTCCTGATTGGTCAATCCTTGAATTAAGTCAAGTTACGGCGCTGCGTAAACCAGGCATTAAAAGGTCAAAAGTCCCATGTTAATCAAATGGGACAAGTATCGTCCTACAGGCAGGGGTTGATGACACTTGAAAAAAAAAAAAAAAAATAGCATAATTGTTTTTAGGCTATAAACTAAGGATTTGGCCCATACCCAAGTAGAAAAAGTCAATTCGGGAGATAACGGATACCCTACTGCCCGTGCGTGCTGAATTGGGAATTTTCACGAAATTGAAATGGCTGTAACTTCTGAACCAGGTCTCGTCCCAACTTCCGCATGGTCTCAAAACTTTCGTCTTTCGATGCAGAATTTTGTGTCTAAAATTGAACAAAATCGAGACCGGCGTATTTTTGTAAATTAAGATTTAAACTTCTTCAAGCACATATTCCATGTTTCCAACAACCGGAAAAATCAGCAAATATTTTCGTTCGAAAGTACGCACAGACACTGACAGATTTTGTGGGAAACATTTTTTCGTAGGACATCTTGGTACTGAATCGAAACTCCACGAAAAAGTAGTGATTTTAGTAATTCGAGATTTTCGAAAAATCCTATCTTCCAAATCGTAGCTTTGAAAAATCTAAAATAAATCACCAATCTCTCTTGAGCCTAGGACTACAAGAGAAAAAATTGATTCGAAAATCGAGAGGGGTGAGGGTTCGCGACCGTTCGAAATATTCTGGAATTCCCCATATATATATGTCATCGTTATATCTATAATAGTCTAGTTTATTTATTCATTTTTTATCTTTTCAATTTAACTCGTATATATATTTTTCACTAGCCTCTCAGTGATATTTCAATGAAATTCATTCGCGAGTGAATGAAAATCTCTTTATCACACGTATCGGAGAAGGATCACAATCTATGAAAGGACCTCGCGTTTTCAGTTTGTGGAAAAATATTTCGACATCAGTTTATAGAATAAAGTAGGTATACACCTGCTGTGCAGGTTATATACCTTTCAGAGATCAAAGTCAAAGGATATATTGCCAGCTAGTATACTGACAAACCAAGGGGAAATAAAAGTTCATACACCCACTGCTCGCTTGATCTTTGAATTTCATTCAGAGTTTTCTATACCCTCTGAGTGAGACATTTGAGCATAGCTATTCAAGTCTCTCTATCATGCATACACACACACACACACAATACATTATAAAGTAATTTCTATGTGTAATTAATAATTATATTATATGAACGTATAACATAATCATATTATACATATGCGTTTACACGCAAATAAATGTACATAGAAACAGATATTTTATAATGAGGAAAGAGAAAGGTCCGCGAAATGTTTCCGACCGGATATTATGATCGAGGTATTCGATTTGAATGAATTTTTATGAAGAGGGAAAAAACCTACCTTTGGCAAACTGTGAGCACCAGCAGACAAATATTGGCCATGATTAAAGCGGGTTAAAACGGTGAGGTTTAATCAGCCCAGCAGCTCGCAGGTACGTATAAAATTTTTATTTTTTTTTTCTTTCGATCTCTTCAAGCAGCTAGGCAAGGCAAATTTAGAATACGATATCCGGCTTGCGACACTGCGATAATGGCTTTTATAGAAATTAAAGACCAGAAATTGGGACAATTATTGCTGACGGCAATCCATTAAGCCTTAATTGAATATAATGCTCCTGGTCATAACGAGAAAAATCTTTGCACATTTTAAAACTATTATAGATCATTAGGTGAGATATTTCGACGTTCTTACGGTAATATAATTAAATTACATTTTCTGTATTTTCGTCCGTAAGTAATTTTGGGGATTCTCCATTCGGTTTAATTACACAACTACAGATATATGTGCGGATACTTTTACTTACGGCCTGAAACGACATCCTTTTCATGTGAATTCACAAATCCATTGTCTGCACTCCTGCACAATTTATTGATCAGAGTTCAATATTCGGGCATTCGCAGACTGCAGTATAATCCTTGTTGAAAAAATAATCACACGCGCCTATAGCGCGATTGAAAAGCTACGGATTTCTGAGTCTGGAATTTGTCTGTGTGATAAATCGTCAGTAGTTTACGGATAATTTATTAAACTTTTACGTTATCTGCTCCACAAATCTATAATATAAAGTTTCACAGTTTTACTGACCGCATCTGTAAAGGATACTTTCATATCTGGATTATCCATGTGTGGGTTTTGAGTTTAGGTAATTCATAGGAAGTGGAGAAAAACGTTAAGGAAAACTCTAAGATCTTTCGCACTGATATCAAAGTCACTTGCCCTGACCACTTCCGTGTTAATCGGAAAGATAAACTGATGAGCCAATTTTTTCTATTATTTTTCCTCATATTATGATGTACCGAATTTTGTATATTTTAATGTGATATTAAGTTTCACTGAATAATTTTGATTATGGACCAAAGACGTGATCAACCTTCACACCGTTTAATAATTTGACACTAAATCAAGGACGAACCAATTACTTATATATACGAAGAGTAAAGAGACGGTTGATATTTTAGTCTAATAACGTCAATTGGTGTTTCACCTCACGTTTAATTATCGCAACTCCTGCAGGTGACAGGACTAACTTCATTCTGATAATGCAGTATATTCTCTCCCAACTCTGTGCAATTTCACGAGCAATTTCATGTGTACGATAATTAATTTCGTATATTATATAATTAATTTCGTATATTTTAATAGCAAATCATGCCCGGACAGGAAATACATAAAAATAAAAAATGAAGACGTGAGTAAATTGGTCTAGGAAAATCGTCCACATATATTGGCAGGGTAGTCCCTCCTTCAGGAAAATCTGAATAGATTTTATTCGTCGAACTATCAATAGTAAAAAAAAAGTGTTTCCTCTTCTTCGACGATGAGATTTATGTACCTGAATTCTTGGTTTTTCCTGATTGCATTGTTTAGAATATGACACAATAGGAATAGATACGCATAAATTCGCGGATTATTATCCCGGAAAAAAAAATGGATAAAAAATATAGGTACTAGAAATTGAAGGAACGGAATAATTCGTCGAACATATTAACTTTACGATCCATTATCGATCCTGCGTTTTTATCCTGTGTATATATCAATTAATTATTCGTGGCCTTTCATAGGTCATAAAACGTAATCACATTATCCGCATACCGAATACGATTTCCAGTTATATATCGTTCGCTGAGGTTGATATAAAATAATTTTCCCCACGACGGACGTTTATAGGCATCAATTATTATGCACGGCTTATAGGTAACAGACACATCACGTAATATGAGGAAGATATACTTATGAACGTCTTCGATAATTTGTCAAATGTGTTTTCCTGATACGTCATATCTCGAACCTGTATAGTATATGCGATACCTAGTTCTCCAGTATTTTAACTATAATTGCAAGTCTGCGAATCGCGATTGTTAAGACAGGTAAGATTGTTACAACGATGACTGCATTTATTAACTGATTGTGAATTTTGTTCTGCATAAAAATCAGTCTCGTTTTGAAGGACGTATGTATATGTATTCAGGAACAAATTGGTGTTTCGAGTGCCAAACCCAATTCCATTCAATGCGATGATTCAATTTTTGACTTCTTTTTTTTTTTTTTTTTTATTTTAATAACAATAGGTCTGCTTCACACTCACTATAAAAGAGTTTAAATTGCGTTAGTAGATCTTCAGCGTGATATTTCTCCTCAGTATTGATGCTGCGGAGCACGTGATTGTCGTGTGCTCAAAGTTCGATAATTATTCGATTGTCTTGTATATTATATAGCTGCATAGTCGGTTTATAAACCGATGATAAAAATAATAAGAAAAAATAAATAAATTAAATTAAAAACGTTTCTAAAAGCAGAGTGGAGTCTAAGTTGACGATAGTTATATATTTCAAACGACTTGAACCGCACTTGACCTCCATCGCTCGGCGTTCAATCAATTTGAGAAACTTGTATTACACAATACGTTATATATATATGGAGCAATTTTCAATATTGATAAATAAATTTGAAGAAATTTCAATATTTATTATACTCATGGTTTAATCCCATCGAGGAATATAATACTATTTAATTAAAAAAATGTACACACGTGGCTCTATAGCCGTGAAAATCACGCCTTTAATATATATATATATATGGCTCAAAGAAAGCAATTCGTGATTAATGATTATGCATAACAACGGAGTTTCAGTGATCAATGTATTAGGTTTGCATTAGGTCAGTTGACGTGATATAAGCTGGTAGCATGGTTACACTCTGACTATAAACGTTTCACCACTTACATATATGTACTATGCGAGTATATAGACGACAATATACGTCACACAAACCTCGGAATAAATATTAATGAATTATAGCAGTAAGTATATGTCTAATTAGTATGGAGGAAGGACCTGCCAAGGTATAATAAAACCTATAGAAAAGTTTCGGCAGTTGACGCAAATGCCAAACTGCGTTTTCTAACGCGATTTAAAATTGGTGGCCGAATTCCTCATATTAACAAGGAAAACTTATACCAGAGCGCTCATCAAGATTGTAAAGTGAATTATTTATAAAGCTGATTCGACAGTAAATCGTTTTGGTCTAATGAGAGACTGTTTCGGATTGATAATCAATGTCATTATCTTCGGGATGCAAAAATTAGACACATTTTCGGAGATCGTGGTAATTGAAGTAAATGATGCATAGATATCCTGTTTTAGGCGTATATTGTGATCAGACGTAGAAATTGCGATATTAAAAACCCTCGCATCTGACATTATTCGTCTGTTAGCATAGATTGAAGTGAACTCTGCGAAAATGACATAGATTAACTGTTGACTTAGTTTCGAGATCAATTTTAGTCCAATTTGCATTTACTGTCGTGAATCCACTCAATAACAATTTAGGTACAGCGTAGACTAAGATTGTCAAGAAATATTCAATTTTTCATACATTTTTAGATTTTTGAATTCCGTATGACGAAAAATAGAAAAATTGAATTATCTGGAAATTTTTTTTCGGCAAACCGAAGAAATATTTTTCAGGAAATTTTAGTCTACGCTGAAATCACGTCTGAGGACTATATTCACAAAAAATTGGAGATCGATTGGACTAATGGTTAGTTGGTTATTAAGTCAACAGTCAACCTGTGTCATTTTTACAGAGCTTACTTCGATTATAGTTGGTCATAAGATTCTCGGGTTTTCGAAATCGAGGTTGTAGGTAAAATTACATAGAATTGAGCTCTAGATAGGATATCTGTGCATTGATTACCTCAGTTGCCAGAATAACGGGACATATGTCGAATTTTTACATCCTGAACACATAGAAATGCATTCCGCGTCCCTTCAGCCACAAAAAAAAAAAAAATTACAACAATTTGTTGTATTTCTCATTGGATTTTTGATTGACGATTCGATTGACAGTTGTCCGTTGACACAACCGAATAAAATGTTAAATAAACTAAGCCTGAGATATTATTTCAACGGGATGAAAACTAGCAAGAAAGTCTATATGTCCATCAGTGAACGTGAGAATTGAAGTTAAAATCGTGGTGTGGATTTTTGCGTGAGATCTTTCTATCGATTAACAATTCTAAAAATAAATGTCATGCAGATATTTTAGCTCTGAGTCAGAATACTTGTTGTTATATTTACGGAAATAAAATGAGGCAGTCGAATTGACCGAAGAGTTGGTCACCAGGCCGAATCATTAAGGTGACGAACACCTAATTTCGTTTATTTCTAAAGCGTCATAATTATAATCGTGACGTTCAACTATAGCTCGCATAGGTAGGTATATCAATAATTTGCTCAAACTTTGTACCTGAAATTTTGCGTGAGCAATTCGTCCTAAATTTGATAAAAAAAAAAAATTATTTACGTCCTTTGCGGAAATAAAAATTAATGAAAAATTCAATGTTGTTAAAAGAAGAAAAATGCAAGAAAAAAAAAAAAAACTAAGACGGAAGAATAAAGTTTAGCAAATATAAAGTACGAAATTCATTACCTTGCTTTTATTCTTTATTTATTTTTTATGAACTTAATTCAGCTCAGAGCTGTGCGTTAGTAATTACAGCAAACGAGACGGAATAATTACACGAGCTCTTTTTAAGGAAGTAAAAGGAAAAGATAGTGGCCCGTGGCGTATGGCCAACTAACTCTCTTCATTTACCACGTTTAATAACCCGGAATTTTATATGACCGTTTTGCTAACACAAGATTTTCCATATTAGTCTATATACTAGCCCCCTGATGTGTCACGAAATAAATAAAAATGGCTTAGCCATTATACGCAGAAGTCAGAATACTTATCTCTGGTATAAAAAGAATCGTAAGCAATATATATTGGTCATTGCTGTATTATCCACATGTTCTTTGCGTGGGCCGTGACCCCTTCCCCACGAAACAGATTTTTTTTTTTTTTTTTTTTTCCGAATGAAACACGAGGTTTTTACACAAAGTTATGTTTACTTGATTTCAACTGATTATCTCAACGTTTACAAAAAACGTTTGTAAGATACTCTGAATTTGTTATAATACTCGAAAATTTGAAGCAGATTTTTGAAAACGGTTGAAGAAATGTGCTGAGTGGAAAAGCCATCCGAGTGAATTTAACTCTCGTCTGAGTGATTGCTGCGATTTTTATACATTTTTTTTCTAATTTCTGATATCAGAGGTGCACGCAAAAATCAGTGCTGTCGAATTTACTCTATGAGCAGTGAATATATGGACAGCACTTTTTTGCAGTAGAAATTATCACAATTCTAGTATTGGGTACATTGGAGCAAGTGGCATTCAATGTCTATACGAGTGAATGTTACCACAATTGTGATAATTTCTACTGCAAAAAAGTGCTGTCCATATATTTACTGCTCACAGAGTAAATTCGACAGCACTGTTTTTTGCGTGTGTTTGATAGAAATTCGTTTTCGATATTGTCCGACGTTTTATTATCCAGTAAAAATTTGCATAACTTGTAGAGTTTAAGGCCGTCGATAAAATCTCCGAAAGTTTAAGTTTGAAAATTGTCAAATATTTTACATCTAACGCAGGCCGAGAGTCGAGACAGAGACACATTAATTTTTCTATTCGTTTAACGTCACTTTCATACTCGTAAAGTCGATCTCAATTCTATAAATTATTTTCTTTTCACTTTCATTTCATCTCATCTCATCTCATCTCATTTCTCTATAAAATATTGCCGTATACGTAAACACGCTGGCTTTCACCAGCAGAATTTAGGCTTGAAATATTTGACAATTTATTTTCGTCCGTCCTTTTTCATTAAAAAATATAATCAAAAAGATTTAAGTCGACCCCGGGCAAACACTTTTCTTTCTTCATTTGGAATAAGTTGGATAGCAGGCCGATCCCTGCAGGTTTTATTTATTTTCTCCAATTTTTTAAACACCGTAGTCTCCGCCTATCCACCCGAGTCGAAATTTAGCCCCTATTTTGATCCTCTCAGCATCTACCTCAACCTCTTTAGACCCCGCTATCACCTCAAGCGCCTATTTTGAACCTCCAGGCCCTCCGTAGCCAAAATTTAGCGCCTACTTTAGTACTCATAGCGTACATATGCACCTCTTTGAACACCGATCGACCTCGAGAGTCCGTTTAGGACCTCCAAGTCCTCCGCAGTCATAATTGAGGACCTATTTTGATACTCACAGAGCTCGATCAAGTGTCGAGTATACTCGAATGATAATAAATATTGAAATCTACACTCAGAAAATGATTTATTTGAATCTGGACTTTGTTTAAAATATAATTTTCACCAAGTACATTTTCATCTTTGGCAACCCAATTTCTTTCGTAACAATAAAAAAATGTATTTGCTTCAAAAAAATCTCTAATTGGCGGAAACAGAATCTACGGAATAAATATATTTAAAGTGAACAAATCTTCTCACTGTCACAAATATAGTTTGGCTGCCACAGATAAAAATTTACTTGCAGCAAATACATTTTTGCAATAAGTCAAAATTCAAGTAAATCGTTTTACTGAAAATTTCCGTGTAGAAATTTGTTCGGTAATTAGGCTTAATTGACAACACAAAGGCGCCTATCAGGATCAGTTGTGGATTATACAATAATAAATCCCAATATCACTGCTCGATCGGTTTACCGGATTTGTAAAATATGAAATACATAGGTTACACTGTTAGAGAAAAAAAAAAAATGTTCCAGGAAACGAAGTAAAATTTTTACGCTAGTTTCAACACTGTTTTTAGTTCTTGCGACAGAACGATTTGCCACTGTGAGTGAATTTATGTTGTTTTAACTAAAAAAAAAAATTGCCGAAATAAACACAAAAATTATAGTGGACCTTCTGAAACATTTTTTTTACATCAAAATGGTATATTTAATTCGGATAAACACATATGACCGCGTAAACAAAAAATATATCATATAATATTCAGTAATTAATCGTAATAAAATATGCAAGGACTTTAATCTAGCCCTGCAAATGAAACATTTTGATGTCATTGAAATATCTCGAGTAACAACTTGACACTTTGATAGGCCCTGAACAAGTAAGAAAGTGTTGAGTCCCATGCCATATGGTAGTTTAGCGTAGTGGTTAGGGCGTGCGACTAGAAATCGAGCGGACGTGGGTTCAAATCCCGGCGGGGATTAATAATGCGGCGGTTTTTTCAATGGATGTAAAATGCGGTTTCATCGATATAATGCGTAGGTTCGGTCAATTGACGATAAAATTCGTAAAATTTGCTACTTTTTTTTCTACTATCATTACTTTTTAATTGCACGAAAATAAATTACGGGCTCCGATATGACGGCTAGCCCAATCTTCTACCGAGATTTCTACTAGGGAGCCGGGTTCTACGAGGTTCTCGCGAGGTTCTCGTGAGATCCTCATTTGACCCTAAAATGCTGCATTTGTCTGGTAACTACGAGTTTTAGGCGCTAAAGAGGGTTTCAATTCCCATACAAAATAAACCTCTCTAGACCCTCAAAAACCTCCCAACGGTAAAATTTTGAGGTTCTAATGAGGCGTTAAATTTCGACTCGGGCAACAAACAAAAATGTAACCAAGCGACTATTTTCTTGGCAATAAATCCTTGCGCGATAAATGTTGGACGGTTTTTAGAATCGAGAGTTTTAAATTAATCAAAATTTACTCATAGCTGGTTCAAAAATTCTATTCTAAATTCACTTTCTACAGTTCTAACAGTTTTCTAAAAAATGTCACGATCGAAAATTTATTTTCAACTATTTTTATCGCTGTAAAGCAATACTAATAACTTTTTCAATTGATTCTTCTTTCTATCTGCAGCTATAGGTACGTGAAGAGGAATCGTCAGTTTGCAATCAAAAATAAAACTGTTGAAATCCGCGGGCATTACATTAATTCCAGAGTTAGCTTGACATAATTTTAATTCCGTTAATACGAACCGCTGTACAATTTCCATAAATTGATTTTTCATTTTCCACGTCACTCTGCGCTCTGACGTAATTCCCGAAATATTTGTCGTCTCCTCGCCCTCTCAACAAGCCTGTTTATTCATTATCATACCCTATTTGTCGATCGAGGGTGGTTTTCTCGTTGGTTGAAAATGAAATACATTCAACGATAATTTACATTGCTAATTCAAGATTCGGATAAAAATTAATTAATTTCATTTATTTTACATGCAAATATATAAATACCCTTTTAAAATTTGTATATTATGATTATGCATCAGGTGCGACGTCTCGTTCGGACGTGAATATAGCCATATAATAATATGCTTTATGCTTTATAGTCATTGTCAAATCTTAATTTCATTCATCTATAGTCTATACCCTTTCAAATTTTACCTTGTGTTTATTAATTTTCAAATAACATCTCGCGATTTTCATAATGAAAATGAATCATTATTATGTACAAGTCAGAATTCAGTATTACGAAATATATAGTATGACCTACACATAACGATGTGATAAGTAATATTCAATGCGAATGCAGACTAAAGTTCGATAATAACTGCCAATTCAAACAAAATAATTATCCCAATTAATTAGCATAACGACTCGAACTACTCGTGAAATTTTTCTGATCCTATAATTGCGATTATGAGAATACCTATGCACAGAAAAAAAATTGTTACTGAATTTACTGTGTTCAGCAGCTGGTATAGGGACAACACTGTTTTGCACTAGAAATTACCACAATTCTAGTATTTGGTACATAGGAGCAAGTAAATTTCAATGTCCTAATGAGTGAATGTTACCGAAATTGTTGTCATTTCGACGCCCGATAGGAATAACAGCACATTTCAGATTCCGGGTGGAAAAGAGCACGTTTCAGATTCCGAGTGAAAAAGAGCATGTTTCAGATTCTGGATGGAAATGAACACGTTTCAGATTGAGAATGAAAAATAGCACGTTTCAGATTCATTCGAAAACTAGCACAATTCAGGTTGAACCGAATATTACTTATTAGCAAGTGTCAGGTAGGTTTATTATAAGATTGAATAAATCATTCAATGATAAAATTGAATCGAGTTTTTGTGCATAATTGTGCATTCACAATTTCATAATAAACCTACCTGACACTTACTAATGAGTAATATTCGCTTCACCTGACTTGTGCTAGTTTTCGAGTGAATCTGAAACGTGTTCCTTTCCATCGGGAATCTGAAACATGCTCTTTTTCACTCGGAATCTGAAACGTGCTCTTTTCCACCTACAATCTGAAATGTACTCTTTTCCACCCGGAATCTGAAATGTGCTGTTATTCCTATCGGGCGTCGATGTTTACTACAAAAAAGTATTGTCCCTATTCCAACTGCTCATTTTTTTTCCGTGTGTATTCCAATATCCCAAAGTCGGATTGGATTGAAAAAGAAAAATGAATTTCTAATCAAAGTATAATCCTATACGTTTCAAGAATTGATTGCGGCTCAACCTATAGCTAAATCGATACATCCGCGCTTGCTTGTACATTTTTTGTTTATTCGCATTTTTCCAGGTTTCCAGGAAATATGACTTCTCGTCTTGTGTGATATGGTGTCTTGACGCGTGTTTAACCATATAGTTAATAAATGCAAGGGTACAATGAAGCACTTTGTGATATTGGCATAAGCCTGAAGTGAATCATGTTCAGTAGACGACAAGAGGGTGTTGTGTATTGTAATCTTAGGATAAAGGTTCGCATATACCTAGGTATACCTTATGTATTTCACGGAGAGTTTGATTATAAAAAATGATAAATTATTATATATCATATATGTATTGTATATGAAATATTTTTTGTAACAATACCTTGAGCGATGCCATGTCGGAGACGGATCGATGGGTCTGAATAGTTTCAAGCTGATCCAAACACCAGTCCAGTTCTTCTATTGTCTCGACAGCCAGCTTCATGTAGGGTTCATCTTAAATAATATAGACTTTGTTTTAAGATGAGTGACTAACTTTTGTTTAGCTGACATAATCAACCCTCACTGATCTCGAGAAAGAAGAATAAACTTATACAACTTTTTCAACTTTATGTATATATATATATTTATATAACAATTGAGTAGGTATAAAGTTCTGGAACGTTTTGTCCTAAGTCAGTCTTTCTTAAGTTAAAAAAAATAATTGAAGACCACTAGCTATTCATTAAACGGCAGAAAGTATCGTCGCGAAATAATAATATCGTTGAAAATTATGTAGATTTTTCGAGATTTAAATTATGAAAAGTTTCGAATGAGAAATAATCGGTGAAAACTTTGAATGAGAATTTTGGAAGTATATTTTAATCCTCAGTCGTCGAGTGTTGAGAACTTTTCATATGCTAAAGCCTAAGTACCTAATATAAAATCGTATTCGATATACTTATATATATATATTTCATATTTTTTTCATGACTTTGAAGGAAAATTTTCTTTTTGATTTACTTAGCTGAGGAGCTTATCGGGAAAGGAGCATGCCGGGATGTGCGAGACTTTCGCGAAGTTCTGAGTTAGTTTTAAATTCTGAAACAACCTCCAGTCGGGTTTATAAAGTCCTGTACAAAGTACGGCAATTTGTCTGCTGTATGTGGTAGAAAATTTGCAAAAGAAGATAATAGCATGGGTAGAGTCTGACAAAAAGGTGGGAAGTTAACTTCGCTATAACTTTAATGTCTGAGTGGTACTTTATGCCATTTCGAGTCTCGCGAAGCTCGCTTTGCTTAATTCGCAATGTATCTAAGGCGACCCTTGATTCGCTTAATTGAGAAAAGCTCTTGTTTTTAGTTCTCCTTTTCGAGATTTCAATCTAACCCTCTGCCAATTGAATGAAATTAATCGTTTTCACTTTACCTCCTGGCGCCAAATTTCTCGGCTGCGGTGTGCTGCTGCCTTGGGCTCCACTGCTCCTTCGTGATCTGTAAATTATTTCTTGGTTAAATAACTAAGCTTATAATTACGAAAACTGGTTGAATAACTTCGAAACATTATTTTATACACCAGTCGTATTCTTGTCGGTTTGTTTCCCGACCACGTTAAGTTCAAATATGTAATTGATTTTCATTCTCTGTATATAGACCGATGTCGCAAGCTTTCATCCTATATCGTCCAATAAATTGTTGTAAACAGAAAATTTCCGAAATTGACAAAACTTTATCGACTAGTCGTAATACAGAAAATAAAAGAAACAAACAGGAAGACCGGAACGTTGGCTGAATCGATACAATTCCTTCTTTGGAAGATAAAAAAAAGGAAAATAAAAATAAAAATAAATACACGACATAGGAAACTGCTATGCTTGGAAGGGTCAACAAAGTACTATTTGTTTGTCTTTTGGCGAGTTCACTACTATTTGATCTTCCCAAAAGAACAAAGAAAATAATGGACAGAATTGTGAAAGGGAAGGAGTGGAAGGTAGAAAAAGAGAGATTTTAGTATCGACCTTTTCGTTCTATCAGAAATAAAGTTGACTGTGAGACTGTGATCTCCCATGTCGAAATATTTGCCACAATCAGTTTCAAACTTGACGTTATTTAAATTTTTAAAATTTGAACACTCGAATTGTTGAACATATTTGCATGCATATACTAATGATTTGACTTACTTGTTTGTTGGTACATTGGTGAGTGACAAAAAGTTGTTTCTGACCGAACGCAGCGAGGCAAGGATTTGTGCAAAAGGTGTGACGATGAGATCCTCTCCATGGCTGAAAACCGAATATTATTATTTAACATTCTATTTAGCTACGAGCGTTGATAACTGTAACTTTGGTAGTAACATATGTAACTTTGAAAATTTAATTTGCGAAGCTGCTCTACCAGCGTAAGTAAGTATAACAACTAAATTGCAACGTAACGCCACAACTCAAGAACTTGTCTTCGTATTTCAAAAACAAGAAATTGAAGAAACAAATAAAAAAAGAAAAAAAATAAAACAACAAAAAATAACTAAGTCTCACGTGACTTTCAGTAAAATGAAATATTTCATTCGATTATAAATCACAAACGTATTCCCTAATGGATACAGCGCGGTTTGATGCAACTAACTTATATACGAGCACTCTGATCATCATCCACACACATTTTACACCATGAAGTTGCTCGATCCCCTCGTGAACATTTCTCCAGAGATTATTGTTGTCTTTTATTTTTATCCCTGACGAAAGTAAAAAAAAATAAAAGTAAAACAGGAAAAAAAAATAAAAAAATAAAAAGAAATCACGCTAAAAGCATGGACCGCTGTAAAATCTCTGGAATGCAAACATCAAATGTAGTCGAGTTTGCTGAAATAATGTTAAAAAAAAAAAAAAAAATATCTATGCATACCTACGACTTAAAACATAAACGTAGCTGCAACATTCGGCAATGCATATTAATTAACGAACGCAGTTAATCTTTGATTGTATACGTTTTTCGTAGAGTTTGTTTGATCGCAAACACGCGTTTGCTTGACCAAGACGAGGACCAATTCCAATTACCAAATATGAGAAAGAAAGAAATTTTTTTTTCGGGAACGATATCGATGTGATGACGAAAAGAATATATTCAGATCATAAATTAATTCGTAATTAAGGTAATGGTAAAGCAAAAGGATCGACGAGATTTTCTATTTTTTCTTTCTTTCTTTTTTTTTGGGGTTGAATGATATTCGATTTTCATAAAAGCTCTATATGACTTTTATCCCGATCGTGAACCTCGGCCCTTTTGTGGGGATGAGGTGAATGCGACCTGCCATCGTTCTCAAATATCTCAAGATTTCGACCATGCCGAAGTCACCCTTGTTCGTGACGATGTGACAGTTTGAGTGGGTATGTTTTACTCCGCGACAGGAGACCACTAATCTTTTTGTCAAGATTCGATTCGCGTGTTTTCTCAGTGAAAAGAACGTTGAAGTGGGTGTCCTTCGCAACGATTCAATGTAAGACATTTTCAAGAATGCTCACGGCAATGTCGCCGTGTTACTTTTCCCGTCCACCCTCTTTCCAGAGGTATTTTCTTATAATGGCGTAGTGCGAGTACCCAGTAGACATTTTTATCCATCGTACTGATGTTGAATTTACAAAACTCCAGTCTCGGAGATAAGTGAGAAAGTAAGCTACGATTTTTTTGATAGAAACAATTCGAAACATCGCCAGCTGACAATAAAATTCTATATTTTCATCGAAACCTGCAGTGGTAAAAAATTATCAGACTCTAAGCTCTGCGAAAGTTCTATACAGACTATAAACTTCACCGTGGAGATTATAGACGTCGACCTAAAGTTTTCCTAAAAGCTAAAATTTCGGTAACGTACTCTCTTAATTTCTTGGAGTGAAAACTGCACCACTTCGAGAAAAAAGAGTGAAATTTCACTCTAAATTGAGTGAATTTCACTGCAAGCAGTGTGAATTTTCACTTCCTTGGTGTGAAAACAGCACCAGTCCAAAAAAAGGAGTGAGTTTTTCACTCCAAAGAATTTAGAGAGTAAGAATGTTAAGGTGCTTTCCTAGGCAATTCTACCAGTCCTGAAAACATCGTGAAAAAATGTGATATTAAACGGAATATCTCTGCCTGGGCACCGAAATCAATGAAACAAAATACGTCGCGCAATTTTATGTGCGACTCCGAACATGTACAGCCCAAAAAATGTTCGTTTTGCGCGAAAATAGAGAAGATATCCATGAAAAACGGTTTTAGAAACGTTTTTCATGGATATCTTCTCTATTTTCGCGCAAAACGAACATTTTTTGGGCTGTACATGTTCGGAGTCGCACATAAAATTGCGCGACGTATTTTGTTTCATTGATTTCGGTGCCCAGGCAGAGATATTCCGTTTAATATCACATTTTTTCACGATGTTTTCAGGACTGGTAGGATTGCCTAGGAAAGCACCTTAACAACAAGATATATACATAGACGATTTTGAATAAACTAAGTCTAATTTAAATTCTGTATCTAGGCCACTTTCGTACGCGCCTGTACAGCTAGCGAATCGATTTACTCGCTCGTGTTAAATTAAGTCACTTTCATGATCTCTCGCGTGGTCGAATAATAATTGGCCTCGAATTATTCAAATCAGATCTCACCAGGCTAAACCTTGCCATCGATATATCTACGACATGAAAGTTGGGCTTTGAGGAGCACTGTGATTATGACACAGAAATGAAACATGTGTCTAGTTGTCGTGGGCAGATACCTGGCTCGTTTAATACACAATAATTTAATGCAAATGCAGAAAAAAATATCGCCTTCTTTAAATTTGAGGCGATAATTTGCGTTTCAAACGAATTACGCAGTAATATTATTAAACGCAGACAAACATTCGCCCACTTGTGTCTAGGCGGTAGGCCAAGATCTTACATCAAGTATTACTTATAGCAGAGTACTTAACGTCTTCTTCAACGTTTGAGTATAGAACCGCAGTTTATTAACGGGTTTGATAAACAGTAAAAAAAAAGATAGCTCTTCTAATCTTCTACGATTGAAGGCTGGCTTTTAGAGATTCAGAAATGTCTGGTTAGTTCAGGCGATCTTCTATCGGTAAAATTTTCCCTGAATAATTTCTGTTTCTGCAGTATGATGTGTGGGTGGTAAACGCTAAAGGTCATACCTCTGCAGATATGGTATGAAGGACAAAATCTTGGCGAGAGCATCGCCCACGTTCGGCGCAATTTTCATTGTCAGATATTGGTTTTGCTGCTAGTAGTTAATATCCCCAAGTTGACGGTCAAAACTACCCCTTTTGAGCTTTATATTGAGTTTAATGGTCAGGACGAAGTAACTTGCCCTTTGGAACCACGACCGGTTCATCTACTTCAGTTTTCCATAACACAGGGTCTCCTGGACGGGTAAATAAGGGGAGAAATTGAGTAAGACGAAGATAGGTCTTCCTTTGATCAACGTACTGGTAATACAAAGGTATATATAGGTGATAGGGCTCTCGATCGAAGTTTGTGCATTCTGGATAAGGTAGTACCTACCTCAACTCCAATATGGTGCCTAATTTTGAATTTGACAATATTTTTATAGTACCAAAGAAAAGTGGGGTAGTAAAAGGCTTAAGACCGGTAAAAACCTCTTACCTCTACTTATGGGACGAGGAAAAAGCTCTCGTCAAAGCTTAGAGCCCCTAAAAAAGAATGGGGGAAAAGTTTAAAGAAAATAAGAAGATCGGAAAGACAAAAAAAAAAAAAAAAAAAAAAAAACGAATTTCGAAACGACGTCATGCCACGCACGAAAAGGTTTGAGGGTTTGAAAAGGAAAATTTCATATTTTTTCTACCCTCGATTAGGGGTTCAGAACGCTTTTACGCTCATCAGCTTTCCCCGAGTCAAAAATTGAGAAATCATAAAGTTTGTAGAATCGTTTATGTTCAAATAAAAGTTTTCTCGAAGGGCCTGCAGGCTTTTATAGATTGTTCCCGTTACAACTGATTCTCATTAGTTCCTGATGTAAATTTTTTTTTATTTTTTTTATCTAGTTTTACTGTGTTTCCAAGTGATCAATCAGCCATAGTGTATCTACATAAAAGGGGCGAGTCAATCTCTCGTTATATTTCCAGGGGGATAACACCCACTCACTCATACGCGTCTAACATCATAAAACCACATTTGTCACAGAGACCGTGATTAAAATTTGGTTGATTACGTTTGCAGAGATGTGTAATTAATCGTCTATAGTATTAATCTGTTTGTGATTGTCGGGGTACTCAAGCGAGGTCAATTTTCCTCAAATTACGATTTTCGGATTTGAAATTCGATTAGATTTCATAGCGATAGAAAAATAATTCCAAAGCAGGTAGTAGGTACACGAAAGTAATCACTTCGGTCCATAAAATGAGAGGCAAAACCCTCGAACGAGGCAATTAGGTTTAAGGACGAGAGGAAAGGACGTGGCCTCAGTTCGTTTCCAGCGAAGGTTCTTATAGGAGTTGAAGTTCGTTGAAGGTTTCGAAATCGAGAATCATCAGAGTAAACGAACGAGTATAAATTCGGGCTATGAAAATCTTATCCCATGCAAATCTTTCCTCGTTACCTATTTCGGCGACGAGTGCGATTTGTCTGATGGTTGCTTTCCGCGATCAATAGGTTGCCCTCTGCTAACGTCACTCTGTGACCCACTGCAGGTTCTTCAACTGGGTCATCCGACATCTCGCCAACGAACACGTTATTTTTCCCCTCATTACCCTATGCGGTATTCCCGTGGTACTTGAAGCAATAATTAAGGCCATCCCATATAGCGTTAGGACGCACAAGATTCGCTGCTAGGTATTTCTGACAATTATTAGGGTGAAGGATTTTGAACCTTATGCACGGAAAAAAATGAGCAGCTGGATATAGGACAACACTTTCTTTGCAGTAGAAATGACAACAATTGTGGTAACATTTACTCATTCATCAAAAATGAGCAACTGGATATAGGACAACACTTTTTTGCAGTAGAAATGACAACAATTGTACTGGTAACATTCACTCATTAGGACATTGAAATTTACTTGCTCCAATGTACCAAATACTAGAATTGTGGTAATTTCTACTACAAAAAAGTGTTGTCCTATATGTAGCTGCTCAACATAGTAAATTCAGCAACAATTTTTTTTCCGTGTGCAAAGCTCAGAGCTTTGGCTATGTTCCTATATGATCGTTAGATGCAAGGATAAAAAAAAATGTGGAAAAATATAATATCCGCAATAACTTACGGTAACTCGAATAATCTGAGTGCAGATGGTGTCGAAGAGAACAATCGCCATGAACTTCGTCGATTGTAATTTTTACACTTCGACTGTGACGGAGTAAAGCTCATTGCGTTTATGTTCAAGTCTCGTTTTGTGTTGACACTGTCGATTATTCGATTTTCAAGCACGTTTAAATAACAGAAGATAAAACGCATTTCTACGTTTACGTCTATGTTTCGTTACTGAATTACGCGGATTCAAACTCTACAATAAACGGCCAGAAATTAATGATTGATGAATTTGGACCACCTTGACTCTGCGAGGGTCTGTGCGACTCTGACGTTAACGGATTAAATTTTGGTTAATATATCAGGGATAGAATAAAGGAATATATTAGGTAACAAAGATTTAGGGGTGAATGTCACGTAAGTAGGTACCGTTTAGACTTTAGGGAATACGCTAATTAACCAATTATCAACGTTTGACCAGGCCTATAGCTGTTCCTGACATCTCTTATTGTCACATTTGTATAGTTCTGTTATTTATAAATATTACATGATTCGATGAACCCCAAATACGAAGTAAGCCCAAAAGCTGATAAAAGCTTCGACGCAAATTCTATTTCAGGATTTTATTTGAAACTAAATATATCTTACTCAGTGTTGTAAAAGGTACTTTCTAAATAGTACCTAGGTACAGGTACAGGTACTTGCAGGAAAAAGTACCTAGGTACAGGTACAGGTACTATTTAAGAAATGTACCTAGGTACAGGTACAGGTACTATTTAAGAAATGTACCTAGGTACAGGTACAGGTACTATTTAAGAAATGTACCTAGGTACAGGTACAGGTACTCCGAATGTACCTATATATAGGTACTTAGGTACATTATTTACGTTGAGCATAAGAATGATACGAAGAAGGGTGAAAAAAATATACGAAAACCAAGTTAGTGATATACATACTGGTACAGTTATACGTACACGTTCATTTACCACATTTCACACGCCGAGATTCTTACGTAAATGAAGTACCTTACATTTTACCTATAAATAGGTACAGGTATTCCTCAAATGTACCTAGGTACAGGTACAAGGTACCTGTTAGGAAAAGTACCTAGGTACAGGTAGGGGAGAGTGGGGTAATTGCGAACGCGGGGTAAATCCGAACAGGCCATTTCTCTATGTTTCCTCTACCCAATCTCCGCAAACCGGTGCATATGGAGAGCTGTTTCAAATTGCAGTGTTGACGCCCTTTCAAATGTAAAAAAACTCGTAAGATATTGGAGGTAATAACCGTAAGTACATTTCAATGAATTTGATCTAATTATTCTTAGGTGTTCAAATCGATGAAAGGACCTGGTTTTATGTAATATAGTGTTGAATATTTAGCTTCAGAAAGTAAAATCCATGACAATATCATCGCCCACCTTCAAGTTCAGAATGTGAGGCCATGTTTCTTTGCAATGTTACTTTCTATCGATTTGATCGTTTGGGGTAATTGCGAATTGCGTAATAACAGGTTCGCAATTACCCCGAGCTGATATTTCTTCACCATGTGTTGTTGGAATATTGATTATCTGCAGGTACTCGGTTGATTTTTGATGTTTTGCCCCTATTTATTATCGGATTTATTTCAAGTCTAGTCATCCGGGCTACCCCAAGTGCTGTTCGCAATTACCCCAGGGGGGTCGGGGTAATTGCGAAATGCAAGGGTTTCGTATTTATTCAAAATTTTAACCTAATTCTTGATTTAATGATATAAATTGTGATGGATTGCCAAGATAAGATATCATAGTTGAGGTTGCAATAAAGAAAAATTTCATAACTATGTGATTTCCTCGGTTTTTTTCCAATCTCCCTTAGGTGTTCGCAATTACCCCATCTTCCCCTATAGGTACTGAAAAATGTACCTAGGTACAAAAAAAGGTACTTGTACCTAGGTACTTTACAACACTGATCTTACTACACAATGATTTTATCATTTTCTTTCCGCCTTATTCTAAACCCTCGATGAAGCAAAATTTCAGACGAATTTTTGTCACGTATCTTGCTTTGCTCGACGTGAAGATTTCAAGTCACGTGTCTGAATATACTAGACATATTTCTCCGGTTACGAAAGATGGCTTCGAAAATAATGACAAAAAAATTGGAATCGACGAATCGACAAGAACTAAGGGGAAAAAAAAGTCGAAATAAAAGTAGAGCGGAAAACTCCCGCTAGGAAACTGTGCGAGGCTAAGAAAATGAACAAGAATATCCGAGAAAATAAATCAAGGAAATAGTAGGTATTCGGCTCTATTTCGCTAACCATTCGCAAAAATTTGCGAAATCGTTGCATTCCCGGGAAATACTCACACTCGAAATTTATCAGTGGGCAATTAAATGCAGGCGATTATCAAATTCTGATAAATTATTACGTAGGAAAATTGTAGTCCTTCTTATATAAATAAATTGTACTTTTTATAACTTTCAGCATATATCTTTGATATCGGTAAGAGTAATGGTCAGGTCGTGACTAGTGAACCCTGAGAAGGTTGAATAGTTATCGATGTAAAACTGCACGGCAGGGGTCGACAATGAAAATCCCGATTCAGCAGTCAAGGGTAAATACCGAGAAAAAAGGTCTGGTACCGAAGAGTTTCTACGACGTCAGCAAGGGACTTTGAATTTTCAGAGACTCGAGAATTTTTTTGCGAAAAGATATGGGCTTGCAGATGAACCGAACGTAGATGAATCAATAATCGTAATCATTGGCATTGGACGCATTCGCATGAACGGGCACGATTTTTGATCGAAGTAGGTACTTGCGGAAAGAGGCCAATTAGAGACGTGGAATCAATCCGTTGTATATTACTCTCGAGGAATCAATAGATCGCGACTTGTCTTGTAAGGACAAAAAACGGGACTCCCATATGCCTGATTGATTCCCGCGGGGATTCGAATTCAAGGAACCATTCCATTGGCAAGTTTTGGCAGGCTGTTAACTGGGCCATTTGCATTCTGAGTTTGAATAGAACTCAGGATCGTCTATTATATTATGTAAATGCGTAGCTTTGAGTGTGGGACTTAGCACTCGACGAATTAAAGCCAAAGATGCGTGATACGCGTGGTGAAAATTTCGGAAATTTAGGTAACTAATTAAAAAATATTTAAACTGGCTCGTAGAAAATTTGCATGAGCAAGCCAAAAGTTTGTTACCCGAAAAGCAATCTAATTCTTATTGCGAGTTTGAGAGCTATAACTGTTCGAGATTTCATCATTATATGTATTATTTTTATCCACAAAGATTTGAACGTCTCTGACGTGAGGGGAAAACATTTTTATTGTCATGTTATCAAAGCAAAGCTGAATACTTTGGGAAAACATATTTATTTTTTTTTTACGTGGGAGCCAAATGGCTCTGAAATTGTTGTATACTTATAATCACGAATCACGTAGGCGTCTTCATTGACGGTTAGAATTATTTTCTCATGAATCAACTGTTACTCTCCTGAGATTGAGGCTAAATCTGTACATGTTGATGCTCAACGATTTTCATCATCAACGTTCTTTTCATCGTTTCGTTTTTCGTTCGATGTCAAATATCTACGACTAGTCAAGTCTAGAGATAAAAATCTTCGACGTATTATAATTCGAGGAATAAGTTATTCCCAAGAGAAAAAAAAAAAACACTCAGTTCTTCATAAATGAATTTATTTTCCGATTTGAAAGTTGAACTATAAAACACAATGGGCAGGTAATACGAAAGGAAGAAAAATCTTTCCATGACGTCAAAGAGCAAACATATCTGATACATGAATAACCTGAATGTGCAGGTAGATATATATACATATACGCAGTTGAATACGTCAAAGGTAAACTAACTGCCACACACAGGTATATACATACTAGGTATATGCCGTGGTGTTATTTGACAATGTTTCGTTTTACTCTATTTCATCGCACGTTCGACACGTTCGACGAAATATGAGTAAAAGTATATATAAAGAGAAAAATAAAGAAAAATTGAATGAATAAACAAAAAAAAAAGAGAAATACATGGCAAATTGTATATCAACGTGAAAACCGGGTCACACTTTGAACCTGTGTTGTCCAATTAGCTTTATAAATTGGAAAACGAACAGGCAAGTGAGTTCAAAACAATTATTTGGCCATAGGTATTCCGCAGTGGGTATGATAAACTGTTCCCATCGCACTACCTATAAGTAATGACTGCACACCATTGTAAAACCTAGTACAATGCATAAAACCACAAGTTTGCTATTCGATTATTCAGATTTGATTTGATGCCAGGTATTTGATATTTCATTCAATTTTTATGGAATACCGCATGCATGGTCGTATACCTATGTGTGTGTGAAGACTACATAATATAGAACTTATGATTGAAATTTCGAGCTGCACCTGATCCCCAATATTCAGTTTTGAAATGGGTTTATTTTTGCCTGAAAAAAGATTGCCTGTGTGGTGAATAAGCTCAAAGTAAACTTGTAACAGCAGTTTTATAGCTTTTGAGTTTTATGAATAAGCCGCCTGAAAATAGAGCATCAAAAACACGTTGAAGCAATTCGGGTTGCCTACTCGAAGACGTGGTAACAGTTCAATGCCTGATAAAGGAAATAAAAAGTGAAGATTTTTTTATTCAATTCTATATATTTTAAGACGACGAAATGATATCAAATCATAAAAAACTAATGTGACACATAAATTAAGCTAAGGCGGGTCCCGCGGGCGAAATTATGTATCGATAAACGATGAAGTCACTTACAAATCGCGCTTTGACTGCGTTTCAAAACACTGTTCCCAGAAAAGTGCCCTGCGGGGTGGGCGCACTCGAAGAGCTGATGTCGAAAGGGTTCTGGGCAAACCGCCCCCGCTACCAGCACCAGCTCCTAACGAGGGCGAACTCATTCCGCCTCCACACCTTTTGAGACCTCCGGTAGTCGTCACCAGTTCAGCCAAACCACCGCTACTTCCAGACATCGTTTCCGCCAAAGTCCTATCAAAGGACGTACTCCGGTGCCATCATTTTTCCAATGTCCTTTTGCTTCCTTCTTCCCGTCGTATCATCCGGTTTTTTTAAGTTTCTAAATATCGCGATATTCACGCCTGTCTTCGATCTCTGGAGCGCGGAGCTTGGCACTTGTCGAAGACGTGATGTGACGAGGAAATAAGAAACGAGCAGATAGAAGAAAAGCGAAGAACCAGGCTATTCCACCACGGGACTTATTCGCAGCACAAATCGATAGTTTTCTTGAAGAAAAATAGGTTTTGGGTCAAGGTTGCTTCCGCTTTACGTATACGGTTGATCGTTCACAGGTTCTTCCTCAGTTTCTATTTTTAGTTTTTCTTCTTTTCGTTTTTATTTTTATTTTTTTTGTTTTTTCTCTCTTTTCTTTTCTAACGTTTCGCGAAATGTAACGAGTCAATTTTATTCTGGAAATTAAATAATTTTTTTACTTTTATTTATTAGTTTCAATATTTTTTGATTCTAATGTATCTTATTCTGTGACCTAGATGCATCCAGGTTGAGCTTTTCCTTTACCTATTTATATGAGTATGAAATATTATCACCGGAGCATCACTCTGCACAATATAGCTTTATATAGTATTTCTGTGTACTATGTATGTATATGAACTACCATACGTTTCCGAGAATGCAATACCGGCTTTCGATTAATCAGAAATATGTTTGCGAGAAGAAGAAGGAAAAAAAAAAAAAAAAAAAAAAACAACTGTGACATACTATAAAATCGGAGGAAAGGAAATTGAGAAAAATTGACAAACATTATTCGCGCACGTCTTCTCAGAGTTATAATAACGTTCTCTACACTAGATTTCTTCACTTTAAATTTCTTCAATTTAAACTTCCGATTCAACGATTAAACTTTTCCTACTCGTTGGAAACGCGAAACCCATCGTATGAAAATATGTGATAAATTGTTAAAAATGACCAAATTACTTTTTTTTTTCTCCAAGATATTATACTCTGGACTTTAAGCTTCTTAGGATATTTTATGGACTTTTCTTGAAAAAAAAGAAAGAAAAAAAAAAAAAAAAAAAAACCCTGGGAGAGTGCTGAGAGTTCTCACAGTAAATTTAATCAGCTTATTTAATTTGTCAATGTACAGTAGGACAATTTATGGCCATATTTTGTGCCAGTAAAAATATATTTGATTGTTCATAACTTACGACGTTAGATTGGGCAATAAACTCGGTTAATATAAGTAAATGGGATTGAAAAATCTGCCATCACAAATATTAAAGCAAGTAAATTTTTTAAAATTCTCAAACTTATCGTTAGATGATTTTTTTTTTTATGATCCGAAATACTTATCGAACGTGGAGTTGTTGGATAAAAAAAAAATGGTGATATTAATGTAATGTTAATTCCAAATGCCCTCGGTGTACTAGTTTTAAGTAGGACAAGTACCAACTCAACCAAATTAAACTAATTGGACTCTAGCTGTGTACTAGCTAGTTGGTATCTTTCAATTTGCGAGAGGAATGAATGCTATGTACTTTAGTGTTCGGGTAATTCCGGATTACCCAAAACCGCACAGTTTCATTTCACCAGTTGAAATCAGATGTAAATACATACATACATACACGTAAAATATTTCTGATAGACGTACGGTTAAACGTGAGGACTTTGATATTAATTAACTAGAACGTATCCCTATATATAATATATATGTGGAAACATTTTCGCTTAATTGTTTCGCATGTTTGTGGAATACAGCCAGTCATATGGTAATCCGTAAAAAAAAAAAAAAAAAAAAAAATTAACATAATTTATACTTCGAAGGTAGAATTTCCATATTACTAACGCGAAAAGTGTAAAGAGAACATTACCCATCGCTGGTAGACTATACGTATACACCTACCTGGGTTGGGAATAAAAAAAATCTTGATAGAAGCCCTTCCGGCTGTTATAAATCATCTCAACCCTTCGAGAGGAACAAAATTTTCCGAAAGCTAATTGAAAAATAGAAAAAAAAAAAAAAAAAAATTAACATGATTCTACAACCGCAATGTGTATATGTGTGAATTTAAACACACATATGATATACATTGGTAAGTATGAATTGATCATTGATTGATTGATTTCAACTCAGAATTGATGCTTAAAAAATCTTTAGAAAGGTAATTTAGAAACATTCGAGTAACGTGACACGGAGTGTATGCTATAACATTTCACCTAATGCTTTACCTTATACCTATGTCTTTTTTTATGCTACAAATATATCCATATGTATGTATCTGTCAATAGGTAACGAGTTCGATATCATCTATTTCCATTCCATATCCAACCAGCGCAGCTGTCCTTCGCGCTAGACTAACGTCACTCGTTCTAACGCGTTATTCATGAGCTTTGTTAGACTATGTGCTGAGAAAGAGCAACTGACATTAGTTTCTTGGTTTACGCGAGAGGCGAATGTACAAAAAAAAAAAAATCAGAAAAAGATTCGAAAAATCCTGACCGAGAGACGAGTAACAAGATATGTCTATAAGAAGCTTAACGTTAAACTAGTATAGTAGGTCCGTATCGTTCGTGGAAAATTTTTTTTTATGGGATTCTACCTTCGACAGGATAATCGAATTTCCAAAATGTCAAAAGCTTTCCACATAATCTCATACAAGAGATACGATGTAAAATCGAGTTTCAGGATCTTTCATCCTTTTGCTTTTCATTTTTTCATATTTTCGTTTACTTATTTCTAAAAAAAAAAAAAAAAAAAAAAAAAAAGTTTCCAGCCTGGCTTAAGTCCTAGCCCGCGTAGCGGACAAAGTTACTATAAGTCACTCATCTTCTTTGCAGGGCAACGCGAATGCGATTTGCATAAAGAATTCTCCACAATTTCACGTCATGAATTATTTACGAGTTCTCCTATTGAATTACTCCACTACCGATGCCGTTCATTTAGCAGTCGTTAGAGATCTCTCTATATTTTGCAGGACGTGAAAAGCCTTTGCCTAAGAACCTTTCATCTCATTGTCAAATATCTTCAAAGAGAAAAGCTCGACGATAACAAGGTTTTCGACCAGTGTCAAATTTCGGCAAAATACACGACCCGAGACACTTGCCTGTCTCTGAAACGACTCGGAATGTTAAATAATTTGATAAAAATCGAAGGTAGAACCTGGACGATAAATTTCTAATACCAATATTCGCAGTCGCGAAATGCGAGAAGCATTTTATTGATTCAACCAAATTGACATAATATTGTCTTCAGTGACTTGCGATCTTATTATGCCTCTCAAACTATTTCATGTGAAATGAATACTCTATACAACTATTCAAAGCTCCTATTATGCGATATACTGCATAGTCGCGAAACAAGCACATATTATCTACATTGAAAAAAAGAACATGGTTGAAAAGAGATCAGTGTTCAAAAAGGAATAGTTTAACTAGAACCTTGTTTAGTGTCTATTGAAAGTCGTGAATGATGAATTTACAACAAAATCGAATTTTTTCACGCAATGCAATCTATAACTGCAATGGATGTGTAGTATAACTACGTATCGAGCATAGATTGAAAAATGTGAAGAAAAAAGCAAAAATGTATACTAGTTATGTGAAAATTTGATAAACCACGTAAAAGTTGTATACGCATCTATACACACGTATAACGTATAGGAGGGTTGTTTGAACACCAGCTCTCCAGATCAAATATTTTTTCGGTTTCGATTACTGCCAGGGGTTCCTGTTATCTACACAACCATCGATTCTCCTCTGTCCCTTTATTACGAGCAAAATTTCTCTGAATGTGTTTGAAATAAAAAGTAAAAAATAAAAAAAATGCCGAGTGTAAAGGGCGAGCTTTTTGAATACGAACATAGTGAGGGTAGGGTTCTTCGGTAGGTATATATCTACTAGTATGCCATATATTATACTTATTTCTATCTAGATATATATTCTTATCAGCAGAGTGATGCAACGGTGTACAATGAATCATGTATATCATTTAGAAAGTGTATCACGGTGTATGAGGGATTACACTTTTCTTTCTAACTTTTTTATCTTTTCAGAAGAAAATTGAAAAAAAAAAAAAAAAAAAAAAACAACATTCTATACTAAAGCCACCGCTATTCTTCATGGTCACAGAAAAGACAAAGACTAAGAGCTGCGAAGTATTCGGATAGACTTCACACTTACATACTGTCACTGTCACATATACTATAATATGAGATGCGACTCTTTCACTGATCACTTCTTTGTGTGTTCAGAATGTGTGAATGGTATAAAGACGTATGTATATCTATATACCTATATATACATATAGGTATGGACAATATGTTTGCACAGGTTATCAGATAATGGGATGCTGATTCCCGCGTCAGATTCCCGTCGAAAGGTTACCACGTCGTATTTGCCGCGGTGTCAGACTGGCCAGGGTGTTCTCCGACTGGTTCACGGGGGGTCTGGAGATACGAGGGGGTAAGGGTGGAGCAATTTGCGCGGGAAATCTGCGCGCAATATGTGCGCGTAGTGTTTAACATCGGGAGGGAAATTCTGATTCGAATATTTAACCAAAGAATATTGTGACAATATGATATTAACGAGGGAGTCTATAACATCCGAATGAATTAACGATGATCGTAAACGATATGAAGGGGTTCATATTATTAGGTATAGAATTTAATCACTGCAATATATTGCTGACATAGTTATATCATAATCGGATGTGAAACTGCTTTACGTTACAAAGAATAATTAGACACCGGAATTTATCACGTAGGTAGGTATACGTTGCATAGTGATAAACAGAAGCTGACTAGGACGATGTAGGTAGCATACATACACGAAATTTGCAAACGTGGTTTTTTTTGCAATGAAATAACACGTCATGTAATTCATATCCTCGCGTTCATGCGCAAGATCAGTGCACATAGTATAAAATTTGATCAAACCTCTTCCACAATAAAGTTGTTGATGTAATTTTCTGACTCTTCAAGTCTCTGTATATTCCAATATGCAGCTATAAGGAAACAAGTACATCCTTCCTATACCGGGATCGTTTATCGAATGCCACTTACCGCTGCAGTGGACCCTATAAAGCAATTTCATTCGATGACCAAGAGAGCTGTGGGAGGCAGTAAGGTCAAATCACTCGTGGGCTGTGGCTCGTGGCAGAAAATGTGGGAAAAGATCAAGAGAGATGAACGGTATGCAATATCCTCCTACCCATCGAATAGTCGAGATTCAAATATCCATATAGTTTTTTTTGTTCATATATAGTATCTAATGTCTGGAAGTTTACTATTTCTTCTCTTGTTTGCAGTTATTGACATTGGCAATTTTATTGCACGCTCTAACTATAGTCAATGGAATATCAATTACTCCGTAACTCAATATTGTGATATGGATTCCGATTGATTTCCATTAATTAGGAGAGCCATGATCACCTTTCAGAAGAAGCCAAACTCGTTTTTGTTACGTCTAGAATAGTAATTATGTGATGATATCTATCTCTCTCGATGCCGTTATCATATCCACGTTCTTCAGATCGTAACACGTCTTGTCAGTTAACGTTCAGCTGGTACCAGCTGTTCGATAACTACTTGGTAAACAGGTAATGGAAATGTGGCGTTGTTCAATGGAACGTTAATACGTCAATATCGAATTCTTAGCTTCGGATACCTTATATACCTTATTATAATATGTTTCCACAAGACTATAGAATCTACGATATTCAGATATTTCAGAGTAATAAAGTACTCGAAACGTAAACCAGACTCAATGACAATGCGACGGTACAATATCTCGTCATTGTGAAATAAAAGGCGAAAAAATCGTTTCTATAGAATGAGGTGATTAGGCTGTTGAAAAAAACGGCTTTTCCATTGCCCGTAAATATAATTGCTACTCGGACTCTCATTTTTTTTATCTCTTTCTCTCTCTCTCTCTCTCTATCTCTCCCTGTATCTCTTTCTCGCTTTCCTTTCAACAACGTAGAAATTACACACTCGCACTTATAAACTTGAGTTAGGATAACGACAGAGTATAAAAAAGTGTGTAATCATTTCTTATGTTTCATTCAAGTATTGTAAACGAAAAAGCTGTACGAAAATCGGGTCCTAATCGATACCTACCTACCCCGATAGATATGCGCGCGAAAATTCTTTTCCCCAAAACTTTAGTCATTATGAAACGCCAGAGGGCTGTTGCGGGTTTCCACATGATTCTAACGTTATTAACGTGCTTATATGCATACTTTAGGAATCCTATAGTAGATATATTTTAATGGTATGGTCGTTTGAACTTAAGACACTGAAATAAGGACGAAAAACTTACCACTCGCCATTGTCGCAGGCATTATAGTCCTAAATATACGTAAATTTGGTCCAAAATGAATAGATTACCCCAGAAATCGGTAAACATTCGTCTAAAATTCAATAGTATTTGTTGATTTGGATAATCGTGCGTACGATACTTTACAAGAAACTAGTGACATACACGTATATATATGTATATAATAAAATATCGAGTAGCACGCAAAGGCGAAAGTTCGTGCGTGATGCGTGCCCAGGTAGATTTGCGTATTTGTAGTCAATTTCTGCAGGCATGAAGGTAATAAATAAGATCGTTCTTTTTTTTTTTTTTCTTTTCTTTACAATCAAAGTAGTTACAACAGTTTTTTTTTTTTTTTTTTTTGTTTTTTTATTTCAATTTTTTGAGTAAAAAAAATCAGTTAATTTGATTTATCGTTTTGAAAGAAAATATGAAAAGAGTTCTTTTCAACTATAGAATCCTATATGAATTATCACTTCGATAAATAAGGTGAGTATACTTCAAGATTAGAACTGTAAAAATTAGTGTAAAAATAAAATAAAAAAATAAAAAATAAAAATAAAAAAACTCGTCAATTTGATATTCAAACTTTGTTTGTTTCACTTTAGATAAGAGATTGCATCATATATATTCCCGCGTCGACGCAGGGCACAAAGAGTAGGTACTTGAAAATTTAGTAATAGAACGTAGAGAGAGAAACAGTATAGGAGGGTGACAAGCAGATAACTCCGTATATCTGGGCATAGTCACGAAGTATGGGCTATTCCACTATCAAGATAAGATATTCAAAAGTTGCTAACTCAGTTCCGTAGCCGTGAGGCTTTCAGACGAAGAACGGTGCTCAGCGAACGTGCAAGAAGTCTAATTTCCATTAAACGTCATGAAGCTAATTTTGAGGGAAGCAGTGCTGAGGCGGCGGAGGTCCTGTCAAAAAATAATTTTCCTCTTTGCCAACTAATTATAATTTCGTCATCTTACATACATACATACATACCTACATACCTATATACTTATATACCTGATGTACTGCGAAAGATCAAGTCTTGAATCTCAATTTAAACTTATATGATATTCGCTATAATAACTTTGACGCTGGTATACGGTAGATTGTAAATGTTAGATATATAGAGTTATAGTACTACATATTCACAGAGTAAAGTAACGGTATCGCGATCTATCTGCCAATCATCAAGATTAGATGAAAATTGTAATACCTTAGGATCTGTATTAATGGGCTTCAGCTCGTGGGAGTTTCCCCACCTGAATATACACTGATTTTCAGTTTACCGTCTATATAGGTGTATGTCGCACATCGCTTAATATACGTTACACGTAAACCACATCGTATATATATATATATATATATGTACTAGAGAAAACGTTATAATTATTATAAGATTTTCCTTACATAATAATTAATAGCTCCATGAGGGAACTGAGTAGCGTTTAAATAGCACCCACTTCGTAGCTTGCTTAAATATGCATATACCTATATGTAAACTCTCGAGCACACAAACGTTTATCGAGTTTATTACAATTAAGCAAAGTAGGTATACCCGTACTTGAAAGGATCGCCAATTATTCATCAGAGAGCAAGGTTTCATATAAACTATAGGCAGTTCCGTCTCTTCCATAAGGGCACGGGGGGCACGGGCCCAGGGGCCCCGGCTTGATGGGGGCCCCGAAATGCGTCTTTATCGTCGATTAACTTGCACGTAAAATTTTTGTAGTCATCTTTTGTTTTCCCTCACGTTCTTTTGATTTCCTAAAAGGGCCCCCAAACTCTGTGTGTCCAAGGGCCCCCGAGTGGCCAAAGACGGCCCTGACTATAGGTATATATGAAATGCGAAAATCTGGACAAACAATCGGACTACTTATTTTTCGGTATAATAGGTATACTTCGAATCACATAAACTCGCTTATTAAAATGCCTGAGCTTTTCTGTGAGAGAGTTGATTCAATGGATCCCAGATTTATTAAATTATACGGATCGGAAAAAGTTATAAACGAATGAAAAAGGAAAGAAAAAATTTGAGTGGGTATATTTGAATTTGATGATTAAAGAAGAAGAAAAAAAAAAAAAAGATGTAACTACACCTATTTGTTTATTATACCCACTTCCGTTACCAAAAAAAAAAAAAAATCACCACAAAAATATTAGGGCTGTTAGAGTGAAATATGCATTTTTTTTTAACTCTTTTGATACGTTCGTCGAGTTGTGACGTTGCGTTACTGCGGTTTTTAGTTACTAATTGAAGCGACTTACCTGTACTGATCGGTAAATATCCTGAAAATAAGAATTTATCGTTATTTTCTCAAAATTCAACTATTATTGACATGCTGTAAGAATACACATCCCTCAAAATGAGACCCTCGTGATTAGAAGAGGATAAAAAAAGAGATTGAAAAAAAAAAAAAAAAATGAAAAAAATTGAATTTTGAATATATATATGACATTTTCATTAAAATTGAAGCTATATTAGACCCCAGATCGTAACTACATCGTTACAGAGTTACTTTCATGCGCGTAATTTAACTCTCGCTAACCTTTGTACCATGAAATTGGGTTTCCACAAATACTGATTCAACTTGAAGCTACATTGATTCCGGTATAACAAGCCCTGAACCTTGTGGCTCGTTAATTCCAAACGTTATATATATATAATTTCAAGAATATTAACACCCACCTATATATATATATATATATTTTCATATGGATATCAGACCTTAAATATAGGTGTACAGGTACTTATTACATGTTATAATTTTTCCGATAGCATTCCCCGATTAAGGCATGTGTAATCGTTACAAGATTATTTTTTTCAGGTCAAGGACGTATGTTTTAATGTTATCTTTCTGTTCTGTTCTGTTGCTTTTTTTTTTTTTTTTTTTTTTTTTTTTCTCTTTTGTTTTATGAATATTGATGTTTCGTGACAATTAAGTTATGAGAGTCAGAAAAGAATTGTATAGAAGCTGCAGAGTGTTAAGTGAAATAGCGAAAAGGCACTATAACTACAGTGTGGCAGTATATATAAGTGATGCGTATTTTAAACACGGTGCTGTAATAATGCGATAGTCAGAAATTCACTTGCTGAATATAACTTGTCTAAAACTTAGTTAAAAAAAATTTTTTACAAACTTTTTTTACCTTTCCGAAAAAATGAAGACGTGATTTTTTTTTTTTTTTTGTGTACATAAAACTTTCGAGCAAGTGAAATTTCGGTCCTTTCAACAAGTTGGCAGATAAAGAAAGCTCAAGTTTTAGTTATACAGATTTACGTTAGATACGTGCACATGCAAACTACCTACTACTATACAGACAAAGTCACACAGTATACGAGATATACGGAGCTAAGAGATCTACTATCTAAACGTATACTGGCTAGCAGCAAACTAAGTGCTTTAATTTTGAGAAATAGTGATCTTCGTTGCGACGTATGTGAGGAAAAAGAATCACCTTAGCGCCTGCATTTAGGCAGCCAGCTGTACAGCGACGAATAGTGGGTTGTCTGATTTCAGGCGCGCGAGATCGGTGAAGCGAGTCACAACAATTTTCCAGTTCAAGAATCACTGGACTACGCCACTCACGGATGAAGACAGCATCCTGATGAGTTAGTCAACACAATCAGCGAACGATTTTTGCGATTCTTGAACTGAAAAAGCGTTATGACTCTCCTTCGACGGTCGTACGCGCCAGAAACCAGCCAGGTCATAGTTCGTCGCTGTGTAGCTGACCTCTTAAATTCAGGCGCTGACGCGACTTTTTAAATTACCTATATATCTCACAGACGCTATAACGGAGAGCTTTGTCTCGAATGGCAGAGTGTATTAAAGCACTAGTTCGCGGCCACCATGTAAAAAGTGAAATAGAATTGGGTAACGAGCTGTTATAGTAGAATAAGGGGGTGTTATAGCTATGTAGATTAACTCATGATATAGAGAAAAATCTAAGATCATCAAACAAATAAAAAGAAATTAGATGCAATATAGATAAGAGTACATACGCGCGCTCGACAGGCGGCTCTGTCTCTTTGAACCTGTAACCCAAGGATAACACAAATGTGGTTTCATCAGACCCCACATCCACTAATAGGTTTTTCGTTTTTCTATTTATTTTACCCCAAGGACGTTGGCAACGAGTGATACAACACAAAGGGGTTCAAGTATAGTAGGTAGGTATATATCTATTCATACTATATGTATTATATAATATATATGTGCTGGGATTAAATCGATTGAAAGACTGATCTCAAGCTTGATTAAAGATTTGCGAGAAAAGAGAGGTGAAATTTTCAAGATTTTTAAGTGGGAAAAAAAAAAAATAAAAAAAAAATTAAAAAATAAAAATAAAAATAAATTATAATAGCTATACTTGCAGGCCCGAGATTAGAAAATTAAAAAATCGGCGTGTACGCTTCACTCGGTACCGCGTGCTAAGAGGATTTATTAAAACGAGCTCACATCAAGTAAATTAACACGTATATAAAAAAAAAAAAAAAAAAAATAACAGGATAGAATATTTCTTCAAGCGCGCAGCAGCTTTCGTCGAAAACGACGCTATATGTTATACCTTTAGACTACATAACAGCTATAGAGACGAAAACGTTTTTTTTTTTTTTTTTTTTAGAAAAAAAAAGAACACAAATACGAAAATAAAGGGACAAAGGTTCTAAAAATTTTTACACCTTTCGTATAATATAGATATAATTTATGAAAAGGAAAAGTTTGTGAAAGAAATTTTCTTTCACTAATATATAGCATGAAATTTTCTTCAGATACCTCAACTAATTATCATCACTCTCTCGTTATCAATAGGGATCACGCATTATATAATATAACGGCGAAAACAGTTCACGTTCTATTTTTTTTTTTTTTTTTTTTTTTTTATAATTTTGAATTTTCAAAAATACTGACTGAATAACGTATATAGGAAATGCGAGTCAGTTTTCCGTTCAGATGTAAATTGATATTCATATTAGAAAGAATAGTTACATACTGCAATGAATAGTATATATATATATATATAATTTTAATTATACTCTGTGCATTGACTCCGTAGATCAAACCGGGTTCGCGGAAATAATTTCTCGGTCAAAGTTTAATAATTCAATCGCGAAATTGAATTCTGCTTGGTTAGTTCTAAGAATAAGTTTCGAATAACCTTCGGATATAAATTAATATCGTTCTTTAAACCAGTCGAGCTGATGCAGTCTCTGATTCATTTATAATACGATGCGCATTATATGTTCCGTCGTCTATAATAACTAATATGCGGCGTAGTTCTATGCTTACCTATACATATATATGCTTATGCGTTTTTTTAATCACGATTCAAGTAATATCGATAATATCGAAAATAAATAGACTATCTATAATAAATATATATATATATATATATATATATATAAGGTTGAGGACATTATTATTTCCCGATAGCTAGGTCATCTGTGACGTCACATTAAACTCCCACGACGTTAGACAGATCGAAGTTAGACCGAGAATCGAACGCCAAGCAATTATAATTGAAAATACCATTCAAATATCTACGTGTTATAGGAATTGAGCCATAAATATCTGCGGTTCTGTACACAGAATTAACTTCACCTGCTTTGGAAAAAACAGGACCAACCTGTTTAAAGAGAGAAAATTTCTAATGTTTCCTATAGCTTCAAGATATAAAACCGATATACATATCTAATCTCTTCGTTTCGCTGTTTCCTTTCGAAAAAAAAAAAAAAAAAAAAAAAATTATTCTCTCCTATCAGAAATTTGTTTGGATAAATTATTGAATGGTCCAAATTTTAGGAACTTCCTAATGCAATAAAAATCTGGTCCATCTCGAAGGTCAGAAGATTGGATGAAATCGGATCCGTAATTATTTCTGACTGACTAAATTGGCACGGGGATGTTTAAAGTTTGATAAAATTCACGAAATGCTAGAAATTTCAATCATGGCTGAATTTTTTTTTTTTTTTTTCAATTCTTCTATCCATACAATTTTTTTTTTTTTTTTTTATGATTCTTTGAATTGACGCGAGCGAATTTATGAGCGACTTCTCACAGCTGACAAATATGCGTGTAACTAGACTCGAAAGCTTTTTACAGGGATAAAAGTAGGCGAATGTTTTCTTTAGTAAGTATTATGTGATGATATTATTTTTTTCCAAACACATCATCGATTATAGCAATACGAACAAGTTAAATGCCAATTCTCAAATCGCATGATAAATAGACTAAAGAGAACTATACATCGCTCGGTATTATCGGTATTGTAGATTATTCGCGCTAGTAGATAACAACGGTATCGCACGCTCAAGCTCAGATATTTATTCCGTTTCGAAAGCTCTTACGTAATCATCTGTATTACCGACGCGTAGGGTAAATTCGTTTGCCGGTAACAGAGAACACACGTAAACCAAGTATGAGTTATCGCTTATCGCGAAACGCGAAAGCTCGTTTTATAAGAATTAGGAAGCTGTTTTATCCTCGGAGTTCGATATTGTTAACGAGAAATGTGATTCGATAAAGATGATAATTTATTTTTACTATTATAGTACTCTGTGTATACTTATTATTATTATTATTCTAATAAGTAATAACATTGATTATTTATTTACTTACAGTGCATCTTAATATTGAAACTTTTCTATCATTTAATACGATATACACATCTATAATAATTTACGAACAAAATGAAACCTAAGGGGGGGGGGGGGGGGGGGGGGGGGAGGGGTCGTATACACCATGGAAATGACTTTTTTTTCTTATCACTATGGTACACTGTGAAAAAAAAATATTCTACTGACTACTTTAGAATGAATGAATTTTAATTTTCAGCTACGAAAGTTTTTGATTTTGAGTGATTTTTTTTTTATTTTTTATTTTTTTCGTAAACGCGTAAATAAAAAGGGTATATTACGAGCTTCCAATTATGTAAATTTGATCTCATATTTATGTATGACATTGGTTTATCCTGGATTTACATCGTTTTTGAATATTTCCTCCAAATTTAAAAACGTATCGATTAACGATTCGATCTGTACCTTATGCGACCGTGCGACAGATACTTAAATATTCTCTCATTGTAATAGTATTCAAAAATCCAATTTAACAATTGTACGAAAAGTTTGAGTAATCATAAAGTGTTATACCTATATGTACTGTATATATACATACCAGTGATTTGAAAGAAAATTATTTCCAAGATATATTATTAATACGCCATAATATACTATAAATTTTTTTTTTATATATAATAATTAGTTTACGCTTTACTGCAGCATATACCACACTGTATTTATACCAATTTTTCAAACTTTTTTCGGATTCATAATTTGACCAACAAGAAAACACAAAAAAAAAAAAGAAAAAAAAAAAAAAAAATGTATTTCAAATGTGATCATACACAGGGTGGTCCATTTAAGTTGGCACAGCAGGATATCTTGAGAACCACCCATTTTAGAGAAAGATTTTTGAAATAAAAATTTCTTGACTTGAAGGGGGCAAAACACTGTGCTATCGTACTTTTCATATGGTGGAGGTTTACCAGGTCATTTGGAGGTAAACATTGTTTTTTTCAATGTTAACGTATACTTTTTTCACAGATTCGTATTTTACATTGAATAATACAAAACTTTTATCCCAAGTTTTTATTACTATGACATCAATTTTTTTTAATCTTTCCAAATTTTTTTTATTTCTAATTTTTTTTTTTTTTTGTCCATTTTGCACAACGTTTTCAGGAATGTATTGAAGTGAATGGGCATAATTTTGAGCATCTGTTGAAATAAATTTATTTTTGAATTATAATTTACTGTTTTACTGCGGATATTCGAAAAAAAAAAAAAAAAAAAATTTATTTAAAAAAATTGATGTCATAGGAAAAAAAAACTTGGTATAAAAGTTTTTTATTATTCAGTGTAAAATGCGAATCTGTAAAAAAAAAAGTTTACGTTCCCATTGAAAAAAAAAAATGTTGACCTCCAAATGACCTTGTAAACCTCCACCATATGAAAAGTACGATAGCACAGTGTCTTGCCCCCTTCAAACCATGAAACTTTTATTCGAAACATCTTTTTCTAAAATACGTTGTTCTAGAGATATTCAGCTGTGTCAACTTAAACGTACCACCCTGTATAGGTATATATACCGAGAATATTCCTTGAGAGTAAACGATCCCCTTCCTACGGTAAAACCAACACAAGCGCGCCGTGAGGTTCGTTCGGGACGGAATGAGATGCCCATTAGCATATTGCATCCCCTCCCGAATACGAGCCTCACGCACGCGGTGCGCGCCTGTGTTGGTTTCGCCGTAGAAAGGGTATCGTTTACTCTCAAGGAATATTCTCGGTATGTATATATTTATTCACAAAATTTTCGTGCGGTGCAGCAGCAGTGACACAAAGCTATTCAACAAGTAGTATACATAATAATATTAATTGCTTTTCTGTTCTCTTAAAATAAAAGTGAAAAAGAAAGAAAGAACGAAAAAAAAAAAAAGAAAAAAAAAATGAAATGAAAAGAAAAGAAAAGTCAAATTTAAATTCGACTACGTGACGGTCACAATCTGGTTAAAATTCGCGAATGTAGAAATACATTTATCGTTTCTACATATTAAATTTGGAAATATATCAATTTTCGCGTACGCTAGTATTCCTACTACCGCGGCTAGACAGACAGGCAGACTCGAAGCATAATAGCTTGTTCGCAGACCTTGAACCAGTTCGATTGCCTAATGGGTGATAAGTGGCTGAGAATAACGTCACAATCGTTAGAGCCTCGTTGGTGTATACCTGGATGTGTAAACGGAACTCGATGACGTCGTACAATATAAACGTCACGGTTTTTAGATCGACCGAGAATATATACGCTTATCGTTAGTGATTATAAACTCATACAGAATCGAATAATCGCGTATACAGATATTACCTAAATACTGATCATGTGGTACGAATTTTTTATTTTTTTATTTTCTCTCTTTTCCCAGATTGTGGCACGTCGGAAGTCGCTATAGTCCCGATATAGTAGGAATGTCTTTAGGTAACGACGAGGAAATAAGAAATAAGAAATAAGAAATAAGAAATAAGAAATAAGAAGTAAGAAATAAGAAAAGTAAAAAATTTCTCATCTCCCATATCCCCGCGAAAAAAAAAAAAGTTTAAATTACTTTCAATGGATTCTTACCTTTCGCTAGCGATTGAGCTATTTCTCGACATCGATTTTGGCGACATTTCAAAATCGCTGTCACTTCGGTAGAGAAAACTCTCTCTTCTTTGGGGTAGCGTTTGGAGGACCAGCCCCGCACTGGGGGATGCCCCCCCGCCACCCCCAGCCCCACCATCCAAAGGTGAAGCTCCATTTTCTACGTCGAAACTGTAACAAATAAATTAAACATTATTTATAACGAGTTATATGCGCGAGCCATAGGCGAGGTAATTTTAATATCGCGATATATGGTAATCGATAAAGTATACGATAACAAATTTTAGCACACGTCATAATATGTACTTTTCTTATATATATATTGTGTAGTAAAATATTGTATATACTACATTCGACTTCGGATCTAGTCATTATCGCATATATTGTTACGTGCAAGACTGAATTTATATACCGATTTCGAATTTCTCTATATGGGGTATTCCAAAATATTTTGAACGGTCATTTACACCGACCCCCATCGATTTTCGAATAAATTATTCTCGGGGTAACCATAGACTCAGGTATGATTGCTGAATTATTTTAGAATTTTTCGATTTTTTTTTTCGAAGTTACAATTTTTTGAAAATCGCACTTTTCGGCAACAGCTCGTTTTTCATCAAATTCTAGTTGGAAACCAAGGTATCCCACGGAAAAATGTTTCGTACAGAACTGTCCAGTTTTTTGACGTACTTTGAAATGGAAATATTTGTAGATTTTTTCAGACACCGGAAGTGCCGAAATTCTCGTTTCAAAAATCAAAATCGTGGATTGCAAAAAGTCGCCGTAATCGATCTTTTTGAAATTTGTAGACAAAATTCGACATTGAAAGACGGAATTTTCAAGACCAGGCCGAAGTTGGGCCAACATCGGGTTTAGGAGTTATGGCTATTTTATTCACTCGAAAATTCATATTCCGGCGTTATTTTTGTGATTATTATTAATATTATTAAAATTATTATCATTATTATTATTATTATCATTAATATTATCATTATCATTATTATTATTAATTGATAATAATAATAAAAATAATAATAATGATTTCAATGATAATAATAATAATATTAACAAAAATAACGCGGGAATATGAATTTTCGAGTGAATAAAATAGCCATAACTCCTAAACCCGATGTCGGCCCAACTTCGGCCTGGTCTTGAAAATTCTGTCTTTCAATGTCGAATTTTGTCTACAAATTTCAAAAAGATCGATTACGGCGACTTTTTGCAATCCACGATTTCGATTTTTGAAACGAGAATTTCTGCACTTCCGGCGTCTGAAAAAATCTACAAATATTTCCATTTCAAAGTACGTCAAAAAACTGGACAGTTCTGTACGAAACATTTTTCCATGGGATACCTTGGTTTCCAACTAGAATTTGATGAAAAACAAGCTGTTGCCGAAAAGTGCAATTTTCAAAAAATCGTAACTTCTGAAAAAAAAATCGAAAAATTCTAAAATAATTCAGCAATCATACCTGAGTCTAGGGTTACCGCGAGAATAATTTATTCGAAAATCGATGGGGGTCGGGGTAAATGACCGTTCAAAATATTTTGGAATACCCCATATATATACGTATGTACTATGTATGTACTACGTATATACCCAAATTTATGACGATAGTACAACAGAAATGTCAATTTAATATAGATTATACACGTATATGTGTATTCAGGGTATTTGCGGACTATTCTGTATCATATATAATATATAAGCTGGTAAATATACGATATCGTTTATCGTACTATATACCTACATTACATTACCAGTAATGTGCGTATTTCATACTATAAATACAAATTTATGTTCTGTAATAATATTTTTAACCGCCAACGAATATTAGCGGTAATAACGCTGGAATTATGATTATAATATACATAAACAGGGTGGCCGCGAACTACGTGCTTTAATTTTAATAAGGGAATTATCGGAGAGATCTAGCTCGTTAACCTGTCGTTAGAAATAGTGATGCTCCGTTGCAGCGCGTCTGTACAGAAAAAGTCGCACTAAACGCCTGCATTTAGGCAGCTAACTATACAGAAGCGTTCAGTGGGTTGTCTGGCGTTAGGCGCACCCGGCCACTGAAGCGAATCACAACACTTTTCCGGTTCAACAGACACTGTACTACGCTGCTCACGGATGAAGACATCCTGAAGAGTTATTTAACACAATCTGTGAATGATTTTTGTGATTATTGAACTGGAAAAGCGTTATGACTGATCCTTCAGCAGTCGTATGGACCTAAAACCAACCCATTCTTCGTCTCTGTGTATCTGGCTTTCTGAATGCAGGCGTGTATGCCTGACTTGTTAAATTACTTGTATTTCACGGACGCGACAACGAAGATCATTATTTCGAAGTTTACCTAAATAATATAAATATTGTTTGAAGTGTGAAAAAAAAAAAAAAAAAAAAAAAAAAAAAAAAACTGTTAATAATACTCGATTCATTCGCGATGATTAAGATTATACATCAACACAGTGAAGCTAAATTCTAACATAAATCGTATTTTTGTGTGTTTCAAACCGTTATGTAAGCTTTACGGTAATGGAAAATGATTGAAGACTGTCGTAAACTTGAATGGTTAAAATCGGATTCGTAAAAATGTTTTATAATTGTGATTAGCTATATAAAATAGGGCCACGCCTAAAATTCGCGAATAACATTCGGCAGGTATAAAACCTGCAATTATAAAAGTATTTCACCGCGATATACGAGAATCTTATCGTCTTACGATGGAAATATGATCTTAAGTCATGTACATACCTACTTTGACGATGCAGGTTTTACGGTTATTCTAATAATAAATTTAATCCCTGCAGCTGCAACGAATCTCTGATTCAAAATACAATCGATATTGGTTTTTGATGGTCCGTACGCGGTTCCTCGGTCCCGGACATATTTTATCGGCAAATCCAATACACACACGCAGCGTAACTAATGCAAATAAACAACGAGAATAGACCGCAGTAGATGACCGATATCTAGCTGATTATATACCTCTAGTATACCCGATGTATATACCTATTGAATTTTAAATCTATCGCACAGCCGAGCTTAGAACAGATATTAAAGGTTACTGCTGCGATCGCTGCGTTATGTTTTAATCTAACATCTGTTTTTTTCGTCAGTGTTATCGGTTTACGAAAAATTGTCCCGCTGATTGAAATAAGGCAGCATCACATTAGATAATCAGCTATTATAATATGCAGACAGGACAAGCGATACTATAATACTACGTCATTTGACGCTTCAGCGATTAGAATACACGACACATATATGATGAATTCCACGCGGAGCGGACCAAAAAAGACCTAGATGTCACGGATTTTTCTCATTTTTGGATGACCTTTAGTACCCTCAGAATTAGCATTTTTTATGTATGTACGACATATGTAGCTTTTGTTACCTATGGTGTACGAGCTGTTTCAGTTTTTCATTTCTTACGCTCTTGATGTCTTTGGAGGCAAATATCTTAGAAACGGTATGTCATATGAAAAAAGTAATGGGGTGGTGATTTATAGTATTCTTCACTCTTTTTCACCTCAGCCCATGATCTTGCCCGTGACTATCGGAAAACATGTCGAAAAATCATTTTCCAATCCAAAACTCCATTTTTATCCACTCATGTCATTTTTAGGATTTTTCTCGTATTTTTTTTTCGAAAAGCTCGGAAAATTTCCCATCGAATCACGTTTGTTTCGGAATGGGACACGGCTGCATTGATGCTGCGTTGATTTTTCGAAATGTCGAAAAAACGTTTTCCAACACAAAACTCTATTTTCATCCACTTATGTCATTTTTAAGATCTTTCTCGTATTTTTTTTTCGAAAAGCTCGGAAAATTTCCTATCGAATCACGTTTGTTTTGGAATGCCGGACATTGAGGTCTTTTTGTGGTCCGCTCCGCGTGGAATCCATCATATATACCTTTATACGTATTTTGTTGTAGATTGGACTTTTTTTTTTTTTTAATTCAAATCGAAGAATAAACTGCAGAAACGCGATATATATAATTCAATGTACATATACGAGTATTATAACGTAACGCGTTACGTTACATAACAATTACAAGGTTACCGCATATAAGCGCCACGCTATATGCTTTTGAAAGAACAGTATAGAAAGACTAGAATAAAGTGTGGAATTAAATGGGACGTTATAGTATATTGTGGCGATTAGAGAAATGTGAATGATTATTTTTATGGAAGATAATTGCGGTTTTCTTGGATGCAAGTACTACCCCCTGTGCAGAAAAACACTTTCCATTCAATGAACGGCGTAAGAGCAATCTCACACACACGGACGTAATGTACTCATATATATCTAAGTATATACATATATATATACAGAGATAGAAATGAATGTAAATTGTTTTAGGTATGCCCGCATATACACGTATGTGTCTATCTTTGTTACATATACGTATTGATACACACGTGTATATGAAGAGAGGTCAGTTGGTATGCTAGTCCGGTACGATGCAGGATACTATTGCGAGCGCTTATATAAGTTGCAATTAATTCCGTAGCCTTGCCATTCAAAGGTTAATAGTTTATTGTTCAAGCCACGAACGATCAGTGGGCGGCCTATAAGTACGTATGTCTGTTTTGCACTAAGGTATACACTGAAATTATGACCCTCAAAACACTCCCATATATACTTTATTGATAGTGGATTAAATTCTGTGCGATATAGGAATTCCTATATAGGATATAATATGTATACGCCGTGCCTGTTTTACGGCTTGATAAATGAACAAGTTCAATAATTGATCAAGTGATCAGGAAACAGCGGCTATTTATCTGTTTGCTCATTTTATTTCGTAGTTGTTATATCAGGGTAGTCCTTGTTCAGGGTGTTTTCGAAATCAGGGCCGTCTTTGGCCACTCGGGGACCCTTGGGCACACAGAGTTTGGGGGCCCTTTCAGGAAGTCAAAAGAACGTGAGCGAAAACAGAAGATGACTACGAAAATTTTACGTGCAAGTTAATCGACGATAAAGACGCATTTCGGGGCCCCCATCAAGCCGGGGCCCCTGGGCCCGTGCCCCCCATGCCCTTATGGAAGAGACGGAACTGTTCGAAATTTCTTGCAGACAAGGTGGAAAAAGTTTGCAAATAAATTTAAGAAAAAAAAAAAACAAAAAAACGTTCGAAAAACTGGGAGCCTACAGAAATCACCCAATTTTTTGTGAAATTACTATGACTATAGGTCAAATTTCAGATTTTTCGAAGCACTATTAGGGCAGGGGGGAAAAAAGAAGAATGCAGTGAGCCCGAATTTCCATTTAAATTAAATGGAAAAATTAGCTGCCTTGGAGGCTGTACTTTGAGTTGACCTACAGGCTCCAAATTTCGCGTAATTTAAAAAAAAAAATTTTTTTTTTTTTTATTTATGTGCAAACTTTTTTCGCCTTGTCGGCAGGAAATTTCAAATACACCCTAAATAAGGACCTGCACCCTAGTGTATAAATATTATGTATAAAAATAAATAAAAATAAAAAGCATGATAATTGCGCGATAATTCTTTCATGAATTTGCAATCGTGATAAGAAGACGGATTGCTATCATCTGATATGATTGATTATTATTATTTTCTTCAAATGATATACATATATTTATTATTTGTCAATAATTATTTCCACAGTTTATAGCCAATACACGTTAGACAGTATATAAAACTTCAGAGTGCTTAATATTGCGATGTGATATTTCATCATTTACCAAGATATTACTTAGACTAGAAATTTATCGGACAATATCCACGTAAGCTTCGAAGTTCAATGGTTTACGATGCGTACGTTATATACGTTTCGAAGAATAGATTGTATACATCGAAAGCTCTGGTTTATTCTCAGTACAAGTAAGTATGTTATATATGCTATGTTGTTATCTTATGTTACGTTACGTTAATTTGAGGCGAATTATTTCTGGTTGAAAAGATCTGAGATCGCGTGAGATCACGCACATAGGGAAAATTAAAGATTTCCGGTGATTAATTTTTAATTTTTATATAATATCATTTACTAGGATTTTAATTATAACGACGTGAATTTTTATCGTACTATATTTATTTTACTTATTCATATTTTAGTGTCGTAGGTAAATTTTTCAATACCGTAAACCTGCAGTACTACACTTGAATAATGTTCAGAGCCGAAATAGAATGGGTGCGTCTGTTTGAGTTTGCGAGTATAGAGTAGAGGTATACATATATATAAATGGCTTTCCACCTATATTTGCATCTATAGCTGTATAGTTATATTATACGCGTATAATATTTACCTGGTCAAAATAAAAAAAACTGATTCCTTACCCTGAGATCGATTTTATCGAACTTTTTGTATTAATGGAAACACTAATGGATTCCAGAAACGCTGACCCCGAGTAAACAGCACATTTCGCACCGCAGGTATCTAGGAAATAATTCAATCATCGCTATAACGATCCTCCACAGTACTTCTTTTCGGGGCCGGGTTTGAGTTCCGAATTTGAATATCACTGAATCACAGTTTTTAGAAAAGGTATTTTTCTGAAAGTCGACTATACAGTCGATTTAAAAAACTTTTAAACGAAGAACACCGATGGTTCAAAAAACTCCGAAACTCGAAATTCGTTTAGTGTTTGATAACTCGGGCTATGTATTGATCGTATCCCAATCAATAAGCGGTCAAATTAATCGTCTTTAGATGTATACTTAAGAAAAAAAAAAGTTCAAAAATTCTATCAATTATTTATGACATCATGAAGTTATCGATTGCAGTAGATAAAATGGTTTCACGTTAAGAGGGTCTCGATTAGACTGAACTATTTTTTGTCTTCACATCCTGAGAAATAGACTGAAATTTTTGGATTCTTGGGTCTTCGGGGGTCTGGAATTTCGGAGTTTTGAGTTGTCTGTATTCCGACCTTGTGGAACGTTTCTAAAAATTCGTAATTGTCTTAAACGAATTCGGAAATTTTATACCGATCGAAACTTCAATAATCTCCTTATATTTTTCGAAAGAACTTATCTCTTCATTAGGTATACACAGTTTTGAACAATTGTCATTATCATATTCGGATACGACATTATCGAAAAAAAAAAAAAAAAAAAAAAAAAAAAAACAACATGTAGTAGTACTATACACGTTGCATACACTTCATTAAATAATTAAATGTAATTCCAGATAAAAGTGGTACTTTGAACGTAATATCATTATCACATTTGGATCGAAGATAAATGATAGGACGTCACATAAAACACTATACCTATTTACCTATAACGTATACCGTGATAGAAAAGCACAAAGTCTGTAGCAATGGCAGTATAGATTTATAGAATTTTAGCGTAGGGCATCGTGGGTGGTGAAATACAGTATATTATATGGGGAATTCCACGTGAACTCGACCAATGTTTTTCCCTCACCATTTTTGATTCGTTTCACGATTTTTTATACGATTCTACGATCTCGAAAAAGCACTGCGGAATTTTTTCAGATTTTTCCCTCCAACCGTTAATTTTCCATGAATATTCAAACCCATTTTGAAAACGGCATTTTTTAAAAATCTCGAAAAATGCTCAAAATTTTTTTCATTTTTCAAGTTCGATCATTTTGACACCCCTCCCATGATGAGATCATTATTCCTTCTTTTTTTACAGCACTTTTAACATTTTGAACAAACGAAACAGCATGTTCCAACGTTTCGAAAATTCTTGAAAAATTACCAAAAATTCTGTGTTCAATTCTGAATGTTTTCGCGTGAGACCCACGATGACGGACGAAAAAAAGTTGTTTTGATCCTGCGTAGCGACGAACTGGCCACGCAGCAAAACAATCGGGAAATATCCGACAATTTTGAAGGTCTTGTGGTATTACTACAGACAATATTTGAGAATTGGTCTTGAGAGTTCAAGACTATATCGGCATTGATTTGAGGGAGTGGAACCTATTTTTTATACCGTCGGAACAAAGAATAATAATAATTCCCTCTGCGGGGGGCTTGGAAAATACTTTTTTTCGTCCGTCATCGTGGGTCTCACGTGAAAACATTCAGAATTGAACACAGAATTTTTGGTAATTTTTCAAGAATATTCGAAATGTTGGAACATGGTGTTTCGTTTGTTCAAAATGTTAAAAGTGGTGTAAAAAAAGAAGGAATAATGATCCCACCATGGGAGGGGTGTCAAAATGATCGAAATAAGAAAAAATATTTTTCAGAATTTTTCGAGATTTAAAAAAAAAAATGCCTATTTCAAAATGGGTTTGGATAATCATGGAAAATTAACGGTTGGAGGGAAAAATCTGAAGAAATTCAGCAGTGCTTTTTCGAGATCGTAGAATCGTATAAAAAATCGTGAAGCGAATCACAAATGGTGAGGGAAAAACATTCGTCGAGTTCACGTGGAATTCTCCATATATACGTCTCGTTTTAGGATGAGAAATAAAAAACTGTATAAAATTGTTCGATTTCCCTACGGTGAACCAAAATGTCTAACGATAAAGGAACTTTCATTATGTACAACAAACATATCTGTCTTTTCACTTAAATTGCGAGAGAGTTTTCCTGTGCGGTATTTACGCAATTTGGCAAATATACCTTATATATCGGGTTTCGATACACCAACGTTATGCCTGAATTTCCCTTGACAGAAACAGAACAAAAACTACAAAGGAAAAAAGAAGAAAAAGAAAGAAAAAAAAAAAACATTCTCCAAATTCATCCAACATCTGACCTATCGAACTTTTCGCTTCAAAAGTTCTACCCTCTTCGTTCAGTTTACCAACTAGTCAATACAGGTACCCCTACATCGATTATCGACCCACCCAAGAGATTTTGAACTCCAATTTTACTCCAAGTTGGACTCAGGTCCCAATCGATGCTCGGTTATGATATACAGGGTGTAAATCTTAACTCTGTACATACTTATAGGGTGTGTAGGGGCTGCCAATACAAGCATTTTGAGGTATGGCACCCAAGGTCGGAAACTCATTCCAACGGCTGTGGAGGGCTTTGATTTTCGTAGTGTAATGAATCAGATGTGATCACTTGCGACCCAACATTTTATTCAGCCGTAGACAACAGTACAAATGTTTTTGCGTGAAATCAACAAAACGATGAACTTGGCAATAAAAAAAATTTCAAAACAATTTCCGGTGTTTATAAACAGAATTTGAAAAAGTTATGGAAAACGAAAAGCCCAAGTGTGCAAAACCCCAATTCGTTTTCCATAACTTTTTCAAATTCTGTTCATAAGCACCGGAAATTGTTTTGTTATTTATTTAATGCAAAGTTTGTCATTTTGTTGATTTCACGCAAGAACATGTATGTACTGTTGTCTACGGCTGAATAAAATGTTGGGTAGAAAGTGATCACATCTGATTCATTACACTACGATCAAGCGTGCGGTGACATATCCTTCAAAGCCCTCCATAGTGATTAGGATGAGTTTCCGACCATGGGTGTCACACCTCAAAATGCTTGTATTGGCAGCCCCTACACACCCTATAAGTATGTACAGAGTTAAGATTTACACCCTATATATAGAAATATACCTACTTTAATGAAACTTAAAAAACAAACTTACGGAATTGCGAAATAGAGCGGTCTAGCCTGTTGCCTCGCACGAGCCAAAGTTGACACGCATCCGCTATGTCTTCGGAAGTTCGTCAATGGCAAGGCAACCTTCATTGTGCCAGAATCTCTCCTGGCTAGTCTCGTGCTCATCTCGTACGGGTCGATAAGAGTATAATCGCACATTTTTGATGATCGATTTGTTAATATTATTCCGAATTAAACGATACTAAACATTTTCTCAAGTCATCACGTTCTTACTTTTATCACTCAGACCTCTGCGGATCACTAAATCTATTATACCTCCACATCGAATATACTGCACTTGTCACATTATCTTATTAAATATTCTGGTCTAGCCATTAGATCGAATTTTAGCTAGTTGTTTGCAATTTTTTTGTTCTCCTTCAGTTTTTTTTTTTTTTTTTTCGTTATTCACACAATATTTTTTCGTCCACTATCCACGCTAGCTACAGGGCGTGGGCGTGATCGTGAGATGTTAACACGTGAAAATATACTTCAAGCCACACGATTACAATCGTTATCAGACGATCAATAATTAGTTGCAATAATCCTATGGGGTGAAATTTTCGGCTTTAGTATTCAACCCACACAAAGATCACAGAAACGAAAACGTTTCGACATAACACTGAAAAAGGATCCAAAGGATTCACGTGAGAACCAGCACGGCTCAATTTTATTCACCATTTTTTTTTTCCTTCTTTTCTCGCCCAAATTTTGTTTCATATCTGTGTTACCCTACTCGCAGTTATTTATCATTGTTATTAATTTGATTAATTCAAGAAATCTGCTCTATTTTCGTTTTACTTAAGAAAAAAGTCTTCGAAACTGCGATAGTGGGTTTAAGCATATTGTAATTGGTTCTACGAACGGTTCTAAGGCTTTACAGGTTTATCCTAACTAAGTTATTTCGCACCTATGGGTATATCGCATAAAAAAAAAAAAAAAAATTACCGATCAGGATCAGAACAGGGTTCTAACATAATACCTACTGCAAAAATTGATGATATGTGATTAGTTATTATTTTTCATCATCAATTTACAGGAATACGTTATATTCAATTCACTAGCACCGCAGGTAGGTATACCTACTACACACATATCCTATTTTCTATATTAAACTTCGAAATTCTTTCAAAGATAGAAGAGTAAGACAGTATTAGACTCCCGGGTATTGTTGTTCTCTTCCATAAAGTCGGTAACATAATATTTGCACTACTGGCGATATTTTTAGAATTTAACCGTTCCTGCCTCTGCATTTTACACGTAGTGACCTGACTACGTTATAGCATTAGGTATTCTGGTGCGAAAACTGGAAATCTTCAAGGTCGTTTAAGACCGGAAAATCGATTTCATCGAATAAGTTTTTCAAAATTGATTTACTCAAATCTGATCTCACATGAGTCTTGAAAAATGATCAACTACACTCACGTCAATAACAAAGTGCAGATTCAAAATTTGTATTACAAAATGCAGCTTTTATCAACCAAAATTTTGTATCCGATAATAAAACAATTTAAAATGACCAGCGATTGGAAAGAATTCACTAAAACGATTCCATTATAAGTTGAAAAGGATGTAGGGGCGATATATTGACCATCCGGAATAGTTTGGCGTTTATTAGAGTCGCGACTTTGCGAGTAGCGCGGCAGGTCCCGATTCTCACGGTCACTAATGGACTTATGTGAGGCAAATCAATGGCGATCAACAAGTCAGGAGAAAATATATATGGGTGAATGAAAAGCGTAGGGAGATTTTTCAATAAATTAATAGAAAAATTATCATACGGATGTCGGAAGTGACTGCAATATGGTTGGTACCAAATATTTGAAGTAAAACCGATAATCGAGATTTTTAATCCGGTGATTTTTCGTCCCAGACAATATAGTGGAGCTTAAGCAAAATGATTGTGATTTTAATCCTCGTTCGGTATTAGCTACATGTGGGAAAAAGCCTGAATGATTAAAAAAAAAAAAAAAAAAAATTGGCAGTGGTTTGATTGAGCCTCGATTTAGGAAATGGTTCGCAACGATGAAAGCCGACTAGACACCTGATGAACAAAAATTACGGAATAAAAAGAAGTAAAATTAAACAAGCTTACATATTACTACATGTTAAATAAAAAATTAGAAAGGCCGTATAAAGCGCGATGAAATACGAGCTTTTTTTTTTTTTTTTTTTTTTCAATTTTTTCCGGGTTTTTTAAAACCACGATTTTCTACCGATTATAAAATTCACCGCAACAACACGTGTGTTTTATTATACTAGAGAACGATGAATTTTATTTTAAAATTGTGTTAAATTGGTTAAATTTTTTTATCCGAATACTGCAATAGCTTACGAAATTGTTGCACTCACGACGCACACACATATAAATATAATGACAAAGATCGAAACTCGGAAGTCGAGTGAGTTAAGTTATAAGTAAAATTGTAAAAAAAATGATAATTTTCTATCGGCGCACATGCGATCGGGTACATTTTATGGTGCAAAGTGGATAGCTGTTCGTCACTCGCGAGTTCGCCGAGAACTGACTCTAGTCATACTGATACCAAACCGCTGAAATGCCAGCACCGCCACGCGAGATTTCCCTCAATGACCCAATATAATAGATGCGATATCTAGTCGTCAAAAACACGTGGCGATAAGCGGTATAAAATATAAAATATCAAATCTCAAGTCACTCCTCATCCAATTCAAAATATATACCGATATAACAATTTTGAACAAATCTCATTCTGCTTGTCGTTGTAGATCTTCGAATATGAGATTTCTGACCTAAGGTCAAGTACTATTAGTAAGTATAGTATAGGTATCTATTATAATCAGGTGATTAACGTAAATATGGTTAACTGGCAGTAATTCTATATCAATTCTTGGAAACATATCTAGAAAATTTCTATTTAATTGTATATAATTATATATAGACGTATAGCTGGTACAGAAAATAAGCGAATTTTAAGTCATTTTGACTTCTACGTAGGTACGTTATGACGACTGCCATCACTTATCGTAAGTTTACTATCTATTGGGTATAAGACAATTCTTTTTTCTACGTCATCATTGCATTTTATTCGATTTGATTTGTTTGATTTATTTTTTCTATTTACTTTAAAACGGTTATATCGGTAGCAAGTCGATATCTTACATATGTTTTCAGTCTTTTTAAACTTATTGTTAAATCATAGCTGATAACAGAGTTATAAGTTCGAAGATAATAATCGCATCGCTAAGTGAGCCAGCAAAACTTGAAGAGTTATGACGTGGCGATTTTCGCTTTATGCTAATCGAAAATTAGATTAAAAAAAAATATGAAAATTAAAAATGAAAAATAACGATCTTTGGCGTAGCCGTAACGGAAATTCTAAAATTGGCAACTTGTGCGGTGAGGCTATAAAAAATTTGAAACGTTACGAAGTATAACGCGACGCGATGATGCAATAGATGTTCGAATTAACGATCCTATAAATGTCAAAGTAGGAGTATAAAAATGTCCACATCCGGTACGTCACGTAGAAGGCACTAATTAGTAATGAAAGAAAAATAACACTGTATATGATTCTATACAGTTCCATTGATATTCTCAATTCATATTTTCTATGGACAGAAATAATTCGAATTTGCGATTTCACGTGACAACGTAATATCGATTGAGCTTGTGGTTGCGTGTCTTGTGGTTGTTAAACGCGTTTATCACTTATGTTGATTCAGGGCCAACGGATTTGTGTCAAGAACTACCCCATCCACGTCATGCATCAAAAGCTCAGTTTATTTTCCACAAAGCTAACGAAAAATTCTGACCATCAGAACGACAAATATATATAGTAGGTATACACATATGCTTCGAACTTAAAGACTGGTTAAAAGCTCATCCGGTTTTAAAAAAAAATAAAAGTGTCTTCAACGTAACCAAGAATGGAACCTGAAATAAGAGGATACCCGAAGTAATAGAATCGTAGAAAAAGGGATGAAAAATAAAACGAGATAAAGAATCAAATATTTCTGCTGATATTTATTGGCATATACTTTGCCTTTATTCCAATGCGCGATTCAGGACCTTGTGTGGATGTTTAATATCAAGTATACCTATAATAGACCTCACCTTGCTTGCACGCTATGCTATAAACCCCTGACGCGATTAGTGAAGGTTTTAAGCTCGTTAGAATGCAGCAAGAGTGCTAAAATATATTGTGGCAAAAATTGCAGCTCGGTTTTATCAGCTGAAAGTCCGGCAGCTCGTCTTATATTAGCGATAATATCCTAGGGGACGAGATAACCGTGGCTCGGATGCCCTACTAATACTCTGCAATCATCGGGTGGGTACCTATATCACGATTAGAATAATGAATATATATATATACAAAGACGGGAAAATTTTCGACTTAACTAAAATTCAATTATATACCAAAATATATATGCGTATGACTGATCCACGAAATATTTATCCCTTTCCATTCCACCCCCGCACCTTTAATAATACACTGTACAATAATTAAAGCCCAAGCCAATCTGCCGTCCGATTAAATTAGTTTTGGCGAAGTACTTAAATTTTGCGAACTGACGTAAGGATTGGATTATCCTTACGGAATATTAAGCTCTAAGTTATACCTTTTCAAGCAAGGGATTTAACTCTGCAATGGAGTTTCGTGTTATCTACGTATATACGTGCGTATAGTTTATTACGATATTATCGCGTGATTGAGTGATTGGTGTGATTTCACAAATAATTTTATAACCTTATAGCTAATTGAGTGATTCATTGAAACTATTAATCTACGTCGTTATATTCTTATGGGTGAATTTCTATCCGAAAAAGTATTATTCAAAACTGGAATTAAATAGACTAATATGAGGAGGCCCGTTTGAAGTTCCGAATTTTAGGTCTCGAATATGGTAAAGATTCCGAATTTCAATCATACCATTAGCATTGAAATATTTTTTGTCCTCAAACCGATAAAACCCTCCTAATATTCGAGCGGAGACAGCTATGTACTTCGATAATTGACATAATGGCATTGAAGCAACAGTTGATGTCAATAAAATGAAATTGAAATTGAAAAGATGTTTGAAATGCGTTAATCCGAGCGAAGATTAATTTGTAATTAAAATTCTAATTACCTGACCGTACGCATTATTTGAATTACCATTGAACTTAATTGTGTCAGATTAATGCTACGTCAGCGGTTTAAGCTACTACAGCCCCCCCCCCCCCCCCCCCCCCAAAACCCCTCTTTTTGTCTCCACTCGTTTTAGTATAGCCAAACCCAATTTATCGTATAATTCGAAGGCCCTACCTACTTTCACGCGAGCGATATAAACGGGAATGAATCTGGAAAAAAAAAAAGTGTTCGAAACACACTTACAATTTATTAATAGAACGTTAATAATTGACTTAAATTGAATTAAAACGAGCAAAAACCTTCTTCATCAAGTTTTTAATCAGCGTCAAACACTCAGGCTGTAAAGTGAAAAATTGTTATTTCTATTATTATTATTTATTATGAAAAAATTTTATTTCATCTCAGACACATTTATGAATTTCGTCGAGTGAAAACCGTGCGACTCTTCGTAAGAATAACAAAAAAAAAAAAAAAAAGAAAAAAACAAAAGGGAGAAAATTCTTTCTTGTAGTTGAAATAAGATGTTGGCACGATTTTCACCCTCTGCAGAGAGTGAGTCTTCGCAGCAAAACATTCAAAAAGGCACGAATCAAGAAACTACTACGACGAAAGATACTTTTTGTAAATTTTAAAGATTTCCAGAATTCTAAAAATTCTAAAAATTTTTGAGAACTTCATTTCTACATTATGCCTAATTTTTAGGATATTCGTATCGGTGAGCATAGCTAGTAAGGCTCAGTGTTATTGCAGATGAATTTTTTTCAAATTTTCACTTCAATTTTCATTCAGTGAAATTTTCACTTCACTGACCCTGCAGTGAAGAAGCGCAACAAGTGTAAATGAAGGGTAGAATAGGAAATTTAATAGAATTGTTTTACTGGCATTTATACTGAAAAGTGAAAACATCAAGGGCAGAAAAAATGTAGAAAAAAATTGTCTGAAAAATGAAAAGTTTCAGAAACGGCATATGCTTAGTGCTGAAATTCAAAGTTTAATTTCTAACTTTTACTATGTCAAACTATAACACACCTGACATATCTTTCCCTCGTAACGAAAACCAGGCGACTTTTATTCTTTTTATAACTCGAGGAATGATATACATACGGATACGTCACACACATGTATACACATATACATATAGGTATACACGACTCTAAACACGTGTAGAGAAAATAGAACATTTGTAGATATCATGATAGCTGCGGACCGTTTCGCAAGTCTGAGATTTTTACCAAAAAATACGATACTAGATGCAGCATTTATTGATTGTCTAAATGATCTGATGGTTTGATCAAGATTATAGCTGATTAAGATATCAGTTTCGTTGCCTCCTGTCATAACATACCTATATGTGTATCAGGGTAGTCGTTATTTAGGGTGTTTTTGAAATTTTCTTCGGATAAGACGGAAAAAGTTTGCAAACGAATTTAACAAAAAAAAAAAATTAGGGTGATTTTTTTGAAACGACTATTTTTTTTTGCAATTCCCCATTGAAAATCTTGTTGTAGACGTCGAAAGGGGAATCCTGTCCAATTTTTAGCTCTTAATTCCGATTCTAGTACTCGCGCTTTTCGTTTTAAGCTTTTCCATGCTAAAAGCATGTGAACATTACGACTTTTTCTTTAGTCGCGCACAACTCAGCCACATTTCAATGGATTGTTCTCATCCAAGACTCATTTGACAGAGAATTTAGTGTTCTTCAAAAGTGCCCAAGATAGTTTGACTGACTTGAAAATATTGAACTTGACATTTTGTTGGAATTTTATATTTAAGAAAATCAAAGTTCTTATATCTTTTGAAATACTGGTTTGAGAGACTTTATGTACTGGACTTTTTTTGTAGAGAAATAAATTTCCTACAAAATTGTTCCGAAGTATTTTTCTCCAAGTCAAACTGTTTATTCGCCCACAGCGAGAAAGAAGAATTATGCATAAAATCGACTTTGGAGGCTCACACAAGTGCGGCGGTTGAAACCGCAGCCAAACTATCAATGGCATTTTTGAAGAACACTAAATTCTCTGTAAAATGAATCTTGGATGAGAACAATCCATCGAAATGCGGCTGAGTTTTGCGCGGCGAAAGAAAAAGTCGTAATCTTTACATGCTTTTAGCATGGGAAAACTTAAAAAGAAAAGCGCGAGTGCTGGAATTGGAATGAAGAGCTAAAAATTGGACAGGATTCCCTTTTTTTTTTTTCACTTTTGCGAAAATTTAAGGCGTTGACCTGAATCTTATTCTTTCTACAAATGTGAATATCCACAGCCTGGTGCTATTCCGCATGAATCGTAAGCTTTCCCAATAACGTTGGTTGTTCACAAACTCACCTTTTTTTCCTGTCCACATAGTATCGACGGGAATGTCGACGACGAGCATGACGACGACTGGTCGGTAGATTTATTGCAGTTTCTCGCGAATCTCGGCGAGAATCTTTAGTCAAAGATTCGCGTCTAGACTCACGTCGAATTTTACCACCGTTTCCAACACAACCGAAGACTTCATTGCTTTGGGGTTTTAACAATGACCACAAAAAGAATGAGAGAGTAATCATCTCGCCGCGCGGGTCTTTAGTTTTTCTAAAGATATTTCAACTCGCGCACAATTGGCAAAAGTCCGAAATCCCAACTCGAATTACACTTTTGATTATCATATTCCTCAAGAATCACAACCGAGGAGAATAATCCATCGCACATTGGAGTCGCGTAAAATTCCTGGTTAAAAAAATTGGGCAAAAACAAATCGGAGTTAACGCTACTACTCGCACAACGAGCGACAGCATGTGGGCACAATTTAAGCGTGAATAAATATATACGCGAAAATAATGTAATTCGAGCTTCAGTCCATCGATGACGACGAGGAAAATACCTCGGAAAAAAGTGCGCTGTAAGATATGAGATAAATAAAAGCGATGACAAAAACGATATCACATTCTCCCGCGGTTATATCTTCCTGGCCAGGCCTTTCCACGCGTTAACCAGAAAAGTCTCTCGAGTGTAACGAAAAATCATAGAAAATAACGAAACGCAGTTTATCATCGCTCTTATAGGATCGGTCGACTAAAAGAAGCCCCCGCATGTATAGACCCAGCGATGCCATCCATCGTTTGTGGGTAAGTATATTGTTTTTCGTCCTGTGAGATAAATCATGATCAGTGATCCTGTCCGAGTGCTGAATCGTTTTTTTTTTTTTTTTTTTTTATAAAAACGTTAATTGAGATAGCATTAAAAGAGAGAGAGAGAGTATAGCAATAGTATCGAAAAGTTTAATTCGCGGTGATTGTATATGCGTAAAACTTTTCGTGTATATATAGATATATTCAGGTGCGGGTTTATCTACTCAATAAAATTGCCGAATCGATCATCTATCAAACCCTCAGGAGGCAGATGATCCTGCCGAAACTTTGGGGGGGTCTATAATGGATTATAATACCGTTATAAGTTATAATTTTCGACAAGTAGGTAGTACATACCTATAGGTATAATAATATATAAGGATTAGGTAAACGCCCAATAACTTGAATTGAGAAAGTTTTCTTATACTGGATAACGAGAGACAAAAAAAAAAAAAAAAAAAACAGAAATTCTTATCAGGTTTGTTTATACACGGATTGTCTGAGGCGGGGAAATGGGCCCTAGGGAAATCACAAAGTTCATGAAACTTTGACACGTGACATTGGTAGGTATCGTTGGAAATACCTTGTTGGTTATTAATTTGATTTTCGCGACTCAGAAGTCCGATTATAGAAGTGAACAATAGCCAGCGCGAGTTAAGATGAAAAGGAATAAGACTTTTGCTAAAATTCTGCCCTGACATGTTTCCTAATGAAAACCAACATTTTAATAGCGGCACGTAGAACATGGAAGAAAAAAATAAGTATTCCAGATGAAACCTCTTGAATAAAATTTGACACGGGTCGAAGAACCGGAAGTCTCTGATATAACCAGCTCAGAAACTCATAGTGATCCGTGATACCGCCACAATTTCTATAGAAATGAATATAAAAATCTGTATTCGATAAACGCGGAGGTTATTTATCCTAATATCCACAAAACTTTAAGCGGTGTCGTAAACAGCCCAGCAACAGTGAGGTATACGTATACTTATACCTACTTCGAGCTCTGGATTATTAGCCTATATAGTTTGATTCATTTTCGTAAATATTTATTAATCACAGAAGCTGTATCGTCGAAAATTTTCATCGAGTATTCAATTTTCTGTTCAAATCCAAATCCAAAGTCGAATCGTAATAATATCTATATGATCGTAAATACAAGAGGAAAGAATTTTCGCGAATTTCGAAAGTAAAAAAAAAAGTTTTAAACCGGAAGTAGTATAGGTTTAGAAAGGTTATTGATCCACGTGTGGGTATGGCGAATGATTTTTTTATCGAAACTTTAGTGAAATCGATCGATCGATTGATCAGCTATACTAAACTGCGCTTGTGTAAATTAGCTTCAGGGCATCGAGCGGCATACTTACATGCGTGTATCTATTGGTAGATGATATTGGACCGTGTCCAAACACATTAAAAGTCGTCAAATTTCCCATCAAATATTTTAGGATATAAAATACAAAGAGCTAAGTGTTTCGGAGGTTTGATTGTTTGGAATAAACGTAGTCTGAGTTATCGGTGTGAACGAATTCGTCGATAAAACGAGTTGGCTCGTAGACTTTTTTTTTTTACCTTCAGTCTAGTTCGCACTACGATTAAAGTCTATAAATAATATAACTTGTAACAATTTTTTTTTTCTTTTTTTTCTTTTTTCTTTTTTTTTATGGCAATGTTCCCGAAACTCTGTACTATAGGTATCTAAATAATATGACATATATGACATCTGAGTTAATCAGATTCAAGGATACATTTGATAAATACTAAGCGATGTATAGGTATAGTTGTCCCAGCTGACGTCAAAAATTTAGGTCAGCTTTTAAATAATCATTTGTTTAACTCAACGGCTGTTTAATCACAAAGAAACATGCCCTAGTGTCATAAGAGATAGCCAAATCGGTGATGATGTCTTATTTAGATTTTATACCTAGTCAGATGTCGTTTGCTGATAAATCTTACCTCACTACGAACATTATCGATGCATGCCTACATATCATTATATTATTATTAATATTCCGACTTGTTGATTAAGACATTTTTCATATACGACATATGTCATACGTCTTTGCCTCGCAATATAGTATATATGCTGATTTTATCGCAGATATTTTTAGTCAAATGGAATAGAAGAAATTTTTCTGTCTCTCTCTCTCTCTCTCTCTCTCTCTCTCGATTTTTGCATTTGGTTCTTTTTTTTTTTTTTTTTTTCTTTTTTTTACTATGCAGTCAAATAAATAAAAAGTATGCAAGTACCGAATTTATGTCATTCATTTCGCTTGTCACTCATACATCGCCGTCTGTCAAGCTGAATGTAGTGACGAAAGGCAATAAATTATGTCAGTCATTTATGAAATAACCGTTAATAATCTCTGCTGTAGTAATATATACTATACTATACGTTACTATGCATATGAAACTTATGTAGATCTAGAGTTACGATGGACCTGCCTGCGCGGGATAACGTAATTGTACTATGGTACATATTAGACCGAGCGTAATTAGGTTTTACGAGAAGGTAAAGGATGAGGAATCAATCAATGTGAACTCGATACGGTTTGGTAAGGCGATAAGGTATGGAAAAAAAAATAATAATAATTGAGAAATAAAAGTACGAGGGTGTCGTGGCTTCGATTTGTAACTTCGAAGTTATAAATATAACAAATAAGACCTTCAGCGTGCTGCAGATATACCCTAAGGACCTTGTTACTGCGATCCTGGGTTGCAGATATGTGGTAAAAGCGATATTCTAATAAGTGTGAAAAGTTTATCGATTGGTCGTATAACGTAAGGGTGCAATATCGCGCGGGTTAAATATCGAAAAATATCAACTAGGCACGGAAAAAAAAAAATTGTTGCTGAATTTACTATGTTGAGCAGCTGGTATAGGGACAACACTTTTTTGCAGCACTCTCTAAATTCGAATCAGTGAAAAGTCACTGATGGCAGTGATAAGTATACCAGAATCACTGACAATCAGTGAAAATGTTACTGATTGTCAGTGATTCTGGTATACTTATTACTGCCATCAGTGACTTTCCACTGATTCGAATTCAGAGAGTAGAAATTACCACAATAATTCTAGTATTTGGTACATAGGAGCAAGTAGATTTCAATGTCCTGATGATGAGTGAATGTTACCAAAATTTTTGTCACTTTTACTGCAAAAAAGTGTTGTCCCTATATTCCAACTGCTCATTTTTTTTCCGTGGGAGTTTGCGGTGAAGCTGTGAATAATCGAACGCCTCGTTATCTGCATGTATTAAGTGAAAATTACAAATCACGTATGTATTTTAGTAGCCAAAAGTACGATGCCAGATATCCACAGATTTCCTGGCACGATTTATACCAAGAAGTAAAAATTGCATCCGTTTGAACAGCACTCATCCTCAATGGTGGTAATAAAAGTGCAGATTGTCTCTACGGATATTTCTGCCAAATTGTAAATCAATATATCAACCATAGCACAACTCATGTTACATATAGAAACGCGAGAACAGAATCATGCACTAAAAACGCCGTTGATATATATAATGAACACAAAGCTGTATATTTTAATATCGCGAATTGTGTTGTGCGAATAAATAAACAGGTAAAGTTTTCTTTAAAAATATAAAATAAAAATAATAAAAAATTGGACCATATATGTAGAACTGTCCTGTCAGACACGCGCCAACGAATTCGTTCATTCAATTTCACCATTGAAACATCATTGTCTTGGCTTGGCTTGACATCGTGGACATGTTGGCACTGCTGCGATAAGCGAATGAAAACATGCGATTATGTGTAGGTGTTACGTAGCATGTGTATATAATATATATGTACAGATATAGAGCACGTATGTACCTACATATGTTTGTAGATACGTAATGCGTGAATACAGAATATGTTCTCATTAGATTCGATGAATTGGTATAGGTTTACGTGTATATGTATGTATATATAGGTATGTGACTACACGTATGACATTTGCGGTTTGAAATTGTACAGAATTATGGTATATACGTGTGTCATGCTATGAAGCCTCGTAATAGGAAAGTTGGATTGTATTAGGAATGGGGGACTGTCATTTATGAATGGTAAAACGCGATGTGTATGCGTATTTTTCTGTATGCTATATACTAATATGATATAATCAAGTTTCTAGAAGAGAACATATTACGTAGAATTCAATGATTGACAATTCGCCATTAACATAAACTATATGACGGTACGTAGATTCAACTAATTTTTATCTACTTAGTTTCGAAGCCGAATATTGAATTTCCCGCGGTTTATACTTGCGGTCGATAAAATTACGTCAGGGTATATAACTTGTCTTATACCAGAGGCGAACTCGTTCTCGTACTTTAAAACTCGATATAAAATGCCGTTGAATCGTCCTAATGATAAATTATAGAGTATTCATTCGCTTGAGGTTCTATAATACATATCTTTCCTAAAACTCGTATCGCGTGTCTAATTGCATAACGTTATGTATAATTTTATCTTTTCTTTCTAATTCACACCGTTATTATACCTATAAAAATGATAAAAACGCATCGATAAGTCCAAATTGAGAATCTGAAAGCCTAAGTGCAGAAGGTCGTGTGCAGGCGGATACAATCTTATACGTCATTACACACACGCGATATACCTATATGTTCTGTACGAAATATCATTTCTTTTTCAGCCCAATTCACGATCTGAAATCCCGAACTTGTTCATCATCTAAAATCTCGTCAGATTTCTCTCTTTGGATTGAAAAAAAAAAAAAAAAAATCGAAGTTTCATTTACGAGTATTTTAAACACATATACGATCGGCATGCGTATAAGGTACGTGAGCGCAGGTATATAGGTATAACATACAGCCATCATATAGTTACACCGATAGATTTGAATCATAGGTGGGATTAATCAGAGCGTGAAATAAATCCCTCGCGATTAGTCTACGATATTTTCCGTACCCGGAATTTCCGCTCTGTACGGTAAACGTGGTTTACATTTTATTTTTCTTCTTTACTTTTCGTTTTTTTTTTTTTTTTTTTTTCTTTTTTTTTTCATATTCAACTTTTATCTCGTAGTAATACTTCGACCAACTGTGCTCGTCGAGCTAACTAAGCATTTTATAAACCGCTTGCTTGGCGGACAAGCTGCATGCAGGCACTCGGATGCTACGATGTGTAATCGGGATTCATACCGTGAGAAAGTACCGACGTTATTAATTATTTTAGAAAAAAAAAAGAGAAAAAAAAATTAAATAACTCGACGAAGCAGCGTGTCTAGATACGGCAAAGTTGGTACTTCAGCTAAAAATTGATGAAAACATATATTTTTTTTTCCAAAATTCTATTTTTCAAGACAAACAAATTTTAGGAAAAAAAAAAAAAAAAAAAAAAGAAGAATTTCTCAATTTTCAACCAAGGTGTTACACTGGTGTTATAATTTCAAAGAAAGTAATATATTATATTATATATACATACACATCATCGGAAAAAAAAGCGGTTCGAAGAAATTATAATCAGCGGTGAAAAATACCGTCACATAGAATTAGCTGGATAATGACGTAAAATATTATTTTTCCTTTTTATAGCGAGGCGAGAATCGTTTTGAAAAATATTCAATATTTGGGAATACCCATATAGGTACAGCAAGCGAGTAAATGTTGGATATTTCATATGGAAATGAATTTTTTCGTCATTTTTTTGTGGCGACGAAAGAGATATATACGTGTATATCTTTGGTTTAATATATTAATTTATGACTAAAGTTGATGATGATTTTAGCGATTTTATTAATCTTCTTAATTCTGATCCTATATATGCATCGGATACCTACAGGAATAATTTTACGGGATCTAAATGAACGCGGGTGAATGGTATGGTTCTAAAATAAATCTCTAAATTTGGTCCTAACGTTGTTTGAAATTGGATTAAACTGTCGCTCGTCGGCGTTAGCCTCCGAAATTCAATAAATCCTTAATTTATTTTAACCCCTCTGACAAGACTGGCTTCACCGGCTGTCGGAAGGATAAAATAAAGTAAAAACTAAAAGTCCAATCAAGGTAGTAACAATATGACAATTTTTTCTTTTTTTTTTTTTCCTTTAAATCAATTTCACTATATATACATGTATACAGCTATGGCATATAGGTAGGTACGGGTATGATTTCAATCTGTTTGAATTTTTCATTCATTCATTCATTTACCCGGTTTAATTACCAATCTCTCTCTCTCGCACTTTCTCTCTTTCTCTCTCAAGTCATTTACACACCATGTCAATCTATGTCACTTCAGGTTTTAAACATTCATTTCAAACCTCCGATAATATAGGTATACGTCAATCACTGAAAATCTACCGTAACATAAACCAATAGTTATTAAATCGAGCATACATGTCACTCGGTGATTATGTAGATTATTATCGAAGCCGGCCGATGCAAATATGTATTTCATTACGTCGTAGACGCGTGTGTAAATTTACACTCTCCGGTCAGTTTCAATAGATGAATAGGTATACATATAGATATATACCTACATACAATATAATGTAATCAAGCGTCGTTATATAGGTAATTTTACAATAATTTTTTTTTTTTACAAAAAAAATTTCACCGTTTATTTCTATTTTTTTTTTTTTTTTTTTTTTTTTTTATATTTGAAAGTTTATTTGCTACTCTGTAATATAACGCGAATAAGAAGAAGAAGAAGAAGAAGAAAAGAGAGAGAGAGAGAGAAGAAAAAAAAAAAAATAGCAAATGACTCGAACGTCGATAAATAATTTATTACTTGCTACGGTCGCGTGAAACAATTATCATATTGTGCCGTAAAAGTCAGCAATTTTTTTTTTATTTTTAATCAACGTATAATAGTACCTACGTTTTCAAGAACGACGCGACGCGACGTAGAAAATGCAATCAGGTTTATGGTTGTTAAACTATACACGCTTAAGCATATTTTTATAACCCGTTAAAACAGTCTGTTATTTATATAATCGCGCGGAGATTGAACAAAGAAGAAAAAAAAAAAAAGAAATTCCTCATTAGCTTCTCACTTTCAAAATCTTTCTAAAAGAAAGCCTTAATTTTCACGTTCAAAGATCACTGATATTCCAAATTTGTCGATAAATGAAAAAAAAAAAAAAAAAAAAAAACTCTTTCAACAATTTATCGAAAAACATAAAAGTTCTCATTATTGTTATTAATCCGCGATGTTGAATCCACTACAACAAACTTTGGGTTGTAGATGTTCAGCTGTGTTCTGTTGATTAATTGACCTCGGTGCTTCAGCTCAGAGGGTTGAACGCGACACTTGTTACCCCGAATTCTCACTAGATACACAAGTTTTGACTATATATGTTGTAGGGTTTGGTTTGGTTTTGTTTGGTTTGGCTTTGCTTTGCTTGGTTTGTGTACACTGCAGACTTGACACTTCGTTGCTCACACTATTCGCACGAATCGCGTAGCACCAGCGAACGCGAAGTACTCTCTAAGCTACAGACTAGGCAGTATACCATACGAGCGAGAGATCGCGAATAAGAAGGAAGTGTCGGTGTACCAATGCTGTGTCGGCACTGCGTGCGGTTTGCCGTATGTGTCGCCCCAGTGTGCTCAACACAAACAAATCGATTGTCTTATGATTCCTGGCGCGCTACTGCGCCAGTAACGTAACTAAGGACTACGGGGCCCCCGGTGGTATATGGCTGCGCGCGCCCTCAGTATAAGAATCAAATCTCGCGCTAAGGTAACTTTCTAGTTAAAGGCGTGCGCGTCGCGACGCCATACGCTATTACATATATAGGGAGGACGGAGGACGGAGGTACGTCACGTGGACCTCCTCTCTCTATACACACATCTACATGTATAATCGTTTTTACGATGAGGAAGGAGATACGCGAATTAGTTTCAACGATACAGTATGTGTGTCATTTAAATATGTATGCGGATTTCTTCGGCACGATAAATTGATGGAAAAATTTACGCAAGTTGAATGAAAATTAGCCAAATTCGCGGCATATTTATATTCGTGTTGTATACTTATGTGTACGTTCTATGCCTACAACATGAATTAGAAAATGCACGCATTGAACAAAGAAATGAACATAATTCATGCATTTGGTCGGGAGATACACATAAGTCATAATACGAATAGAACAATGCACAAAGTGTACAAGAAAATGAACAAAATTCGTGCATTATTCAATTCATGTTGTACTTATATGTGTAATTCTATGGAACGTAAATTGAAGACTGCAATAATTGCACCAGAAAATGAACAACATTCGTGCATGTTCCAATTCATGTTGTACTTATGTGTCTATGTTCTATTGAACATGCATTGAAAACTGCATAAATTGAACCAGAAAATGAAGAAAATTTGTGCATTATTTAATCCATGTTGTACCTGTGTGTATTTCTATAGAACATAAATTGAAAAATGCACCAATCGAATCAGAATATGAACAAGATTTGTGCATTATGCAATTCATGTTGTACTTATGTGTGTCTCTCGACAACACGAATTGAAAAATGTATGAATTTTGTTCATTTTCTTTCAACTTGTGTTATTTTTCTATGAATATGAACTACCGAAAAAATTGAAGAGAAATGATCGGTAGAGATTCAATACGAAGTTCATTAAAGGATTTCTAGTAATGAGGATATGTCTTCACGATATGATATTGATTAGGACAGAGTCGACCAGTTACACTGGTCAGGGTTCGTGAAACTGATAAAATGAGATAATATGGTCTATGGCTTGCATGGGTGTATTTTGGCATCGAACGTGATTCAATATTAACACATCTGAAAGCCTTTTCGATTGAATTTCAAAGAGGACGACGGGTAATTCGACTTCAGAGAGTTCTCTTTCAATGAACAGGCTCATATTTCGGCTTGATAAAATTGGCGTAGAAAATTTATTTCAATTTGATAGATTTCGATAAAATACTAGATATTATTAATAACTTATTTCTTTTCCAAGAATATCGTTATCGAATGGTGAATAATTAATTTCGTTCGATAACTGAATGTGGATGAAACAAGCTTCAAGCTAACTTTGTTTTACATAATAATGAAAAAGAAAAATTGAATATAAAACATAATATTATCTATACGGAGTACATTACACTTATAATGGAATAAATGTTTAACCGAAGAGTAATCAATCAATAATATTGATAAAGTAGGTACTCAAGTTTCATCCATCGTTTTATTTTTCATATTGAACAGAATATAAAAGTATAGGTATTCACATACTAGCTATAGCGAAATAAAAACGATACATGCATAAAAAATGAACTCGGTGATGCTAAAAAAAAAAAAAAAATTGCGGTATGTATAATCGTACCCATACATAATAATATATATAATATATATATATATATGTATATTTCATATCCGTCTATTCACTGAATAAGAAAAACAGAAAGAAGATGAAAAAAAAGCAAAAGAAGAAAAACTCTACCGACTCCTCGCGCTGTAAAGTTTCGGAACAGTATCTCGCTCGAGAAGTTTCAGATGTTAAAAAGTCCTCCGACGTTAACAGTTCACGGTTTCCGCCACAAATTTTTCTTTCTTCTTTTCTTCTTTTCTATTTTCTTTTTTTCTCCATATACTTTTGGCAAGCTAAGTATGGGCATATCGGACGTTTTTCGGTGAAAAATAATATGTAAGTAAGTATATTATAGACATGTGACCAGACCAAGTTGTGCCATATATTCTCGAAGAGCTTTCCTCAACTTGGAATAGTCCTGTGTGATCGATATATCTTCTTTTGAATTCCGCTTAAGCAATGTTCTAAAGAAGCAAAAAAAGGAAAATTTCACAGGCTGAGCTTATTTCATCAAATTCATTTTTCATCCGGACTTAATACTCGCGGCTTAGATCAGAAATCCCAGCTTTGAACTGACGCGGATAAACGCGGATGAAAGGATACGGCGAGGATACTCATATTATATACTTTAACTAGAAATTAGATCAGATTTGGAACCTCTTATCTTTTTTTCAGCTGTACTATATCTAAAAACGCGTCGAAAAAATAAATAGTATCGATTTCTTTTGTGAAAATAATCAGCGATTTTGTCATATGATAGACGCTAGATGAACGATAATTCATAACCAATTCTAAATTTAATACAATTCTGACTTCCACGAAATAACAAAAAAAAAAAAATGAAAAATCATAGAAAAAGGTGTTAATTAGCCTGAGCCAAGAGCCAAACTCAGGTCACTAACCTATCGCTGTTCATACTGAATTCATGTAATGTTACTTTCATTTCACCTGCCAGCTTCAGAGTTGGAGAAATCTTTGTGTGGCTGTAATATTGACGTGTAATATCGGAATTGGTGATACATATATAGCTGACAGCTGACAGCGGCTTATAATAACGTAGTCTAATTGCATTGATGCCAAAAACTGTTAATGAGATACCGTAGGATTGAGCGTATCGATAAATCGGTGTGGGTTCCGGGCGTTCTATACCACTTAGCAATAATTTAAACTGGGTGATCTTGTTTTTTTTTTTCTTTTCTTTCAAACTTTGTTCTAATTAAATAATTCTATGGGTGTATCAAGCAGAGTTCTTATATTCAGATATACAAGACGTGATTCAGCATCACCGCACCACAGGTCATAAGTGTATTTTTTTTTATCGAAATTTAAGACTAAATTTCGCATCCATCAAAAATTCGAGGGACCGATATTTTCCGAGTTACGGAACATCTCAAATTGACAAACTACAGAGTTTATACGCGATCAAGATAGGGCCGGATGAGAAGTGCTCATTGATCAGTGCACGCGCCAAGTCGAGTGTCCGACGTTAAATTGCATTGATGTCCGATGGATGAGAAAAATCATTCAAAGATCAGGCATCATGAGCAAAAGACCTGGACACTGTGGATGACTGTGGAAGCTACATTCGAGTCAGAGATATTCAGTTGGGATTACGATTTAAAGCCAAACACTCGATTCGTTAAGGCAACTAATCAATTCACACTCTTGAGTTGGCCCTATCACGATGACGTGTGAGTTGTGTAAATTAGTCAACCAAGAGCCTCCGCGGCTCCCTCAAATTCATGGAGAAGGATAATTTAGTCATAGATTTCCATAGGGAATGCACCCATGACTCTTGAATCGCCCTGTATATATATTATACAAGGTATATGTGGAGTTTGAGTTTTGTTAAAATAATAATTAAGAGAAGAAACTACAACGGCATGGTATCCGATCCGGTATAACCTTGACGTCAGATGTAATAATTTTACATAAATCAGGCACATATACACCTATGTAGAGCGATAAGATCGATGATCCTTGAACTAAGGGCAATGAGCCCGAGGCAATCGTGTATATAGAAATGAACGTACAATAAATTAATCTAAAAGTCTAAACAGAGCACGTTAATGACTGACACGAAACCTTTTGCCGACGAAATATATAATATGATATCATTATTTTAATTGCAGATGAAATTGTCTAAACATCAATGAGATACGATCGCAAGTATTAGTTACGATATTGGATATACGATTTAGTCACGGTTACGTAAAGCATTTCCACGTCAGATTATATGAATGTGCGAAAGTTCGAACCCAAGGTGAGGTATATACTTACCTTATTTATGTCTCGATTTCTTTATTACATGTATTCATAGACTATTCATATAGTTAGTTTTAGCTCACCTGGACCAATCCTCGCGAATATGGTAGATTATACAGAGTTGCGCATGATTTTCTGCGATAGATTATATTAAGGTTGGATTCGCACGCGACTGGGAACTTACCTGAAACAATAAAGAATAGTAAAGGTAAATTACTCGTCGATCATATTAATGACAAATATATCGAAAAAATGATATTCTAATCTCTAAACGTGGTGATCATCGATAAAACTGATTTTCGTATTAATTCAAGGGTCACAATTGCCTCGCTTGATCGGCTAGATGCTGGTTTAGTATACGATATGCGAAATGCCCCGAGTTAGCACACCTCGAATCGTGTTAACACATTGTTCCTTCCTGCATCTATGATGTAAATACAAGGCGTGTACTCAAAGCCCACGATGGTAGTGCCTAGACCAGAATCTTGAATCCATGAATATCTTATTCAAATTTAACAACCAGCAAGGGCAACAGACGGCGTCAAAGACGCTAAGAGATTCGGCACATATGGCGCCGGTAACATCGAGAAATACCTATCGTATGATTAGACCATTTGTTTCGATAAATTCTACAACATCTTAGATGCAATAACAAGAAGATAAAAATTAACGAAAATTTTCGAAGATTTTTAGATTTTTAGAAAACTCAAAGTCATCCGGTACACCTGCCTTGTGTTTTTCCATAGAATTTCAAAATCACACGAAATTTCTTTTCAATTCTGTTCTTTCCTCAAATTTGATGATCATATATTCTTCGTTTGTTCAAATCCGACCGATTTCCAGAAGGAATATTCGTGGTTCAAAATATTTTTCTTAAATTCGATGAAAAAGCCGGACATAGCACCTAGAGAAATTTTAGAGACAGAAATTTGTACTTCTGTGTTCTCTGGTTTTAATGGTACGTATCCATATATAAAAACAATTACAATCTGCATGAGACGAGAAAGCAAAGATACTAATATGTAGCCTGAAGGTGTTTGCCGTAAAGTATTGACAAAAGGGTGTAAATATTGTTTTATGATAAGTACAAAGTTTGCCGGCGAGTAGTTCGTTTATCTATTTTATCTCGTGTGGGAGAACGTGCAGCAACGATTTCCACTTGCGTTTAAAGAGTTTTTTTTTTTTTTTATTATTATTTTTCTGCCTCTACGCAGGGCTTATCGTGCGTAAGCTACTTAATTGTCAAATCAGTTCATACCGTAAATTTCGAGTACAGAATATGTAACTCGATTTTAATAATAATTTCAAGTAGTTAAATATAAATGAAATATAATTATATAAAAATTATAAAACCAAAAATTCATCATCGCGATCGCATATATCGCTTTCTAATTAATTATAATTCTCTACACTTTCGTATCGCGAGTTACGTACACGGAAATATACCCACTGCTGTTTGGTCGTTTTAAATGGCAATTAGAATTTAGACCTGTTCAGGTTTCGGCCCTAATGAAATACTGCAGCGCTTAATTCCTCCGGGCGGAATCTACCACCTTCGTAGTATATTTCAAATCTTTCGTTTACGTTTAGCTATATGCATGCTTACGTGACACAATTTCAAACCTAATTACATCAGGGCCTAAATTTCTCGCAGTGACTATCAACCGTTTTTTTTTTTTTTTTTCTTCGATAATCAGTTTTTCAATCTAAAAGTTAGGCGGTAAATTTTATACCGATATATTATTAGAGCTGGTATCTAAACGCTGATTAATTTCTATCGGAAAAGCTCGTCAGTGAAAACGAAACTGTGAGATTAATATTGAGCTTTAGTTTACACCTACACCCATGTAGATTGTAGATACCTACGGAAGTGAATGATTTGTTTGCGCGACATGGTGTACCGAGAAGTTTAAAAGCTCGCCATGGAGCTTTAGCCTATCGAAAACTTTACCGACCGCATGTATTATGCTTCCGGGGAGCTTTTGCCTCTTGCCTCAGGGGAGTTTCTGAATCTACCTCGATAAAGAAGATTTCTGAGGTACTAACTGCCACGTACCTTTACCTAGGTATACCCGTGCGTCGGTTGTTATCGAAGAACGATCAATACTTCGCAGTTTGCTTACCCGTACGGATGTGGCGCGTTTTACTTGCCCGCTTGTTAGCAGAAGCATTCCTAAATTCGAATTTTGCGGAGGAAACAAAAATTGGCAAATTTTCGAAAAGGCACATAACATTCTTTGCTTATAAGAATAGCCATTGCAGAAAACCAAAAAAGCGGTTCTTTAAAAAAAAAAAAAAATTATTTGAATGAATTTGACAGCTTTGATTAATTTTCGAGCGATATTGATGTACGAAAAATTGAAGAAAATCTACCAGATACTACAGGGTGGTCCTTAATTCGATCATATTCGAATTTCAATGCTCTCATGAGTCAGCACGTCTCCAAATACGTACAAAGGAATGTAGTCCATACTCCAGGTTCCTATCCCAATTCTAAGTACTGCTCCAAAGCCTTCGAACCTTCCAATTTGAATGAAAAACGATTTTTGGTACTTCCGGGTTATTTTTCACTTCCTATTGCATTATCACTTTGAATAATCTGAAACTCCGCACACTTTTTACGTATAGTAGTAGGTATCCGTGAAAAATTTACAGATTTTAAACGACAAAATTTTGTTCATCACAATTTGGAGATAAGAATTTTTTTTCGGTGCACTGTAGCTTCGAAAATTATATCGTTGAAAATCAGTCGAATTTTCATGAAATACCTACTACTACAGGTAAGGAGTGTACCAAGTTTTAGATTTTTTGACTGCAATAGGAAGAAAAAAAAATTAACCGCGTGAAATGTGACAGATCGTGTTTTATTAAGAGGAGTTGAAATATCCAAAAAGAAATTGATTTTTTTTTGTGACTTGAGGACTCTGACAAAATCCAGAAAAATCATGATGTCTGAGGAAGGTTCGACCCTGATTACGCATATTTTACATCATGTATTACATTCAGTCTGATAGTGGCTACGCTGAAGATAAGAAATTACAAAATGACTCAGTTGTCGTAAAGAATCAGGACCACCGTTGAATCAATCTTGAAATGTTTGGTTCTCAATGGTTCATAGGAGATGCCTCTATGGTATGAAAGTAGGGATTTTTGATATTGCAAGAATTACTTGAGTTATTCGAATTTTTCGATTTTTTTATTTTTAATTCTCAAATTCTTCTTACCTTTTTTCCAGTATCTCAATCAAAAATGGGTTTATCAAAAAATCCTACGTTCATATCATAAAGGCATCTCCTATGAACAATTGAGGACCAAACATTTCAAGATTGATCCAACGATGGTCCTGATTCTTTACGACAACCGAGTCATTTTTTATTTTTTTATCTTCAGCGTAGCCACTATCAGACTGGATGTAATGCGTGATGTAAAATATGCGTAATATGGGTCGAACCCTCCTTAGACAGCATAATTTTTCTGGATTTTGTCAGAGTCCTCAAGTCGCAGACAAAAATCGATTTATTTTTGGAAATTTCAACTCCTCCAAAGGTGTATATACCCTAGGGTGGTCCTTATGTGGGGGTCGGTGGAATTTTGTCCGTGCCGCCCCCTAGATTGGTTCGAAATAATTTCAAAAAAACCTTGGCAAAACTTTCTAGCTCAATGGGAAAGCGTGCCGGTAAGCCCATACTTTTTTCTCGTTTGAATAACATATGGGATTTTGAACCAATTGAATACATTTTTTTTTTTTTTACGAGCTCATCGTTCATCCGAAAAATCTGTCACTTCGTCACTTTATAGTATCATAGTGTGTGAATTGGTACAAATTTCTCACAAACTATAGGAAATCATCTTCAAAAGATGATACGAGCCCTTTCAGATGAATAAAGTTGTAATTTTTCGAAATCGTCGGCTGTGAAACATGATTTGAGGTGACCTAAAAAATGTGCACCAACTGACACACTATAATACTATTAAGTGACGGAGTAACAGATTTTTCCAATCAACGATGGGCTTGTGAAAAAAGAATGTATTCCGTTGGTTCGAAATCCCATGTTATTCCAACGGGAAAAAGGTACGGGCTTACCGGCACGCTTTCCCGTTGAGCTAGAAGGTTCAAGTTTTGCCAAGGTTTTTTTGAACTTATTTCGAACCAATCTAGGGGGCGGCACGGACATAATTCCACCGACCCAGAAATAAGGACCACCCTAATATACCCCCTTAAAGTTGGAAAATTCCGAGGCTTTGGGACGGTAGGTACTTAGAATTGAGATCGGAACCTGCGGTCTTGGTTTCATTTTTTTTTTTGTATATACTTGGACCCATGAAAGCATCGAAATTCTAAAATGATCAAATTAAGGACCACCCTAATATGTATAGTATATATAATACAGAGGAGAAGAGGGTGGAAGATCGAAGGAAAATCAAGGGGCGAGGTAGAGGGGAGATAAGAGCTCTCCAAGTGGGGGCGACCACCCCTCGAAACAATAGGCCATAGGTTTGGTTGAACGAAGAGTGTTTCAGGGCAACGAGAAGTGACGTCAGCGACTAGGGGATGAAGAGGGAAGTGGCGGAAAATGTGACGTCACTGGCCCAGGCCACAGCAGCCTCCGCAGCATCGATCAGCGCAAGTCAAGAGAAGAGGGAATATCGCTAATAGCTTCGCCCCTCCCCTTGTGGCCTATAGTTACCTGACTACCACGCGCAGTAGTATATCCATTCGTTTAATTCAATTTTTCATAGTTTATCGACATTTTTGTACAAGGCAGGTAAATTTCATGATTTTTATTCAAGTTCGTTGAACTTTACAAAATTGGATTACATTCAGTTCAATTGTTTGCTATGCAGTGAACGTGATCGTACACAGCGTAGAACTCGCTGATACTGCACGGGATGTTCATGATTTTTTTTTTTTTATTTCTTTTAGAGATTCGCGATTCTTGCTGATGAAAGATAAAACTGTGGACATAATTTATTCCTGTCCCGCGAAGATTTCAGTCTCCGAGTTTTTATACCAATTCTTAGCTTTGGTATATCAAGCAAAATTTCAAAGGTTATAGATTGTGGCCTGGTTTTCACCCCCCGAAAATTCAATTTCAAAACTTGATTGAAAACTGATTGCAAATTCTATATGTATAAAATATGAAAATTCATCGTATCTGAAAATCGTACCGTCGACGTTCTGTAGGTACAGTCAAAGGTATTGTAAAGTGGAAATTGAAAGGACCTATTCTACAATATTGGTTCCACAATTTTGAACCATTTCATTTCATTTTCAATTTTATTTTCTGCGTGATTTCGATTGTCAGTATCGAAGTGTTCTCCCTACCGAAAGCATGCCGCTTTCTTTCTTCACGAACAAAACAGTAATCATCTCTCAGATTTCACTACGGTGTTAAAAAATTTTCAATAATAAGAAAAAGGACTGATAGTCAACAGATAAAACGCTTTTTCCATTTTAAATGCAAGAGGTTCGACATACACCGTATGAATTTTAATTATTTCCGTCAATCGAGGAAAACAGTATCGTTAGTTCTCCTGTACGCGAGATTCGAGGATATCGTAGTCATAGTTACTACGCGAATCTCGATTTGGCCATATAAGCTGGTCAAGGATTTGGGCTCGATGCCAAGTGACACAAAACGTGGACAAGACTGAACCTCTTATAGACACAAGTGCGTGAACGTATAGAGGAAGAAATAGGGATATAAGATAAAGCAGGAAGCTAGTGCTCCTATATAACCCGTGAAGCTCAAAGCCAGAATAGCGCACCCTTTCGGAAGCGCAATTTGTCTAGTTAGCGACGTGTCTGAAGAGTCAAGAATTCTGAAATGGGAATCGTCGAGTAAAGTAGGAGCGGTAGAGAAGGACCATTTCGTCAATAGGTCCGCCATGATTGGGTGGAACAAATTGGAGTGGACCAGGAGCAATGAGTTTTAGCAGTAAGAGGGAAGAGCTTTCGACAAAAAAGAAAAAAAAAAATCGTTCCTTATTTCTGTTTGCAGCTACTCTTTGTTCCTTTCCTTGGCAATATCATCGTGAGGAGGGTTTTCACTGTTTCTCTCACTTCTTGTGTTATTGCTTTTCTTCGATCGAGATCAAGATCAAGATCTACCAATATCATTGAACGCTGTGAGAAGAGACTGGCGTCTGGGTTCCGTCGTTTGTCACTCGCGATACTCAAATGGTAGAGAAAATTGTACACCAAAATTCAGGAAAATAAATTCATGGCTTTACAGCCGCATTGATAAAAGGCCCATTCTGTATATCCATCGGATTTTGGTTTAGTGAAAGTATAATCAACGGGACCGGTGAATTCTCATTTCGCAACGGTATTGAATCGAAAGAGAATCATGTCTCATTGTTAAAATCGCTCTAAACGTGAATCTGGAACATAGGTCAAAGGCTATAATATCACAGGATTGAAAACCCTTCGTGCTTCTTGAATATATGTCCAATGATTTTGATCTCGATGTATGTATTCCCCATTCAATATATTATGTTAGAACAAAGTAGTTTTCACTCTCTTCTCTAAACCGTATATTATACTATAGGGAAATCAATGAGAATCAGGCATCGTTTATCGATTCAAAGGATCAAATACAATCTCATTTTTCACAAGTTTCCCTTGCTATTCTCATCCTCCCCATGTTACATCACGCGACGTCTAATTTCCGATCTTGGTAAGGGAAGAATTTGGTCTTACCCTTTGTCAACAAAAACGAAAAGGGAAATGATATCTTCTCGCTTTCCATCTCACTTCATATCAGTTTTTCAGCGAAAATCGTAAGACGATACAAGGTAGAGGAGCTGCGCCAAATCTTTCAATATTCTTTATACAACGCAAGCATGTTTTTCCCGCTTTTTGATGCCTTTGTATAGGACCTAAAGTAGTACTTTTAAGCCCTAGGACTTAAAAGTGCCACTTTTAAGCCCTAGGACTTAAAAGTGCCACTTTTAAGCCCTAGGACTTAAAAGTACCACTTTAAGTCCTCGGACTTCAAAAGTACTACTTTTAGGTCCTATACAGAGGCATCAAATAGCGAGAAAAATATGCTTGCGTTGTATAAAGTATCGTGTGCACCATGGAGGTGGGCCTTTTAACGCCTCGCACGATGTTTTCAGTACTCGTCTTCGCCTCGCACGCTTCGCGCGCTCGTCTACGACTCGTACTTAAAACATCGCACTCGGCCTTAAAAGTTTCACTTTACGACCTTGGTGCACAATGTACTATTTTTTCTTAATTCCAATTGTCAAAAAAGTGGATGAATATAAGACAAATTTATAAGTTACGCCAGTTCTGTGAATCTGTAAAAAAAAAGAGTCACGAACAACATTGAATAGATTTTATACAACGCAAGCATGTTTTTCCCGCTTTTTGATGCCTTTGTATAGGACCTAAAGTAGTACTTTTAGGTCCTATACAGAGGCATCAAATAGCGAGAAAAATATGCTTGCGTTGTATAAAGTATCGTGTGCACCATGGAGGTGGGCCTTTTAACGCCTCGCACGATATTTTCAGTACTCGTCTTCGCCTCGCACGCTTCGCGCGCTCGTCTACGACTCGTACTTAAAACATCGCACTCGGCCTTAAAAGTTTCACTTTACGACCTTGGTGCACAATGTACTATTATTGACCATGAAAATGATTTTGCCTATTCCGTCGACGGTACCTTTTGGGTTTTCTTTTCCTTTTTTCTTTTTTTGGTTCTTATACCTGTATGTATTTTATAGACAGAGCGAAGTGAATCACTCTAGTGTAGAAAACGTGTGTGTAGAGTGTTCCAACAACTACCTAATTGCATCGGTCGATGTGACCTAATTAAGTTTTGCGAAGCTCGTGACGCATATGGGCGAGCGTCGCGTCGGCTCGTGACGCTCGTAAGCGACTCTGACGTAGCCATGGGCATCGCGTGCCCGGATAAGATTTTTCTCTTAGCTAGTCTCATTTTTTAACATCAGCTCTATTTTTTTTTTTCCCCAGCCCTGATTGGCTAGGGAAAACTTTTTCACTCAACTATATTATAGCGATTCAATCGATAGAAATAAAATTTGTTGGCATAGATTGTTGAAGAAATTAACCAACGACAGGAGAGTTTTTTTTTTTTTTTTCAACTTATGCATATTTTGTAGGTCTCGATAATTTTTTGTGAATTTGAAAAAAATTCATTTTTGTAATAAATAAAAAAATTTCTACGCTATCTTGAAAAGCAAAGAAATTGTAAAGCGAGAGACACTCGAAATTCTCTCGACGAAATCGTGACGTTAGAGAGCTAATATATTGCCGTGGTTTTAATTCCGCGATAAAGTGTTTTAGATTTAGCACAAAGATGTTGAAAATCACGCGAGATTTAAATTCATTATGTTCAATGGTTAGATTGGCTCTTTGATATAAAATTCACAATTTTTTTTTTACATTTTATTTCAAGATTCGCGTTGAAAAATTGCTGCGGATACACGTTTTATCATTTATAATTTATATAAATTATTCTGAAGAGATTTGACTCAAAAATTTCGATACCCATGTTCTGACAAGTTGCTGTTGCAGCTAAAACTCGTCAGGCAAAAGTACCATCGTATACATATATGTATCCTACACATATACGCATGTATAAATGTCGGCAAATATCGATCACAGAAAAGCCTGTGATGTAGCTATTACGATTAAGCCAACGTCCGGAATCAACTATGTAAAATACCGTCGCGTGTTGAGAACCAAGCATCACATTTGTATCAATTACGGATTTGATTTCTAATAATTGCGTAAGTTTTGACGGTAAAATAATAGCCTCTGACTTTGTCAACTCGGAAAATCATTTCGAATCAGATGAATGTTTAGACGATTTATTAAATATCGACAATATGAAAAACTGAATAATTTTTCCTTCCCTAAAACGCGAGAAGGATAAGATATTTGACCATATTGAGATCGATTTGACCAAAAAACGAATCTAATCTACTTCTCCCTATATACGATCTTGATTTATGATCTAATCTAATCATCCCCTGCATTTCTTCTTTCAACCTATTCTGCGGGGGACTAAGAAAAAATTCAGATAAAAGCTTGCTCATCTTAATAGCCAAGTATTCCGTTTCATTTCGTTTTCTTCATTCAATGCACAAATGTGATCAAGTTGATATGAAATTTGTTTCATTTCATAAAATACAATGAATTCATCTTTTTTTTGTTCCTCTATAAAACTAAGTGTTTGGTTGATTTGAGCAAAATATTTTGTCCATTCAACAAAGTCCATACATACTCGTATATCGAATTAATATAATATTGTTTTTGAACACTATATCCTTGAATGAACGAAAAATTTCGTTTACTTTGAAGAGTAACTTTTGTTTTAAGGATGTTCTGGAGGTACAATCGGCATCAAAACAATAAGACAGACAAAAACCGAATTTGCTAATTTTTGATGATATTGATGCCACAAATGATTGAATAATATCGAGGAGCGGATATTCCCACAACCTCAGAAAATGAAAAAACTCTCAATTTAGTGACAGAATCTCGAAAATACCAACAATCATGAAAAGTTGTAAAAACATTTTACAAGTATGTGCTGAAAATGGTGAAAATTGTTCATTTTTGATCCGATTTCAAAATTTCAGGGTTTGTTATACTCAGTGATCAAATCTCTACGAACTCACTGAAAAAAGTTTTGCATAAAACACTCATATTTGAGTAAGAGTTCAGTTGTTCACAATCTGAATGCATTCTGAGATTCATATGATACACATACTGTTACATTTTTGACTTGAATATGAGTGTGTTATACAAAACGTTTTTCCGTGAGTTCGTAGAGATTTTATCACTGAGTATAACAAACACTGAAATTTTGAAATCGGATCAAAAATGAACAATTTTCACCATTTTCGGCACATACTTGTGAAATGTTTTTACAATTTTTCATGATTGTTGGTATTTTCGAAATTCGCTCACTAAATTGAAAGTTTTTTCATTTTCTGAGGTTGTGGGAATATCGAATCCTCGATATTATTCAATCATTTTTCGTATTTATATCATCCAAAATTAGCAAATTCGGTTTTTGCCTGTCTTATTGTTTTGATGCCGATTGTACCTCCAGAACATCCTTAACCAATCTCGTCGATTAATTTTTTTAATTCTACTCCGAATCATAGCTAGAACTGGTCAGTGACCCTATGGAGATTAGTCTTGTCCTCGAGATAAACGTGGCCAAACTAGTACAACGGATTTGTGGATTATTGGAAAACGTATGTGTATATTGTATCGTTAGCCATAGAGATTTGATCATATGTTTGAAACCAGGGTTGGAATATTTATAGGAACACGGGTTGCTAGGCAATTCTCTTTGACGTCAGTACATTAATTGGCCATCCTTCGTGTGAGTTATACGTAGGTATATCGTACATATAACTCTATACTCATATATGCCACATATCGACGACTTGACAGGTGCTTCAGAACCGAAGTCACCTTTTCTATGATACCTCGCAGTTTTGCCAATACCCAATATTATGTACTTACCGAGGAGTTAGTTATCGTTTCATTATGTAAACTGCAGGGTATAACGATTCGCTTAATTCCTGCGCTCTGAAATTTCTAAAATTTTCCAATTTTATCGAAAAAAAAGGCAGATGCATGAAAAAAAGGAGTAAAATCTGAACAAGGACTTCGCTAATGACATAAAATTTTCATTTAAATTCAAAAACGGAAAAAAAATAAATAAAAATTAAACGGTGATTAAATAGAATTAAATTTTCCATTTAAACTGACCAGTTTGAAGGATGTACGCGCGGTCCACAAGGACAGCATCCACTGCTGGACCGTTTCCTCCTGCGTGCGCACCAATCCTGGCCCATGTTTATCTTCTCGTTATTTTCTTCTCATTATTTTCCCGTTGCTATTCCCCCTTAAATTATTTTTCATCTTCCTGCTTAAATGTATGTGTAGGTAGGTATATACTTTTTAAATTTTCCGACCGGGATATCGCGTTCTCCTGTATAATTTCTTTCTTTCTTTTCTTCTCTTTAAAAAATCTCCAACTTTTCAATCTTGATAATTGCTATAGCAAAATATGTATAATACTTAGTATTACAGAGTGCGTAGTAGGTATTATACCTACGAGCATTGATTGCTATTATTCGTCCTTTGATCCCAGGATACAATGGTTTTGAAATGGATTGGAGTTTATCCTTGAATTTCCATATGAATCACGGGAATTCAGAACGACGCTCGTTGTCAGTAATGCCATAGGATTTGCATGAAGTGTAGATATTATAATCATGGAAGACGATTGGAATTCTGATATTAATTTTATCGTCAGTTAAACTTCCGAGCCTATGACTAAGTTGATTATTTTCTTCATTTTTATTTTCATTTTTTTTTTATTTATTTCTTACGGAGCCATATGTGTTAACAATTAAAGGTTGGAGTCATCATATAACTGCCTCTTGATTAAGTGTAGTCCATCAGCTATTAATATAATTCCTGAATTTTTTATTCGATGAATTTCTTATTGTCCGTATTATTACTTTTTTGTATTTTGAATTAAATTTTCATAATTCTTACGTTAATCTTGGTGTTTATTTGATCAATTTAATATCACGTGTGACGTACGTGTTACTAATTCGACTACAATTATAATTAATATATATAAATATTAATTTATTAATTAAATTAGCAGCGTATATAGGAATAATCTTCAATTATTTATACGCAATGATTTATTGTTCGATGATTTATTACCAGCTAAAGAATTATAAGATCGGTAATGAAATTTGACACATTAATGAATAGATGTGGTTGAGAAAGCTCGCTTTGAGAAACTTTATACTTAATCAAAGCCTATCAATTTAGAGATTCCATTCACTGAAGATGTCCATTGAAATTGAACCAACACTGTTGAACACGAAATTCGATTAGATATGTGTGACAAGGAAGTTTGAAAAATTGGTGTTCGCGTCGATTTAATAATAGTTAGGCTTAATTTTTCCATCAAATAATTCATTCTAATTAATGTTAGGGGGTAAAATTTTTAGGCTTTCGTTGCGTCACCGCAGACTCTTTAAATTATAGAATTTTTTAGATTAGATTGCGTATATTATATATATACATATTTATACATATTATATAGGTGTGTATGTAAAAATATTATGCCTGAATTTAATTAAATGTAATTTTAATTTTTCTTCTTATTACTTTCATTCGTTTGATGATATTGGTATGAGATAATAATTAATGAAAATTTTTTTTCAAAGGTTCACAATTTCTATATTTAAATAATATAACGAGACGACAATATTTGGATTAGATATAGTAATATATTAAGAGATGATTTCCACCAGCGTTAAAATCACGAGATGAAATTTTTTTACGAGTAAAACAGAGTCATGGTGTTTTTTTTTTTTTTTTTTTTAATTATTTTGTCAAAATCACCTCGCACTGATCTTCACTGAACACTTTAAGTAATGAAATCGTCGCCCCATCGATATCGAAGGGGATGAAAAGTTTTTATTTCGAAATATGATCATATGCGATTTTTTTTTTTTTTTTTTTTTAATCTCAGACAAGAAGATGACAGGCCAAAGTGAGCGAATATTTTTTCTCAATATTTAGATCGACTAAGAGTTCCAGATGAAGTCAAGGGTAGGTCAGAGTTAGAGAGAATTCTAGCCGGGCGTCGGAACGCGCACCGTCCATGGCTGTATCGACGCGAGCGGTGCGACGCGACGCCCAAGCCGACGTCGACGTCGAGGCTATAGCTGTGCGAACAGAGCGTACCTTCGCCGCCTACAGCCTCGAACCACTCAAATTCTGAAACTCACATTATTCTCGACCCTCCACCTCCCCCAGGGAGTCTTTTATTCATCGTTTGGTTTTGAATTTTTTTTTTTTTTTCTGTTTTTCTTCGGGGTTTAGAATTCGAACTCTCTTCAATTCTCCAATACATATTTACAACAAAGCGGAAAACGGACCCACGATTAATCCTCCGATTTTACCACCCACCATAACGCTTATCGCTCGCTTCTCTGAACATCATTTATTTCACATTTTTAATCATTCCCCCGCAGCATCACGATGAAAGCGTTAAATGAAAAAAAAAAAAAACTATACATTTCCTCGTCCAAAATTCAAATTTTAGTGATAAATATATCGACAAGATCGATTTTGTATGAATATATATTAGACTGTTTCAAATAAAACGAAGTTTTTTTTTTTTTTTACTTCCCACCGATGAAGCAGTTCGGGGCAGATGTAATGAAGAATTCGCATCGAAGCAGGTGCAAAAATAATTTTTTTTCGGCATAGGCATTGAAAAGTCACTTTTTGACGCCTGTTTTCGATCCACAAAGTGTCACTTTATACGGTTAATTTCAGAACTGCCCTATAAAGTCTTTATACGGCAGTCTGGATGCGCAGTTCGAAGTGCGCATTCCAAAGCTGCCGTATAAAGTCTTTATACGGCAGTTTCGATGCGCGGTTCGAAGTGCGCGACAGATCGCACCATAACCTCACTCTCCGTCTAGTGAATTTCAACAGGCGTCAAAGTGACTTTTTATGCCTATTTCGAAAAAAATACAGTATGGGGCGCACCCGTAAACCGTTTTTGACTCGAATAATGATTTCAGAACTCGCTTCCGGCTCGCTTTCGGCTCGCCTTTAGCTCGTCCTGAAATCATTATTCTCGCCGAAAAACACTTGGTTTACGGGCATGCCACATAATATACTATTTTTGAACTGGCGCCGAGCATTTTCGTTTTTTCCATTGATTTAACATAGGAATTTCCGTAATTTTTTTTCAATAGTGAATTTTATGATCAAATATCATCTTCATTCTTTGGCGACAATTTGAGAGAGATGTTAAATATCAGCTATAGGTGTTATTGACGATCGTTTCGTGGAAACAAACATTATAAGATCCATATATTATTCAATTATATATTATTGAGTATTTCATAGGGGATAATGGCTACAATTTTGTTTGCTTCCATGCAATAACATCTGTAGCTGGTATTTAACGCAGTGTGATAATGGACGTTTTACCCACGCTTCGCTTCGTGTGGGTAAAATCCCCATTTTCAGACCTTATGAAGTAATAGTATATTACTCACCTAGGGAGGGAAAGTAGGCTAACCCAAACTGCGTGTGAGATTGACTGGTAAAAACGCAGTTTGGGATGGCATTTTTACACTCCCGTGTGAAGTATACTATTTTTCACCACCCCCTGCATCGGAAAGAACGACTTCCCGCTCGCGCGAGGGGGCGAAAGTCGTACTTTCCGTGCAGGTGTGGTGCAAAAATTATTTCTGCACCTGCTTCGGTGCAAATTCTTTGCTATATCTGCCCCGAATTGCTCCATCGGTGGAAAGTAAAAAAAAAAACAAACTTCGTTTCATTTGAAACAGTTTAATATATTATATATATGTGCAATGAGATCTGTGGTTAGACGTTTACATACAGAGCGATTCTTTCTTCTCTGTACTACATTTATATACAATTAGGGTGGTCCTTATTTGGGGCTGGGACGAATTTTTAATCAGACGCCCCCCAAATCGACTCAAAATAATTAAAAAACAATACCTTAAATCTACCCTCTAATCTGCCTTTGTATCTCAATTAAAGGGTGTGCAATTCGTCTAGATTGACCCGTATGATAATGTGCATTTTTTCTCAAATAGTAGCACCAATGAACACTAAAATCTCGCAGTTACAGATTTTTTGAAAAAATTTTACTTTCAGAATGAAATATATCCTGAGAATATGGCCAAAACACGTGTATTTCAAATGGGGAAATCCACCCTCATTTTGGGAGGGGTTGGAGTTTAGTTAAAAGTCTGGAAAAAATTAGGGTATTGTTTTTGAATTATTTGGAGTCGATTTGGGGGGCGTCTGATTGAAAATTCGTCTTAGCCCCATATAAGGACCACCCTAATATACATATTATACTCGTCGTGTTATCGAGACACAGCTTTCGGAAAAACAGAGGTAAATGGAAAAAGGAGAAACAAAAAAAAAAAAAAATTATTTTCAAAAGTTTTGAAATGAAAGATGGAAAGAAAGTTTGGGGGGGGGGGGGGGGGGGCTTAAACTATTGACCGCAGGGTGTTTTTAATAGATTCTGGAAGCTTCGTTCCATTTCTTACTCCGAGGGTCCTCGCGGAACTCTTATTCCTCGCAGCATCGGTGTCTCTTTCATTTTCTCTTTCTCTTTCCTCTTTCGTGCCTTTTCTCACATCGGCAGAATCTGTCTTTTATCTTTTTCTATACATAGTCAAGAATGCCGACCTCATCCAACCAACCGAATACTGCGGGCACACTTGAATCAAGCTTTTAGCCAGAAAGCTCAGTGCTTTCCGTGAACTCCGGAAATTTTTTTTTTTTCTCCTAGCCCTGCAAAATTCACCAAGCTCGGATTTCTCGTCGGTACTACCATCTCCCGTTAAAATCAGAAACCGAACACGGACTTTTATACTCCGAAGATTTTTCAGGTAGGTACTCCTTTTCAACGATCAACATATAATCATTCTCGTGACCCACAGGCATAATATGATCATTCACGGATCAGAGAACTGGCCACTTCATTATTTACTTTCGAATCACTATAATCATATACTGGTGACTATCAACCGACGTGTAAAAATAATTATCAATTGACTAAATTAAAAGTTTCGTTTGAATCAAAGAAATTCTTGGATTGCCACACAGTCGAAAGAATTTTGCGTGTCATGGAAAATAATTATTCTTTGATTATTTTAATATTGATTTGATTAATCAAATAATTTTATTTGTTTTAATTAATCAACGAGGTTTGTTGGATAATTCGACTAGCAGATTGGTGAAAACAAAAGTATCGTTCGACGTATAGTCGATGAGAAAGCTTGTATGTGACATTTTCTTAGTTCCCTTCGGAAGATTGAAAGAAGAAATTCGGGGGGATGACGATATCATAAATCACGATCGTAATATATGGGAAAAAGCAGATTAGATTCGTTTTTTGGTCAAATCGATCTCAATATCTTATCCTTCCCGCGTCGTAGGGTAAAGGAAAATGACTTTTTTAAAACCATATACGTGCCATGAGTCACGACCGTGATATGTGTCTGCGCTAAATATTAGAGTATAATCATGAACGAATAAGTCCGCGAAGTGCGATCTATTTTTAATAGAAATTCCACTCCCACTAATGAATGAGTAACTAGCATGTGAATATGCATGTGACACGTCCGCCGTCCTCGTCTCACGCTATAATTGACCAGAAACTAATAATCACCAGTGTCACATGTTCGCATGCGTTGAGTGTGTCACATGAGTGGTGTTGTAAGAGGCTTTTAACGAGAAATTTTCAGCCCATTCAATACGTAGGTGTTTTCGCCTATAAATATAAATATAAATCTATACGGTGAGAGCAAGACACGGGATTAAAAATAACCCGGGGTTTAAATAACGTTGAAGTTTATGATGAGAGAGAGAGAGAGAGGATGAGGTTCGCTGTCAAGAAACAAGCTTATTGTTAATTCTCTCTGCCGTTTTTATCTCGACGGTCTCAATTTTCCCATGGGACTAGACGCCACGTGGTTCATGAATATTCAAATACCAGCATGTAGACGCTCGAGATGCTTTGCTTTATTGAAATTGGAGCTTGCGAGCTTTTGTCGTCATTTGAGCTAGGATAAGATTCGTACCATTTCAAAGTTATTTCGATATCGTTCCGTTCGCGGAAATTCAAGATAAGGTATTAACGGGAACCGTACTATGCGTATCGAATAACTGAGAAAATGAACACGGGAGAAATAAACGGAGATCTGAAACTCGTGACCTATCACGAAATATCATCTAAATTTTCGGCATTTTTTTATCCCCACAATTTCTGCCAATATAAATCAACAGCTTTTCTCTCAAAAAGTTCAATAAAGGCTTTTTTCATCTCTCTCGGGATGAACGAGTCCTGCAGTCTATTTCATTGATTTTTTTGCAGTAATGATAAAATCGTGATTTCGAAAAATACTCGCTACTTTTCAACAAACGGTTTGAATCCACGGTTGGTTATTCGCGGATGATATCGACACACCTTATCCATAAGTTAACACATGTACATACAGTCGGTAGATTGCCGACCGTAGAATTCTGTTCGACCGCAATATCACCCTGGACTGTGTCTTCCCTGACTATGAAGGGAAAATCTCTTGGGCTGCCGATAAGGTAAGCCGAGAGACTTTCAGAAATCTATAAATTTTTTCGAACATCTTGTCAAACTTCGGATTTCATGTATTTACTTATAAAGTGAAAAGTTCAGTATCAAAAATTCTGAAAGGGCAGAGAAGCGCAGCTTCCACTTCAATTCCAAAATCCGAGAATTTCGTAGTTTCCATATATTTAATCGAAGAAACGACCATTACCATGGGTACAATTTGCATTGAGCAAGTTTTATGCGAGAAAACAAAAATTCTACAGGATGAAATAAATTGCCTGTTTATTTTCTGACTATAATATATACATATATAGATTCGGTGTAATTTATCAGCCAGAAAACTCCAGCCAATATAATATTATCGCGCGGAAGTTGGTGTTGACATTTTCATACATACATCTACTTCAAGGAGTTCTGAGCTAGATTGATCAAATATTTATTTGTGGAATACCTCATATCCGTAAGAAATTAATTACAGTAGTAAAGCTTAATTATATCCCCTGGCGAGACGGTACATACGAGTTATGAAATAATGTATAATAACATCTAACAGCTTTTGCTATTAAAATCTGAGACTAAATATTCGAGATTTTAATCAGAGTATCGAAGTGTTCGAAAACTTCGTTTGATTAAAAATTGTTGTAAATACATAAAAGGCAGATACATTAATTATGAATATACATAAAAGGATTTTCATGTAGTATAGAATTTCGGTGAAAATTTTATTGGAAAGTCTCGAATAATATCATCGCTTCGTTTGGAAACCGTCTGATAACTTCGAAGGGAAATATACATATAGTGAGTGTTTTTGTTTGTCGAAACTTTATGCAAGACTAATAATTTTCCTTAACTGTTAGAGAGTTAATTGGCGAGAGAACGAGCTTGAAAATTCATAGCAGTGCAGAATATGATTCTATAATTATACTTGCCTTTAACGAATGCGCTATTGTTTTCTGAATTCGCAGTTGGCTAAATGAAATTGCTTTCAGATTTTCCGAGGAAATGTTTAACTGTTCATTTTTATTAACTATTTAACCTCAGCTCTTTCAACTAACGATGCAGTTTGCAATTAATTAGCATAACGTTGCGACTGATATTGTTCTTCCTAATAATACCTACTGCTTTCAATAATGTTACTTTGATCTGAAATCATTCTTCACATGTTTGAAACTCATGGTAATAATATTAAAGCACTGATGTATTTAGTACTTGCGAAAGTGGATAATGCAGGTACCAGAATTTGGCAAACAGCGCTGAATACGCGTTGAATAAACGTCACGATTTTTCAGCTAATTAAAATTGCGTTAGATTTTCGTTATTCATTTAAAACCGAGCCCTGTATGGTATAAAGTATAGCTGAAAAACGCAATATCACGTTTCCTCTAGATTACTTTCCAGCCTCAGCTATAGCGCTGCAAAGCTTGATTAAATCTTATACACTATGAAACTACAGCCAACTGAACCGCTCGACCCTTGATCGTCCTGGAATATTTTTAAACTTTTAATTACATTATTTTTCTGAACAAAAATACGGCATATCTTCTATCTGAGCGAAGAAGTTTACCGTAAATAAAAAATCAACTTGTAAAAACACTGAGAAACTGTACGACTAAACGCTTCGAGATTGTGTCCGAACACGGTATTCCGTTACTACTTCGTGCATATTAAAACTCGGCTGACTGGAACTCTGAGCTATACTACTGCCGTCAGATTTGCACATGCATTGCAAATTTTGCAATTTCCTTTTTTTTTTTTTTTTTTTGGTACGAAATTATGCTGCAATTTTTGTCATTTCTGACCGTTGGTATTGAAGCGAATTGACAAAATTAAAAAAAAAAAAGAAAAAATGATCATCTCTCTTGTGAGGTAAAATTTTTGTCGGATGAATACCCTTTAATGACGTATATTTTTATATTCTTCAGAGCGTCGAAATCACAATTTACGGTTATGAATTTCGGTTCAAATTTGTTGCCGCTTGATCGCGTCCAATCCTGCAGGGTATGTAACTCGATATGAAACTCCGAAGCGATGGTAATTGCATCGTAATTGAAACGACGATAACCGAGAAAGTTCAGCCTGCAGTTGCGGGACACATCAAACGCATGCTATAAAGAGAGGGTAAAATTTCGCTCCACTGTACGTATTTCAATAAAATTTCGGGCCTGGCAGTAAAAACAAAATTTCTTCCAAAATATACCTATACCTACTGGTTTAGTACGTCAGTGTCTGAGACAGGCCCGGATATTACAAATATGAAAATTACGTATCCTCGGAGCTGTGGCTAGATAATATAAGAGAATTTCCTGGGGCAGTAAAACGCATGAAATTAGGATTATATGTTACTCTGCCATAAAAGCCCGACCAAAAACGATACGGTTATTACTTAAATTCGAAATCGTTATACTGAAACGTAGAGCTTAGGGTCGATCCGAAATTAAACATCGATTCATACATTCCCGATGTTCAAATCGGCGTATTAAATTCTACGTGGAAAATTGGGGCAATCAAAAGCTGAGAGAATTACATCCGTTATAGCTTCTGGGAGTAGAACTGTATCTCTAGCCTGTTTCTATTCAACCTGAAAGCTCGGCACTAATTTCTGAGGAAACAATGTTGAATACCTATACATACTGAAGTTCTAAGCCTAGTCGTCTCAATGTCCGGTACAATGGGTTTCAACCACTTGGTATAGCGATCCATTTCTAACGTCTAATTATAACGCGATGCCCTCCTTGCCTCATATCTTTGTACTACTAACATAAGCCAACCTCCTACGCGAATGCAGCATCTATAGTGTCTATAGATATACTCGTTATGTTATACGATTGAAAAAATATCTATAATTATTATCAGGATAAGGTATGATTGATTAGAACCCCTGTACCACGATCAAAGGCATTTTGCGGTAACGAGGGGTGCTGATAATAATTATTATCACAGAGGATATACGAATAACCGAAAGGAAATTCTTGTCTCTTATATCAGAACCTTTTGCTGATTGGAAATTCGGGTCTTTACTATTTGGAAGAAAAAGAACGTTACACGTTATTAGAGTTTTCAGTTTATTTATATTATTCCCAATGTTATACCTTATAAAGGTCTTTCAGTCTTTCGAACTTTTACCAAAGTCGATATAAGATCGCCTCGAAGTCGTGGACGTAATAGCCAATAGGACGTTGAGTTAAGTTATCTAATTTCTTTCTTGTTTCATTGCCACAGACACCGTCGATGTCAATATTGAAAATCGATTATCGTTAGAAAAGTATATGGGGACACGATTACCCGAGAAAACACGATCGGGACAGAAACGACTATGAGCTGCGGCACATTACTAAATTTGATTCGGCATATCTGATAAAAAAAATATTTCTGATTTCTATATAGTTTCCCTGAATTATAGATCTTCGATTTAAAATTGATGTTTCTAGTATTTTGATACTGCGTTACACCAGCCTCATTTTAATTTCAAAAACGCTTCCAACTGATGAAATTACTACCTGAGTAAGTTTGCAGACAGCATTGCGATACGTTGAAATTGAATCATTACTTAGAATTGCGATAGGAATCTGGGGTTTTAAATACATTTCTTTGTATATATTTGAAGACGTTCTGGTCCATCGAAGCATTGCAATTCGAATATGACCGGATCAGAAACCATCCTATTATAACAATAACGATGATAAAATCAATAATAGTGAACAGGTGGATTACACAGGCCCTTGACATCGCCTCAATAACCTAAAGTAACTTCAAAGCATGTGAGTAACATCAGCAACAGATACTCCAAAACATAATTTCAATCGAAGCTAGAGCAGCCTCTTCGATGAATAATTTGTTCAATCAACCAACTCCTGTACGAAGCCTTGGGGAAGCCTACTCCTGCTTGACCTCCTTTGTTCTCGAATTATATGACACAAACTTGGTCCAAGTACAAAGGGCAGTATTACGGAGAGCAGACTTACAACTTTAGGGCTAGGCTCGTCCACTAGAAGGTTTCATCGCGGTGCTGATTTCGTAGTATCGATTTTGAGGGTATATAAAATATATGAAAGTGCGATGTTACAAATTCTGAAGAGGTTTGTAGACTTCGGACATCATTTTCTCCGAATTATATTATCGCATATTCCATGGGCTCAGTTTTTTTCACAGCTAATTCCTAGTAGGTATCATCGAACATAATTCCAGAATTATTTGAAATTTATTGAACTGTACCTCACAAAAATTGATTGCATGGAAGAAACGTGGTTGTTGAAGGGTAAAAGTCGAATGTTTGATCTAAAAATCTTTATATTTGCAAGAAATATTTTACATTGATTTAATTTCAGGCCATTTTTTTGTAAAAACTTTGAGCAATCCCTCAATCACCAATCGAGCTTGTGAAATTGTTCCTTCGATTCTTGCGGATGATTTGACAACGATCCTCTGCTTCAATAATTATTGCGATAATCTAAACTCAAGTATTTATCTATTTGAAACCATATGCGCTGGTACTCCAGTTGTTATTCAATGTTACCTATGACAACCAGCATCTGACGTTTACTTGTCGTCAATCCCCACTTAATTAACAATTAATTTCATACCTTACCCCGTATATCAATCATATCCGTGTGTCAACGTCGAGCCGGAAACATCTGTACAGATGTTTTAGCACAGGTCGTTTGGCAATAGTGTGGTTGCTTAGTCAAGTGGTTATACCCTGCGCGTGTCATAAGCCAGAAATAATATTTCAAACTAGTGACGTTAGTTTGTGACGTAAACGAGAAATACTACTGAACAATAAATCAGACAGGCGTGCCCAAAGGAATTTTTATTTGTCATATATAACTTATTCGTTAATCAAAATCAAAACGATTCTCGAATAAAATTCATGGCAAATTTTCTTTTTGCAAAAATTTGAATTATGTATCGGTCAAATTTATGCACAATTTACAATCAGATTCATCTCGTATTTTAACAATAAGCTCTTTGATGACGGATCTGTCACGTTGAGGTTTTGGTAATGGGCAAAGCTTGCTTCGAAGCTTTCTTGCGCGGGTCACCAGCTGGATAAAATCAATTAGGGGAAGTTCTGGTGCAAGGAAAATAGGCTCGTCTATATTTGTGTTATAAAGGCCATCGAACTGACTTGGATGATATAAAGTTACGAGTCGAACGTTCCGACGTTTACATTTGTAATAACAAACTTGTCGGATACTTCGCGTTGTTTTGAAGTTCCTGATTGACATCGCGATTAGTGAAGCATCAATTTTAATCCGGTGTAAGACGATGTGAATCAATTTTCTAGAACGACTTCTCGGACTGGTGGAAAGAGTGGGAGAAAAATGTAATGTACGAATTTGAGAAGCAATTATTTAAAAAAAAAAAAAAAAAGTCTCGAGGGATTCTTTTTTCACGTTTTCGAAACAGGACGACTGCAATTTGTCTCGTTTCTAAGTGTTTAATAATAAAACAGACTCATCGAATAGGCATGCGACAAAACGCGCAAACTTATATATTGTTTGCCAGCAAACCTCACTCCGCTAAAGTCCGGGACTACGGGCTGTTTGGACTTCGTCCAAAATTGATGAACTGACGTAATAGCAGACTGAAATTCAACAAACTATTGAACGTAAAAAATTTGACGTGAATCACGAAATTTTTTTAATCGTCGGCTATCCATTTTTAACGATTATACTCACAAAGTTGCGGGCGATAGGACGAAATTGAAAAGCGATTAACAAACTCAAGGTTCAGTATCGATCTGTTTTGCGCTTTCCCCTCGGCCTTAGAAAAATATATTATGGTTTAAAAAAAATTTCATCCACGAACTGATCAGTGATTCGTAAAAATGCTTGTTTCCGCGATTCAGTGACTCTAGCAATCATGATTATACAAAGAACCGTAGTTTCCACATTCGCAAGCAAAGGTTTTATCCTCGAAGCCTGGTAAGTTGAGTTTTTATAGCGAATCCAAACTTTTGATTGAATGTATTTTATGAAAAGACTTTCAGAAAAAAGTTCCCATTTTTTCGAATGAGTTTTATACCGAAACTGTTAACGTGGAATTCGTTATTTCGAATGAATCGCAGGCCATTGCGTTGACTTTGCATTATTTTAGGTATATAAAGAAAATTCGTCGAAATGAATACGCTCGTCATTTTTAAAGTTGAATTTCCAGCATGGCATTTGCACTCGGGTAAATAAGACTGAACTTCGATTGTGAGTTGGAAAATAAAAGCACAAAAAGTCACGTAAAATGGTTAAAACCGTAAGCTCTGCCCATCCGAGTATAACTCAACAATTTCTAGCGCATTAGACCGTGAGAGAAATTCGGGTGACGGTCTGAGATGTGTCCAGTATCCAGGGACCAAAGGAAAACAACTCCTGTGATCCTATTAATAAAACAGGAAAGGGGCGCACGAGTCCCTGTTCACGTACCTACATTGGAAAAGCAGCTTTCCCCAACCGTATTTTCTACTTCTGTTTCACATCAATTTTCAGATATTTCCCCAGTAACCAGTCCTTGAATAACTCCTACGGCATATGCTGGTCACTGGTAATTGAGTTGAATTGTCATTCGTTTTCAAAGATATTTCCATTATTCCATTTTTCTAAAGCATCATATGTCGAGGTAAGCTTTTCCGATAGGGGTTGAAGAGATTTTTGAACGAATATTCTCATCTCTGTATATAGGTATAAGATTATTCACATAGATATCAAAAATCTTTAATGATATATCACCGGAGGGATGTGCCTACAAAGTCGATAGAATAAGTTTTCCCGGATCATTATTCATTTCCTTTAGATATCGCGACAGTTTTCATCTTCAATTGTAAAGAAGAATTGAATTTTTTTTTAAGGAACATTATTATTCGTCAAACGATATGAAGAGGAATCCAATGAACAGACCCTTATGACGTCGTCATGCTGAATTTAACAATACAGCAAAAAAGGATTTCGCGGATCTGTTAAATTCACGGAAATTTCAGCAACGTTATAAAGAATTTACAACTATACATAAACCCTCTACCGAATTGAGTTTGCCAAACGCAAATATAATTATCACGTCCAAAAGCCCCTGCATAGAAAATGTTGTCTAACAGACACCGATCATACCTTCTTGTACATAGACGAAGTACTACATAAATTAATGAGGTAAAGTTTAGGTCGAATGCGGGATGAGAGATAATTACGAAGCATATTCGTCGCGTTTGCTCTCCGAGATGACTTTTGGTACTAATTGAATCAAAGTGAAGCCGTTCCACAGGATTTAGGATTCGGAATTTAGGTCAGAACCTAGAAGACCTAGGGCAATCTGGAATTCCTCGGCATGTATCAAAGATCGTTTCTGACGTTGGATCGAGTGGAGGTCAAAGATAACGATATCCTCAGGCTAAGTTCATGTCGCGTCGCGTAGAATTTCCTGGGGGTAAAATTTCCCAGAATCTGTTCAAAGAGCCTTAAACCCCAGCGACATTTTCCCCCATTTCTTGGAGTTTGTGCAAGCGACTGCTCCTTTGTGACGAGGTAATCTTCACCTTGGAATTTTGCTTCTTCGTTGCACAGTATATCTTCTCAACTTCCTCTTCCTCTGAGTAACTACCTACCCCTCATTTTTGGGCTCTGGTTTACTCGCGTTACAAAACCCACGATCCGTTAGAAAAATTTTCACAACGGCGTAATTTCATCGGATACTATATTCCATCATTCCACTACATATCAACGCCTCGAAACATTCGCGATGAAACATAATAAAAATTAGAGTTTCGTTTGAGCTTTTTTTAACAGTATTATTGATGTTTTATATCTACCATGTTATAGGTAGAGTGACAAAAATATATATCAATAGGAATTAATGGGGAAATCAACTTCGTACATCGATTTTTGTATCGATATGGCCAACTAAACTACACCGTTTCAATTTACGAGAAGAATAAATAATATGACCAATAGAATCACAGTACGGTCTTTCCTAAGGTAAATACTTATTGATACTAAATATTTACACCTAATATAATCATATATGACAATAAAATACCGAGAAGTTTCAATTAGGCGAAATACTCAACGAGACCCTTCGGTAAAAGCTGTTAATTTTAACTTACATTTATAGATGTGATGCGTGACAACTGATATGTGGGCAAACTTACCTGAAACAAGAAAAATAATAACCTTTCATTAATGCAAGTAGAATAAAAATGCGTCTCTTGATTTAGGTACTTATAGAATATTTGAGCGAATGCGTTTCATGTGTCTAATCAATAAAATATTTAGCCAATAAAGGAGCTGTAATCGAGATTTCGGTTGAACTCCACATTTCTTTTCTGACCTTCCAGACAGATCAAATTCATTGTCTCTAGTCTGAGATTGAATATCCGAAAATCTGGGGTCTGCTTAAAAATTTGTAAGGGTTGCTTCTTGATTGACATATCGTTTTTCTTTTACATTTATTTAAAGTATTAGGTACTTTAAAACGAAGCATCAACAAGCTCCAGATTTTCTCTACCAAACGGCTCTTTTAACTTCTCTGTGCGAAATATTTCTCGATTAAGTTATCGAGTGGAAATAGTTCGAGTGAATTACTGAGAAACGAGAAAAAAAAAAAAAAAAAATGAAAAATTGGAATGAAATTATTCTGAAGAGTGAATCTTATGAGCTTTCGCTATCGCTTCTTTTGAACAGCTTTAAAATTGTAAACTGATGAACACAACTCTCACAATTTTTTTACTCTGATTCCATATTTTCAGAGGTTTTGCAGTTTTAGACTGAAAAAACTGATGTAGAGGCTGAAAGAAATGGTTGGAAAAATTGAAGTTACTTCAAAACGAGGCATCAACAAGCTCGAGATTCCCTTTGCCAAACGGTTCTCTCAACTTGTCTACTTGGAAGATTTCTCAATCAAGTTATCGAGTACTAGAAATAGTTTTTGGTAAATTGTTAAAAAACAAATGGAAATAAAATCGTTCTGAAGAGTAATTCTCGAGCTTTCTATCGGTTGTTTTGTTTTTTCAAACACCTTTGAAATTCGAAATTTATCGACGCACCCTTCTCAGAATCAGCTCTCAGGTTTTTCAGTCTCTTACTAGAAACTGATGCATAAAGGCTGAAAGAAATGTGATCGATTTTCTCTAAAGCAGATTATCTTCTAATAACCATAAAAAAATAATCCCTGTTTGACATGTTAAGGTACAGGTAATGGGTTCAGCACGGTTCAGTTACGTAGCAATAATAGATCGAACAAGGTCGTACATCGGTAGGTCTGGCCTTTAGTCTGGTGTAAAAGCTCTAATCATTCCATCCGATTTAACATTTAACTTACGGGGTCACGTATTGACCGTATACGATATATAGTAATATAACTACCATACTACTCTTATTTTAGCGCTCTTCATAGAAATGGCCGACAACCTCGCCGTTACCCAACTGTCAAACTACGTTTCATTTAATTCACGCGTTACTGGCTTTGGGCCAGAGTAAATACCCAAACATTATCAGCCTATTGCCGCATCTATAACCGCACTTGTGTCCACTTAACATGCAATAAAAAATCGAGTTTATCCCATCGATATCGAAAGTTCCAATTTTTCTTTTTTTTTTTTTTTCCAATTTTTAATTTTTTCATATATTCTGTTTTTTCTATCCATCCAGCCTCATAATTGATGTGATACAATATTTGTCCATGTGTTTCCATGTATATGGTATGCATTCATATAGGTACATTCTTGTATCGCGTTGTGAACAGGAGCCGAAAGTTGTAATGGGGCATGTTGTACGTTAGAATAATGTTGTCTAATGATCAATTCAGGGCTACACGAATGCCGTGAACTCATTTTACACCAAACCGTGTGACTTTTGCTGTTTTGGCTCGCCTCGACTGATGGTGCAACCCAGTGGAAATTAGCTTTATGGCTTGTTTCCCAATTAGTCGTTGTATCAGAATAGTAGGTCTTCAATGGTTATCGAAACGATACCATTTCAGTCAAGATTCCGCAGAGTTTATTACTTGCGTTTCAGCCGTTTCAGACGATTGGATTCATTAAATAAAGTAAAGCTGTCGCGTATCGGGGCGAAGTAAAAAAATTCGCATTGCATTGCATTGCAGTCGTGGTATAAATTGACAATTTCTCAAATACCCGACTAGATGAAATCGCCTCAATTCTCGATGAGAAATTCGCGGCTAGATAACTTGGCAGTACATATTTATACTACAGAATAAAAATAAATCACCCGGATTAAATTCGTTCTTTACTCTCCTACCTGTTGTTTGCTCAGTCGGTTCTTTCCACATGGCTCGTTTATGAACTCCGAATTCTACAAAGCACGATCTCTTCATCGGAAAACGGCTAACGTTATATACCTGAGGTATATTTATATTGTCTGCGTGTTTGAAGACGTTAAAACAATGAAACGTGTGTAAAGCCAGACTTTTGTCCCAAATAACATTTGTGTTTAATAATTGCCACATATACTAGAAGTAAATAGATAATTTTCTTTTGTTCCTCGTTTCAAGTTGTCTTTCGGAAACTATAATTAATTTCTGGAGCTTATCAAGGTGCGGCAACGTATCAGCTGCGGCAATATCCACTTTAAACATCTATGAGAGTTCTTTAAGTCGTTGAGCAGGTAAATTTACACTCAAGAATAGTTCGGGCTTCGAGTTAGAGTGATATTTTGTTTATTTTAAGAATTTCTTGGCACGAAGAACTAGCTGGGCCACTACCGCACTGTCAAAATTTCGTACGTTCGGAACAACAAGATGTTATCAAAATTTTTAAGATTGGCTTTGAACCGAAAATAACAATGTCACTTTCCGACTATCGCTAACATACCTAACTTCAATTTTATTTCAACATAATTTTTGTTCCGAATTTCGACAGCCTTATTGTTGCCACTACCTGGACCCCATATGCTCTCAGATCTTTGGAATAACGAAGAAATGTAATTGCAGACTTGATTACTTTCAAGACGCGGTTTACGAGGAAAAGAGGAAAACGACATTCAGACATCTGTGGCCTTGAATGGAGAATTCGATGTATAGATATCGTGACTCGTACTCAGGTGATGATTATGCTGTACATAAAAGTACACGAGAAGCTCAGGACTTCGTATGGATTTCAAATATGTTATTAAAAGTGAATCTGGAAGGATAAATAATTTCAAAATTTCAAAATCATCAAAACGAAAGTGCAAGAATAATACCTAATATTGAGATACCGGATGGCGGATAAGACTTCCATAGATCCTATACCAACAAATTAAGATTTATTTTTTCTCTACAACTTTACGCTGACGATAAAATCGTTTTTTCACCACACTTGCACGGAAAGTACGACTTTCGCTCCCTTGCGTGAGTGGGAAGTCGTTCTTTCCGATGCAGGGGGTGGTGAAAAATAGTATACCTCACACGGGAGTGAAAAAGGCCATCCCAAACTGCGTTTTTGTCACCCTCGCCTTCGGCTCGGGTGTCAATCTCACACGCAATTTGGGTTAGCCTACTTTCCCTCCCTAGGTGAGTAATATACTATTATTGTGATTATTATGCTATCGATTTCCTTGTGTGGAATTCTTGTTCAATGTATTTAGGCAGAATAATAAATATACCAGATCCTGTACACGCATATATTATTAATCCAGCAGTGGAACAAACATGGATGAACCGCAGTTTTGAAAGAAATAGAAAAATAATAGAAAAAGAATTGACGATTATTCGGATCATCTGTAATGGTTTATTTGCATTATGCAAATCCGAGTTTCAATAGACGGTATTTCGGATTGAATGACAATTTCAACACTGCGGAAAAATTCCGCTTAACAAATTCGCTAATAAGGGAATATATTAATGAATATTATATACCTAGGTGTAAACGTAGCACACCGACGAGCAGAGAATATTTTAAAAGAGTATTCACGCAAAGAAGAATAACTTATCTGTACGGTATTCGTCGCTGAGGATGATCGTTGTTATTTTCAGCAAGTGTTTTGTGATTATTTTCAATGTATACTTCGCGAATACATTCGTAATTATTGGAATTCAACTCGGAAACTAATTGCAAAGGTTCTGAAGAGGAACTTTTTATTATGATGAAGCTTGGCGGTTGAATAACTCCGGTTATAATATTGAGAAATGTTTTTGCCACGCAATAAAAGCGATGAAAAATCATAATCGTCAGTGAGGAGTGAACACAAAAGCTGTTTGCGATAAGCATTGAATTTGAAACCTACGCGGAATGCCACATATATAAATTACTGATCGATAACCACTTTGAGCATTACTTAAAAATAGCACTCGAATTGAGGCGCGCAAAAATTACTAAAATAAAATATTGACAATATGAGCAAAGTTCTATTAGCAAGCAAAAATTCTGCTCTACTTACTCTAAAAAGACCTCCGAGTCGCTTCTAGGCAACACCAACCTCGGCAAAACGACAGCCTTCTTCCGTTTGGTCTTCAAACTTGATTGCATCGTGAATTGCAACAGATCTGGAGTTTGGGCTGGTGAGTGTGGGCTCAAAATGGTAATTCTTCTATCACTTCCACCGGGACTTGTCAATGAGAACATCCCAGAAGCTGGTGGTAGACTAAGATGTTTAGGAATTTTTCGCTCCATACCAGTATTCGCGAATAATCCCCGTCTAACTTCAGCAGCGAGGCTTTCTTCTCTTTGTAAATTTTCGCTGCTCCGTGATTCGGTCGTCATTATTCTCCGTACATCTTTTTCCGACGATGTTAAAAAGCTCCGATGATGGGTTCTCGACACTGTATGCGTCTCCGATGACGAAGAAAGCGATTCCAAAGATCTGCAATCTTCGCTGTACCGTTCGTCAGCGCTCAAAAAATTTCGCGACGTTCTCAAACTTTCCATAGACCTTGCTGTCACTTGGCTAGTACTATTGTCTGTAGTGAGAAACTGTTGTTTTGGTATTGTTTTAACTTCCGGTTCGTATTCTTCCTGGCTTGAACTCGACTGAGGACTTCGTGTCGAGGTTACAAATAGGCCAGCTCTACCGGTGCAAAACTTTGAGGAAGAAGCCCTCACTCTAGATTGTGAGGTAGAAGCATGAACTTGAATTCTTGTAGTCGATGTGTGCTGTTGGACAGATTCACCCGCCGCCAATCGAATGCTAGCAGTTGATATTTTTTGTGGGTTCTTCTTTCCGGCCCTCGATTTTGTGTTTGGACCAGAAATCCGGTTTCCCATTTCGTCTGTCACGATGGGTACGGAATCTCCATCCTTCGGAATACCTTCTACTTCGCTTTCCGAGTCATATTCCATCGTGTCAGATTCGTCGGCCGAATTCTGCTGCCCCGAAATTCTACCTCGGAGTAAACTGGAGGTCGTCATGCTGGTAGAACTTGATCTCGTCTCTTGGACCAGTGTTTTTGCCAGTGCAACTTCCTCCTGTCTCTCCTCAGGCTCTTCCTCCTCCATCGTAGCTTAACTCGCTAAAATTCTAATGAAAAAAATAGCCCTCTCGACCCTTCTTGTTGCTTCAAATATTCCACTTTGGGTGTGACGAAGATACGAATAAGGTCAGCGGGGATAATTCGTCAGAAAACCATCTGCGAGTCTTCCCTCATCTTGGTCTCGCCTGTTTTCGAATCACAAGTTGCTTTTTGCGTTCAGAAGATTGAGACAAGACTCTAACTTCGCGATATGACGGCTTGCTTGGGCTTACGATCTTCGAGACTCAAATATCTCCGAGTTTTTCACTACGAAATAAGTTCTGGCTTGTTTGTCGAGCCTCCTCGACGATCGCTATGTTCCTTAGTCGAGTAGCCTTTCATATTCTGAAAAATTAATTAACCATATCGAGGTGGACTTGGTTTTTACTCAATTTTTCCCTGAGTGCCCGGAATTTTGGAGTTGAAAGACACGATGTGAAAATATCCGGAATTTATTTCGGAAATTTTAATCCGAAATTAAGAATCACGCATACGATCTGATCATCGTTTTAAAACCGACAGAATTACGTTCTTGACTAGAAATTTAAATCACTTCCAAAAAATTGGAACCTCTGAGCTCCGGAAGTAGAAAATCATAAATTGGCTAGACTAAAGACGTCGCAAGACTGAATTTAGGACATGAATAATTGAGCAGCCAGACCGCCTTAACGATCAAGTGTGTTGTTATAGCTGAAGTGTACTTTGGAGCTGACGTGAAAGGCTGAGTACATAGGAGTGCTAAAAAATATGTTAAACTCGAGATCAAACCTTGTGCGTATTTATAACGCCGATATGAAAATCAGCCAATTATAATATACCGCGATGCTCCTTGTCTTATAATAGATGCGATTGTTGTTACTAATCAATGACTATTCAATTTTTCCGATAATTGAATATGCACGTACCTACTTGTGTTATAATGACGTGAAATTTAAAATTCATTTATTTGTTTAATTGTTATATAGCTCTTCGACACAAGTCATACCGCGATATATACCTTCATGTCTCTTTTATCATCGGATGACCTACTTTTTACGGTATGAAGCCATTCAACTCTATACGCATTTCCATCGATTTTCTTTTACGAGCAGGAAAATCAGACGTCAGAATCAAACCGTGTTTATTCAAATTCCGTGCTTCTATAATACTTGGATTTATTTGAACCTTTGCCTGGCATCTCAACCTACGAATTACTGATTAACTTCTTTCTCAAAATATCTCTCCGTCGAGAGAGAGAGAGAGAGAGAGAGTCAATATAATACCAATATGGACCAATAGACATAAAAGAGTCTGCGGAATTCAAAATTCTGCTCATTTTCCACCATATTCTGTTATACGAAGAAAATTCTTAAGAGATAAAGAAATCGCTTCGTATATTCTCTCGCTCAAACTCTGTACTCTGTATGCCTTTCGATCGATACTCTTCGTACATTATACGTGTATAGTCGTTGGTTTCACCGACACAAAAGTAAGTTTAAAAGTGTTGGAAATTATGTTTATATTATACGTGGAGAAGAGGGTATGAAAATTTTCAATGTAAACTCAATTGAAACATATATCAATATATTCTATGTGAAAACGAGGTTCGTTTGGAAAAAAATTTCTTTTTTTCTTTTAAATCTACGAAATGCGAACAGTAAAATTACTCGACAAAATATTTTCCGCTTATTCGTATAACGGCGCGAAAAAAAGTTTGCCATTTGTTCTTCGCCAATTTGTTTTTTCGTCTTTTTCTTTTCGCCTCTTTCTTTCTTTTCTTTTTATCTATATTGACCTGAGTTTTGTTGATTACTAATTCATAAACTGATTAATTTGCTTTCGGATTATACTATATCGTGCAGTAGGGGAACCATTCGCGTTGGCGACATCTTTAACGAAGTAGGTACCTATACAGGGTGTCCCAGAACTAAGTGCAATAAATGATAGGGGTAATAGAGGGGGCCGAGCTGAGTAAATTGACCCAGAGAACATGTGGCCTCCGAGTCCGCGTTCGCGAGATACGACCGGTTAAAAAAACGCGTTGGGCACCGGCATGTAGGCAACCGCGGACACAGCAGGCAGCGGTTAGCAGTCTACTTGATAAACGTGATCTTTCTAAAGCGAGTCATAACACTTTTGAATTCGAAAATTTTAAACAAAAATACTTTTGATATGAAATTTTATTATGGAAACAAGTAATGTTGTTGTGTTTGGCGGAAAATCAATGTCGAAAGTGTTTGTTTGAAACTTTCGAATTCAAAAATGTTGTGACTCGTATCAGAAAGATCGCGCTTATCAAAAAGACTGCGAACCGCTGCCTGCTGTGTCCGCGGTTGCCTACATGCCGGCACCCAACGCGATTTTTTAACCGGTCGTATCTCGCGAACGTGGACTCGGAGGCCACATGTTCTTAGGGTCAATTTACTCAGCTCGGCCCCCTCTATTACCCCTATCATTTATTGCACTTAGTTCTGGGACACCCTGTATGTATAGAATTGTGCAGAAAAGCGAGAGACAGAAAAGAATGGGAAATTCGCCTCGTTTTCAACTTTCTTGTCCCGCATTAAACTTGGCTCTGTAAAAAAAAAAAAAGGTATAAAGTAAATTCGAAGCATCGCTATGAATAAAAAATTTAAATTCACTTGATATAACGTTTGCAATGAGCTTCTATATCTTATCTCGAACGGTTCTTCCAGCTAGCGTCTCGAACTAGTTACCTACTCGCGTGCATCTCTATACCCGATAAAACTAACCATAGATATAGTATATACATATATACTAGTAATCTTCCGTCATTGAGTGCGTCATTAATTTTTTTCTTATTTTTTATTTTTATCACGGTAGTTATATAGCCACGTTCCATTATTCGCTCTATCGTGTCCAATTAATTTTAACTCTTTGTGTTATCTTTTCATCTGTGACCAAAAACGATGTTATAAAGAAAAGAAAAACAAAGAGAGAGAGAAAAAAAAATATAATAAAATATTGAGAGATAACATTTATTTTGGGTAAATAAATGTTGTATTAATATATAAACAAAATTTCATTCAGGTATATTTCGGTGAACATTTTTTTACTCACTTTGTTAAAACGGCTGATTTATCAATAACAGTAAATATGCATTTTCGGTTTTTCATGTCGTACATTTCGGGTGCAAAAAAATATCCGTCAAAAATTTGTACAACAATTCGAATCGATAGTATGATCATTTGCAGAATAAATATATTTCATCATTTCATCATTTTCTCATCTTTCTTCAATTTTGGATATACCTACCCTAATCCTTCGAAATTTATTTATGGGTGAAGTAACTATATGACATCTTAGTACATCTTTTGCAACGAGAGGTGTTAAAGCTCGCCAACTATGCAGGGATTCTATCTTTAGGATTGCTCTGACTACTCGTTTCGGTTGGTTGACGGGCTGGTTGGCTCCTTACATACCATGGGACGTTCTTCTAACCGTCAGAAATGTAATTTTAATTTTTTGGAAAGCTTCACGTCACTCGAGACATTTAATTGCAGTTGGAATTCGCGACTAAATGTCATGACTCGTACATTACATAGGGTTGAAATATCCCTGGTTCCAAACACCTCCTCGACTATACCTATAGCCATATGTTCATTAAAATCAACCGGATATTTTAATGATGATGCATATTTTATACGGCGTCCGAAAACTTGGATTCAAATCAGCAAAAATGAATCTTGACATCAACCCTAGTCGTTCTTTTTTCATCAGAATTGTATGTGTTTTTTTTTTTTTTTTTCCTATATAATTCTAACGAGCCATCAAACAATTTCACTTTTCATAGTTTTCAACCATTTTTCAGAATGTTGAACTGAACCAGGAAGGCGAAAGATACCCGCAATATAAAGCTCGAGTCATAAATAGGACGAACGTAAAAAGCCCTGTTATTTGTTGAATGCGTGAGCTTTTTCCGGATCGGTCATGCGTGAGATTTAAAATAGGCTTCATTTGACAGATCACAGGACCGTGTGATTCGTGAATTCTCTTTTTAGACCCACTAAATTATCCTCATTCATAAAACCAGGCATTCATAAAATCTCGACTCGACTGTATAATATATCATTGAGTAAATTAGATATTTTCACCGAATCGAATGTGGCTAATTTTCTTATTAGACTCAGCCCCTTTTAATTCTCTAATTAAATCGCAGAACTTCACACATTCTTTCAATCTTCATGATATCATTGTAATTTCATTTCTGGCTCAATTCATATCTGTTTCATATTATTTCTTAGGAATTCACCTTATTGATCAAATTTATAAAGCCGAGAAAGTTCGGCGTGTAGGTACGCGTGCTGAATTCTATATCACCTCGTCCATTCAAGAAAACCTTTCTCTTAATGTATAACCGACGTGTTTCCTCGAGGTTCGAACTTCGGAGTTGAAAATCACGCTTCAACTCCCTTTACCCAGGTCGTAAACTTTCCCGACAGTTTAGCAAAATCGCGCTAATCATCCCGCTGAAACTTAACCAACTCTTGTTATTGCGTTCTGCTAGGTATATCACGTTCGATCACTGTTCGTTGCTTATTGCTACGTATGTACTAGGGTGGTCCTTATTTAGGGCTCGGGCGAATTTTTTAGCACGCGACACGCTCAGAGTTGAGATAAAAATCTGAAAAAATTGGAGAATCGTTTTAAAATTATTTGGAGCCGATTTGGGTGGGGGGGACCGCCTGTTGAAAAATTCGTCGGAGCCCTAAACAAGGACCACCCTAGTATGAACATAGGTAAGCTGCTGTTGAGGATTCCAATTACATTGGTTAGTCCGAATAATCGGTTTCCGTCTTGTGGATTGGGATTCTGAATTCAATTTAAATAAAAGCTCGAGAGTGAATGAGGCTTTCCTGAAGATTCCCATCGCGTATATAATGCGTGCGGCTCTTACGTAGAAAATAAGTTTATCCCAAAGTGATTCGTATACGTGCGGGAGTATGAAAATGCTCAGGGAATATTCTCGCCAGCGTTGTTTTGACCGGAATAGGAAATTCAATTTCCCAAATATAGTAACGTATCCGAAATATATTCCTTCCGCAGGTTCATATGCCAGGAAATGGTATTAGCTCAGGAAATACTCTCGCCTAAACCTCATGCAAGGATAACAGTAAATCGAGTTCAACTGCAGAATTGTAGAAAGGTTTACTCGGGCAGCGATAATGACACTAGAAACTCGATTTTGCGAAACTGGCAATCAAGCGAACTTATATTTCTCTGGGTTAAAACTAATTTCATAGCATTTTAATTGGCGTTAACCCACTTTGCATTTTTTCAGAAGTGTGTAATTGATCATTTTCTATAGCGAAGACTCAATAGGCAAGTCTATTGACTGCGGCGGATTTTCCAAATCTGAAGGTTTGATGTTTCTAAAAAATTATGTTTTTCAACATTAGCTAGCAATATACCCTTCATTTCCCTTGATTTATGTTCCATTGTTAATTCAATCGATTAGAATGACTGTCAAGCTCAGGAAAGTTTCTTAGCTCGCTGATTAATAATACAAAAGCACGAAATTGTGTATAGAACGAATGAATGGCGACGATTGTCTTCTGCAATTATTATTGCAGGCGTCGCAAACTCGCCGGTCTTGAAAACTAAGAGAATGATGACTACGCAGATGGCAACCTTCAACAACCCCTCGGCAAAGTCCTCGCCTGTCGAGGTGAAATAGTGAGGACAGGTAAATCCAACCAAGGACACGGATATCCGTTATAGGATCGATTTAAATGCCACTCTAACCGTGCTACGGTCGTAAGACCAGCTTCTACTCCACAATATAATTTCAAATCTGAGGTAAACAGATTAATTCCCTCATGAAATTGGCCTGGATTGTACATATTTCAAGACATTCAGGCCCATGGGAGCAATGAAATTCGAAAATGATGAAATTAAGGACCACCCAAGGTCCATATAATGTCCAGAGTTACGAACTTCCAACTTAAATATGAATTTCGTGCCACGTAGTTTTAATTGTTTATATTTTCTCATCTGAATTTCTTATTTTTGGAGTTCTGTTCACTTTGTCTCCGGCTTACGGGATATGAGATATTTCGAGGCAACAACGGGAGAGCCTTTTGTCGATCAAAAGGTACGTAAGCTTCTACCTTGTAGATCTACCAGGGTGAATATTGACGGTGAGAATATTGTGCAAACTGAATAAAATATCGGACTTATACAGTGGGAAGGAAAGTGGACTTGCTTGCCCCAAGGCGACGCGGATTGTACTTCATAACGGAAAACAAATAATAGAATAAGGTGAGCTGAGCGAAACGAAAAAAAAATATCATCCTACGTGTGTGTCGGAGAAAATGTTTGTTTCCTCTTTATTCATGGACATGTGCTCCGTTGTTTTCTGTTATTCAAACCTCTCAAAAATTAAAGGAATCCATTCGCCCGAGGGTATAAATGATATAAGAATCGAATTATTTCTCAACAGAAGAAAAAAAAAAATCAACTGCAATCTTACTAATTTTATGAAGCAGTTGAAATTCGTTCAGAGTTTAGATTCTAGAATTTAGAGCTTCACACCGGTAATGTCCCCGACTATAACGCGAAACAGCGACATTATAAGATCGTTCGATACTGGAGCTATGCTGCAGTTTCAATTTCGAATGCAGTTATTGTATGTAATCCGTAGTTTTAATGGGCACAAAGTATGACAGTTGCAACATTTGGACACATACCCCGCGTCCCATATTTCTGCCAGTTCTACTCATGGATCATGGGCAGATTTCCGTTGCTAGGGTGCAAGGCTAGTGGGCAGGTATAAGCCGATGGCTACATCAGTTTAGTTCTGCTGACAGCAAGAAGTTCACGTTCATGCATCTGACAGAGTAGATGGAAGCTTCCGCTTATGTCGCACCGTGGGGTAATTAATTGGTAGTGATTTGAGTAAATTAATTAATTTGCTTGGTAGGTACCAACCTACGGTGCAACAGGCAGCGGGATAATCGACTATGCTTTGGCATTGAGCGATGAATGGATGAGGGAAGTTTAGCTTCACAATATTTTTTTCCGATAGACAATCTGACCTTGATCTAACAAAATTATCAAGAATATACCTGGCCCATCAATCTATACATCGATCAAACGACAGCTCTTCAAAGTATGCTGTTTCGGCTTGAAAAATTTGCGAGTGGAGAAAGTTTGAATTGCTAGCTCTTGTATAGAAGGGTTGCGAAAGTGGCAGTCTTTCGCTATCCATTCAATGATATCACCTGCTCGTTTTAAGACTTTGAATTTTAAGCATTGGAGATGACATGGCAGTGTTAAATGTTGGTGCTTTACGCGAGCTGGATTAATTCATATTTCTAGTCTCAGTACCGAGCCACGTCAGCTGCTTTTGCATCGGTTTAAAATCTCAGACTTTCAATCACTCAGAAAGGCATCCGAAGCTTCTAGCGAATAAGACGTATCAATTTTCTACCTCTTTCTATCCCGGAACTGAACCGATGGAAAATGCACTCAAGCCCTCTCAGAGATTTTCAAATATGTCTCAACAGTGCGATGGTAATTTCCTGTCTTATACCTGAACTTGACATACATGCGCTATAGGCGATTCCGTAAAAATGTCTCGGCTTCGTAATTCAACCGTAGTATAGCCATTCTATGGGCAATTAAATTATTCTATCGATCTGGAACAGCACAGGCATAAATTGCCCCCGCAATATTACCTATGACATTTTCTTGGTCTGAAAGCATGGCGCAAAGTAGCCTATGTTGAGTAACAACTAAGTTGGGCTAAGCGGTTGTTGAGCAGATTCAAGATTACGTTTCTGCACCTATAGCGATTGCACTATGACATTTATCGTCGGAATATACGAGCCTCTCGCACCATCTCGTGTGGTCGAATGTATAAATAGATTCTTCAAGGGCCCAGAAATGAAATTTACCGAGCTGCAGTTAAGTTTATCATGTTTTGAGTAAAAATAGTGGATTTTTCAAAACTGAAATGAGATCGATGCAATATCACGGAAAATTTATGGGGTTGAAAATAATCGTAGAAAATAATTGAAGCCACGTATATATAGATTTTCAGTTAGTTTGTTTCTTTTTCTCTCTTTTTCTTCCTCTCTGTTTTCTTTTTCCAATTTTTTATACCCGAGATAGTAAAATATTTCACCTAAAATATGATGTCGTATTTTCGGTTAAAGTGGCGTGAAATTTGGTTCGCGTGTCAAAAACGGAACCTAGTTATATATACGGCGAAATAAGTTTGGGAAAAAGTAACTCGTTATAAAAATAAAAATTGCGATAGCGTGTCGGCACGTGGAGTTCAGGTTGGAAAATTGGATATCAGAAATATCGTGTAGCTGTATTGATAAATTGTGACGAAAGGTAGAAAAGCCTGTAGAAAAAACTACATCAGAAATATTCATACATCAACCCATATGTCAACGCCCCGGTCTCTCGGTAGACGGAAATGAGAATTATACCTGCACGCGCGATTAATAATTCAATGTTCTTCTTTAACCAGACCTACTTTTCTGCTGGATGCTAATGAGACAGGGCAAAGATACGGTAACTCGAGATCCAAAGCCATTTGCTAAAAACACTTTGTGCACTTAGGTCACGAAAGCAAAGGCTCGTACTATTTTTCATCTTTTTACGTTCCTCAGTTTTGAAAAGGGTTGAGTCCCGGACCGGGGGTCGAAGAAGTTCTCGTGTTGCCGGAATTCAGAAAGGCTGTACAAACCACATCTCTATGATATCGTGCAGAGTAAATTACACGGGTCCTGTCATTATAATACATTGGGGAGCCGAAATGAGCAAAATTGTTCTGACTGTGAAAATGAAGATAATTTCAGATAGTCAAAATTTTCGATTTCCCATTTTGTAATCGGCATTTCACACATCAGAACACATGAATTTCACGGTAACATTGAATGAATAAAAAAAATAGTTGACTAAGTTATAAACGTTGAATTTGCATGATAATCATAAATTATCGTTTATCACGTCTTATGCTAAGTCAGTTAACTCCGGTTAAATCAGGTTAAATTCGGTAGTATCTAGTGTTCGCTTATATCATTAACTCGGTAAATGCGGTGCTAGTGATAATTACATGTTGGCACTAGAGTTTAGCGTATGGATAAACCAGAACCTCGGTTTGGTAGGTTTATGGTACTTATGAAGAGGCTGCAGAGTTGGAAAGGTTGGATTTAAGCCAGAAGTAAGAAATGAAAAAGCACTCCCATGAGCGCCTCCTTTTGTACTTCGTAAAGTAGTCACTTTCTTGTAAATATACCTATGTATACAACCTACTTGACCTTTACCAGTATTAAATTGAACTTTATGATATGGCTGTGAATTGTTTCCAACTGAGAAAGGAACATCAAGTAACAATAAACTTCCGTGTTCGAGGAGAAAAGTAGTATGAGGCTTTTAAAATCCCCAGCTGCGAGTACCTATAGTGAAGAGGAAAATCTTGTCTTGCCAAATTGCACAGCAAACTCTAATTTCAAATCCTGCGATAGTATAATGAGTAACTCAAATAGTCACTTGAAATACTAAAACGATTCTATAATAGAAGAGAGAATAAACGTTTGGCACGGAGTGCTTTCCTTGAAAAATAAAAAATTCTCAATGAATTTGGCCTAAAATGTGGGTCAGTCATCACTCAGTTAAATCTGAATAAATTTCATCCCATATACGAATTGATAATGATAAATAAAAGCTGTAAGTTAATATCACAAAAGGCGCTTTTATCCTTGACGTATACCGTCTTGGGGATCGTCTAGAGGTTCAACAGAAGGCCCATAAAGGCCACAAGGGCTGTTAGCCCATGAAAGCTTAACACAAGCTCACCTAGACCCTACTGTGTTCTCCGACTGAATATACTGAATTCGCAAAGTAAGTATAGCTCGTTGGTAGATCGAAATGTTAACGGCAAATATACGTTGCGAGTAAATATTAGAGAGAGGGTTGCGCTGGCAGCTGTAAATTTCGACGAAATCTACCCTCTAGCCATGCAAAACTCGTCCGAAATTCGTTTGGCCATTTTTTTTTTTTTTTTTTTTATAAGAGCAAACGCCGTTTAAGACACGTTTATAAACTGATAACCCAAATTGTTTATCCTGTCTGGCTGCCATCCGTTTTGAAACATTTTGCTGAATTTTTTTTACTTCTGACTGATGAGTTTTTCGAAAACGAAAATTGGAGGGTGAAAATGGCGGGTATGAAGCCGGGTTTTACGGCAAAGGCGGATTAATTATAGAAGAAGGAAACGAGAAGTAATGGCGTCTTGTTCCCTGGTGCGTAAAAGCGTGAAAATTTTCTACGTGACGATAAATTTTGGAACGACTTTTTTTTTCGCATTTCTTTGCTGTCTTTGCAGAGGAGCTTCTGGACTTTTCTCACATCGATTTTACGGATCTACTCATACGGAAGTAAATAAATAGCGGTAATAAAAACATGGTGAAAAAGGCAAGCGAAGAGAATTGACCACGGTTTATTTTTGTCTGAAAACACGTAAAAAGAAAATGCGGTTAATCTAATTTTCTTTGGTATCCTGGGACGCCGTGGTCTCGAGACAAGACAAACCATCGAGTCGTTAATAAAGCTCTATACAGAAAACAGACGACGGAATATCATGATTGTAAGATAAATGTCAAATTTGAAGAAGAACCAACGAGAACGAGAACGAGAACGCGACGTTTCTTGAAAGAAGCAATAGGAAATATATATGAAACATAGAAGCCCGAAACTTAATGATCTCTCTATTCATTAGCTGATTTTCCCTTTAAGGTGGATCGGGTCGAGTACGGAAGCGAGTTTCATAACCGTAATGAACTCACCGAGACCGATCTAGTTATGAAGCTTGACTGTTCAATGCAAGGGGATAATTAGATTAGATTTTCGAGAGCACCTTTGCTTGCTATCGCTGGCATGAGAGACACGGGATATGGGTTGTCGAGTGGAGGCGATAACATCGATATATCGTAAACGATGCGATGAAAATTAGGGATGAAAAAAAATAATCGACTAGATGAGTCAAAAAATTACGGATGAGAGAAGGCGATCTGCCGTTGACAGAAAACAATGAGCAAAATTTCAATCATCGATGGCCACTCTCGCGTAAATTGATATGCCGCAGTTGAAAACTGATCGTGACGTACACTAAACGTAATGGATTCTGATCCGGACGAGTTGGACAATTCTAGAAACAGCCAATCGGCGCTCTGGATTTTTTTAATCCAGAGCGCCGATTGGCTGTTTCTAGAATTGTCCAACTCGTCCGGATCAGAATCCATTACGTTTAGTGTACTTATATATAATATATCGTATATGGATTCGGAATTCGAACAGCAGCTTAAAGCGCCTCAGATCTACCCTCTTGTTTAGAGGGTTTAATTTTGATACAAGGTGAATTTTCAGAGGGATGCCTCCGGGCGACACCGAGGATTAGAAGACGGAGTTACGGCGAGGGTTTGTAGCTTTTTCATCAGCTAATTGTGCGTGAACAAACGAAATATGCTCTGAGCAACGTAACATGTTTCACATACTTCTGAAATTAGGACGTTTTTTTTTTTTTTTTCGAACTATTACACGCTTGGGATCTCATGTATGTACTACACTTCTTGCATTATGTTAGAAATGATTAGGATCTTTAGTTAGCTCGAGGAAAAAAATGGTGAAAAAATCGCGGTGCTGACTGTGATTGAAAATTACACTCCGATGCTAAAATCGACTGACTTATATTAGAGGCGTAGACGCTAAAGCTAAAGCCTTCTGGTTCAATTTCAGGACTCCAGGCTCCCCTTTGGTCCTATTCATCTTACATTATTCAGAATCCCCAAAGCAAATTCATCCTTATACAAGCCGTTTTTCAAATTTCAAAACTGCGCTCAAAAGATATATACCTAGAATTTTAGCGTGAAATATTATCCCACCTGACGCAGTCCCACGCTGTTCATTTGCTTCGTGATAACCATTATCGAGGAATAATTTTCATAAGTTAATTGATTGGAAAATGAATATATGAACAAAAAAAAAAAAAAAGAAATGATTAATTGGGAAGAATAAACACGGCAGCTTTGGCGAAAAGTCATGGAATACGATGGTAATAACGAACAACCAGAAAAAAAACTGAACAATTTGTAATGAAAGGACGTATTACAAACTTTCCTTAAACTCACCTGTATGTTAATTAAATATTTGATAACCAGACTTATCCATAGGCGGCAAATCGCCCATAAGAATTCAAAGTTCGTACGTACTAAAGCAGAGAACTGTAACTAACAGTAAGACCTCGAGAAAGCCCATGTAATTAGGATAATAAGTCTTCTCTAAGCTAACTAGGACCAGGGGTAGGTATCCTGTTGGTTAAGTTTGTTGAGTTGATGCTAACGAAATATGTCTCGTAGATATAATTTCACGGTACTCTTATATACGACGCGGGAAACATTTGTATTACTTATAATCCTTCTTGCAGAGAGAAAAACATATTCTAAGATTATCGTATCACATTTATGGGTAAATTATTGCGGTATATATATATAAATTTAATTACGTTTAGAAGAGCCGAGAAATTTCACTGATTGAAATATAACGAAAAACAAGTTGTTTAACTCGGTCCTATATCTACCCTCGTCCGTTCAAGTCGAGGGCAAATGTGTATCAAAGGAAAAATCATTCAACCAGTTCAGGAGATACTTGTTGAATCATAACCAAAGTGAAATTTTGGTAGCCAGGAAATTCATTGAATAAAAAAACGTTTCATCCATATCAAAGACGTCATTGCCATTAGAGTGGTCCTTAATTTGATCATTTTCGAATTTGAAGCGAATTGAGATAGGAACCTGGGGTTTTGAATATATATATATATATATATCTTATAGTTCCGGCCCATGGGAGCATTGAAATTCGACTATGACCGAGTTAAGAACCACCCTAATCATCATGGCATAAGCAGACTCATCAAAGGATCAAATGAAATTAGAAAATTCAATTACCTCACTATCAAAGCGTCCTCGTTTCTGTTCTCTAATTCAAAGTTTGACCATGTCAAGTTTAATCTCACGAAAACAATTCTTTTCAAATCTTTGCAGGTATAACGTTTCGAGGAAATATTCTATTGACTCAGTTTTCCCACAGCTAATTACTTTTAATTTGAGACACGAGTAGAAATTATTTCAGATTTTATGGACTTCGCCTTACATAGATTGAGTCTAACAAAGAAGAAGTGCGGTTGTCACATCGTTCATCGAAACTTTTTGACATTTTTAGGGGATATTCTAAAATGATGTAGTTTTGGGGCAAACTAATAGAGAGGGCTATATTACAAATCTAAAGAACCTAGCGAATCTAGCAAGTTTAGAAAAATCTGGACAGGTCTGTATTGCAAATCACGAAAACCTAGTGAATCTAGCAAATCTAGAAAAATCTAGGCAGGTCTGTATTGCAAATCTAGAAAATCTAGTGAATCTAGCAAATCTAGAAAAATCTAGACAGGCCTATTATTGCAGGCTAGCAGATCTAGATGAATTTCTACCAGAGAAGGTCAGTATTTTGTCGTTGTGATCACGTAGCAAACTATTTTCCGATCAACGTTTACAAAAAAAATATTCTCGAAATGATAAATTGGAAATTGTCCCAAAATTAAATCGATTTGTAATATTCCCTCGAAATTTAAAGGAAGTTTCGATAAACGATGCGACTTTATTTATCGTCGTTTGAAAAATGAATAATAATTATTAGAGCGTATTTTTCTTTACTAACCGCAAATAATCAGTGAACTTTACGTGAAGCGCACCCTTGGCTCGATGCATTTTATGCTATGATATAATTACGCATCGTATGTAGGTACTAACATGTGGCTATTTATACCGTTGTTGAGGTAAGGAAATAATGTTGTTATATTTTTTCATTGATAATTGGAGCATGAACGATATCCCGCGTTGTGTAAACGCGAAAGATTAAATTTCTATTAATTGCATATCGTTACAGAGTTGATTAAAATTTGAATATAAGTATATATGTAGATCGAAAGATGTATACGATACCCGATTATTTATTTTCTTTTTTTCTTTTTTTGTTTTTTCTCCCTTGTCAAAAACACTCGCTGATCCAAGCCGGAGGTTTTGAACTTCAGAATCGAACGAAACTTGTATTTGAATTGCAAATTTATGTCACTCGACGAAACTCGCTATGCTAAAACGAAAACCTTGAAGACATATATGTAAAGCTGTCTTGGCTTTACGGTCTACACATTCGATATACTCCGATATGTCAAAGTTCTGATTGATTTATCGCAATAAGCCATAATCGCGACGTAATTCAAACTGTATGGGTACTAATAACTTAGTAATTGGATTATATGTATGGACATATGAATGAAATCGGATACGTCCATTACTATATGTATACGAAAAATTAAAAAATGTGAAAAAATTGTGAAAACGCGAAAAATATTGATAAAAGTCTGTCTACTCGCACGATGCTTTGTGTCTTATGAGGCTAGTCGTTCACTGGGTCAGACCAACATTTATCTTTGGCAGATGTTTGAGGGTCATGTCATGGCGAATTTTCCACCGCAACGAATGCTCGCTTTCATAGTGCCTGACATTTTTCAGAGAATGAAAAGACACTGCGGAAGTGATATAAAAAAATGAAAATATGTCACGATGTGTTACGCTGCAGGCGGACATAGGTATATAGATGACATGGGAAGCCGAGAAAATAAAGAAAAATGAAATTCCAAGAACAACGAGTTAAGGCTGGAGTTTATCAAAAAAAAAAAAAAAAAAAAAAAAGTATTGTACATGGCGTTGGTGAAATATTTAATTATCTCGAAAGTTTTACGGACGTAAAAAGCACTTTTTTTTTTTTTTTTTTTTTTTTTTTTTTTTTTTGTATACCAGAGATGAAACTCCACGACTTCAACCACACGTCGCAGAGCTTAAAGTGTAACAACTTGATCTTGTTTGTGGGTAAATTATTTTCAATTAAAGTCCGAAAGTGAGGACGTGCAGATGACAAGCCAGATTATCTTACTGTATAAAAAATACAAAGGTACAAAAACTAAAAAAAAAAAAAAAAAAATACTAGACAGCCCTGGCTACTTTACGGAAATGATGAAAATATATAGGCACTTTCAAGATTCACAACTAGAGTCGGAAAGTCTAACATCTACTTTATTGACTCAGGGAAATCGAGATACGATGTGTAACTCGCGAATATAAACCTCTAGATTCTTGGCTCGGATTGAGACGAATCAAAAAAAAAAAAAAAAAAATGCATAGAAAATAAAATAACCCTAACCATTAGTCTCGTGTTTTCTTTATCTAGACCTAAACGCTACTATTGGCCATTGTGTTAGTTAATATTCCGTGAAATCACTTCTAGACACGAATATGAGCGGTTAACTCCGCGCAGCTGATCTGAATCTTTCAGATTGAGCAATATGATAAAGAAAATCGAAGAATCACTTCTTTTTTTTTTCTCACCTGATATTAATACACAGAAAGAAAGGGTAACTTGATTCAAGAAAATTTTGTGGTCCAAAAATGGAGACCGAAATTTTCTCGGATCAAATCAAAAATTTTCTCGAACCAAGAAAATTGGCACAATTTTCTTGGTTCGAGAAAATTTTTGATTTGATCCGAGAAAATTTCGGTCTCCATTTTTGGACCGCAAAATTTTCTTGAATCAAGTTACCCTTTCTTTCTGTGTACGCCGAGGGGTTAACCACTCGTCGATTGACCGTACACCTGACTTCAGACTTCAAGACTTCATGGAGTCAACTGACTTCAACTGACTTCAACCGACTTCAACTGACTTCAACCGACTTCAACTGACTTCAACTGACTTCAACTGACTTCAGCTGACTTCAGCTGACTCACTGACTTCACCTGACTCACTGACTTCACCTGACTTCAACTGACTTCAACTGACTTCAGCGGACTTCAACTGACTTCAGCAGACTTCAGCTGACTCACTGACTTCAACTGACTCACGGACTTCACCGGACTTCAACTGACTTCAACTGACTTCAACTGACTTCAACTGACTTCAACTGACTTCAACTGACTTTAGCTGACTTCAGCTGACTCACTGACCACCTGACTCACTGACTTCACCTGACTTCAACTGGCTTCAGCTGACTTCAGCTGACTCACTGACTTCAACTGACTTCAGCTGACTTCAGCTGACTCACTGACTTCAACTGACTCACGGACTTCACTTGACTTTACCTGACTTCAACTGACTTCAACTGACTTTAACTGACTTCAGCTGACTCACCGACTCACTGACTTCAACTGACTTCACCTGACTTCACCTGACTTCACCTGACTTCACCTGACTTTAAGTGACTTCAGCTGACTTCAACTGACTTCAACTGACTTACTGACTTTACCTGACTTCAACTGACTTCAACTGACTTCAACTGATTCTCAGCCAGGTGTACACCTGACTTCAAGAGTGGTTAACCCCTCGGTGTACGCGTTATTATAATTTCAGGTGAAATTATGGAAAAATATTTTACAATCGTTTAGTATTATTCGATCCGGTAATGAATAAGGTAATTTTTTATTGTAATTTAAGACACGTCTCGCGACATATAAATTATATTCGTGTGATTCTATACGCGAAACGCGTCAGATATAATCTACCTATGAATTTGTATACGGAAATAGAATTGAATATCGTCGCTCGTTATATTTACTGGCAATAGGCTACTGTGCCACTATCATGTTTTGCAAATGAGTTCGAACCATGCGATGGAAAGCGAAAATGCCATTGGAGTATAATATCGAACGGTACACATAGTGGCCCGTTTGGCAACACGCCAGGTTTATACATCACGGAAATTGCTACGGAAGGCCAGAGGAGATCCCAGATTTGAGAGAAAAAACAAAAGGGAAGAAAAAAAAAAAATAGAAATAGAGATTCGCGGTTCCATTTCGAATCATCGATACAACAAACCAGCGTGAAAAATACGAAAGATTAAAAGAGACTCGAGCCGAATGAGTCTCATGTAGGCGCACAGGTTTCTTCTGATGAAATTAACAGCATTGAGAATACAAAAAATAAAAATAAAAAATAAAAAAAATTGATATTTCAAAAAGCTGCACGTCGTTTGACGAACATTTCAAATTGTTGACGATAATATTGTGAAAACAGTTCTGTCACAATCCGAAACAGTCATAGGTAACAAAGTTTTCAAGCATTATGTCATATTTCGTTGAATTGATTGCTGCAGGCTGTTGTGAATTTCAAAATGCGGCTGAATTTGCTTAACTGACAGGAAGAATGGTCGAATTCAATCAGTCAATCAGTCATAGGAAATTGATAGGGAAATATTTGTATCGATGTAGGTATACCTGTTATTGATATGAAAAAACAATGGGGGATTTTGATGAACCAGTACTTCGCTCATTTGCATCTTTACGTGGATCGTGATAGAACATGATACGTGAAAAGTATACTATACGAAAAACGCGATGCAATTTTTTACCCATGAAAATACTTAGCGAAGTAATTAAGAACATTATTGATTCTTCGCTCAGTGAGAACAATGTCGCTTCTTAATTTGGAGCCTTGATTCGTGAGAGGTTTTGTCAGTGAATTTCGAAAGCACTTTTCGACCCATTGTTCATTTTTGACAATAACAAATCCATGACCACTGCGTTGAAAATTTCTTAACCCTTCGTAGTCACTCTGGGTGGATTCCACCCAGGCGTTCTGGCCCAAATATCCATTCTTTGACAAATTGACCTATTTACGATTTTTTTTGAAAATATGTTGTCATTTGAATTTTGACATACCAACTCTTGATACATGTTCTAGAATGTTTGAAGTATTTTCTAGTATTTTTTTGATCCCGATCGACCTGATAGTTTTCACACAGCAACCATTTGAAAATTGACTGGGTGAATTTCACCCAAGTGTGACTACCGTGTGATTCTACAGAAGTGTGACTACGAAGGGTTAAAGATTATTAATTTTCATGCAAGAATAATGCTAGAAAAACTTTTAAGTGTTTTGGGAATCGAACCGCATGGTTTCAGCAATTTTTTTTCCTCTTTCTCGCAGTCATAAATATTGTTCTACTAGCAATTCAAAACGATAAACTTCACACTTTGTCATAAAATATACAACGATAAGCAACGATCGATTCCAGGTCGAAAAAATCTGCCAGATGTTTATCTGCTTACTTTGAAACTGAAGTATCTTTTATAGACTTGAGCAAAGTGTATTTGCACCCTTCAAGATATCCTCGTCTCGTTGGTGTATCGGTGCAGTATGTATCTCATTTTTCTTTCTCATATCCGCATAAATATGATGTGCTTAAGTCAGATAAAAGATATCTTCTTATGGTCTGTGCAAAGTGGCTCAGAATCCGTAATTCTCTTTTTCTTATTAGTTTCTCTAGCTGTCGTTCCGTGTCTCTTTCAGCCCTTTGAAATTGAAGCAGCTGAATCGTTTGAGCGTGAAGAAAAATATTACGAAAAATTTAGTTCCCGGCTGAAGAACAACATCAGAATTTAATAAGAACGGAAGAAAAAAGCCTCGTCAAAACTTTCTAGCGATATCCTAATTAGAAATGTTCAGAAGCTGAAAGGACGAGGAAAAAAAAGAACGTTTTCAACTAGAATCTTACACACTTGAAATGTGTCAGTTTTCCTCAAAAATTTATGGCTGTGTGTAGGTATATAGCTGTACAAAGAGAATAAGAAGAGCAGAAGACACTCTCTAAACAGAATTTTCTACTACAAGATACACGAAAATAAAGAATTTACCGTCAAACAATTATAATATTATAGCATAGCATTTATAAAGCAAAAAGCGATATCTTACAGGGATTTTTTTTACCCGGGGTTGAAATTCGGGTTTACCTAAAATACGGAATATTGCGCTGCACTTTGAGTTGACCTACAGGTCAGGTTTCAGATTCCAGATTTCCGCCTTGTTCGCAGGAAATTTCCAAAACACCCTAAATAAGGACCACCCTAGACTGCTGCACGTGAATTTCACTAAATGGCGAAAGAAGATGTAACTACTGAAAAGTACTGCAACTTGCAAGAAGTTATCTGCTACCATTATCAATAATTTATTGTCCAATTGACCTATCAATTAATTGAATTGAAATTCTCAGTGTGTTGTTACGTATCCCATTCTATTCAATACCTCTCTCACTCTCAACACCCAAGACATAATATCCTGCATGCATCCAGTCTCACCACCTCTAATCAGAGGAAGTCTCACCCTTACATTCCAAGAAGTCCATCCCTACCTATGCTCCCATAAAACTGCACCTGCACGAACGCGCCCATGCCCGGGACAATGGAAATGATGACCTAACGATTCAGCTCATCATCAGCTCATCAGTAGCGAAGATTGACAAAGGCACTTGCAAGTAAATCGTCAATCAGAGCAGTCGCATATAATTTAGCTCGCATTATAAATTCACTCACCCATCATTTAATCTTACAATTATAACTCATATATATATACAATCTTACTACAAATCAAACGCTATCAATAAAAATATACCAATTCACTGTGACTACCTGTCTCCTAAAACCCCGGTTACCCCACGGTGTAAAAACGAGGAACGAACTCATCTAAATACATAACAGTGTTCAACTTTTGGTGTGCTACCAAAAGTAAAAATTGCTCTTTCGTCCTTCCCGTTTGTGATTAACTATCCCATTTATGATTGAAATTTCTCGATTAAGGGTGTATCCCCACCTTTAAATGAGTTAACATTCTAAGAAAGAGATTGATATTTTACAGCGAATTTGAGAGTCTGATCAAATCCAAAAAAATCAAGAAGTTTAGGGAGAGTTTGACCCTCATTATCCATACTTAACATTGAATATTACTTTGAGTCTATTAGTAGTTACGCTGAATATAGAAAAATACAAAATTACTCGGTTGTCGCAAAGAATCAGTAGTACCGTTGGATCGATTTTGGAATTTTTGGTCTTCAATTGTTCAGAAGAGATGCCTCTATCATATGAACATAGAACTTTTTGATATGACTATTTTTGGTTGAGATAATAGAAAAAATAGAGAAAAAAAATTGAAGAATTAGAAAAATCTCAGTAAAAACTAAGCGAGTCAGGTAATTTTCGCGATATCAAAAAGTTCTATGTTCATATGATAGAGGCATCTCTTCTCAACAATTGAGGACCAAAAATTCCAGAATCGATCCAACGGTACTACTGATTCTTTGCGACAACCGAGTAATTTTGTATTTATCTATATTCAGCGTAACTACTATTAGACTCAAAGTAATATCCAATGTTAAGTATGGATAATGAGGGTCAAACCCTCCCTCAACTTCATGATTTTTTTGGATTTGATCAGACTCTCAAATTCGCTGTAAAATATCAATCTCTTTCTCAGAATGTTGACCTATTTAAAGGTGAGGATACCCCCTTAATCGATGAAATTTATACATATACCTAGTGTTAATATATTATTATACGACGTATCGGATGAATTAAATTCGACGAGTGTCTATGTGTACGAGGTATAAGTAAATGAAATCGTCGAACCGTAAAGAGGCAAACAGTCGTTTGTTATTCCTCTTGTGTAGGTAGACATACATCGCATAATCTGGGTGTATTTAGAGTTGGTAACAGGTAAATGATATATTTATGGTATATATACACGCAGAATATGTGTATTTGGAGTGTGTAATCCCGATCAGTATGAAATATTCGTATCACGTAATACACGCGATATTTGAACCCAGTGAAAGGTCATCATACTCGAATTGTTGATGCAGTACGCGTATTCGTATTACGGGATGAAAATTATTTTCGTTTTATTGTTAGTTATAGAAATTTTTATTCCCTTCATGAAATTTTATCGAGGTAGGTACCTATATCGAAAGAATCACAACTCTGTCGTTTTGTAGGTAATTCAATGAATTGAAATTCAGATGGAGGATAATAAAAAATGAAAAATGAAAAATGGAAAATCCAAATTAATTGGGGGGTCTGTGTTCAAAGGAAAAGGTTGAATGAAATATTATATTAATTGGGATACTTTCGGAGTGCTTGGCCGGAAGACTTCATTAATCCCGTTACGTAAATCCAACAGGCAGTAGGTACAACAAGAAGGAGAGAAATAAAAATGAGAAAACAAAACAATTTTCGAACGCCATTGCGTATGAAAATTGAAAGAAAATGTGAAAATTTTCATTCAATTATTATAGGCACAACTAATTTCAGCTTTTTCAATTGTACAATAAAATTTACCATACGAATTTTTGTGTAAAGGTACTATGGATATTTGATGCAGTGACCGTGATTGAAAAGACCGTGTAAAATTTTTAAATTAACATGACATTTTAATCATTTAAATTTGAGGAGAATAAGTGAATAAAGAATAAATTGATGATTAGAATCTAAAAGCTCTTGTAAATTAATCGTTCACTCGACTACACCGTTAATTATCTTCTCGAGAATATATATATATATATACGCTCCCACGAAATATTAACAACTCATTAAATATCTCGTTAGCAGGCTGATTTTCACAAAGCCATAAGACGGTAAGGTGCAGCTTTTTAAGGTTTAAGAACTCAATCCGATTCAGCTTAAAAAAAATTTTCTGCAATTATCGTTACGCACGCATGAAATATTTCTTTATAGTGATAAAGGAAGGAAAAAAAAAAAAAAAAAAAAAACCACTGTGACCACGATCGATGAAGGATTTCATTAAGCAAAGGAATTAAAAATTTCTGTACAAAAAAATTAAGACTTGTCAATAAAATGAAGTTATATTATTTATGTCGTTGATGGCTCGTTGCCCTCCAAATTCTAATACGATTCGTAACGATTCGAAGAAAATTATTCGTAATTCGACAAGATTAATAGCACCTGCAAATAATTACTCTGAACCAAATGGCGAATGTAATTATCTTCTATTGTCTCTGATCTTAACAGTTATATGTCGTCTGTTATGCCAAGACGGAACATTACGTCTGCCAAACGAATATAAATGTACTTCAGTCAAGTTGAGTTACGTAATATACGAAGAAAAAAAAAATAATTATATATACATATATTCTAAGCATTACCCCCAAAGCCTTCGAAATATTCCATTTAAATAAAACCCGATTTTTAGTACTTCCGGGTTATTTTTTACTTCATATCGCATTAGGTATATCGCTTCGAATAATCTGAAACTCCGCACCCTTCTTACCTATAGTAGTAGGTATAGATATCCGTGAAAAATGTACAGATTCTTAACGACAAAATGTTATTTATCACAATTTGGAGATAAAAGTTGTTTGTTGTTTGTTTTTTTTGTTTTTTTTTTTCGTGCGCTGTAGCTCAAGAAATTATATCGTTGAGAATTTGTAGAATTTTTATGAAATACCTACTACTACAGGTAAGGAGTTTACCAAGTCTGAGATTCTTCGGAGCTGTACTGCAATAGGAAGAAAAAACGTTCAACTAAAAGTTCTTCCGTGAAATAGAATACCTCAGAGAATTCTGATCTCGTGACACTCTACTCCCAATCGAGAGAAGCAAGAATTCGCAGGCTTCCCTAAAGTTAATTCAGCTTTTGTTAATACAAAAAAAAAAAAAAAAAAATATTTCCATTAAAAAATGCGATTGATATTTTGCATCAAATTTGAATCGAAGGACTCTCTCTATTCCTATATACATGCGTATGCGAGGGAAATTGAAAAATCCATAAACATGATAAATTACTGAGTGAATGTATGTGCAGTGTGCACGTACTAGCTCGTATGTGCTCTCATATTATGTCAGACATACCGCTCGATATTTCGGTGCTACTTATTTCTATGCAAATGATAAAAATAACACCGACTTCTCGTCTTGACTGACAACCTTCTTTCCACAGGTTCCACGAGCTTGAAAAAAGTATGAAAAATGAAAAAAAAATAAAAATAAAAAAATATACGAGATGTGAGTCAGCGGGAATTCGAACCTCGTTACTGCGCCACTTTATATATATATACCAAATATTTGGTACATACATCGCGCAGTCTATTACGGCATCTCAGTAATTTCTTAATATAGTGATAAAATATCGCGCGAGTTGACCGGACATTTTTAACATATATTCAAATATTTAACAATTTCCTGTTAACTCCACGATTACATAATCGCCATTTCAATATTATCATTATTCAGTAAAGTGCACGTGTCGGAGCTGTATTATCGCGTTGGATATTGACTAATATAATGAGGAGAACTGTTTCCGGATTGGGTACTATCCCCGATCAATTAATCCTCGAAGTACGAAGATACACCCAACTATTGGAATTATTTATGCATTCGTACGCTCGCGGGCTACAAGCCTCTATAAATATTGTACGAAATGTTTATACATGTAAAAGGGCATTAGTTACGTTCTGAGATAGTCCACATACATACACGGAGAGCAGAGAATAGTAATATTTACCATTCCAACATAGTAACCAGACTTATTTCTCATGAAATCGTAAATGATACTATGTCAAATAGGATTCATTACTATTTTTCTGGTAATATTTACTATGCTACATAGTAACTAAGCAAATGTAATGTTTGAAAATCTACGTTACCATGTAACATAGTAACGGTTACTATGTTACATTGTGAATATTACTATTCTTTTCTCTCCGTGTATGCATATACATTAGGGTAGTCCTTGAATGATGTTGGGACGATTTTTGAGCCAGCCACCCCCTAGATTGCAGTTCCAAATATTTTTTAAAAAAAGTGTGGAAAAAAGTTTCAGTCCTTAATTCGTCTTAAAAATTTGCCATTTTCAAAGAGGTGTGATTCTCCCCTTTGAAATACACGTGCTTTTTCAATTTTTCAATGACCTGCGTGCTAGAGCGTCTTAATCTCTTTCTAAAAATCTAATTGACGATAAAACAAGATCGAAATTGTTTCGGAAATGTTCATTTCTTTTATTCGATGTAGAATTAGAATCCGAAAATTTTCCGAAACCGTATAAGTGTATATCCCAGTATAGTCGAACAAAATCTTTGTAGATTATAGATATTATAAATTATTCTTAAAGCTCAAAGATTTGGGGAACATATTATTATTATAAAACAACCGACTGCACGCAGGTTAGTGTTTTAAAAATTAGCCATAGTATAATCAGTGATCTTATCATTCCAGATGTTTGGGTGTTAAAACTTGAAGATATATCGTTACTTGACAGGAAACTAAACCTGAATCCAATTAGCATTGCTTATCTAAATGTATATAGGTAAGAAAATTGATAGGATTGATAGTGAACGTAAATTTTTTTCTTTTTTTTTCTCTCTCTCTCTCTCTTTTGTTCCCAAAATCTAGAGATCTACGTAGTTATTTGTTCGGCTTTGATACACCTGTTCATATACACTGTTCAGTATTTTTCAATTTAACGCAAGTAGGTAGTAGCATAAAATATACTTGAAATTCTTACAATAATTGTAACGCAGTATACTTTTGCTTCAACAAGAGTTACGACCTCATTATTCATTTAATTAATGTTACCTACGCTAATTATTAGCCTCGATATTTTTATTCCAGTACTCGAGTGTCGGTATAGACTGTAGAGCATAAATTTTTTAGCGAACAGAAGTGAGTATATTCAAGTCAAGTACCGTATATAAAAACGTTAGTCATAATCTTCCCATTTTTATGTATAATATTATGATAAAATACTGTGAGGCTGTGTATGTGATTGAAATTTATAATACGTCAATCTGTTCAACTCTAATAAGCCGCTGCGATGTATATAAGTGGCTATAATTCTTCATGATTCTAGATTTGTGCTTGGATTAAATTTTCATATTCATCGGAATAAGGGAACGACGATGTGAGTAGCTACATCTTGGCCAATTGCAAAGTTCAAAAAGCAATGGAAATGAAAATTAAATCAATAAATTTTATGAAACCTGTAAAGTAATGTACAAAAATTTCTCGCGGTGTAATTAATGCCGGAATATATTCTATCATTCCAAATTTACCTGCGCCGTCTATAATTCGTCGTTATAAATACAAGAAATGAGTTTACTTCAAATTTTTGTATATCTTCTCTCGAATAACAGTAGGAATAATAATTTACAGGGTCAATTAATTAAGAATCTCGAAAGACTAATAAAGGTTTAATAATTATAAAATGAAAATATCGGCTAATAAAACCGATGGCAATCACTTCGATGTCGATTGTTCAAATAATCTGATCTTTCTGAATTTATTCCCTGAACCGAAGATGAATCCTACGTTACTAGAAAATACTATAGATTGGCTCGAAGGTTGAAAGGCAAAATAACCGCCTTTATTATAAACTGTGTGGAATGAAGATGAAAAATACACCTGGATTCTATGGGAGAAGAGAATTTTTTCTTTTTATCTTCTTTTTTTGGAAACTGGATATACAGAGATGCTGGACCCCGCGGACCAACCATCAAACAAACTTTTCTTTTATTAATATTCTCACATATAAATATGCTCAAGCGAAGAAATACGTAAGAATTGCTGCGAAAACACATCGTATCACTTTTTTTTTTTTTTTTTTTTTTTGTAGGTAGTATCAGGTAAAAAGAATATCTTCGGAGTTAGGTAAATATTTTTCTTGCCTCTTTTTTTTTTTTATTACATACATCGCATTGTTATTATTTATCTTATTATATACTTTACCGTACTATTTTCATTTCTCTCTTGTTTCTTTTCATATGTGAAAAAGGTTCCATATTATAGTAGGTATTGCGGGAAAAATGAAAAAGCGCAAGGAAAACAAAGAAGTACGTGCGGTATCCACGGTTCTGAAAAGAAATTCAGACGCATATACCTATGTGTATTTTATTCACTGAATATCAATGAGTATCGATGAAAAGCTCGATAAAGCACCTAAACCACCATAGCTAAATTAACCTCTGTGGTTCTATTTCATTTCTAACGAGTCAATTTCCTGTCATGATAAACATCTAATCGTTGAATTCGATTTTAACAGTACCAATCGCGTAAAATTCGACGGTAGAGTCGAGTTAACCGACCTATGAACTGACATCGAAGAAAAATTTACAAGGATTTATAGAACGTACTCTACTCCCTTATAGCAGAAGTAGGTAATATACTACGTGCGATGCATGCTTTCATTATGCTGGGAAAGAATCGAGCTTGCGATTCAACTTTTCTTATACATTAGACGCAATTTATGATTCGGAGTATTACGATCTCTGGAGTTCTTTAACTCTCTTTATATGTAACTAACTTACGCGCGTTCGACTTCCGTCAAGCTTAGTAAGTCGGATTATCATAATCGCGCATCATACTACTGATTTATATATACGAAAGATTCATCGTGCCTAGAATTAATGCTTGATCAAATTTATCTGACGATCTGTAGGTACACTAAACGTAATGGATTCTGATCCGGACGAGTTGGACAATTCTAGAAACAGCCAATCGGCGCTCTGGATTAAAAAAATCCAGAGCGCCGATTGGCTGTTTCTAGAATTGTCCAACTCGTCCGGATCAGAATCCATTACGTTTAGTGTACCTACACAGAAAGAAAGGTTAACTTGATTCAAGACAATTTTGCGGTCCAAAAATGAAGACCGAAATTTTCTCGGATCAAATCAAAATTTTTCTCGAACCAAGAAAATTGTCCCAATTTTCTTGGTTCGAGAAAAATTTTGATTTGATCCGAGAAAATTTCGGTCTTCATTTTTGGACCGCAAAATTGTCTTGAATCAAGTTAACCTTTCTTTCTGTGTACCTACCTACTACTGCGGCGATTATATTGTATGTAGATTGTAAAATTACGACCTCGGAATACTTTTCTGTTATATTATACATCTTATTCCTCTATTATAGTCACCACGCATATCACGAGAGCTGATATAGCTCTCTGATGTTAAAAGCTTATCATATAGTTGAATTTGGATCACGTCACGGTGATTGTAATTCTTTAAGCCTATAAAAGCGTGGCGTAAGCCCTTATACACGCGTTTTATACAGGAATTATATCTGTCGTAACTCGTTTTAGAAACGGTTTTAGAAACGTTTTTCATGGATATCTTCTCTATTTTCGCGCAAAACGAACATTTTTTTGGCTGTACATGTTCGGAGTCGCACATAGAATTGCGCGACGTATTTTGTTTCATTGATTTCGGTGCCCAGGCAGAGATATTCCGTTTAATATCACATTTTTTCACGATGTTTTCAGGACTGGTGGAATTGCCTAGGAAAGCACCTTAAACGAAAAATGATAATCGGGAAGCGATTCTTGCGCACGATTACATAACGCGTAATGACTTACAATAGTTATAAATTGCGCAGTTTATTAATTATCGATCATTACCTTTAATTAAATTAAATTTGCATCAATAATCTATTCCGATTATTAATTTAAAGAAAATTCTAGTTTTTCCCCTGCATCTATATTCTTCGACTCCAAAAAAAAAAAAAAAAAAAAAATTTGACTTCTTTTAGATCCTGCGCGCTCTTTTTTCATTTCCTCGAGATTCAATATATCGCGTCACTAATGCCATAAGGTCGTAAGTGCCAAAAAATTATTTTTTTTGCAGATATGTCCTAACGATGTTATATCGCATGAAAAATATTTTGCCACCAAAAAGACAAAAATTTTTTTTTTGGTGGTTACGACCTTATGGCATTAGTGACGCGATATATGTAGTACCTATATTTCTTATAATATCTTCTATAGTAGTACATGTACGCGTAATTCCAAAATCTTTTTTTACATATAACGATAAAATCAGATCGATACGTAATTCTAGAAATTGAGAAAAAAATTTCCGGGCACTCGGGTTACACGATACCCATAATACGTTGATCCTCACCTTTTCAGACACTCGACGAATCGGTAATATATAAAAGTCACTTTCGTTATAAATTAAATCCTTAGCTGTATATTATGCAGGTGAAAATCAGAACGTGTGTGTTCAACCGTAGGTATATTAAATTCACTATAATACTATATCACTAGTACTACTACGACACTTTATCATATAATTTATTGAAACTGTTATTTAACCCGTTGAATTTTATCAGATAATTAATTAATTAATTAATTAATTAATTTTTTCTTTCTTTCCCTTGTTTTTTGGTTTTTTTTTTTTTTTTTTTTTTTTTTGGTACCTAGACAATTTTGAGTTTATAATTCGCGATATATACGGGGTGTAATTTCATAAAATAGAGGGGCGCAAAAGGGCGCCCGAACACCGCGACGCGTTCTGTTGGACTGAGCGAGGTTTCACAGCAAAGCCAGGGGGCCAGGAGGGATCGACGTGTTCGCACACCGTCGCAGATCAGGTCGTCGCATATATATATACTTATACTATGCTATGTAGGTGAAGACTCGAGCTCTGGCCTGATGCAGAGACCGGGCTTTATACCCACCTACAGGCTATACAGCTCTACCTCTACCTACGCTATACGATCTACGTGGACAACTTTCAACCGTATAATACATCGCGACCTATAACCACGTATCTCCTGCGCCTGATCCTGACCTGCCTTCCTATACAAGAATACGTCAAAGCTTGGAAAATAATTTTATCAAGGATATGGAAGATTTTTTGTTTCCACTCATTTTATTATTATTATTATTGTTGTCATTGTCATTATTGTTATTTTATACTTCTAATTCTACAGCACCTGCTGTCTATGATCTGGATGAAAATTTCGATCATATCTCAGTGTAGAAAAATGATAGAAAAATTTTCAAACTGAAATATCAAAGGATTGTACATTTTTTTCGATACATTTTTTTTTTAAATACGTTTATTTTACAGAAAACTAGAAAAGTTCAAGTCCTGCATAGGTAGGTATATCGGAAATTTAAAAAAGTGATTTTGTAATATACGTGGGTTAGCGATTAAAATGCGAGATGGTTAATTTATGAAGAGAATTTTTCCAAGCGTAATGCGTAATTTCGATAGACAAACTTATCTACGTGATAAATATATACGTTCGTTCGTATACAGACTTGAAAAAATCAACTTGTATTAGTTCGCGGGACTTTAAATCGTCGATATTTATTAAGTGCGAGACTCTAAATCGTCGATATTTATTAAGTCTATGAGTCTTTTGGCTATTTTAAAACGTGTTGTAATCGTTCTAGTCTACAGTGTATATAGTATGTGTAATAGCTACAATTCCAATAATTTTATAAAAAAAAATTGAAAATTTCAAAATTTTAGATTATAAATTGAAATTTAAAGAATCATCTTATACCTATATCGCGTCACTAATGCCATAAGGACGTAAGCGCCAAAAAATTATTTTTTTTTCGGATATGCCCAAACGATGTTATATGGCACGAAAAAGATTTTGCCACCAAAAACACGAAATTTTTTTTTGTTTTTTTTTTTTTTGTTTTTTTTTTTGCGCTTACGACCTTATGGCATTAGTGACGCGATATGATATAAGTTCATTCAGTTCGGTGTTTATATATAGCAAAACTAATTTTTAAACCTATTTTGTCTTAAACCTCTAAGATTATCAAGCCTACATTATAATATAATTACGCGAGGATTTTTTTTTTTAAGTTATTGAAATTCTATATCATTATATATATATATAGTACATTTTTTTTTTTTTTTTTCATTAGTATTACCTACTACGCGAATCAGTTACAATTATTATTCGGTACTAGAAGATCTCTCTCGAGGCTAAAAATAATTGAAAACCGAAGAAAAAAAAAAAAAATTTTTTAATTAAAAAATTAAAAAATTAAAAAATTAAAAACGAAAGTAATACAAGAAGCCCCCAATCTCAGCCAAAGTTATTTATTTATGCAATTGTTATGAATGTGACTGATTCACAGATTTTTTAAATTCTTAGTATACCGATAGGTATACCTAAGTATGAACAGAACTTGTTTACGATTCCATATAAAGCGTTATATACCGAAGGTGTATAGATTTACAACGAATCAACTATTTATCGTCATTCGTTTATCGACAAACGTCACGGAAGTGAAATATTTGAATAATTTATTCATCTAGGAGGATAGTTTGCATGAAATATTAAATTTTACTTTCGATGTGTATAATGTATCACCCACATGTGTGTGCACATATACATACGTATCTAATCTAGCTGTGCCACACGTATACCGCAATGTTCACCTGAAAAGCTTGTGATGTGTAAAATCCGTAGGACATATTAATGATTACAGATTTTCCGATGGGGGTGATTGATGTTTTAGGAACGAAGAAGGCTAGTCGATTGCGAATTTTCAGAAACGTTGGAAGTTTAGAAGATTAAAATTCCGAAAGGTCGAATTGCAGACAACTCAAGTTTCCAAAAGTCGAGACTCCCGAAAGTACAATAATCAGAAAATTTCAACCTAATTCTCAGACTGTGAAGACGAAAAATAGTTAATTCTGATCGAGACCCTCTTTACAGGAATTCATTTTATCAACTTCAATCGATAACTTGACGATGTCATAAATAATTGATGAGATTTTGAAACTTTGTTATTCAAAAAGTAAATCACAGGACGATTAATTTGACCACTTAATGGTTCCGATACGATCAATACAGCCCGAGTTATTAAACACCGAATGAATATATGCGTGAATCTCAGATTTCGGAAGTTTGGCCTTTTGGAGTTTTAGCTTTCGGAATTTTGAACCTTTGGTGTTCTTCGTCTTAAACTTTTTCAGATCGGTTATGTAAACTTACGGAGAAATACTCTTTCTAAAACTGCAGTGAGTCTGAATAATTCAAATTCGGAATTGTCACCGTTGGGGAATTTTCAAATTCGAAATCTCATTTTTTAATACTTATGTCATACTTTTCACAATATACAAGGTAGTATGAAAGAGACAGGACTGTCTGAGGTGTATCAATATTATATGATAAACTCTATTTCATTTCCACTTGATTACCCGATCAAAAAACACCGTTGGATGTCTTCTGTTGAACCGTAGATATATTTCACGCGAAAAGAATTTTTCGTGTAGGTATGCAATAGAACTGATAATATAATTCTAGTGAACCGTTGAAGTGGGGCATCATGATTTTTCAAGTTTATATCCATCCATCTATCTTTCGCTGAAAGCAATATATTATATCGAATATAATATTATATAACATAGAAAACCGCATCTATACCTCGATTAATTATTTTCCCAATATTTTGGCCAGTTAAGTCAGTTCAACATTTACCATATGAAATATTTGAGCCAAAGCTCATTTCTCATTCCCGGAGCCTGCAAGGCAGCTCTAGCATCTCACTAGTTCCCAGTCTGCACATTTTGAAAAATTTTCCGACGACAATCATGCAGAACTGCAATACGCATATTTACAGATTTATAAAATTCTCTCATAGTGTGCGGAATACATCGCACTATCATCCGGATATATTTAGAACAGTAATTCGCTGCTGTATCAAGTATAGGTTGATAAATCCTGTGAAGAAAATTTGTAAGAATTTAAGTTTTCGAAAATTGTCGATAATTATTAAAAAATTGTTAGTCCCATTTTACGACCACTCGACGCACTCGCACTAGACAGATTCTAAATGAACTTGTAGAAAGTCTGCAAATGAGTTGGAAACTGTCAACTCCATTGCACAGAGTGGTCGTTTCTTTTCTGTGAAGTTTTTGTTTTGTTTGTTTCTACCAACCAAATTTTGCTCCAAAAAATTTCTGACGTGAGATAGTATGTTCTTGAAAGTCATTCTCGGCTAGCATGTTTTCCCAGCTTATTTTCGGGTAGCATGTTTTCCCAGCTTATTCTCGGGTAGCATGTTTTCCCAGCATATTCTCGGGTAGCATGTTTTACCACTAAGGGGTCGATGTCATGTAATACTAGCAACGACAAGAAGAAATCTTGTTTATTTATTTTACTCAATATTTCAATCAGAACACGCCACTCACTCCAGCTATTCTTCAAAGTTTCTATCCGCTGACACGTTACTAAGACTTTACTTTCCTTGACAGACGTGCGAGAAGAGGAAGACACCTCTGAGACGCGGGGAGATTTGAACTTGAATAAATAATGACAATGATGATAGAGAAGGCTGCATTGCTGAGTACAGCTATTACTTATTGTTAGTCAGCATTGACTTTGAAGCACGAATTTCTCAGTCAAATTATTCGGCAGTATATTTGCTGGGAACTTTTTTTTTGGATTTATTATATGCACGCAGGTTGTATATAATTTTTTGTCTTTATATTTATCCCTGATCCAGAATTCTCACGATTTTTATCGAGCGATTTTCTATCAAACCCACATCTTTGAATTATAGTAGATCGTAGCAGTTGTGACATCCAAGAAAGACACAAGTTGTTATTTGAAGTAAATATTAATAAATTTGATCATTTTTATGTGGATTTTAAAAAGAAAAAACACTGCGTCATAATCCAGTAAAATTTTATAGTCCCTGTACAATGTACACACATACAAGGCTGAACCCCTGATTGTACGTAATATATTGTAATATAGCAATTAATCCAATTTGTACAATTGATTAAACCGTGAATCACATATTCTAGCTTGTGATTTCATTTGGGTACCTATGTATATTAGGATCATCCTTAATTTGATCATTTTCGAAATTTAATTCCCCCATGGGCCAGGACCACTCCAAATATATACAAAAAAAAAAATGTAGCCATGACCCCAGATTCCTATCTCAATTCTAATTTCCACCCCAAAGCCTTCGAATTTTCCCATTTGCATGAAACACGATTTGTGACATTTTGCGATTATTTTTTTTTCTTCCTATTGCAGTATAGCTCCGAAAAATCTGAAACTTGGTAAGGTCCTTACCTGTAGTAGAAGGTATTTCATGAAAATTTTACAGAATTTCAACGATATAATTTTCGAAGCTCCAAGGTACCAAAAAAAATGTCTTATCTCCAAATTGTGATGAATAAAATTTTATCGTTAAAAATCTGTAAATTTTTCATGGATACCTACTATTATAGGTAAAAAGGGTTTCGGAGTTTCAGATTACTCGAAACGATAATGCGATAGGCAGTAAAAAATAACCCCGAAGTACTAAAAATCCAGTGTTATTTAAATTGAAAAGTTCAAAGGCTTTGGGACAGTACTTAGAATTGAGATGGGAACCTGGGATTCAGACTACATTCTTTTCATATATATTTGCAGACGTTTTGGCCCATGGGAGCATTAAAATTTGAATATGTTCGAATTAAGGACCACCCCAATGTATATGTACATTTTTTAGCATTCTGGTATGCCTTCGGTATTCCATCATACCTACGTATGAGAGTTAGCGTTTTTCCGAGTTCAAGCGAGACGTTTTATGCTCACGTTGGATTGCTGCAGATGAGTCGGTTTCATAAAAAAAAAAATCAAAAATTTTCAGATCAGGTGAACTGGTTTTGATCAATTTTTGTCTTTTCCTGTTATAGGAAATATAATCCTTCATCTGTTACGCATTTCTGCATACCTTAAATTCTTATTGCGTTACTTTTCGAATATACGTCGGTGAGACCGGAACGAAAAATATTTCTCCCACAAAAATTTGCTGTTCATAATTTTCTCAATTCGTTAATATAATATTCCTAAAAATCGATTGAATAAATATACGAAAAATCTAGTCCCACGTTCGAATATGGCTATGAATAATTATCCTCGTGTAAAACAGAATTTTTTAGATTTTACTAAAAAAAAAAAAAAAAAAAAATGATAATCAAAATGAGCGTTTTTCTTTGAATCTAAAAGATCCGTCAATAAATTACAAAGTTCGTGGGAAAAATCTACGCAAAAAAAAAAAAAATCCGAGTCTCTAAGAATTGAAAAAATGATTTCAAAAAACATGGTTCAGAAATATGTCTCGAAAAAAAAATACATATTTCTAAAAAATGTAATTTTCCTTCGAAATTTGTGTAGAGAAAAAAAAAAAAACATTTTTTCTATAAATTTTTATTCTAGGTGCCCACCTTGCCCCGGTCTCTGTTATACTTATGTCGGTAAAGTTTTCTTGGCATTCGCAGTTTCATAATTTCTTCGCGAGATGGCAGCATCACATATCTCCAAAAAAATGTAACAGAAATTCAAAATTGGAAGCGCGCCGAAAGACGCGGTTTAGTTCAAACACACAAAAACAGAATATCAAATATTTCAGTATTTGTAGCGTTTTTAGTTTTACGCGTTAATTTTTGTCTCATAATTCTACAGCCAGCCGCGGTGATAAATGCGCTTATGCGCTATATAGGTACGTTCATAAAATTACGAAAATACATTATAAAAATAATGCATATGGGGAAATCCACGGAACCTTTGATTTTTTTAAAAAGTGTAATTTCATTTTTTATTTTGAAGCACACTTCTCAAACCTTTTTTGGCATGTCTCTTGTAGACTATAAGTGAAGAATATACTCGCGTTACTCATTTTTATCGATCCCTCAAGAAGTTACGGTAAAAAAATCGAAAAATCGTTTTTTTTTTTTACGAAAACGATTCATTTATCTTAATTTCATCGTTATAACATGGTTTTTCATTCATCTCAATTTCATCGTTATAACTTATAACATTGTTTTTCGATTATTTATTGATTTTTTGATTAAAAAAAAATTTGAATTTGAAAAAAAAAAAAAAAATTTGATTTGTTTTTAATTTTTTTTTTTTTTTTTTTTTCACTTACTTATGATACGAATACGCATTTGTATTGATGAAATCCGAAAAATTACATATGTCAACGCTATTTTTAACATTTCACACGAATATTCGAATATTTATTGATCAAATAAAACTTCATAATATTAGAAGTACCGAAAGTTCAGTGTGAGGATTTTCGTAGTAGATTCCTACAATAAAGGTTTACGAATTACAGGACGTTTGAACGGGTAAGAAATAAAATTAGAGCTGTGCCAACGAAAAAACATGATTTTAAAAAATAGTTACGCGGGTACACGTTCAGATACTTCGACCTCTAGCTTCATCAGTTTTGATGGCACATTAATTTTGGAACCACATTTTTTTTTGTTTCTTGTGAAGCTATCTGGACGTGAAATAAAAATTTCAACTTTCAGATTCCTCAAAAAGTTATAAATGAAAAGGTAAAAAAAATGTCGACGACCAAAAATGGAGTATCGCTACTTTGAGTGCGAATCATGGGGAATGGTAAAATGGCACACTCATATGACATCAATAACTTCAAAAGTCAGAGATAGACGAAGATTTCACCAAATTTTCAAATCGATTTATAAACCCCTCATAAAGTTAGAGGCAAAAAATAAAAAAAAGAATTCAGAGTATCGCTTGAAAATGTGCAAATTTTCAGCATTTTTATTTTTCAAAGTCTCCCAGAAATATGTGGATCACTTTTCAACCATTGAATATCATTGAGTTGGCTAGTAATATAACTGAAATGAAGGCCCACGTACTTGATACCCACTTTAAATTCTCTTTTCATAGGTAGACAACCGAGTATCAACAAATTTAAAGGTTCCGTGGATTTCCCCATATAGCTGTATAATATAGTTGTGCGAAAACGTCTGTTTTTTTTTTTTTTTTTTTTTTTTTTTTTAACGAGCAAATCACCGTCATGTATATATCTACACATACATTACCCAAAAACTAGCTCTTGTTGATAATTTTCACAGTTCGTTTACCACCCGTCAGGATCTGCACTTAAATAAAAATCTCTAAGTATATGTAATAAAATCACACGCTGTGTACTTACGAGTTACGACAAACATTTGCGTAGTAGACATATTAATTCCCTATACCCTGAGGAGCATATACACTTGAAAAACGAACCGCTGTACGAAGTAAGCGAAGAAATAACTTACCTGAAACAGATAAAACGTGGGAAAAAATTTAGTCGAAAATTTATAGAAATTCTATTAATATTATCAATTTTATAAACACGAAACGCGAAGGATTCGCACGGCGATTTTTACGTAGCTTATAATCGCAGCTTAAAGATTTTATCAATTGACTAAATTCGGACGATCTTTCAGTTGGAAAGATTGCAGCTTTCTGTATATTTCATAACGAAATTCTGCTTGAATTTGTGATTTTATATCTGAGATTAAATCAACACTTATCCTTAATGACTACGCATTTATATTTTCACATTGAATTTATCCTCGAAACCGCGGAGCGTTTTTTTCCTTTAAATATCTCGTAGTTTGTATAGAAAGTATAAGGGAGTCAAGAAGAGAAGGAATAAAAAAAAAAGGGAAATAAAAGTTATGGAATTACCGAATTTCGTGACCAACGACTACAGTCCATCCCCTACGTCGTCGCTTATCTTTACGACGCATCACTTCGGCCATGCTGAGTTTCTCCATTTTATATATTTTCCGTTATATTATCTCTTCGTGTTTTTTGTGGTTTTTAAATTTTCCACAAATTATCCAGTCTCGTGTTTCGATCGATTGAACAATGAACAAATCCTGGATTCCGTCGAGCCGAGAATTACATCGATTTAAATTTTTGTGTCCTAAAATTCGGGCTCGGGGCTACTAAATTTTACTCGATTTGTCATTCGACGAAAGTTCTGATTGATTGACTGCAGAACTATAACAATTCGTAGTATCGGATCATAGGCAAGCCTGATTTGTTTTCTGACATTTTCGATAAAAAATTTTCACGATAAAACGAACAGATCACTCGATTTATTTCGTTTATTAATTTCACCGCTGTTGTATGACGTTATGGAGGGACAGTTGTCGATACAGGTAATCGCACAAATCGAACAATCAGCTTATAAATAACGTAAAATTGAAAACTCGAAGGGGGAAAAACTATGATCGTTGAAAGTTGCATGTGAAATTTGTTCAGCGAACAATCGCGAGGTGATACTGTCGGAAATATTTATCAGGAAACAGCCCGATTGATAGTTGATAAATAAAGAAATTAATCGATGTTTAGAGAAGGCATGAGCAGATAGCCATCTGAGCATCACGACGCACCACTCAAGACTGAATGTCGTATTGTATTTATAGAATCTCTGAGATTATTTTCAACACCGTAGCTATTCTCGCTCTTGCGACGTTTATTTGATTTTCTTCTACTACTCTTCTTCGCTTACCTATACTATATACAACAGATTATTCGTGTCTCTAATTCACGCCCGTTTCTTATAAGATCTAAGATGCACATATTACTACCGTTTCTAAGATTAATCAGCCCCGCGTCGTCGACAATATTTCAAACTAATTTCGGCCACAAATCTCTTCTCACATATATGTATATATATATATATATCTAACAGAACAAAAGCTTTTCTCGTTCACTCGCTAAATCGATAGGAATTCATATCCTTATATTTTTTCGTAAAAAAAAAAAAAAAAGAAAAAAAGCTTTTACCTCTATCTCGCATTCCCATTTGTCTCGCACATATTCTAAGCGCTAACGCAATTTTTCATCGATATATTTTTACAAGAATCAAATATTGAAGAAAGAAACGCAAAAAAAAAAAAAAAAAAGCTCCTCGTACAAAAAATTATCAAAAAAAAAAAAATTGCGATTATAAATCACCGGTTTGTATTACGCGAACTAAGATTCCGACACGCGATCATTTCACTTCTCGTACAAATGTCAAATATATATGTCGCGGTCGTAATATTTGTGGTTAAAAATTTATTTCGTCGTTTCAACGTTTTCACATTTTTCTTATTTTTTTTTTTTTTTTTTTTTTTTTTTTTTGTTAGATGAACGATTACGAGTTGTATGAAGTACGTCAGCCACTTTTCCGGGGGGAACAAAGTGGACTATGATATTTTACAGCTACAACTCGATTCGTCGCAGGTATAAAACGTGTGATGTGTGTTTTTTTTTTTTTTTTCTTCGTAGGTACAACGTATGCAATCACCGATTTCGCAAAACGTTGCAAATATTACCATGAGCAATGCGACAGATAATTGTTGTTGACTTTTAGTGTCCAAGCAAAGAACAGTCATGCATGATGCATAGAAGTTTCTTTTATCCGTTGTATTTCCACAATTTATACTATACTACAATAAAAGTCTGTAACGATCACTCATTGGAAATACAAACGTAAGAAAGGTAAGGAAACAGCTGGTTAACTTTTTCTCCATCAGAAATAGAACCGAAGTTGGACTCCGTGTACAGACTTGACTTATACCTACCCCCTTATCACCGAGACGTGAGAAGAAGCAAAGATTCATCAATCACTCTAATCAGACTCTTAAAAGTTGAAAAGATTTTCTCTGTAAGCGCGGAAAGAAAAAACAAAATAAAATTTGTTACATTTTTTTTGCAAATTTTCTTCAAACTTGATCCTAATTATTAGGTTTAACATGCTTGATTTTAATGGATGATTCTATTACTTTACAGCCGTCAAAAATTTTTTTTTTTTTTTTTTTGAAAATCGTATCACAATGAGGAAAAATTCTCAGTTCTTTATATGAGAACCTCTGATACCATAAACCTATCATATGAGCTTTTTATACTTTAGTTTTGGCAGCGCACGTCTAACAGGTCTATAAGACTAGATTTCAAGAATTCATACTTCACCGAGATTTGAGCTTCGCCTGAATTGTGTCGGTTTAAATTATCGTCTGATTATAATCTTGTCTTCATTTTCGGATTATTATATAGAATCGAAATCGAATTATTATTAATTTTGATAAAATTTTCATATAATTCAAAATTCTCTTATATTAAACGAAAAACTAGTACGCTGCAGCTTTAAATCTTTCGACGTGGGTGGGTGGATGTGGGTATAATAAGGTATAGAGCGGTTTATACCTATCGTAGATAAGTAACGTTACAGCGGCTCGTAATACGGCGAATGAAGTCATTAATTTCACGTTCATTAATTAGAATCTAAATAAACCCCAACAGAAATAAAGTGATATTCTTAATATAGTAAAGTGGGAATTCACCGGTGGAACGGAAGTATCAAACATTCTGACAATTATTCTGGCATCGATACAAGAAGATGGAAAGAATTTGAGGTGACTAAATAATCCTAAGAAATTCAAAAAGGTATAGGTATAAGTTAGGTATGCGAAATTTTGACGTAGAGAAAAATAGCAGAAAATTATTTCGATGAAATCACGTGAATTTTTTTGTTATTTTATTTTTATCCAACAGGAATATAGTATAAGGCTAGGGATAACAATTTTTTTTGAAAATAGTTCGGTATACGATTATTATCTTCAGAAATGAAAACCAACAAGACTCATCTGTGGAATTGATAGTAGGGGAAGGCGGGGCGAGTTGTGGCAAAATAAGAAAACATTGGATTATTCCAAATTCTTTATGAAACCCAAACATTTAAAATCTTAGTTAAAACAAAGCATATCATGGCCCTTAATTGGTTGGTAAGTTGAGATTATAGTGAATTGGATTAAACGAGAATACATTTTTTTCTTCCATACGGAATTTGGCACAACGTGCCCCTCCTGAGGGGTTAGTTGTGACAGGGTTGGGGCAGGTTGTGACAATGATATTTTGGCTGTATTAACTGAATATTCTGAAATAATGACTAGTATTTGGCACAACACAACACAACACAACTATATCGAAAGAATTTTTGTGAATTTTTTCAGAATTTTTGGATTGCATTTGTGGATTTTTTCCCAAATTTCAGCTTTTTCTACAAACTCCCATATCTCAAAGGTTTAAGATCCTACAAGAAAATTTATGCGACATAAAAGTTGCAGTTTCAAATCAACTTTCTGAACAACATTTTTTGGGAATTTCTCGAAACCCAAAAATACCAATTTTTATCAAAAATACACAAAAATTGGTTTTTCAATCAATACGTCACTTTCGATTTGCCTCAATAATTTACAGAAAATACTCTCAAGTGTGGACAACAACCGTATATTTTTTCTCAATCGTTTGGAACGTATGCTGTATTAATTATTTTTTTTTTTTTTTTCGAAAAAAAGAATTAATAAAGCATACCTTAAAAAAAAAAAAAAAAAAAAAAAAAAATACGACCAAAGCATACGTTCCAAACGATTGAGCCAACCATCTTAAAAAAAATATACGGTTGTTGTCAACACTTGAGAGTATTTTCTGTAAATTATTGAGGCAAATCAAAAGTGACGTATTGATTGAAAAACCAGTTTTTGTGTATTTTTGATAAAAATTGGTATTTTTGGGATTCGGGGAATTCCCAAAAAAATTTGTTGAGAAAGTTAATTCGAAACTACAACTTTTATGTCTCATAAATTTTCTTGTAGGATCTTATACTTTTGAGATACGGGAGTTTGTAGAAAAAGCTGGAATTTGGAAAAAATCCACAAATGCAATCCAAAAATTCTGAAAAAATTCACAAAAATTCTTTCGATATGGTTGTGTTCGAGGACCAAATCACGATTTTTTCGGAAGCGGTGATTTTTTTGACCGTTCGAAACTGCGTGGAATACCTCATATATATAATGCGTAATATAGTAATTTACTATCCGCCAAGTTCGTTTTATTGAAAATGATAGATCGTCATGCGATTGAGTGGCGTATGGGGCTAGTTGTGCCGTCACAACTCACCCCCACTTCGATGACACAACTAGCCCCATGCGACCATTTTGAATGAGAATAGCCATGAAAGTGACCACATTGTCGAATTTATTCGAACAACTGTTGGAATATCCAGGCAAAGATTACAAAAGGTCGACCATAATACCACAAATGACTTACCACGTACTGATAGGGCAGAAGACTCATTCGAATACAGGCCGGAAAACTAACTTTTGTATCTGAAAATCACCTTTAATGTTCTAATTTGAACGATTTCAACGCAGTCTCGCCATTGCTTCGTTAGCAACTAGCGCTGAGAGGTTAGTATAAAATGTAATACTGAAAAGAGCGCTAGTTGTAATAAAAAGTATTTTAGAAGCATTGTCACAACATGCCCCTGTCACAACTCGCCCCGCCTCCCCCTATAAGAGAATATATTCAAAGAATCAGAAGTTTAAATTAAAGTATTGATTATTTTCTTCTTAAATGGCTAATCATTTCTCATTCTGAAGTTTCTGATCTATAGAGATATATCATTCCGTTTTATAATTGTTTATCAGTATTTCATGACAGCGAAACAAATTGGTCTAATGCATATAACGCCACCACAGTATGTCTAATCACTTAATTTATGTGATAAACTATTTTGAATTCTCCTCTAGGTCTCTACGTTCAGAAATTAATGCTTTGGTTATCGGGCTATGGCAGCTTGGTCATTCAAGCCAGAGTTCTCGCCAATTACGATTCAACGCTAACGAGATGTCACTCGTCAAAATACTATTCATCAGTTCTGTAGCCACCAATTATATTTTCCGCGTTGAAAAATTTCTGGAAAATTTTCGACAATATTTTTACGCCTACTATACGTTAAGAACAGCTCGATAACGGTGTTGAATATTAATATTATATCTACGCCACAAATTGACAAGTGTGCAATACTGCAGTAGGTGATGCGATTATCGCGTGATTCACGCCATGGATTAATTCAAATACACATGTGTGCAGTGGATACATTCGCATGGATATAAAATGATGAAAAAAGCTTTGAAATTTTGACAAAAATCGTTTCGTCGTTTTTTAAATTACTGAAGAGAAAAGAACAAAAAATCTAATCGACAATTTATTACAGCCTACAAAATTGATACCACGTTAGTATATGCGTGAACCGACGAAAAAAATTTGCGACGAAAGTGTAATCGCAAGAAATTTTTTCTGTTATAATATCAGAAAGGAAAGAATGGCTTACGCCAAAATTTTCCCAAAGTTCCTTGAGGAAATACACATCCGTTGATTCATATAACAATTTTGGGACTGAGATAGATTTTTGAAAGATGAGAAAGCGGCTGTGTCAAGATAGCTGTGTTCACAAAGAGCAGTTTTCACGGATTAAATACCGTCTTGGCCGTAATATTACGTGGTGTAATTTATTGCATTATGGGGTAAACAACTTTTGGCTATTCGCGATAAAATTACTTCGTCGAAGATCCTTGCCAAGAAATTTACCCGTTGATTCTAGTTTAACAACTTGGAATCACATGGTAATGTATAAACACTGAGGAAAGATGTACAATAGACAATTGTATCAGTTTTGATACATCCTCCAATTTCGGGGTTAATTCGTTGAGTAGATTTATCAACTAAGCCCAAATGTGAAGTTCGATTTTTAGGGCGGTTCATTTTTGAATTTTTCTTTTTCATGGGCAAGTGCAGGAAGTTATGAGGAATCCTGAAAAAAGAATCTGTGTAAAAATTGGACAACATTGGACTATATTTAGAGATCGTTACCGAGGAATGAAGAAAACAACAATCATTTTCGATTCATCATTCATAATGAATCATGAATTCATGATAGAGAAGAAAATGAAATAAATAAATGAAATGCAATAAAATAAAAATACTAGTACTTACTTAAAAATACTAGTTAAGGTCGTCCGCGTGAAAGTATAAGACGTAGTGAATAATATTCTAGGTCATATGTTTGTCATCAAGAGTAGACTGGATATACTTGTCAAATATAGTCAAACTGTTTTGATGATTCCCTACGCCTTGTATTTTTTTTTTTATCTAATTAAATTATATCAATTACCGGTAGCGACTTCTGGATAGTATTGTCCAATGTTGTCCAATTTTTGTGAAAAGTACAAAAATTTTTTGGGGTTGCCCATTTTGTCCCCCCTCTCCCCTATATTATAGAAAGCGTATGAAAAATCGGAAAATATATATATCGTCAAAATAGTTTTGACATTCTTGGTTTGGGTTAACAAATTAAGTAGCGAAAAGTATGCGTGTGCAGGTGCGGTGTTTCGGCGGTGACCTGAATTCAGAATTTGAATTGGCCAGGATTCAAATCCACCGTCTAATTAATGACATTCCCGACTTTAAACTCGCCACAGCCGCACAGTCACAGCTGTGTGTACCGCAGTGTGTTAGCAAGATAGCGCATCGTCTGGTCTGGTCTGATCTGGTCCTTTGACTTTTGGCGACACTAGCGAAGTATGCCTTTGGCAAAATTAACTTTTCTCTGACAAAGTACCGTTGCCATGGTAGAAAAACTACAAATAAGAGTTAAAAAACATTTCGAATTCATTTTTTAATCTTTTACTTTTATTTTCTATTTTTTTTTTTTTTTTTTTTTTTTTTTTGCGCTCTGTGCCCAAAGAGATCAGATCTGTAGGTTAAAAAAACAAAAAATTCTAAGAGCATCTGATGCCACAATCTTTCGACTCGCTGTCAGATCTAATTGACTTTAGAATCGAACAATCTTTCATTTTTGTTTGTTCAATAATTTTGTCAAAATTGTTCCAATAATTTGTAGATTTCTTTATAGAATGGTAGCTTTGGGATGAGAATAAAAATCGATGAACATTATATACCTATGCAACTGCGAGGGACCAAAAACAGCTCTGAAAATTTTCTAATTCTTTGAACTCACGGTTACAACGTATAAATGTGATAATGAGTTGTATATACAGGGCGATTCAGTTTGCGCGCACCATTTGGTAATGGTAGATTCGTCGGAAAATTCTAAGACTAATTTTCCTTTACCAAAAAGTCTTGGGTCTAATGGTTTTCGGGCTATAGAAGATCTTAGTCCACCAATGACAGAGCCCACAGCTGCTCAAGTTAGGGCCGGGTCTAAAGTATAAGACTAGCAGTGCCCGTGGCAACTCGATTTCCAGTGAAATAAAAATAAATGATTCAATCTAGTGATTAATTTGAGTTACAGTATTGTCGCTAGATGTCACCAGGAGTTGTCTTCATTCAACATACGCTTTCGTTATTTGTGACCAGGACCACCGCTACGTCGGCTTCGTCCTCCGGGTCGACCGCACCGTCGTTTTCGTCCTCCAGGTTTACCGATACGTAGTTTTCGTCCTCCAGGTCGACCGCGCCGTAGTTTCCTCCCTCTAAGTCTACCGTACCGTAGTTTTTGCCCTCCAGGTTCACCGCTACGTAGTCTTTGTCCTCCAGGTCGACCGCACCGTAATTTTCGTCCTCCTGGTCAACCGCACCGTAGTTTCGTCCCTCTAAGTCTACCGCACCGTAGTTTTCGTTCTCCAGGTTTACCGATACGTAGTCTCCTTCATCTAAGTGTACCGCACCGTAGTTTTCGTCCTCCAGGTTTACCAATACGTAGTTTTCATCCTCCAGGTTTACCGATACGTAGTTTTCGTCCTCCTGGTCAACCGCACCGTAGTTTCGTCACTCTAAGTCTACCGCACCGTAGTTTTCGTTCTCCAGGTTTACCGATACGTAGTCTCCTTCATCTAAGTGTACCGCACCGTAGTTTTCGTCCTCCAGGTTCACCGATACGTAGTTTCCTGCCTCTTAGTCTACCGCACCGTAGTTTTTGACCTCCAGGTTCACCGCTACGTAGTTTTTGTCCTCCAGGTCGACCGCACCGTAATTTTCGTCCTCCTGGTCAACAGCACCGTAGTTTCGTCCCTCTAAGTTTACGGCACCGTAGTTTTCGTTCTCCAGGTTTACCGACACGTAGTCTTTGTCCTCCAGGTCGACCGCACCGTAATTTTTGTCCTCCTGATCAACCGCGCCGTAGTTTCGTCCCTATAAGACTACGGCACCGTAGTTTTCGCGCTCCAAGTTTACCGATACGTAGTTTTCGTCCTCCAGGTCGACCGCGGCGTAGTTTCCTCCCTCCAAGTCTACCGCACCGTAGTTTTTGTCCTTCAGGTTCACCGACACTATGGTGCGGTGGGCCTAGAAGACGTACACTACGCAGCGGTAGACCTGAAGGACGAGAACTACGGTGCGGTTGACCTGGAGGACGAGAACTACGGTGTAGTTGACCTGGAGGACAAAAACTACGTAGCGGTGAACCTGGAGAACGAAAACTACGGTGCCGTAGACTTAGAGAGAGGAAACTACGGCGCGGTCGACCTGGAGGACGAAGCCGACGTAGCGGTAGACTCAGAGGGACGAAACTACGGTGCGGTTGACCAGAAGGACGAAAACTACGTATCGGTAAACCTGGAGGATGAAAACTACGTATTGGTAAACCTGGAGGACGAAAACTACGGTGCGGTACACTTAGATGAAGGAGACTACGTATCGGTAAACCTGGAGAACGAAAACTACGGTGCGGTAGACTTAGAGGGACGAAACTACGGTGCGGTTGACCAGGAGGACGAAAATTACGGTGCGGTCGACCTGGAGGACAAAGACTACGTAGCGGTGAACCTGGAGGGCAAAAACTACGGTACGGTAGACTTAGAGGGAGGAAACTACGGCGCGGTCGACCTGGAGGACGAAAACTACGTATCGGTAAACCTGGAGGACGAAAACGACGGTGCGGTCGACCCGGAGGACGAAGCCGACGTAGCGGTGGTCCTGGTCACAAATAACGAAAGCGTATGTTGAATGAAGACAACTCCTGGTGACATCTAGCGACAATACTGTAACTCAAATTAATCACTAGATTGAATCATTTATTTTTATTTCACTGGAAATCGAGTTGCCACGGGCACTGCTAGTCTTATACTTTAGACCCGGCCCTAACTTGAGCAGCTGTGGGCTCTGTCATTGGTGGACTAAGATCTTCTATAGCCCGAAAACCATTAGACCCAAGACTTTTTGGTAAAGGAAAATTAGTCTTAGAATTTTCCAACGAATCTACCATTACCAAATGGTGCGCGCAAACTGAATCGCCCTGTATGCATAGAACGGGAGAGCAGAATATACTTTAGCGAGTAAACATTGAATCGAAGTAGGTATTTCTTGCGTGGACGAATTTCACCACCAAGGAAACTGGGCCTGAGTCAATAATTTTGATGTGGACGAAAAATTTTATCAGATTTCATTTCGATAACGGTGTTAGTAAAATGTTACAGAAATATTGATATTCGCGAGTGAATTGTGTCGCAATAATTTCTGTGCTTTTGAAAAAAATTTTAAATTTGCGAAAAATTCTAATCGGAACTTATATAGACTGCAAAAACTAAAGCGACGCGCATTGCCGCGATGCAGATTACATCGGTATTGAAATCGCAAGGGTGAAACATAATTTAATGAAAACTTGGCACATTGGAGCCATGCAAGCTCCAAGGTCAGAAATCTGCGTCATTACTTGTCACTTGACATTGAAGAATTCAGCTTTCGACGAGGTCGTTATCAAGTAGAATGTATACTCAAGACGTTCGATCTGTAGTCAAAACTGCCTTGAGGTGTTGAAAACGAGCATCAATCATACCCAGGGTCCAAAAACTTGAAAATAGTATATTATGTGGCATGCCCGTAAACCAAGTGTTTTTCGGCAAGAATGATGATTTCAGCACGAGCTAAAGGCGAGCCGGAAGCGAGTTCTGAAATCATTATTCGAGTCAAAAACGGTTTACGGGTGCGCCCCATACTGTATTTTTTTCGAAATAGGCATGAAAAGTCACTTTGACGCCTGTTGAGATTCACTAGACGAAGAGTGGGGTTATGGTGCGATCTGTCGCGCACTTCGAACCGCGAATCGAAACTGCCGTATAAAGACTTTATACGGCAGCTTTGGAATGCGCACTTCGAACTGCGCATCCAGACTGCCGTATAAAGACTTTATAGGGCAGTTCTGAAACCAACCGTATAAAGTGACACTTTGTGGATCGAAAACAGGCGTCAAAAAGTGACTTTTCAATGCCTATGCCGAAAAAAGACTTTTATACGGCAGCTTTGGAATGCGCACTTCGAACTGCGCATCCAGACTGCCGTATAAAGACTTTATAGGGCAGTTCTGAAACCAACCGTATAAAGTGACACTTTGTGGATCGAAAACAGGCGTCAAAAAGTGACTTTTCAATGCCTATGCCGAAAAAAAGAAATATTCGGGTATAGGAATGAAGAAGAAAAAAATTGTGCAAAACCATCCAAGTAGTACCTTATCGTTATTTTACGCCATTTAATGATCACTTAGACAATTTTTAATTAAATTTTTTATACGCACGGGCGTAATAATGGCAGATCATTTTATCCGGCGCGTAATCAATGCCCTAAACATAGTGAAAGCTTCGCAAGTTTTTCATTGATGATTATTTCGTTTAAAATCGACACTTTTCTTAATGAAACACTACAGCCTTATAATATCTTGACTGAAAAATAGACGACATCTTTTTTGTGTCGTTTGAACTTCAAATTGTGATCTGAAATACGGAAGGGCGGCAAGTCGGTAACGGAGCTTTTCTAGGATGATTCAGCAAACGTTGGTTTTGACATCCAATTTGATGAAAGCTTCGCGAGTTCTTCGTCGATGATTATTTCGTATAATATAATCGATAATTTTCCTGATGAAAAACTACAGCCTCATAATATCTTGGCTGTGGAAAAAGACGATATCTTTTTTGTATCGTTTGAACTTCAAATTGTGATCTAGAATACTGAAGGTCGGTAAGTCGGTAACGGAGCTTTTCCTCGAGGTAACGTTTACCGTTTGCCATTTCGCTGACGATTTAGCAAACGTTGGTATCAGCTGAGACGTGAACCGCAGCTTTCCTTCTGCGGTAATGCAGGAAACTACGAATAGTTCTGGACGAATGTTGGTAACTAATTATACACGGAAAGAAATCGTATGAAGCTCTCTACTATATGATTATGATTGGCAATTTATTGGTGATGCAAGCAGATTTTATTTGTGACATAACAAAGTCATTTGTTCTGTGAACAAAATGACATTAAAACCATGAGTATACAAATATTGCAAAGCCAATATCGTTACTCTAACCATATGATATATGAGGTATAAGATAATTGTATGCGTAGTTACATTAGCGTTTAGACTTGACTAAACCCTGGTAGAAAATTGACCAGATTTTCTGGCCATTCGTCATCTTATGGGCAGACAATCTGGGCAGAACCTGCCCAGATATTCAGGGGTATCTGGTCAGAATCTGACCAGAATCTGGTGAACCATTAAGGTCACGTACACGGAGAAAAAAAAACAGTGAGCTGTGCTGCGCAGGACATTAATCTAGTCGATATAGTATTTGCCTTTTTCCGTGATGTGCAAATCAGTTTTCACTATAGTTCTAACAGTACTCACTGCTGTGACGGAAGTAACTATTGCTGTCGTGACAGTAAAAAGTGAGGTTAGATTGAAAATGTATGCTTATAAATACTATATTGACTAGATTAATGTCCTGCGCAGCACAGCTCACTGTTTTTTTTTTCTCCGTGTACTTTTGAGGTTATATGTAACTGTAACTGTTAACTCGTGGCGGGTCAATTTTCAGTTAAATAAAAATAAATGATTAATCTAGTGATAAATCCTTTCACCATATGGCATACAAGTTGCAGTTAATTATGAGTGTTACCGACGTCGTCGCCGGGAGTTGTCTTTGTACAACATACGCTTTCGTTATTGACCGCATCGTAGTTTTCGTCCTCCAGGTCGACCGCTACGTAGTTTCCGTTCTCCAGGTCCACCGCTACGTAGTTTTCGTCCTCTAGGTCGGCTGCATCGTAATTATTGGTAAACAATTGATGTTGTACACACGACGTTGATAATTCATGCATCATTGTTCAGTAAGTTATTAACTACGCAGCGGTGGATCTGGAGGACGGAAACCTACGTAGCGGTCGACCTGGAGAACGGAAACTACGTAGCGGTGGACCTGGAGGACGAAAACTACGGTGCGGTGGACCTAGAGCATGAAAACTATTTAGCTGTGGACCTGGAGGACGGGAACTACGGTGCGGTTGACCTAGAGCATGAAAACTACGTAGCGGTGGACCTGGAGGATGGAAATTACGTAGCGGTCGACCTAGAGGACGAAAACTACGGTGCGGTGGACCTAGAGCATGAAAACTATTTAGCTGTGGACCTGGAGGACGGGAACTACGGTGCGGTCGACCTAGAGCATGAAAACTACGTAGCGGTGGACCTGGAGGATGGAAATTACGTAGCGGTCGACCTAGAGGACGAAACCGACGTAGCGGTGGTCCTGGTTACAGATAACGAAAGCGTATGTTGTGTGAAGACACCTCCCGGCGACGATGTCGTTAACACTCATAATTGTTGTTATTTTTCATTCGAAGCTGTCGAATTTTTTTTCATAATAGTGAAAGCTTTATTATTTTCGATATAATTTAAAAATTAATTACGATTCTTAATATTATTTGAAGATAACAAATTATTTTCAAAAAAAAATATTCTCACCTTGATGTTATTAAACTTTTTAATTACCTACATTTCTAACATAACCTCGAATTACACCTTAAATTCGTTCACCAGATCCTTCAACAGAATCTGCCCAGATACATATGTCATTCTGGTCAGAAACTGTCGTCGAATTGATGAGGTATCTGGCCAGAAAATCTGACCAGAATCTGACAACTCACCAAAAAACTCAACAGATTCTGGTCATATTCTGCTCAATTTTCTACCAGGGAACATGTGATTCTTTAACGTACCAAGGAAAATGCTTGCGATAGGCATACTCAACCAACCAGATTCGTATAGTTGGAGTATTAATACGGTATGCTAGTTACTATTTCAAACATATAATATAGTTAGATCCAGCATAATTATGCCTGAATCCCCTGAACAATTCTTTCCGTGTACTCTACAATGTGATGATTCTGCACGAATCAGATAAAATGATCACACCTTTAATACATCTACATGAAAAAAGAAAGAGAAAGAAAAAAAGATTGATTAATTTTTCGAATCTCTATACGGTACTTTTTTCTTCTCGGGAAACTAGATTTCGCACACGCGGAAAGGACATAAATCGTCTTTGTTGCCAGACCCCAAAAGAGCTTTTTCTTCTTCGGTTCTTTAGGTTCTTTAGAGAAAGGTAGGAGTTATGACGATTGTTCCTTACCGCGAAAAAAGAATTCTTTCAGTTACCTATACAAATTGGGTACATATATGGTCAAAGAAAAACTGCTAGTTTTTTAGACGCAGAATTCGAACGAAACGAATGGTGGAAATCAGAGAAATTTATTACACTGTGTAACTGACGTAGCTCGCAATTTAAATCGGGCTGATTTTACTTGATTGTGGATTGGTTCTGCTCTGCCACACTCGGGAATTTCATATCAAATCTCCGTAATTTTGATTTCAATTTTAATTTCAATTTTTTCAACTAGTTTTCCAGAATGTCATTGCGGATGCATTCGTGATCAGTGAAGCTTTCTGGAAACAGAAGCGACTCACCTGCCTAAAGACATGAATTTTATTTTCCCTCGATAATCCGGCTGGATTTTACGTAAATGATTTAATATCCGAAATACAATATAATTATTCAATGAAATCAAAATCGAAGTACATAAAATGTATTCCAACTTCAAAAACTTTTGCTACACCAGGTGACCTAGCATCAATATTTCAAAATCTTTTCATGACTTTGGATGAAAATTTTTGATTTTTTTATTTTTTTTTAGCTTTGGATGGATTAAAATTGCCCATAGTACGATGGTGAGCAGTTTTAATTTACAACAATGACATGTACGGGGCAATTTCGTTTCCAATATTAGGGTAGATGCGGGTAATTCCAGTATACTGGACATTCTGTACGAGTGAGTTTCAGATTGATGACGGAAATCCTTTATTTAAATAGAAATAATAAAACGCTGTATACCTACACCGACATATGGGTATAAATGTGACAAACGAAGTGGTAAAAAAAAAAAAAAAAAAAAAAAAAATCAAGCATCGAAATATTGTAATTGTTTATATTTTTAATCAACTTCGTACTAAACAATCAAATGAAAAACAGTGAGCAATAAAAGAGTCGATGCGGTAGACAATAAAAACTAATATGCCAATTTTCATTCAATAAGTGAATCGGTAAACGATTCATTGACGGAAATAAACCAATCGAATTATTATTACATTCACGTATTTTGCGCGGTATATATACTGTGCAAACTATCTTCAAACCCGTAAAACTCAAACCATCTCATCAAAGGTATATTATTCATACAACAGCTGTACAAATTGATCCAACATTCCTCCAACTCTCAGGTATAGTTCTAGTTATTTATAATCGACTGTACAGACATCGATAATTAGGCTATATTCTACATACATCTTTTTTTTTTTCTTCTTTTCTTCATTGTACAGCCGAATTCTACGTGAAAAATAAACACGCTCTGTTAATTTGCGGAAATGATCCGCAAGTATCTCACAAAATATGTGGAATTCTTTTATTTGATTCACATCAGAGCCGCAAGTCCCCCGAGTTATCGCCGCTCCTTCTGGTTAAATTTCATCAATACTAGGTATCGCTTTTACGGATTAAAATTATACACGATAGTCAATCTTCGGAAATAATTTATCTGATCAAACACATCGGTATTGCTCGGCGATTAATTAACTGTGTCTCATGACAGTCTAGCTTCCTACTAATTAGATACGCAGATACCAAAAATGAGCAAAAAATTGATCACTCTTTTGTTATAGACTGAATTTATTGAAAAACCGGGTATTCGTATGTTTAACGATGGTGGAATTAATGTAAGTTAATCCGGTCTAAACGACGGGACTTTTGCAGAAATTGGCTTGGCCCTGCCGAGGGACCGCCTTAAGAATCTATACCTACGTGTATGAACGATAAGCTCCGTCGGGTTTTAGCCGTTTTCGAGCCTTTTTCAACTATATGGCCAACGTTTCCTGGTTTGGTCCATAAAACTTTTCGTTTCCTATAGCGAAGTTCTCGGTGCAGAGTGAAGGGGATAAGGCGGTAGAGGAAACGGCGACTCTCAACACGGCTTCCCAAAGCGAAATAGTATCCGCGAATATATTCCGGGACAGATCCGTAAAGCTTCGTAGTTATATACGTATCCATATACACATTCGAGAGCTGTACGCGAAAATGCACTCCCAGGTGGAACGGGGCTCCTTATGCAAATAGTAGGATAAGTGGATAGAATTTATGCAGCATTCTGAACTGAAGTCCTAATTTCCTGTGGGTGCAAAGACCACACGGAGTCCAGACAAACCCTGACTCTTTATACCCTGCGCGAGGATGATTTTTCGTTGAATAAATCTACCCTTTATATAGATCCTCGGAAGCTTTTAAACATCCGAAATTTTCCCATCAATTTTTATGCATTAAAAATTTGGAAAAAGCTTTTGCTCGCTGTATCGTCGCAAAGTGCAGTATCATCGAAATTTAAATATCCCTACAGTGGCGAATGCAATAATTTTTCTGTATCGTAGAGACGTGCATGTGTGTGTAAATAAATCAATGATTGCTTTTCTCACACGAAACCTTGCAACGTATAATTTCGCGACAGCTCTCGAGAGCCAATAAACGCGAGAAACGGTTTGTTGCCTCGTTGCGTGTCTGGGTGTCGTACCTATTACAGTCGTAACAATTCATTTCCACTCTGGCCACATACTCGTGTGTCAAAAACATCTCAATTAGAATTTACTCAAGTACTAAATTTGTGAATTATCCAATTACGAAGCTCGTGAACAGCGATCAAAAAATTCTTCCGATATTAATGCTCGTACATTAGAAATTGAGGATGCATAACCCAATGCGAAGATTGAAGAGGCTTGAAGTTTAATAAACTGCTAGTTTTCAAGTACAGGATATATAGGTCCCTACAAGATGATACCCTGTTCTAGTTTCCGGGCTGCTAGCTTCGGAAATTCAGATGGGGATATACCACATGAAACTTAAGCCCCTGGGATATCCCGGGGCTTTGGGACAGGGGTCCTAGGTAATTGTTCACGTCTCTTATTGGTTGGCACCCAAGAGATGAGAGCGAATACTATATATGAGAATAAGCCCCGAAATGAAGCTCATTTTACTCGTAGGACCGACTGATTCGAAATGATAGCAAGTCCCTCGGGACATATTTCAAAATCAGTATCGAATGAAACGGCGTTTATTTTTTAAAATAACAATGAGTTTCTTTATTATATACTTCGATTCCTTTGTGAAAGTTAATTGGTAATCAGCATCGTATACAACATTACAATTTCAAAAGTAAAACAAACAGTCCTATATAACTACCGAGGGTGAAATAAAACACTCATGGTTCGACGATTATATTAGCTACCGTTGGATGGATTCCAAAAGCTTCGGAGTGAAGCTCCCGCAGGCGATATCAAGAGGAGATACCCACTCAGAGGAGCTTTTGGTATACGTATATGTATACCTATATATTAGACATAAAACCAAGCGTAACTTGTGCCTAAAATATACCCATACATAGATGTGGGTAAATGGGTAGGTATAACATAGATATATATATATCTATATATGTATTAGGTTCCACCTGCAGGGTTAATTTGAGAACAGCAAGGCGCACCTTGGCAGTAACCTGGGGGGTTGAATTGACTCCGATTTTCTCTAGTATAGAGAGTCGCCCTACTCATACTCTCAAGGGGTTAATGTTACAGGAAGATCTAACCAAATGTCAAGGACTTGAAATTTTAAGGTCTTAGTTGAGGGGTCGATCCGTGTCAATGTTAACACTTCAAATAAGCTCAAAGTGGTTCTGATTTTTAAGATCAACGAAGGTAATTAGTCCGGTTAGGGGTATACCTATTTCCGCTAGAAAGATACCCTACGACCACGCGTTTAATGAACTTTGACGGAAAGGTGAAGCTCACGGGAGTTTATATAGGCGTAAAACATTGTTTGACCTTTATCGATCTCGGGGGCTACTGCGTAATGTTGTAATATAAAGTTGAGAGACGGATTGGTTCGACGAGTTAGAGAGGTTGAGGTGAAAGGGTGATGTTTGGTAAAGGAATAGGTTTAGCCCAGAAATTCGAGTAACGTTATCTCGCATCTTACTGCCAATAAACTAAATAGTTTACGACCAATTTTAAGAGCTTACCTTCGGGGAACAAGATCGCAGAGTTTAATATCGAATCATATTTCAGAGTTACGTGTTTAGGGTGGAGTGATAACCTTCTGTAAGATTCAAATGAAATAGGCGTCTCGCATGTAGACGAAAGAATTTCACTTCCGCATAATGCTGCGTATTATTTATTATACCTTCTGAAATAAATGATCAAATTAGGTAGAAGGCAAGGTATTCGCCCATAGCTGCAGCCTTGTCCTCAAGGAAATTCACGAAGAGCTGAATTAAGACGGGTTAAAATCAGCCGGAAATAGATTAGAGTATACTACTATAGACGATGTACGAATTGCGTTAAAGTCGTAACCAGGTTTTCCTCGATACTATACTGACGCACCCGTAAACGTTGAAATTATATCTCGTCACGCGAACTTTTGCGCGCGCTATCGGTTCGTTTTCGTGAACGATATATAGTAGATATAATATTGATAAAAGAGCGACATACTTTTTTTGAGAGACAATTACTACGAGAAAATCGAAACCTTTATATTATACTCCAAGTTCAAATTTTCAAAGGAATGAAGTCTTGTATATAATGCAAAGAAAATAAATACGCCTACGTTATACATTTGTCAATCTATCGAAGATTGTTTGTTTGCAATTTCTTATCGTATCTCTGGAAGTAAGAAAAATAAAAAGTTTCCATGCAGGTATAAAATGTGTGTAGATATCATATTAATCATGAGTTAAGTATATGTGGATGCTGGATAGTACATATACCTTGATTTTAAGACACGCGATCACACAGATATGACGTTCACAATGCCCTCGAGCGTAAGAGAGCCGCTCTGACACGCACGAGTGAAATCCAAGGTTGTTCATCCATGTGTGCTTTTGAAAAATTAAAAATACCGAGTCTGGTTTATATTGTAGCCATATTAGACCGGTTCAAAAAAATCGACTATTCTTTTTTTTTTTTTTTTCAATTTTCGCATTGAAATACTTTCGGGGGGGGGGGGGGGGGGGGGGGGGGAGATGCCTGATAAAGCGGAGCTCTTAATATTAAGATTTAGAGGTCGCTCATCGGGATTTCTATTTTCCATTTGAATAGCATAGGAATTTTTTTTTTTTTTTTTTCTTCAGAATTTCGTAGCTCACAAACCAATGAACAAATCCAAATGACTCTTACATATTTTGATAGGGGATTGAACACTCTAAAAAATGTATCTATCATTGTGGAAAAAAAAATCACAAACAAAAAAATAGTTTACTCAACTATAAATTGAACTTTGAGCTTGAATAACTTTTGAAGGAGTCAATTTATCAAAAAATGATAAGAGAAGCTTTTTGTAGAGTGATCAATTTCCTATGAAAATATGTATTAGTCATTTGGATTTGTTTATTGGTTTGTGAGCTACAAAATTATATAAATAAAAAAAAAAAAAAATTCCTATGTTATTCAGATGGAAAATAGAGATCCGCGATGAGCGACCTCTAAATCTTAATATTAAGAGCTCCGCTTTCAACAGGCATCTCCCCCCCCCCCCCCCTCCCCCCCTCCCCCGAAAGTATTTCAATGCGAAAATTGAAAAAAAAAAAGAATAGTCGATTTTTTCGAACCAGTCTAAGCCATATGAAAAATATCAAAAAGGAGATCGATTTTCCTCGTACTGGAGAATATCGTATGAAATTTTCTCATTACATGTTCATAGGGAAAGATTGGGCGGATTTCTGACTTTTAGATTGTCTAAGAAACTTCGACAACGATAGTGATTGGGTTTCTCATCGACTGCTTGCCGATTTTCACGTACTAACGGCGAAAATACGGATAAAAGCATCCGGCCGGGTAATACCTACTTTGCGAGGGTTCCGCACGAGGGTCAGGAACAATATTTTCCTTGGATATACCAGTTTTCTGAACGATATTCCGTTCGCCGTGGAATCCCCGACCGGGCTTACCTTTAAATTTTCTCATAATACGACGTGCGATCGGTAGGTACTTCAATAAATGCTAGAAACCTACGGCCTACGCCATTGAGCCCCGCAGGATATCCGGTTGGAATACAAAATTTTTTTGGATATTTTATCCTTCGTATAGAACGGCTCTATAATATGTAAGTCTTGTTTTCGCAAAATCCTGTCAAATATTTGACGTAAAACTTGGATTATTATCGAGGAGAAAAAAAAAAAATATATGGAATGAAAACATATCCATTATCCGATATAGTAGTGAGAATATTATATCCGTCGTAATTTCGCCTCTTAGAAACCCCTACGGAATTTTCGATTCTAAGAGGATTAAAAGGGTAATATTGAAGTCTCATAACGGCATACGTTCATAACCACGAGGTTTATGGTATATATAGGTACATATATTGATATTTCGTTTGTACAGACTTCTCATTGGTTGAATTATTATAATCGAAAGTTACTTTGGATCGGGGATAAGTTTTGGTCCTTTATGAAAAGTTTTTCAATTGTGTAACAACCCCACGGGTTATCCGGGCGAATTTCTGGTCTCCATACATTTACCGCGCTTCTTATAAAGAACGAGGTTCTAGGTCACTCGTCACTTCGTGTAAAAATAGTGGCGCCGTCTGATCGGAAGCCATTGAAAAGAAATAGTCTCCCGGAAGGAGTTCCTCGTCAATCTGCACGAGCTTGCGCAAGGCTAACTCGAGTTCATATATACGGATTCGATCGGTTTTACTCGCGGTCACATGGGTTTGCAATATCTACCACCCCGCTGGGATTTCACCGGAAATCTTTAACGTGCTTTTCATATCAATAGCCCCTCCGTCTCTTGAGTGAAGAATTCAATAAGGGTTAACTGGTGCGGAACTTGGACGCTTTTTTATATCACCCAAAGCCCTTACTACCGAATCTCCCTGACTGATCAGAAATCGTTTCCTGAATCGTCAATACTTAGATGGATGTTGCAGCTCCGAGGGTTGTCAGTTATGAATATACATTTTCTAAGTGCGAATGAAAAGAAGTGCTGATAATGTTCATCCGATAAATTGGACAAAGAATAAGCGTCCTTTGGAAAGTAACAAAATAGAAATCGAATTTACGATAAGAATGAGATATTTTTTTATTTTTTTTCTAAACAAATATTTATTGACAGGTAAGTTATAGTTATTTTTTAAATTCAGAATGCAGTCGTTCATATTTTGATTCTTGCTCGACGAGATGTTTTACTCATGGATCCCCTTGACTGCAGGTATTACGCGAAATAATAAAAATAAATCCTTTAGCAAATGATAAAAGATTACATACGTCATGTTTTATCGGCATACGGTTTCGACACACTCGTCTATTTTCAATTAAAATCTGACGCGACTGACGTCACTTCAATACATATCTGATGATTGGCACGCACATGTACTGATTACAAGTTGCCATTCAGAAACTGATTGCCACCTTATCTGAGAGCTATACCTATCCACCATTGCCAAATAACTCGGTCGTAGAGTTACCTGCGGTAATTCAGAACTCTGATTACTTACCAAAACGATTTTCAATCAATTATCATCAGACTAGCTGAGATTTCTGAGTAGACGTTGAAAAAGGATATCTCTCACGTCACCATCAGGACGAATGGCTAATATAATTTTAGATTAGGTTATACCGAACCCTTACTCAGTCTGCAGAGATTGTCTTTTTCTGTTTTACATCATGAAGTATCATTAAATGACAATCGCTTTTTCTATGTCTAATTAATACTAATAGCACCCGATTAAAGGGGTGATCCTGACCGCCTGAAAAATGGTTTTATTTGAAGAAAAAAATTCATAAGCCATAGAGTACCGAAAGAATTTATTTTTATTTTTTCTTCTCAACGCCACGCGATAGTTCGTAGTTTGGTTTACTATGCTCAGTTTGAAAATTGTCAAAAAATGTTGAAAAATGGCGGTTCTGCAGCTGATACCATAGAAGTCCTCCACTGAAACGCCCGCGTGCATGTCGTTGGATAATATAAGAACTCCAATGACGTTCGTATTCACGGATATTATGATGTAGGGTTTCTTTTTTTTTTTTTTTTTTTCTCAAATCGGGAAAATTTCTGTTGTGACTTGTGATTCGTTTTTTTAATTCAATGGTAATTCAACCCCTTGAAGCGCTCGAAAAGGTTTCTGAAACCGCCAGACAGCCTAATCTTTCCACCCCTAAGATTTACGGAGAACAATAAATATCGGGCTTGAAGGTTTGATAAAATAAGACCTAGATTGACGAGTGCATGTCAGGTGCATGTCAGAAAGCGCCTCTGACGTTTGTGTATCTATGTACGTGATGTGAAATATTTAACGGGTAGTAGCTGCATATGCTACATAGTCGATAGGTCGCTATAAACTCTATTCAAACAGTTTTCTCTGTCGTGATGGGCAGTCTGACGGTGGTGAAAACCGCGGTACGATCGAATAAAAAACAAGGGTGTCCCTCTCGATAAACGAGCACAGCTGGCCCCGACTAGATAGCATGTTATGCGGTGCTCAAAGGTAGCCATTTATATAGGAAAAAAGGATAAAAGTAAAAAAGGAAAGATAAAGTGGTGTCAGTGTCGCGTTTGCAGAGATTGATACTCCTGGGGAAATGAAGAGGAACTTTTTGAGCATGCACTTATACTGTTCCACGAGAAACTTACTCCTTGTTATATACAAAAAAAATGTAGCCAAGACCCCAAGTTCATATCTCAATTCCAAGTACCACCCCAAAGCCTTTGAATGTTCCGTTTTGAATAAAACACGATTTGTGACATTTCGCGGTTAATTTTTTGTCCTCCTATTTCAGTATAGCTCCGAGAAATCTGAAACTTGGTACCCTCCTTACCTGTAGTAGTAGGTATTTCATGGAAATTCGACAGATTTTCAACGATATAATTTTCGAAGCTACAGCGCACCAAAAAAAAAAAAAAATTTTTAATCTCCAAATTGTGATGAATAAAATTTTGTTGTTAAAAATCTGTAAATTTTTTTACGGATACCTACTACTATAGGTAAGAACGGTGCGGAGTTTCAGATTATTCGAAGCGATAAGGCGATAGGAAGTAAAAAATAACCCCGAAGTATTAAAAAAATCGTGTGTTATTTAAATGCGAGAGTTCGAAGGCTTTAGGACCAGCTCCGGCGACTTCTGATAATTTCGAGTGTGGAATTGGAGCACGGGGAGGGGGGGGGGGGGGGGAGAGGGGGATGAGTGAAATAATTTTTTTTTGTTTTTCATCTATTCATTGCGAACGTTGAACCTCTGACAGGGTTTTTAGATATAAATTCATCGATGTGTTTGGGGGCAATCCCAATTTTTTTTGGGGATCAAAAGAAAATTTATATTCTCCGTACTGGCAAAATTCAATTTTACGATTAGTCGGGAGAATTTCGAGTGTGGACATCTCCACACCTTCCACACAATAGTCGCCAGCCCTATTTGGGACAGTACTTAGAATTGAGACAGGAACCTAGGGTCTTGAATACATTTTTTTGTATTATATTTGGAGACGTTCTGGCCCATGGAAGCATTGAAATTCGAATATGACCGAATTAAGGACCACCCTAATGTACCTAGGTGGATCACCGAATATGTGAGAAAAAAAAATTTGTGTCAGATGTGTGGGATGGTGGTAGAAGTGGTGTGAGAGAGACGCGATATGGTCTAGAGGGGCGGGTTTTAGGGGTCGGTCGATATACCCTCGGTTTTCCCTTCCCGGAGCACTTCTACCACGTACCCGTGCGCAACTACATACTAACCCGGCCTTGCATTCATCCGGGTCTCTTTTATGCCTGGATTTGCCAACCAACTTGGGTCTAGGTCGAGGGTGCCGATCGTCAACCGGGAACGAAAACGTCGTAAGACTTACGCCGACTATTCCTATACCTACGAGGTCGTCCGGCGTAATCGTGCCGAAGCACCTTTGTGGCTTTCAGATATTATGATATTGCTTACCGATCCTCATTATTTATTCTAGATTTATGACTCCGTACCTGGTGCGATCACGCGTCTCCAGACCGATAGATCAATGTCTGATGCGTGACCAACCGGTTGTTATACGGACAACTGTATCAAATAACTTTATATCGTTTTACAATGGTGAGAAGAGACAACGATTGTTCATTGTGAAGGTAAAATAAACGATAATTAGATCAATTTTTATTTTTATTTTTTAACTCTGTTAGCATATTTAGTTAATTAAAATAATCCCATTCGCGGTATCGTATAACAAGAGAGAAAACGCTGTCGACATCGGTGTATTCTGGTTAGTTATTTCTGACCGATACTCTCCTCCGCGTTGGTTTACAAATTTTACTAATTGGATTGCACCGAGTCCTGTCAATCCTGACAACTCGTTATTCCATCGATTTGGTGGCCGACTGGTTATCTGAAATTCGGATGACTCAAACAGAAGTAGTAAAAGCCAAAGGATATCAAAGACCATGCCATGCAAATGTATGGCGTAAAGGTTTATTGAAAATGCAATATGGTCTTGGGATTTATTGAACCGTATTGAAATACGTATATAGCTTAGTCGCCTCAATGGCTTAACCTTTGTTCCATGAACCTGCCGGTTTACTTCCGGCAACCACTACCTCCGTTGACATTTAAATTCCATCAACTTCCGCCCGGACTTCACTATAATATAAAGCCTCCCGAATAATACCTCTCAGCACTCAGCATAATATACATATCTAGTATATATAGCTTTGGCGTCTATTAATAATAAATTTTTGGAAATTCAACATCATTTCATTCAATAAGATCCGAAATAATGCGTATACTCAAGCTTCAAGGGTGCTATACAGAAATGGGCTGCTGTCGATTCTTGCGGAAATGAAAAGCTCAAACCATCTCGAAATTCTTGACGCAATTTCTCGCGCAAAATAAGAAGTATAGTGTCACAGTTCAGAGTATCCTTTATCGATGAAATTTGTGTGTTCACGATTTCTTATAGGCACCGATATAATGGCTTGATTCGAATCTTGAACATACTGCCTGACTTATCATAGGAATTGCCTTCAAAATTGACTAATAAATACGAACCCCATCATAAACATCGAGAACGCATATTCCTCGTGGAATATAGTTATTTCCGACAACATATGGATACTAGCTCGAAGGCATAATTACGCATATGTAAAGGGACGCGTAGGAAGCAAGATCCGAGGCTTACATTCATGTTTAATATTTGATACATGCGTCGGGTTTCTTTATCTCGTTGAAATCGGGGCTTTTCAATCGATCGGTATCTCTGCTGGGAGAATAGAACAGCTTTCGCGATAGTTAATTTCAAATTTTTGTATATAACAACGTGTTATAATCATAAGTACGCGGCCAATCGAGGTAACAAATTGAATGATCAACTCACAATATACAATGACGTGGACCCGACTGATCTCTGACCGATTCTATCACCGACTTGTATAATTGACTACCCAATTCAATGACCCGAAAATACTCCGATATTTCTATATGACAGAAATCCTAACGGCGATATATCACTCCGATATTGTACTCTCGCCTTCATCGAGCAATATCATAACCGTAATAGTCAAACCCGCTTTATAGGTCAAGTTCTTATCGTTAAGGCATGGCTGAGGCCTAGGTCAAAATCGATTCGAGCTAGTAATAAATCTAGCGTACGGTACCGAGTCTAGAGGTAATTAGTTGCATGAAGCCAAATTTGTCTAACTGAGACAAATCGCTTCGTGTTGGGATCAAAGTTCCATCTAAGTAAGCTTCTATCGCATTTCCTTCTGTAAAAATATCATCATATTTTTTGCTAGCGATTTTTTAAAACTCTTTTTTTTTTTTCTTCAGAAATCTCGTTGACTCATCACTATAGTATATTCTGACTCCACCTTATTCATGTACCATAAATATAGGTAAAAATAACACATATAAAAGATAGAATCAAATAATTTCACATTTCTAAATGACAGCGTACACAGTGGTCTACGGTCATTGAATAATCATAACCGGTATACACGCACTCGCCCATTACTGAGTTATTTTTCTAAAACCATATCCAAGGTTCCGACTATCTACACGGCGTCAAGGTAAACCCACGAGGTTTTACGACGACATTTAGTCAACGCTGGAGATTATACTTTGGACAAATTGGAAGACCGAAGTTGCGTTTCGGAGAGATGGAAGAGAAAAATGTCGTTAGATTAATTAAAGAATCACGTTTTTCTCTCGGCACTTCATAGACGAGAATAAACACTGTGGCTGGGGAAGAAACGAGGGTTTTAACGTTTCAACTCTCCGAGGGTTGACGCAGGGCAATATACGGGGGCTTTAAACTTCCGAGGTTTCATATTGCGAAATTAAAATGTCGAGTGTCTCGATTTAGTCAGATGAGCTAAACGAAGGATATGGGGAGATGGGCTGAATCCTACGAGATAGCTCTTCTCAAATTTACTTTACTGCATGCATACCTTCTTCTTCCTTCAAGCGAAAGCACACACTGCATATTACGCACGTGTTTCTATAGACTCAGGTAACGTAGGTATATAGGTATACCTAAATCTCCTTTTTGACTTAGCAAACTAATTTCACGAGAAGAAATATATGCTCAAGAATTTTTTAACCGTCATACAATATCCGGCAAATTAATTCTTCGAAATATTTTATAGTTGAGAATTGCGATGTTGCTGAATAATTTTGGTCAAATATAAGCGGCAGTTATTTCGAAACGATATTATTATCTCGAAGACTGACTGTTCGAATTCGAAACACGAAAGGCTCGTGACTCGGAAGTCAATTTCTGGAATCAACGAATTATGGGAACAGATATAGAATTCGATCAATCGTAAATCGGTTTTCGGATATTCGTCGGAATTCTATAGGCATTCGATAATTCTCTAATAAAGTGCAACGTGTTTCCCAGTACCAAGTCGGTCCAATTTCCTCTCCGAAAATGAACGTCCCTGTCCAACTAGCCAACTTCGACAAATAAAATTTAATTACACTTTCGTTCGTGCTGTCCGATTGTATATTGATGAGTATTTTCCCTGTAGATTTCATGCGAGCACTCATTGCGTGGATGGATCTCTCAATTTATCCATCGACAAGAAAAGTTGCAGAATTTATTTTGACGTTGAAGATGAATTATAGAGAAATTCAAGAGTCTGTTCAAAATACCTAATCAGTCTAAGGACTTTAGGTTGGTGGTGTTTCTAAGCTCCAAATTCCAAGTTCCCAGTATTTAGTTTATAGTCCGAATACCTGGTTGCCATGAAATCCAAAATAATAGCAATAACAATAATAGTAACAGTAATATCAACGCAGGTTCATTACGAGCGGCCGCGAATTTCCACTGGGTATAATTTTGCCAACGAATAAGCCCAGGTTGAAAAGGATTTACAATATGCATTGGTACTATTATTTAAACATCATCCGTGTGCAGAGTCTATCCTAGAAAGCCAAAAATTGAACAATTTATTATTTAACAGAGACAAGATTTGATCATTTAATAAATGATCGTAGTATATATGTTGCTGATACCTATACCGCAATACCATATATGATGTTCAATTTGGTCATTTCATTTACTAATCATGGGAATGAAAATTTAATATAATAAATGAATCACGTTTTGGTAGGACGTAACGTAGCGTAGCTTTCTAGTTGATAATAAGTTAAAAATTCTCTGGAACCAAGAAAATTTTCATGGCTCAAGAAAGATTTTACTTCGTCTCAGAGAATTCCGGAGTTCCTTCCTACCGATCTTGAATCAAGGATAATTCGCCTTGGCTCAAGTAAACCTTTTTTTCGCCTTACTTCCGGTCTTTGCCAAATGACTTAAGCTCTCGCCTTGTCTTTCCCGCGCCGCTTCTCTCCTCTAATTCACTTGATTGTTGTTATTTAATTAAAACTATCGTCGAGTCACAGGTCGTGGCTGAGGAGTAGTTCAATCTTCTATCGAACTAGAAAGAATCGAATTGATTTAGAGCTTCACTCAAGTCTCCGACTCTGAAGTTTCAACCTGAAATCATCGGAATCGCGGAAGTCTCTTAGAAGTTTCAACGAAGCGTAGCTGCCTTTGAGCAGATCTGAATTTCCGAATCCCCAAACTTCTAACTGCGATAAAAGCGATTTTCACTGGAACAACCTTGATCTATGTCAACTTTGGGTAAATCGAATTTTCGCGATAATTTCGTAGTGTCTAATTGCATCGAAATCTTATAACTTAGGAGACTTTGACTATCGAATTTGCCATAGCTTGTCGACTCATGAATCAGACGATTCAGTCGGTTCCTGAAATCTTAATGAAAAGGAATATACGCGAGCATCGGATAAAGATGATTTTAAGCACATCAAGCGAGTAGGTAAAGTAAATCAGGAATCATTGCAGTACAGAAATGAAATAGTTGTAAATATTATCGCTGATCCTAATAATTGATCGAGACTCTCAAGCGCGATATCTGTGACGGTTAGATAATGCCTGAAGTGAGCTGGAAAATATGTAATCAAATTTCACCGCTGAGTTGCGCCCTTGCATATGCGAAATGTGCATCGCATAAATTATCGGAAACTTTGAACTTTGGCTCGTATCATTTCACATGAAAGCACGTTGTTTCGGGTCACCGACAAATGAACACCTCAACCTCTCAATGCTGTTGCATTTAATACGTTTCACTGATTAATTATCACTTATGCGATCACTAGGCTGATAAATGAGGATAAAAAATTTAAGAAAAAAAAAGTGCCTATGTGAACTTTAACCGACTCCACGTGTGTCGCATTTGACTTTACGACTTCATAGCTAACACGCAATCGCATCTAATCGCAGAAGAGAGTCATCATCGTTAGCTACCGCGGACGTAGCGGACATTAGAAGCTGCTAATTCGCATTTATATACATTCGCGATAATCCTGACTATCCTGACAACGAGCTAAGAGTTTTGTGTTCAAACTATAAGACAGCTTTACACAACGGCACGCAATACAGTTAATTTCATGACAGCCGCGGAAATATTCGCGTGTATTAACTAATTGCCAGTCTTCATCAGGATTTCGCTATATATGAAGGAGGATAACAAAGATCGTGCATTAATATAGAAACGTGCGTTAATATAGAAACCATTACTGCAGAGCAGTAAGAATTTAAATCAGCATGCACGTGATGGTATGCAGCTTATCCTGAATAGTCATCATCGTTACAGATAATATAGCTGCAGTAGTCGTCAGTTATTACTTTGCATATATGAAAATCAACTCGCATTTTATAATATCTAGATAGATATTATGACGGAGTGATAATACCTTCGAGTTTGTACAGATGTCTTTATAAAACGATCTATAAAGGTAACATATGGGGTGTTACACGTAAATTCAAATTTAACGCCAATGCAGATTCAGATTCCTCGTTACTATGTGCATGAGATGCCCTTAACAGTTACAGAGCATGAAAATAATTGGTACAATATATAAATTCAATTTCACACATTTTCAACTCCAAGTATCTCAGCTATCCATGAACGAAATCATAACTTCTAATGGTGCATTTGCTCGCATAAGTCAGCTCTTTTAAAATATGTGGAACATGAATTATTTTTGAATATTTGATGCATGTGAAACTTTGGAAATATGTGATTTCACTTTTTTTCTAATTGAAGGGTCACACGAATTGACTTGAAATTTCAACCGAAATTACTTCGAAGAGTCACAAAAAAAGTGATAAAATTATCAGCTTGCCTTTTTTCGATAACCTCCGGCCAAAAACTGGTTTGTTTCACGTGAAACACCCCGTATGTAATACAGTAGGTAATAATTTGAGATATGAAAAATCCCCCGAGATGTTCATATAGCGCAGGAATGTTTATTGTCTACAATATAACTTGTCTGCTAAATTATTCACCGGATTGTATAGTACGCGTTTGTACGAAGAGATGCGGCCACAACTTTGGTAATAATCATAACATGTGTAATACGAATGCAAACACAGCGATATACGGGGTTTCTAGTCTTCTAGAATGTCAGAATACCTCGCTTTAGTACTTGAGGATCCGCCTTCCAACAGCTAGTAAATTATCCAGGAAGATATGGGGTGAAATTGAAGCCGAAGTTTGAAACAGTTTGAAATCAAGAGGGAAGAAAGATTTCGGGCTCATAATTCGATCGATAAATATATAGAGTAATTGTTGGAAATGCGGTGGTTTTTGGCCGGAAAATATCGCAGCAAGACTCAGTTTCTAGTAACTATGCGAGTCCCTTTTATACCCCTCGGGAAACGCAACCGATTAGAAGCTCATCTTCCGGGTCGATCATTGATTAGGAAAGATGTGATCCTTTTTGTTGCGAGATGCGAAATTCTGCGATATCTGATTCTAAGCTCGAATAGCTAGCTGAGCTGATACCGATGTATCAGAACGAGTCCCGAACGGTTTTTATCGGACTATCGAAGATTTTTGAAATCGTTGAACTACCGTATATTTTCAATAATGTAATTGCGAATATTGCCCAAAGTGTAGACCCTCGAACCTGTTGCATGAGAATTGAGAAGCCTACTCCAAGTCGCTGACGAATGACAATTGAAGTAAAAACCGATTGTAACACAACTCATTTTCATTTGCCGATTATTTTAATTAAGAAAAAAAGAAGAATGAATGAAAAGGAATTAACACAGAAAATGTAACTGTGTGGTAGTTTGTGGTCGGTACTGTTGGTCGGGTTGTTTTGTGAGAATGTAAGGAAATGGTACTAATGGAAATACCTCGACCACAATTACTTATCAGCTTGATGATTATACTTACGAAAATACTTTAAACGCAATTTCATGCCCGAATTTAATTATAATGAATTCTACCTAAATTCTGAAGTCCTTCACCGCAACTGCAGAGTGATAAACGATATATATATATTTTTTTTTTTATTAAAACTTGGGGTAACCTGCACGACTTTAATGCAAGGCACAAAGAGTCCCACTTTGAAAGATATTCCGACGAAAAATAAAACAGAAAGAAAGCAAAACTTCCAAGCTACAGAAGCTCATTGATTCGATCTTGCTGAATTCACAAATAAAAAAAGAACTCGCTCTGCCCTCGACAAGTCATCAATCATGATAGTCATTGATCAGAACTAATTGCATGTCTGATGACGAAATGGGCTATTGCTATGTGAATATCTGACGAAGCGAGCCGTGCAGGAACGGTGAGAGGACACGATGCAACCCGGTGATGGCCACGGCGTTCCGTATCGATCCTTCGGGACCGCCACACCACCGCTGGACCACAAAACCCACCGCTATACCTTGACTCCTCTGCAGACCGCGTACGGGGTGTCTGCGATTAAGAGTTTCCTCTTTATTCGCTCAAACGCTCAGCCAATTCGGCGAGTGAAATTCTTGTTGGCTTCAGCCGAGAGTAAATAGGTACTAGGTTCATAGTCCCATCAAAATCTCGGAACTTTAGAAATCCGTTATTTCTTATCAGTACGTCTCTGCATCTCTCTTCAACTTCCTTATTTTTCTGCCAGGAATAATCGACGAAATTTCGGACTAATTCAGTTCCGAATATCCAAAGACAGATTTCTAAGTTTCACTTGTTCTCAGATTATATACTTTAGGAAAGATATTATCCCTGGACCGCCCTTTCTTGATTTACTCTTTATGAGAGTGATCGAGAGCTACGTACGAGCCGTTATCCCGAGGGTCGAAAAATCTCATTCTAATATCGAGATTCGTTGGCTCAGCGAAACTCGGGAATGGTTAAATCGCGAGTGATCAAGCGATTGATCGTACGGGGAAGGGGATATAGCCAGAATCTCGACTGCAGATCTTTCAGATCACTCTTATGATAAATGATCCAAAAGTATTCCTTATATTGAGAATATTTTCGGTATAAATTGAAAGGATTGAGATTGCGAAGAATTGGATCCTTTGTTACAATTTTCTAGAATGGTGCCTATTCCAGTCAATAAAATATTCAAAGGCTAGGCAGCAATATGCTTTACCATACGCATATAGTCGTCTCATCGCGGTGAAATATCGGGCTTGGATTTATATAGTAGGACAAAAAGGACCCGGGAGTATAAACGACAAACAATTTTTGTCTTTTCAAAAAATTTATGGAATATATGTTCGACTATTACATCAGAGGTTAAACATATTTTAAAATTTACTTATACCACACGTGTATGTTATATATGTAAAAATATTATACACGACTTAGCCACGACTAAATTTGGATATATTATATATATCTACGACAAGGGGGAAAATTAACATAATGCAAATTTATCACGCCCAAGGTACCCCCGGGGCATCCAACGTCCCTGTTTCGTGTTCCGAGAGGGCGATGATCGTTGCTAATTAGTAATTAGATTCCAGGGAACGCTTTGACGAGGTATAAGGTATACCGTATACATCTATACCAACTATACCAAAAGCGTTGTAATCTGCAATAAATGACGTTAATTGTACTGACGAGGTATAATAGAGATCGGAAAACGACACTGTATCACAAAATCAGCAATAATTTTAGTCGAAACGTTCGTCGTCCCTTTTTCCACTAATTTAACGAAATACGATGTAAGAAAAGTTCGCGATAAAGTAGGTGTTTAGGTAGCTACACATGAGAAAGGAACCAATCAGATTTCGCTTTGAGACGGAAGTGGTTCAAGTTTGACGGATGAATAGATGGTTGTACGCCTTCAACTTGACACCTTTTGTTAGTAATACCCTAGATTTTTTTTCTTTCTCTCTCTCTCTCTTTTTCCGTTTTTTTTTTTTTTTTTTTTTCTTATTCTTCTTTTTTTTTTTTTGGAAGGACTATTCCTCACGGAGCAATACTCGTCAAAAGATGAAGATGAGTGTCTTTATGCTCGCAAAGAATATTCCCAAGAAGATCTTCCGACTAGAAAGCGCGGCGAAATGAAAGAGGCAGTCGAGGTTGATGCGCTATTATATCAGAGCGCAGAATCACGCTTCTAATAATGCTTCGTGTGTTCCGTGTACATATAATATCTAGAGATGCAGCTGCACCATATTTTGCTAAATATTTGAGCTTTTTCATTTTTCTCGAACGACTGACGTGCAGAATTGAGAGTGATCAAAAAACACAACGTATACTAATTGAATAGTTTTCCTTAAAAAAAACTGTCTCAGAGATTTTTATGATAGTTTTTTTTTTTTTTTTTCAAGATTTATCCACGCTAGACTAGCCCGGAATTAAAAAAATTGATCAAAAAAATGTTTAGCGGAAGAAATCGAGCGGTAATAAATCTTCGGCAAGCCCTATTCGTTCAGAAGTAATAAATGATCTGAGGGTAGGTAGGTGGGTAGGTAGGTAGGTACATGTATACTATAGAATTCAATTTTTCACCCTAAACTTTCGTTCAATATTATAAACAAAAAGCAGGACTTTCAAAACTTGTTCTCTCGTCGCGCTCGACCCATAGCAACAACAAAATTTTCCACGGTGATATAAATTACGGAGATTTTAATTAAAGCATTCCGTATTTATCGCCCGGTTTTATTATATACCAAGAGAGTGAATGCGTGGATGCGCTAGTAGGTATACCACGGGTACCCAACCCGGTATCCCAACTTTGCGGTTTCGAAATGAAACAGACGAGTTTATCTCCAGACCGTGACGTCACACTCTCCTCTCTCCTAATCCCGTGCACAATTTGCAATTACATTTATAGTTTTACACCGGACTGATATCGCGTCTCTGACACCAAAATATAGGTAATTTTTTTTCAATTTTTATGCCATTTTCATGTCCTCACAGTAATACCGCAAACTTTGAGAAAACTACACGGAAAGATTTAAACCTGACTGGTTACGGTTCTGCACACGACTCAGTCAGGTGCTAGCGAAAAATAGCAAATTCTGGTGCAGCACCACACTAGGTGCGTTTTAGAACACGACTCGTTACTGTGCGCACACGACTCATTTATGTGCGCACATGAATGGTTCGTGTTCTAAACAGTACTCAGTATGGTGCTGCACCAGAATTCGCTATTTTTCGCTAGCACCTGACTGAGTCGTGTGCAGAACCGTAACCAGTCGGGTTTAAATCTTTCCGTGTATATGCATTTTTGGTATTATAGAGACGCGATATGGCAAACCGATAAAGTGCTTAATTAAACTCTTATACGCAGCACAGACGCCGGAGATACTAAATCCCACATTTTAACACTTCAAATATCGCGGTACGTGTTTCCTTCCTCGGTGACCTATTATATAGTTCGCAGCATATGAATGCCCACGTCTGTTGATACATTAACCGCATCAAGGTGTTCGCTAACAAGTAATAATGCGGGTAATCAAAAGGTATGCGAGATCACATGCGGCTGTTGAATTGTGTACCTACTAATTCGAACGAATATGAGCAAAAATGACTTCGTACATATATAATATATATTTATGGTGAAATGTAATGGTGGCAGTTTTGTTAACAGAACAAACCTTGGTTAGAACCAGGTTCCGTAAATTAAACGGATATTTAACCGTGGGTCAAAGGTTCGCCGCACAATAAACGGCAGGTTACTATCAGCCCGTACTTACGAGATGAGGAGTTCTTGCACGGTTGAAGGAGAGCAAATTTGAACAGGACTCTGCGGTTTGGGTTTAGATTAGCCGCGGTTACCTTAGACACCACGTAAATAAACGTGACGTTCTATTACAGATCAAACTTAAGGGTCAGATCCAGACAAAATCTTGACCTTTACTTATACATGTATCTGTCTCTTCGTTTGCACAACGTGTTTCGATTAATTTCACAGTTTCTTTCTTCTTTCTTTCTTTTTTTTTTTTTTTTTTTTTTCGTCGAATTATGGACGTCGCCGGACGATCTCAGTAATTTTTTTCAAGGATTCTCATCTCAAGTTCACAAAGGTAGGTAATAAACTAATATTTCACACTGTGCAAACTAAGGTCTATCCTCCTGCGTTTGGTGCAATATTCTTGACTGAGTTTCTCGGTTCAACTCCTGGTCCAAAACAAACTTCAGAATGCTTCGCAGGGCTTATAGCTAGTGAGATTAAACAACGGCGCAAAGTTTCGAGGCCCCTAGCCAGCTGCGATAACGGGCAAGTAATTCGTGTCGGGGCTTTTAAGCTCGCCAGACATTTTTCTCGTTTTTTTCTCTCATTTTTTTATTTTATTTTTTCTCTTTCTCCGCTGGAGGAATTAGCGCATGTATCGAACCGAGGCTTCCCTCATGGTCGATGGACAAGTTAAACCAGCTACCCTCTTTACAGTTCAATGATTTTCGAGATCCTAAGCAAAGTAAGTGTTCGACTAGACATACATACCCGTTGCTTCACAATTTGACCAGGTTTCTGATGTCATTAAGCTTATTGCTTGATCAGGAAATCGAAAATCTAGCTGTGTGACTTGCCTTCAATTATAATTCAGGGACAGATGTTCGAGTTCAGGGTTCAATTAAATTGAAATTCGATTCGTTGAAAGGGACTAGTGCACTAATTTAGAATCAAAAAAAGAAAAACTAATCACGAAATTGAATGGCATAGTATATTCATTATTGTTTAATCATGGTTCTAAATTGCTGAGGTCATCAGATCGTAACTGTACCTACCATAAACGTATTGTTACCTATCATCGAAAAATATCAGATTTAGAACAAGGCTCGAAGACTTCGCGTATTTTTTTTTTTTAAGGAGTTAATTGAATGATAGAACTTTGCCTTATCAGAAATGGGCGGATATTGAGAGGTTTTTTTTTTTACTTTTATACGTCGATCAATAATTAGGTGAAACAGTCTATCAATTAAATTGAGAGTGACGTTACTTTCAAGATACTGAAATTAAACCGTGGAAATTTGTCTGCTGGTATTTCGAACTATTTGAGTTATCTCAAAATGCTTTCAAAGTTCCGAAACTAAAAGACAGGACTTGTGGCGACCCGAAGGAGGCCTTACGGTCAACACAATCCAGTGAATCAGGGTGGCTCGGTGGCAACGAGTCTGCCCACACAAATCCTAAGGACCCACGACCGAATCCTCAAGCCAGTGACCAAAAACCAAAAGTCTAAGGCAGGGTTCAGGCCGAGGATAAACCGCAGAAACTTGAGAGGCACGATAACTTTTTTCCTGTATCCAAAAGCTGTCGACAAAAATCTCGTAGCATTTCGTAAGATAAAATGCAGCGAACATCTGATCATGTTCTGCACCTCACAGTTATGTGATTGAACATTTTCATGAAATTAGAAACAGTGAGTATTCCGCAGCCTTCAGCTCGTTCATGTGGAATATCTCCGGGATCGATATCACTAGCTTGAACAGAGATGATCAAAGTTTTTCCTACAACGGAAGATATATTACCGTGGCAATCTCACGTAGGTGCAATGTGTCGTAACTAGAAACGTGCTGCTTGCAGTTGTATGCAATATGCATGAGCCCAGGCTGCAGTACGGGAATTTGTCGATGTGAACCTAGTGCACATAGGTGAAGTGAAGAGGAAGAGTAAGAGTAAGAGAAAGAGGAAGAGGAGGAGGAAGATGAACAGGAAGAGGAAAAAGAAGGAATAAAGACAGCTGCAGAGACCAAGGATGAGAGGGACGTGTTCAACGCGAACCAGCGAGTATCGACCAATGGGCTTACCGTAGCTGGACCAATTAGTGCAACAAACGAGAAGCGCTAAACCGATTATGTTCGATTTTACGTTATTCTGTTTTCTATTTTTAGCTTTTTATTCCCCTTTCATCAAGGCACGCTCGTTTAACGGTACGATATTGATTGACTAGTAAAGCGGGACCAAAATGTACGTTTAAATCGCAGCCAGCTCCTGCACATCGTCTCCTCGAATTCGCGGTATTCTCGCGCTATTCGCTGTCATTAGATCTCTCAAATATGTATACCTATTCCTTGCGGCAGATACTGTTTAGCATTTTATGAAACGGGATGAATAATATCCGTGAAAAAGCAGCTGCACTTTTCCAGCGCAAAGTAACCCTGCAGCTCTACATTTTTACATATTATATATTTTATATATACACGTCTGGATCGAGGAGAAGATTTTTCTAGCAAGATTCGTACATCGAGAATAGTGAAACTTACGAAGCTCTTCCGATATGGAAATATATGAATCCTTGCAATGTACTGCAGTTTAGTGTATTGATAAACAGAGCTGGATATCAAAAACATTTTCGATTATCTTTTTACCAGAATAAAATCTTATAAACGAGCTTCGAAGCTTCGTTAATAATTCTTTGGCACCTTTTTCTTACGAAGCATCTCATTTCCGTTCATTGTCCTAGCAGTTTAACCCTTTCAGTCACAGTAGGACCGCTACGGTCCCACCCTACAAGTATAAAAACCGAATGCCGGATTCGTAATCAGTGACCCCAAAAACCTTCGGATACCAATTTTCATCAAAATCGGTGCACAGCAAAAATGCGTGACTGAAAGGGTTAAATCGCGTCTTTGATTCCCTCAATTTTTTCGGGCTGAGAATACATTCAATCGAACCTGATTTCACGTGAACTTATATATCCAAACATCACTTACGTACAGATTTATCTAGATGCATGGAATCTGGAAAAGAGGACTCACCTGAAACAAAAAATTGAACAACTCGTCAGATACTTAATTTGTAGATTTTAACAAGCAGTATACGTTTCGGGGGTGGAGGAAGCTGTTGGAAAATTTCTAGCAAATGAAGTGGAAATCTGTTTTTTCCTGAAAAAAAAAGATGAGAATACTACCTGGAAATTTTTACAGTTTCGTATTCGTTATTCATACACGGACATGTCTCTTTCTTTCTTTCTTTTAATAGGATCCTCAAAGAAGCGGGAGTATACCAGATGCTGTCGAGCGATCTGGCAATTTTATTATATGTTCGCAATATTGCGAAAATTTTTTTGCCTACCCGAATGTGTACCGTATTGTTTTATTTTTATTATTTTTTTTGTTTATTCGTTTGTCGTTTAATTTATTTGCATCGTTTGTAACATTTCTTCAAACGGGATCCTCGCCTAAGGGGGTTTACGGCGAGAAAAATATCCGCCAACTTGCGTACAAGGTTGAATAATTCCACCTTATTTTCAACGATGATATCAAATATGCGTATGGTACGAATTTTCCCCATTCCTTCTTCTACCCTGAACGAACGTAACGGGAACAGTTTGCCTCGAGCTAAAATCTGTAAAGCTGACGCCTAGCTCCGGGCTCTACTTTGACTAGGAAATTCAACAGAAAATGTTGGCAAATACGTCGCAACAGCTGCAATATCAACTATACGATACTATATCCTGCATCGAATCAATCAGATATGTTGCAGAAAATATAAGAAAATGAAAACCAGATTCTTACCTAGGTACAAAAATACAACAAATCCAAAGATATTGCACGGTATACTATTGGTTCAACCCCGACCAATATTGATCTAAACTTCTTACGACTGAGCTTTCCTGACGGCTAGATATTACAAACAAATCGCTATGCATGACTAATGTTCTCATATCCCACGATTCAAGTCTGTTGCCTATTTTTAATTTTTTTTTTTTTTTTTTTTTTTTTCTTTATATACGGAGCCAATTACGTCGTTTGAAGTGTGTATTACAAGGTAAAAATCTCACGTAACAAGGTGACAGACATGATAAATCAAAGGCGTATTTGATTATAAGGATAAAAATGAGTGCAGGACTATAATACATATGGTACTCATGGAATCCATGCATGGCCTTGGTTCACCTGAGACAGATTTTCCCGTTGTTATATACTACCTAGTACCTAACCATTTCATTCCGTGAATTCCATACTCGAGTTTCTCCAGGTTGACTCTACGGGTTGACATAGCGGTTGTCTGCGACTGACAAAATCTCTCACATCTTCTTAAATATGCAAATTCAATTTATTCGCAGGTAGTTGACTCGGAGAACTTACTTTACCTGGCTTTGGTTTAACCTTTGCGCAGACGTAAATTAGGAGATTGTATGTTTAACATATATAAAAGCTGTATATATGGATTATCACACGTATGGTTATGCAAAATCTGCATTTACATGCAATTATACGAGAATATGGAAGCGATCAAAAAATTACACGCTTCATTTCATCGCGTATTAAAAAAATTGACAAAATAGTTAACAAATAATTGTAAATGAAGTTAAATTTTCGAGATAAACCATGAAATAAAATCATCCGGCTCAAAGGGGTGTGTTCCACCCTTGCGGACTAAAGGATGGCACGTCGTTTTCATTCATTCATGAAGTAATGAACGAGGTTACAAATTTTCGGGTTGCACATTCATCGGTTTATTTAACAATAAGTTTGAAATTTTTCCAACAATATTGATTTTTCAGGTACGCAGTGCAAAGAAAAAGAATAAACACCAAATGTTGGGATAAAAATTATTTGTCTTACGAAAAGAGTCGAAAAGGTATACTCCAACATCTGAACGGCTATATTTTTACTGGCTGTGTGAAACCGCTCGGATTTTTCGTTTTCTTAGAATAATTTAGAACCATATTTGAACACGCTTGCCATTTTTTAAGATCTCGTGAAAATTGTTGATCTTTTGAATGCGTCTATAATTTTGGAAATGAAAGTGAGTCGATCAGAACGGCGATTTTCTTTGTCTTAATGTTACTATTTTCGTAAATCATTTATAAATAATGAGAATTTTATTTTTTTTGTGATTTGAAAAATCAGGTAGTCCGATCGATCTCCAAAGTCTACGACCTTTTAATACGAATCGGAGAACAGACTAAGCTCGATGCTTGACGCTTTTCAAGACCCAAAAATCGTTCTGTTTAAGTTCAGGTTTTTCGCAGAAGTAGCTTTTAAACCGCTTAAAAGCACCCCGAAAATATAAGTTAAGGAGGTATTAGTAGAGACTAGAGGGTAAAGCGGTGGACCACACTAAACCTGCCCTCAACCACTGTACTCGACAAGTACACCCTCGAAAGTCACCACAGGCGTCAAACATCGTTTATAAAAATTTCCGGTTCCGGCGAAGGTTTATAAATGCGAAAAATATTCACCTGCAAAATAGTCGTCAGACGATCACATATCGCACGTACACGGAGAAATGTAGTTCAGGAAACTTTACTGAACTGTTGAACAAAGTTGGGACATAGAGACAAGTTGGTGATTTTTCACATTTTTGTAGTAATCAGTGACATACTGAACATTACAAAATACATGACAGTTTGGTAAATTTTAAAATTTTACTGTACATTATTAAAGTTTACCAAACTGTCATGTATTTTGTAACGTTCAGTATGTCACTGATAACTACAAAAATGTGAAAAATCACCAACTTGTCTCTATGTCCCAACTTTGTTCAACAGTTCAGTAAAGTTTCCTGAACTACTTTTCTCCGTGTACGACGTACCCTAAACCAATATCTATAATCGATTTTATTTTCACGCAAATCTTTTTCAAATTCTAAACACGGGCTCGTGTTTCATATCGGAGTATAAGATAGCTCAATTTCTTCTTTATTACTAGAAAAAGTATACGTACACAGTAAAAAAAATTTCCACACGGCATGTGCAAAGTTTGATTTTGCACACGCCGTGTGGAATAGTACTAATTCCGTCATTGCATAAAAAAAGTCTTGTGTTAAAAATTTTTGTGTTAAATATTCAACACTTTTTAGTGTCAATTTAAGGATGTTCTGGAGGTACAATCGGCATCAAAACAATAAGACAGACAAAAACCGAATTTGCTAATTTTGGATGATATTGATGCGAAAAATGATTGAATAATATCGAGGAGCGGATATTCCCACAACCTCCGAAAATGAAAAAAACTCTCAATTTCGTGACAGAATTTCGAAAATACCAACAATCATGAAAAGTTGTAAAAACATTTTACAAGTATGTGCTGAAAATGGTAAAAATTGTTCATTTTTGATCCGATTTCAAAATTTCAGGGCTTGTTATACTCAGTGATAAAATCTCTACGAACTCACTGAAAAAAGTTTTGCATAAAACAGTGATATTTAAGTAAGAATTCAGTTGTTCACAATCCGATACATTCTGAGATTCATATGATACATATACTGCTACATTTTTGACTTGAATATGAGTGTTTTATGCAAAACTTTTTTGAGTGAGTTCGTAGATATTTTATCACTGAGTATAACAAACCCTGAAATTTTGAAATCGGATCAAAAATGAACAATTTTCACCACTTTCAGCACATACTTGTAAAATGTTTTTACAACGTCTCATGATTGTTGGTATTCTCGAAATTCTGTCACTAAATTGAGAGTTTTTTCATTTTCTGAAGTTGTGTGAATATCCGCTCCTCGATATTATTCAATCATTTTTCGCATTCACATCTTCCAAAATTAGCAAATTCGGTTTTTGTCTGTCTTATTGTTTTGATGCCGATTGTACCTCCAGAACATCCTTAACACAATACAATTGTGTTATTCGTTCTCATTTTTTTCCAACACAAAAAAGTGTTATTTCGCATAAAAGTAACATTTAAAATGTGTTACTATAGTGTATTTCAACATAAATTTGTGTAATTTTTAACATAAAAGTGTGTTATTATTTCAACACAAAACGTTTATGTTGAAATAACACAAAAATTTGTGTTAATTTTTTTTTGTGCACAAAATTTATGTTAAAAATGACGCAAAATTTTTTACTGTATACACGTATATTGGTGTACGAGTAGATACGTGGCGGGGTTATCACAGCAAGATATTATTCTGTATTCATTTCACTTACAATTATCATAAATATGAGGCGTTAAATCATCGAGATTCGTTAAAATTTATACAGTCTCAATGAACATGCATTTTTACAGATTCGCCATCCAAGCGCTGGTAGAAGAGTATAAGGATCAACAATTTCAATGCCTTTTTTTTCTTTTATTCCAGGAATTTTTACAATCGTACAATTTTTGAGGTGCCTACACTAGTATGTTTAGCACTGAAGGTGGCAAATGTATTTTGAATGATTCTATACTTTATTTTCTTATTTTTTCTCTTTACATTTTTGTAGCAATTCGTTTAATTAACACGTTGCATGAATTTCGGTTTAGCAAACAACGTATACGCAAGGTAATTTTAATAATTCTATGACGAAATATAAATTGCGTAATGATGTATATGCAAATAATTATTAATTGCTGACTGTAAGTTTTTTTTTTTTTTTTTCTTCTTCTTCTTTCTTTTTTTATACTCTCATCTTAGAAAAAGCGTTTGAAGTAAAAAAGGATGAGGCTCAAAGATAATCTTGTTGTTAGCTATACACTCAGGAGCAAAAAATCTTTATGGACATAAAAAGGAAGGTCTAATTGCAAGATAGATTATTCATGGCCGTTACTTTAACGCGTGCAACATTTTATCTAAAACCACACACGATATATAATTAGCGAATGCAATATATCAGTCTTTTTCTTCGACTATAAAAATGTTGACATTCGTTTTTTACAAATCATACATATAATCGTTAGTTTCTTCTGTTTTTTAAAGAGTTCAAAGTAGGTATTCGTCGGTATTAGATTATCCACGTTCGTGATCACTATCAACGATATTATATGACTACGTGATTTAGATAGTAGTTTAGAATTCATATCAAGATTAGAAATGTAGAATTTTGAAGCAGGATCGCTGATGTAAAAAATTAGCATTTATACTGAAAACTGGAAACAAGTTAGAGTCGTGCTTCATGTCCTTGTGCGATATTCGATCGTAGATTCTCAGTCTAGAAAAAAAATTATCTTTGCTCAAAGCTAGCAGCAGCAAGTTAAAAAAAAAAAAAAAAACGAGATTTAATGAAAATGAAAATTTCGCGAATTACACCAAAATAGTTTCTCAATTGGTTCCAGTTTGATGACATCTTAGAGTGAAAAATTCGTTCGTTTTCCCCAAACTTGAAGCTACCGAGGTTTAAAAGTTGGAACGATTTTCACCTCAGTTTCGTTTGAAAAGACAGAGAAATAAGAATTTTCAATTTTTTTTCTTTTTTCTTTCATTATATAGGTATAATATTCATAAAGCGCGGATTACGTAAAGTCGAATAAGATAGCAGCAAGACTGTCATTATAATTAAAATTACTCCAGAAATGCCTATCGACCATACGTCATTTACGAACGTTATAATGTTACATTACATACATTCGCAGAAAAACAAACGCATAAAATTCTCCGGGCACAGGAAACATATATAGGCGTTGAATTTATTCTGTATTTCTTGTCTAAGAATAGCTAATACATATTGCATGGGCATCTAGACCGTGAAGGTTCAGCTCTAAACGTTGACAGGGTATAACTTCATTTAACCCTCCATGTTTTATTAATTTCACGGAATTTATGTCCCGTTTATTTCACCTCTCAGATATCTTTAAAACAGGGTATTCCAAATTTTATGAGAACTACGGGTTTTCCAGAGAAATATACGCCTTTTTTTCTCAGAATGAAGCCCAGCCTTTTCATTCACAAATTATTTTGATTTTTCTTACTTTCGTTTGTATAATCGATTATCATTTTTTTTTTCTTCATATTCAAGTAAAGAATAGAAAAATTTGCAGAAAAATTCTTCAAGATTCTCTGAGGATTTCAGATTTTCCATATATCGCTGGATACCCTGTTAAACGCACATCACCATAAAACCACACCGTAATGTAAGAATGTTGCTCCTGCTAGGCGTATTCAAGTGAATTCCATTTTAAGTTTGGGTTTAACTGCACCGTTAGAAATAAAATGTTCCAGGAGGTCCACTATAATTTTTATGTTGATTTCAACACTTTTTTCAGTTGAAACAACAGAAAAATTCGTCGTTTAAGTGAAAATAATGTTGTTGTAACTAAAAAAAGTGTTGAAATTGACATAAAAATTTTAGTTGACCTCCTGGGACATTATTTTTTTCAAATTTTTCCAACAGTGTGGGTAATTAATTTTCATGTTAAAAAAATCGGCTTAACCTAATAGGTATACTTGTATAGAGAGCGTTGCGTAGCGTTGGGTGCGTTCACCTGAAATTCCGGTCGACTAAAAGCCCCGGCGAAATTTCTGTTTCGGCCAAAAAGCTGACAGTTGAAATAGCGGGCGGGAGAGCTGAGCTAGCTCTACAGAATTGTGCGAAACCTATGGACCATGGCCTGTAAACTGTAAGGGTATGAGGACTCACCCGCATATCCAGGAATGTCGCCTCCTGGGAATGCTGCTGGGGGGTACAAGTAATAGAGGAACTGTTCCGCCAGTAGTTCCTCCACCCTCGCCAGCCGGAAGCCGAAGCTCCGGGACCTGAAGGCTGCTGTTCATTCTCAGTTTCCTGCCTGACGAACTCCAGGGTGTCCAGGACGTCCAGGGTTCGCGACTCACGACCACCACGCGCCCATCATAATTCCCAACTCTCCATGGCTCACCCACTGAACAACCATAATCAATCCATGGCTAATTGCAGGCTGCACTTTGTGTCCATTATACGCGTGCGGAAATCCTCTTTTCTTATTTAAGTAGGTTTTATAGCCAATCCACGTAGCGACACACTAATATATATGGTTAAAGGCGCAGGCACGTGCTTGAATGGTTATTTGAAAAAATTGAAAAAAAATTAAAAAAATGATTAGATGCATTATACCGAAAGCAAAATTGGAAAAAATTATCCATCCAACTGTTACAGATTTATTGATTAATATAATTCTGCAATATTGCTACCGTTACTCGATCAATCATAATCATTGTCCGTCAGTCCATAATAAAAATCTGTTTATATTTTGTATTAAACTGAATAAATTTTCCCCGAATTCAGTAAAGAATCGAAATCGTCTTTTTATGCTGCCACAGTTTATTCCTGAGGGATCAGTATCACCGTATCGCGGGAACGGTGGAAAAATTGGCACACACATGGGGGAATACCCATCATCGAAATTGACTTTATCCAGAAGATTCATTGGAATCTAGTAGCTGCGATATACCTGCTAGTGTTTCGATTCTGTTTTATCTCTTCACTATTTCATAGCGAAATACTGTATACCTATATAAAGTCACCATTATAGTACGTATACCTATATCTTATATTTTATACGTATATTACTACATCAACGACTAAAAACACTTCCGGAATAGTCAGATGATTATCAATTATAGCGTTAATTAAATCATACGGCGAATAAGTTTGTTGCGATTGTCCAGCGTGCAGATCGTACATTATAATATAATTCCATTTGACTTGATCCAGCGACAAGGATTAAAATCGGATTATTCGCGACTGGAATAACTGTAGATTTTTTTCCCCTTCAATAATAATAATATTAATAATAATAATAATAATAATGATAACAACAATTTTCATATGGCAAAGTTTCATCATTTTTTTTTTTTTTTTTTTTTTTTTTTTTTTTTACACAGCTACATGTTAGTCAATCCGCGTCAAGCGGGATTGGACGAAATGAGACAAAACTTGACTTCGATGTTCCTGCAAACATCTGTGCAAATTTTTTTTTTTTTTTTTTTTATTCAGATTCTATGGAAGACATAAACTAGGCGATTTTTAATTTAATTTTTTTTTTTCTTTTTTTCTCTCTCATCTTTTTGCTATGGAAGTTGGGCGGGATTGGAGTTTAGCAAAAACGACTGAATATCAAAAAAAGATTCTCTTTAAAACGGTCATATCTACGGTTCCTGTTATCCTGGTATAGGACTTCGTTCGTTATTCATTTTTGAAGCACTTGGAACATACTTTTACCCTGTGTATATTCATTTCGTCAATAACCAACGATTCTATTTATTATAAAAGAAATATTGTATATTATTTGAACTTGAATTGAGAGGTAAGAACGTACGGTGGCAGAATTTGAAAAAAATTATGCGAAGGTATTCCTTGATCAATGACAGTGATTCATATCCGACGAATGTAATGAAAGATTTTTTATTTTTTTTTTTTCATCTCTTTTCTCACATTAGATGACAAAATATATCCCACATAAGTATATACTTATCGTTTTTTTGCTAAACATTAATTTTGTGTGAATTCCAAAATCTTGAAGAACCAGAAAAAAAATTGCTTTACCGATTCATTTGTTTCATACAGAATCTGTGAGAAAAATAAAAAATGAAAAAATAAAATTGCGATCAACATCATGTCAGAAGCGTGTCCAGCTTGACGTGGATTGACTCGTATATATATATATATCCGTGTATACGCGTGAAGCGTAATCACGCGTAACAAGCCCATCGCTAACAAGCATGATCGGCACTAATTAACCAAACGGAGATTTTTCTTTTTTCCTTTTCTTTCTGTCTTTTGGTTACTGAACAAAAATGAACCTGTGTATATACATTATATATATGACCTCACGGCCGCGTGACCTCGTTTCTTCGTAAAAATTATTATCAACTAAACACGTTTTGTGGATCAAAGCCGGATTATATAATATATAATTATATATATAAAATTATGTGCAATAAGCAGGCTACCACGTAACTATATATAGATTGTCAGTAAATTATCATGTAAATGTCTCTTTTTTTTTTTTTGCTTTTTCCTTTCTTTTTTTTTGCCATTTTCGTACTTTACTCGACTCTTTTTTTTTATTTTCGTTACTTTAACTGGTAAAAAAATTACGGTCGTATATATAGGTAACCCTGATACGACCGTCGAATGTCTTGTGTATTTTTATAGGGGATTGAACAGTCTAAAAAATGTATCTATCATTGTGGAAAAAAAATCACAAAAAAAAAAAAATAGTTTACTCAACTATAAATTGAAATTTGAGCTTGAATAACTTTGGAAGGAGTCAATTTATCAAAAAATGACAAGAGAAGCTTTTTGTAGAGTGTTCAATTTCCTATGAAAATATGTTTGAGTCATTTGGATTTGTTCATTGGTTTGTGAGCTTCAAAATTATTAAAAAAAAAAAAAAAAAAAAATTTCCTATGCTATTCAAATGGAAAATAGAAATCCGCGATGAGCGACCTCTAAATCTTAGTATTAAGAGCTCCGCTTTTAACAGGCATCTTTTTTCAGGCCCCCGAAAGTATTTCAATGCGAAAATTGAAAGAAAAAAATAGTCGATTTTTTTGAACCGGTCTAAACTACATACTACCTACTACTCCAAAGTATACCCCGCTTTATTAACGGCTTATACCTCGCTCTACGTATACGCATATAGTATACAAAACTTAAACCTTATCTAAACTATGAAGTAGCTGATGACTAAAAAGACTGCCGAGATGTTCACGTAAAAAAAAAAAAAAAAAAAAAAAAAAAAATACATCTTAGACAGGCGAAAAGCACGTGGTTCATAAGTCGCAATACGATTTTATGCAAATTGCAAACGACGGAAACTAGGCATCTATTGTTTTACACCAGACGTTTCTATACTATGTAGTTTCTTCTTTTTTTTTTTTTTTTCTTTTTTACGTTTTTTTTTTTTTTTCGCCTCTTTTTCAATCGCTTTGCCTTTATACTTGGCGAATTCTATTTGTCAGGTGAATCGCTTCTAAGCAACTCCAGCTGTCTACCTATCATCGTATAGTTGTTAAATCAGCGTCTAACCGCGTACGTAGGTATACCTAGCGAATAGGAGGAACTTTATACACAGAAAGAAAGGTTAACTTGATTCAAGACAATTTTGCGGTCCAAAAATGAAGACAATGCGGTCCAAAAATGAAAATTTTGCGGTCCAAAAATGAAGAAATTTTTTGATTTGATCCGAGAAAATTTCGGTCTTCATTTTTGGACCGCAAAATTGTCTTGAATCAAGTTAACCTTTTTTTCTGTGTACTGTTAACCTTGAACTACGTGACACGAGGGAATAAATATATAGGGAAATAAAAAAAAACTTAAAAAACTTGAAACTTGAAACTTTACTTGTGTATATATATATATACATGCTCGATGAATATTTATTTATTTATTTATTTTTTTTTTTTCTAATTTTTCTTCATACTTTTTTTCTTTCTTTTCTTACCAGCCAATAGTCCGTCAAATAGGAAATTAAGATTCGTTAAGCATCATTAAAAGCAATCAGTCTACCACGAGATAAAGTATCGTATATATATATATATATATATATATATATAATATATGGATCATTAATTTATTCTTATAAACATATAAGCCGGCATTTAATATCTACGATATTAGCGCGTATATATAGACACATTATATAAATTGTTAAATAATATCGCGTATTAAATTGAGATACCGAAAACCGATAATAATGTTCGAATCATGTTCGATCAACAGTGAATCGATTTATTATAAGCCATATAATATATATGGGTATACGCAAGGTGCAAAATAAAGAGCACAGAGATTTTTTTGCAAATCGAGTAACGAGGGATTTTGACTCGCGGATCGTGTGAAAAAAAAAAAAAAAAAAAAAAAAAAAAAAAAAAAAAAAACGATGGTTGCAAAGAGATTGGATTAACCACTCTGGGGTTAGCAGATAGGCGGGTGAGGGAAGGTCAGGATAAATTACGACCCCAAAAATTTATATCGGAGAACAAAAAAGAAAAAAGAAAAAAGTTGTTAGCATGAAGTCGCGCGTATCGCATCTGAGCCAAAATTTATTTAACCTACTGGCTAAATTATTATAGCTGAAGAGAAATTTAGTTTTACTTTTTTCAAGTTTTTTTAAGTTGTTTTTTTTTTTTCTTTTTTTTCTTTCATTTCCTCTTTGATTTTTTTTTTTTTTTTTTTTTTTTTTTTTTTTTTTTACCGCGAGTAGGTGGTTATAGATGTAGTTGAGAGATCTTGACCTTAAGTTTAGAATAAATTTACTCCTCCTCACGAAAATGAAGTTAAGGCTACGCTTCTTGAGTTCTTTCACGCGTTTATGATTTCCGCAAGCGAAAATTTACGAGCTTCTGCGACGCTACAAGGCTAGTATGTATATGTATAGTGAGACACTCGCTCCTCTCTTTTCTCCATCTCTCTCTCCCTCTCTCTCTATCTTTCTAGCAAGTTTAAATTATATACAGTCATTTCAGTTTTCTTGATATCGTGAAAAAGTGGATGGCACTGAACCCGCGAGTACTCCTACCTACCTATAAACTTCATAGGCTGCGAAGAAACGAGCTCAAGTAATAGCCGTTCGCGATTAATTAAAGAAGTTTAATTTTACCCCCACGCGTTTATATATAGACGAAAAGTACGAAAATGGTAATCAGCACCAATTACTCGTATAACGATTGCTTTTAATTTCAACAATTTCTTTGAGAGTCTTCGCGCTACGCAGATATCTGCAGATGAAGAATTTATTTTTCCCAACCCAAACGTAGAAATAGGCGAGTTTGTCGCCTGCTGAAAATGAACAAAACACGGTATTTCTCAATGAAGACGTGCGCGTTGGGAAATAGCGAACCATTTCTCCACTAGTGGGCAAAAACAGTTTTTGCCCACTAGTGGAGAAATGGTTCGCCGTTTCCCAACTTGCACGTCATTCATTGAGAAATAACGTGTGTTGTTTATTTTTAGCAGACGACAAAATCGCCTAATTTCACATTTTTGTTGGGAAAAATAGTATGTGGAACTCGTGGGCAATGACGATTTGAGGTGAGTGTGATATCCGCACTCGCCTTCGGCTCGTGCAGATAACTTCACACTCACTCAGAATCGTCATTTTTGCCCACTCGTTGCACAATATACTATATTCCATCAGCTGCGTTAGTTAAAAAGAAGAAAAATAATAATGGATAAATATTAAAGAGTTTCGAGTGGGTATCGAGATTCATGCGGTACTGATAATTTTTAATTTTTTTATTTTTTTTCCTCTCTTTTTCTTTTTCTTTTTCTTTTCTTCTTTACCTCAATCGGATCTTACACAGGCCATATTTCAGTGCCAATAAAAAGGAGAAATATCTTGTAAGTCAGGATAAAAAGAAATGTCTACAAGTCGAAAACAGGACCTGCGAGACTATATCGGTAATACTGCCCACGCAAAATTCTATATAACTCTGCGAATAGTTAGGCATCTAATGACGCGCGTCAGTGACGTTTTGGCAAAAACAAAGCGAAAAATCGATGGCGGAATAAAAAATAAATAAATAAATAAAAAGAAGAATTTATTCCAACGCCGAAGAGATTCGACGACGTTTTCAATCCTCGTATAATTATTTCGTCGATGTAGAGTTTAAACACGAATAGGTATACTTAAACAAGATTCTAAATTATCTCAACTTCGATAAACTTTTCGGGTATTAATATACCAGCAGCGTCATTAACGGGTCGATAATCGAGTAATTTATGATACTGAAAACGTGGTGTTTTATATATACTATATCGAGATCGGGAATAAGAATAAGAAAGACGAAAGTACTTGAAGAGAAATTTCAATCCACGTGAGTTAGTGAGATTATTTCGACGCCCGATACGAATAATAGCACATTTCAGATTCCGGGTGAAAAAGAGCACGTTTCAAATTCCGGGTGGAAAAGAGCACGTTTCAGATTCCGAGTGAAAAAGAGCATGTTTCAGATTCCGGATGGAAGAGAACACGTTTCAGATTCACTCGAAAACTAGCACAATTCAGGTTGAACCGAGTATTACTTATTAGCAAGTGCACGGAGAAAATTTTATAGGAGAGATTCCCATACTACGTATAGTTGCGGTGGGACATACTTGTAATATGGCGATGGTTCCGATACTTGTACTTAATTTTCCATGAAAATAAGAAAGACATTCCTATATTCGTGGTGACGTTTGGTATACAGTATAGGGACGATCGCCATATTGCAAGTATATCCCACCGCAACTATACGTAGTATGGGAATCTCTCCTATAAAATTTTCTCCGTGTGTCAGGTAGGTTTATTATAAAATTGAATTAATCATTCAATGATAAAATTGAATCGAGTTTTTGTGCATAGTTGTGCATTTCCAATTTCATAATAAACCTACCTGATGAGACTTACTAATGAGTAATATTTGCTTCGCCTGAATTGTGCTAGTTTTCGAGTGAATCTGAAACGTGCTATTTTTCATTCTCAATCTGAAACGTGTTCCTTTCCATCCGGAATCCGAAACATGCTGTTTTTCACTCGGAATCTGAAACGTGCTCTTTTCCACCCGGAATCTGAAATGTGCTCTTTGCCACCCGGAATTTGAAACGTGCTCTTTTTCACCCGGAATCTGAAATGTGCTGTTATTCGTATCGGGTGTCGATTTATAATATCTATAAATGTAACATCAGGTGTTTCGCTCCGCTGCGCCGAACTCCCTTTTATCCCCTTAATAAAAGGAAAGATTTCACGTTGTTCTTGATCCGCGAGAAAATTTCAACGTCACTTCCAGGTCCTCGTCGTTTGAAAAACCGTAAAATGATAGAGCGCCCCGAGGGTCGAAGAAGCGTTCGTGAAAAATGCTAAGCGAAGATTAATATATTAAAAGGTGATTTTCTTTAATTTAAAAGAAAAACGACGCTCGATTTTGAAAAATGACTACCATGATCGACCTCGCTAGCCAATTCCAAGTACCTATTTCAAGGATTCCGCGAGTACGTGTTTTCGTGTCTGTTTCTGTCCAGAAATAAATAATATCTTGTGTAAAATTATATTTTTTTAGAAAAAACCACATTCCTGTATACGTGACGCATATATTAATAGATAAATTTCAGAGTTGATAGTTTTTATTTAGAACGCTTCTCCGCCCACGAGCATGTGTCTCTTAATCCGTAGCTAAACTTGCCAGTAGGTATAAATTTAAATCGTATTAAAAAATAAAGCTCGGAAATAAATTTTCAGCAACTTGGAGAAAAAAAAAAAAAAAAAAAAATCAGAGGCTTAATATCTGCGGTGAGTGAGAAATATTTGAGATTCGATTTGATTAGATGGTTTTAGTTGCATCATGGTTATTCAGTTCAACCGATATCTTCCTACAGGATTCCCGCGACAATTAAGCTCGCTTTACGAGGTTGTAAATCCATTTTACGCCTTGCCTCGGTCCCATTAACGACACCGGAGCAAGCTAGCTAAGCTCTGCTTCCGCGCTCGTAAATCAGAATAACTTTTTCTAAAAGTCAAAAAGACCAGTGAAAATTTAGCAACTTTGTTCGCGCCGTTAATCCTATCGATACAATATCCCAATGCTGTTCACTTGAATTTTAAACTTTTTTCAAACAACCGAATTCGTTACTTTTTCAGTTGGATCCAAGTTCCTTTCCAAATCCGTTCATTTTGCTTGTTCATTCTGACTAGTTTCACTCCAGGTCTTTTCAATCGCATAATTTAAGTAAAACAAAAAAGAAAAAAAAAAGAATGACGAAGAAAGCAGATTGCGTAAAAAAATGTGCAAAGGACCCCGCACATTTCTTATGGGAACTGGCTTTCCGATGGATTTGGCTGAATTTTTCAGGTTTCGTAGTTCATGCAATGCTGATCAAAAGTTACCATTGCCACAACTTCCAAAAGTGAACCGTTCGACCTTGGTAAGCGGTTGAGGTTTAAAATCGGTCCATTTCGACGCTTCTTACGAAGACTAGCACGTTTCAGATTTCTTACGAAAACTAGCACGTTTCGGCTTCTCGCGAAGACTAGCATGTTTCGGCTTTCGCCGCGAAAACTAGCACGTTTCGGATTTCGCCGCGAAGACTAGCACGTTTCAGTTATTGCTGCGGAAGCTAGCATGCTTCGGTTATCCTTGCGAAAATGATTATTTTTAGATCGATGCAACAAGGATTTTCTGAAGTTTATTATGCGGTGTCCGGTAATTAAATTTAAAGTCAATTCGCGAATGCAGGAGTGCGTTTTTCGCGGTGAAAACCGAAACGTGCTAGTCTTCGTGGTGAATATCGAAACGTGCTAGTCTTCGTGGTGAAAATTGAAACGTGCTAGTTTTCGTAAGAAATCTGAAACGTGCTAGTCTTCGTAAGAAGCATCGATTTGTACTCGCGTTTCCCCTGATCTGTGAATGAATAGCCCCTCGCTTTTACCGTTAGGTGATTTTTTAAGTATAGGTTTTTCGACTCATCACTTCGTACTTGAGCTATTTGATAGTCAGATCCGGGTTAAAAGTTGGAAAGTACACCGAACGGAAATTCCTGCTTGCAAAATACCTGCACTTTTGGGTCGGAACTGATACTACACGAAATGGAATTTAAATTTCAACCGCTTACCAAGGTCGAACGGTTCACTTTTGGAAGTTGTGGCAATGGTAACTTTTGATCAGCATTGCATGAACTATACGAAACCTGAAAAATTCAGCCAAATCCATCGGAAAGCCAGTTCCCATAAGAAATGTGCGGGGTCCTTTACGGCGCTTCCATACACGCTCCACCTCGAAAACGCGATTTGTAGTTTTCCCCATACCACACAACTGATCATAATGAAACTTTGAGAATAGCTGCTTCATCTTGGTAGAAAGTGGCCGAGTATTTAGTTTTTTCAAAATTTCAAATTTTTTTTTACAGATTCAGTTATCATCAGAGAAAGTGTGGAATTATTAATATATTCACTCGATTTATTGCAATGTTGATAAAACTCAGGTACTCGGCTGTGGCAATGCGGCAAACCGCACATTCTAAGCACTATCTCATATCATTTGACGAAGAAATAACCGAGAAACTACGATTTTGCGTTATGCACACGTTTTAGACATGATAAAATCGCGAGATTTCCTCTAAATCTGCATAAAATTTATTTATGCACTTGTGTCAAACTCACGCGCGTGTTCACATTAGTCCATATAGTGTAATCTGTTCGCTTTATTCAACCGGGGCGAGGAAGTTATGTACAAGGCAAAATGATATCTACCTGATATGCATGCACGTATATAATATACACACATGATACCGCTTGGATAAAGACATCCGTGCGTTAACATATACAGACGATTAAGCTTGGTGGTATTTTGTTTGCTTTTTATTATTTTTACGATTTATTTATGAGAATAATTGTCGGTGATCTAACGCCACTTAATTACTGTGATAATTTTTATACGACTTTATTTTATATACAGGTGTGTCAATTGACAAAGGGCTTGTCTTGCAAAGCAATTCAAGTAACGCGCAGAAGGTCGCGTCGTCGGTGCTATTAGCTGTAATTAAACGTCACGCGATCGTTTGCAAAACGTCTAACAACGCGCATTAGAAATTAAATTCGGAATGTTAAGATCGAATTCCTGTAGGTTGGTACGCAGAGATTCGAATCAATTAATTCATGCAGCCACAAAAGATCGCGAATTCTTAATCAACGACTTCGAATTCTTGGCCAAAAAGAAAATTGTTATTACTACGACCATCAAGCCTCGAATGAAAATCATCAATTGACGAAATTTCTGTCACCTTGCGCTACAATAATACAACTAATTTCAGAAGCTTGTTCGATTATGTCCGTAAGTGGTCTGGTAAGTGTAATTAACCCAATTTTACGTAATTGGTGACAAGCACAAAGCACAGTGCATATCTTGATTGTCATAATCATATTGTCCACCGGAACATGATGGGCACCGTACTACAAGGTTGTATGCGACCTGCAAGCGCATGCATAATTATGTGGAATAGATTTTCTTCAACTTAATAAGTTACATGGCATCCACAACGTCGTAGAGGAGAAAATCAATCCATTTTCCTCAAAGCAGGTTCATAATGTAGAAAGAAGACAATTTCCTCTCGTTTTGCGGTTTCGAAATCACGTCGAGAATCTTTGAATACTCTTTTGAATATTAGCGAATAACAGTTTTTAGAAATGATATGGCGTATTCCACGTGAACCGGGCCGGTTTTTGGCAAAAAAAAAAGTAAAAAACGGGAGGCTGAAATTTTGATCACTTCTTAGTGCCACCTCGAAGTAATTTCGGTGAAAATTTCAGGGCAATTGGTGTGACCCTTCGGTAGAAGAACAAAGAAATCGCATATTTTAAAAGTTTTACATGTTTAAGAATTCCAAAAATAATTGAAGTGCTACATATTTCTAAGAAGCTCATTTATGCGCGTAGAATGCACTATGGGAAGTTATGATTTTGTTCATGCATGGCTGAGATAAGTGGAGTTGAAAATGTGGTAATTAAATTTTTGGCATAATTATGACAGCGATATAAATTGAACCAATTATTTTCAAGCTCTGTAACTGTTGGGGGCATCTCATGTAGTAACAAGGAATCTGAATCTGCATTGGCGTCAAATTCGATGACCTCAGGCCAAAAACTGGTCCGGTCCACGTGGAATACCACATATATTTCTCCGAAAGTCCACATAGCAGATTTCAATAACTTCGAAAAAGTGGTCAAAAATCGTCGTTAGATGTACTTTTCGAAAAAAAAAGTTTCAAAATCCTATCAATTGTTTTATGACATCATGAAGTTATCTACTGAATTATATGAAATGGTTTTCCGTAAAGAGGGTCTCGATTTATTAGAATGGACTATTTTTTGTCTCCGCATCCTCAGAAATTTTCAGATTTTCAGGTTCTCGGGGATCAGAACTTTCCGAGTTTAAAACTATCTGCATTCCAGCTTTCAAGAATTTTGATATTCCAAACTACGAAGTTTCTGAAAATTCGATATCGTCTCTACGACTGAAAAATCACTATTTTCGAGTAAAGCCTCACTATTTTTTTTTTTTTTTTTTTTTTTTTTTTTTGAATGCCGCAATTTTTTACTCCGAAAAAATATTGACATTGAGTTTTTCCCACCACAATATTCTGCCTAGCCTTACGTTAGCTACAGCAATCAAACAATTGGCCCTGACTTAGGTATATGCCGAGAGGAAATGTACGAAGTAATCCATAACTTGACGTCATCAAAGTACAATCGGCCAATCACAAACGCGAACGGAAGCTCCCGCTCATTCTGCGGGACAGCTCAACGACAAGTTTAACGCGGCTTGCTCATCTGCTCAACAGAAACGAAATTGGTGGTTCCCAGCTCTACTCCTATACTGCAGGCTATACGGTTTAACGTAGATAATGATTGGGTATAGAAAGAGGGGATTAGCCTAAACCGCAGATTAAGCATCGCGCGGAGTTTCAACCTCGGAGAAAACCAGGCCCGAAAATTATGGCTTAAAAATTGCTTCCGTAAAAGGTCAGAGCGCGATAAGAGTAGCACATTAATTCTGGTAAAGAGGAAAGAGATAAGAGGCTAGGAAATCTTGTTGGGAGCCTTTTCCTTGTTACAGTCTTTTAATAATTGGTCAAATTTTCAACTTTTCCGATGAGTTCAAGTTCGAGGAAAAAGTTAACTTCCTTAGTTGCGCGTCTTGGACTCCAGATTCTGTATATGCCGAAGAAAATGAACTCTCAGTTCTGAACTAGTATAAATTGGTACAAATTGAAAGCAGAACAATGCAGCATCGTTAAATTGCTTCTACGATGGGTTGTATTCGTTAAATCCGATTTTAGAAGGCGGAAACTATGGCCGAACTTTAAACTCTGAACTTTTGAAAAGTACGTTTCTTCGGAGGAACGGTTCATCGCGAACTGGTTGTTACATATAGCGAGTCCGATTCCCATGGGTAATCTTCCATCGAGGATTCAAAAAGCGTGGAGATTGTTTCTACGGGAAAACAGAGCATAGGAGATCAAAGTATTCACGGTTCAAAATTCGTCTGCACATATGCTACGTCTCTTCGAATATCAATGAGAAATTAATACTCCAAATTTTTTTTTTCGCAAGCTTGAACAGAGCTGTCCGGATATACGTGTTATTATCAAACTGCTGTCAGATGCACGTCAAAGTTCGTTTATCAATGATTTGTTGAGTCATTTTGAAAAAACCTAAGCTATAGACTTTTTTTCCTGAAGTATAAGGCATCGACGTAGATATATAAGGAAAATAATTTACTCGTATAAGGATTCGAATGAGCAAGTCTTTCTGTTCCCGAGAGGACTGGCTGCTTGATAGAAAAATCCTTTTTTCGTTATTTTGTACTCTTCTCGAAAGCGTATCGTGTGTAATAACGAAAATATCGCTGATTCTCGACTTTGCATTAGCGTCGCAGCAGCGCAGAGACGTCAATTTAAACTATGACGGGAAACGGAGACGACGCGACGTTCGGAAATCTCGCGATTCTGTAATCCACTTTATTCGATTTCGCCCGCGTTTATCTCGACCAAGAAATTTTAGCAAAAATTGGAACGGGATAAAGACTCGAACAATGGTACCCGCGGCGCGGGTGCGACGTTGAGTAAAAAGCAATTCGGATAAAATCGTCTCTGCAGAAATATCGCAAGTGATCTGCATGTAGTACTTTTAAAACGTCTGAAATTCTGAGATTCGGAAATGGAAAGAAACGAAAAAAACAATTAAAAAAAAAAAAAAAACACAAAAAATGAAACATTTCTCTAATTTCTGGAGCTGTGCGATTCTTTGTAACTCGTGCACACCTCGAGCTGCGCACCTTTCATCTCTTTCAAAGGTAGAAAATACATCGACAGCAGCAACGAGCCAAAGTCACGAGACCATATTTCAAAATAAATCACGAAGAAGAAAGAGCAGAATCGTTTGATCGATGACTCGCGAATTGGCCTGAGAGATTTTGGTGCTTCTTGATAGAATTAAATTTCATTTCATTATATCTCCCACGTCGTAATTGAGCTACGAGTGGGGCTTGCTCGGGCTTATTGCAGACGCAGTCGAGTTGACATCGTATAGGTATGACGTCAATCACGAAACGTATAGAGTTTTTTTGTTTTTTGTGATTTTATTCATTTTTCTTTCCATGTTATTTATCATGTTCACCGTCCAGACAGACCGACAAAAAAGTATTGAAAAAACAAAAAAAAAAAAAAGAAGAGTTATTTATTTCTCTACATTCGAATTTGATACACGTGTCAGAAATATCGTCCTTTTCCAGTTGTCAGATATGTCTTTAATTCAGAGCAAAATCTATACACGGGAAAGACGGGGAGAAAAAAAAAAAAAAAAAATTCATGAATAATTGAATGAAATAAGAAGAAAAAGAAGAAGAAGAAGAAGAAAAAAGGAAGAGTAACTTCGCAAGTGTGCAAAAAGTACCCGTTTTCTATGTAAATTTAATATTTTTAAACAGCTATGTGCACGCTCGAAACCCGACTCTTCAGGAACTCTGAATATTGTGGAAAATTTGAAAGGAATTTAGATCCTGAACCCTGCAGGGGTCACTGATCTCCAGATTTTCATGATCAGATATCTTCCTCGATTTGGACGAAATTTGATTTATCTGGGTTCAGTTTTTGGTGATTAAAATTTACATACCAATGTATAAAAATTTGATATTAAATATATCTGAAAGGTGAAATGTAATTCGTAGAAATATCAACCTCGTTGTGATATAATTTCACGCCTATAGATCCAAGTCGTTGAAAGAAAAAAAAAAAAAAAAAAAGAAAAAAAAAATTTATTCCTGATTTTAGAATAATGTGTAAGAATATTTTTCTGTTTTACGAATAACGAAGAACCTCTATATCACAAGGTTAATTTAGTTTAAAATCGTATTGCGTCACGTTTCATTTAAGTATCTGTCTAGTGTAGGTATATCGATTTAATTAATGAATAATAACATAAATTAAGATCAGCTGTGTGAACGCTACTACGCAAATTGGTTTCTTATATTTGAACACTACGATTTTTGCCCGTCATGCAATAAACCGCATTTATATTTCGACGGTAAGTACATAGCAACTGACACTGTATGCCATAAAATTGCGAATCTAATTGCGCCTGCAGTGTTTTGCCTACGTATATCTGCACTTTTATTTTCATAATGTACTTTTTATAATCATATAGTATAAATTTATTCGATCGGTAATGGTAAAAAAAAATTATCAATGCAATCTATAAAATATGATCGGAGGTTTTTAATAAGGAGATTGTTCGCGCTCATAAAAGTAAACAATTTTGGAATAAAAGAGAAAATAGAAATACTTATATATCGACGCCCGATACGAATAACAGCACATTTCAGATTCCGGGTGAAAAAGAGCACGTTTCAAATTCCGAGTGAAAAAGAGCATGTTTCAGATTCCGGATAGAAAAGAACACGTTTCGGATTGAGAATGAAAAATAGCACGTTTCAGATTCACTCGAAAACTAGCACAATTCAGGCGAAGCGAATATTACTCATTAGTAAGTGTCAGGTAGGTTTATTATGAAATTGGAAATGCACAATTATGCACAAAAACTTGATTCAATTTTATCATTGAATGATTAATTCAATCTTATAATAAACCCACCTGACACTTGCTAATAAGTAATATTCGGTTCAACCTGAATTGTGATAGTTTTCGAATGAATCTGAAACGTGCTATTTTTCATTCTCAATCTGAAACGTGTTCTTTTCCATCCGGAATCTGAAACATGCTCTTTTTCACTCGGAATCTGAAACGTGCTCTTTTCCACCCGGAATCTGAAACATGCTCTTCTTCACTCGGAATCTGAAATGTGCTCTTTTTCACCCGGAATGTGAAATGTGCTGTTATTCGTATCGGGCGTCGATATGAAAAGATATCAAAATGTCAAAAACAGGTAATTAAATAATACCGAAGATACGGTAGCCGGTGTAGGTCCGATGTAGAAGTTAATATAATGAATCGATCCACTCATTTCATCTGTGCAAATATTATTTCTCAAATACCTATAGGTTACATGTAATATGTATGTAGTATATCTACGTATACGTGAGCTGGTTTTGAAGGTAGGTATCTCCGCTGATCGGTGTCTGACTGTCTGACTGTTAATATTATCGATATTAAGTATGGCAAACAATTTGACGATCGTTTAAAATATAAAATATCTAAACGATCGTCAAGTTTAGTGGAATGCAACAAAAAAGAAAAGAGATAGAAACGAAAAAAAAAAAAAAAAACGTCGAACATAAATCTTTCGCTGGGACATATCGCGTGTTTAATGACATGAGGACATTTAATTTCTTTTTTATGACATACTTTGCTAAAAAAAAAAAAAAAAAAAAAAAAATGATAAAAACGCACAAATAATTTGAAATTGAGAATTTGAAAACCAAAATCTATAGGGTTGTACTATGTGGACGGATACGACTTTCTGATTTTACCTTTTTTTTTTTTTTATAAATATATTCTAAGGCGAATACGACCGTCTACTTTAAATTGTTGAATTAATCATTTTTGAGTTTTTTTTTTTCTAACATTTTGACGTGATTATTTTCCGTTAAGTTAGGTCGAAAAAGGTCGCATGCGATTTTTTTTATCTTACTCGTCAAATTATAAATTTCAACGTTTTTGAAGAATTTTTTTTTTTTTAGATTTTTCGCTTAAATGGTATGAAAAAAAAAAAAAAAAAATAGTACGACTCTTTTATTTAGGATATTCCATTAAGCGGTCGTACAATGACGCATGATGCGACCTTATGCCACTAGACACGCGATATAATATTGTCAATCAAATCAAATCTAAAAATAATTTCATTTCTAATGATACAAATGATTTTGTATAAAATCGCAATAAGAGCATTAAATCGCGATCGGCAAAAATGATCTCTTACAGATCGGAGAGAAACTATAATACGACTCCCTATACTATATTACGGGTATAATTTAGAATCGCGGTTATATTATAATTAAATACTTAATAAAAATAAAAAATAAAATAGAATTAGTAATAAAAAATCTCTCGTTGTAATTTTTCGATCTATAGTTTGAGACTGAAGATAAGACAAGAGATGCAACCTCTTTCGTTTTAACAAATTAACAAATTAATTAACCGTTTAATAATACCTACGACATTTTCTGAATTATTTATTTTTATATTTTCTTAACAGCTCATTGTTTTACACTCACATAATATCAGTATATTAATTTGGCGCCTTATATTATACGCGTGGTTAGAAGTTTAATCAATTATTCACTCTATCCTCGTACCTTATAACTTATACACAACGATTCGCGTATAAATCGATGTAAATTTATATATACTCATATATGTTGTATGTATACATATATAATATATATATAGTCACAAAACTCTTCTTGTTAAGGTATAACACATAATATAGTATAGTATAAGTCTCTCGAGTACATTATACATGATATATTACGAGTTATATACAGAAAAGCGACGAAGTTTATATTAGCTTTATCTCGTTAGAAATGAAGTGAAACGCGATAGCTTGCACAGTTTACGATTTGATAATTTTTTTTCTTCCCTTTTTCTATACGGTTTCGTTTTTTTTTTTTTTTTTTTTTTTTTACAAATTTAATTCAACCGTCAATAAATTAAAAATATTCGTACAGACGTTGCAAAAAAAAAAAAAAAAAAAAATTTTTTTTTTTTTCTTATATTTTCTACATTACGATAATCATAATCTCCAAGCTTCTGCAGACTATAATAAAATATAAAATTATAGAATGAGAAAATAATCAACATTCAACCCATAATACTACTTCATTTCGGAACACGTAAATTCGATCACGAAACAAAAAAAAAGTATCGACAAAATTGTTGTAGGTACTATATAAGCGAACATAGAGAAGAAGAAGAAGAAAATAGAAGCACACACAAACTCCAGAACAGTAAATAACATCAGACTTTTTAATCTGACGATAAATATGTATAATCAGTCGGAAAATATTAATAAATAAATAAATGAAAATAGAAAAATTCAAAAAATTGATCCGATACCCATCTCCTACGAATCTTATAATTTCCCGCGATAAATACAATATATTAGATTTTGAGAAAAATACGAACAATATAATTGAATTGCTATATCGCGTCACTAATGCCATAAGGTCGTAAGCGCTAAAAAAAAAAAAAAAAAATTTCGTGTTTTAGGTGGCAAAATCTTTTTCGTGCCAAATAACATCGTTTGGGCATATCCGCAAAAAAAAATAATTTTTTGGCACTTACGACCTTATGGCATTAGTGACGCGATATATGTATATATTTCTTTATAATACCTATAGAGGATAAAATAATTGTGTATAATTTTCTTGAATCGATTATAATTATTGGTATAAATTATTATCGTCAGAGGGATGTATACGTACTCTACCTATAGTTGCACTAATGATTTCGAGTAACGGTTACATACATATATATTATATATATTTAATATATATATATATTAGACCGGTTCAAAAAAATCGACTATTCTTTTTTTTCCATTTTCGCATTGAAATACTTTCGAGGGGGTGAAAAAAGATGCCTGTTAAAAGTGGAGCTCTTAATATTAAGATTTAGAGGTCGCTCATCGCGGATTTCTATTTTCCATTTGAATAGCATAGGAATTTTATTTTTTTTTTTTTCAGAATTTCGTAGCTCACAAACCAATGAACAAATCCAAATGACTCTTACATATTTTGATAGGGGATTGAACAGTCTAAAAAATGTATCTATCATTGTGGAAAAAAAATCACAAAAAAAAAAAAATAGTTTACTCAACTATAAATTGAACTTTGAGCTTGAATAACTTTGGAAAGAGTCAATTTATCAAAAAATGATAAGAGAAGCTTTTTTTAGAGTGTTCAATTTCCTATGAAAATATGTATGAGTCCTTTGGATTTGTTCATTGGTTTGTGAGCTACAAAATTATTAAAAAAAAAATAAAAAATTTCCTATGCTATTCAAATGGAAAATAGAAATCCGCGATGAGCGACCTCTAAATCTTAATATTAAGAGCTCCGCTTTTAACAGGCATCTTTTTTCACCCCCCCCGAAAGTATTTCAATGCGAAAATTGAAAAAAAAAAGAATAGTCGATTTTTTTGAACCGGTCTAATATATATATATATATATATATTAGAGGTGTTCAAAAATTTTCGATGTTCGAATTTTTCACTTCTCATGGTCTAAAAAGTTGGTTTATAATTTGAGAATGACTGCCTTCATATGTGCCTGTCGACAGACAATTCACCACGCGGCTCATCACTTGTTTGTATTTTCCATTTAAATAGCACATGAAATTTTTTTCATGTCTAATTGCACGATTTCCGGACATGTATAAGACCTAACAAGTGATGGAAGAGCGAGATTAAAGATGAGAACTGTAAGCGAGGTTGATGAAGGTGAAAACTGCCTTTTCCAATTAATTCATTTCTTATAAGCAGAATTTTTTTTTTCTTTTTCTGCTCATGTTTTAGGTTTTATATACGTCCTGAAATCGTGCAACATTCATCTAGAGAAAGACATTCTTTATGATTGAATTTTTCGATGCGATTAGACATGAAAAAATTTCATTTGCTATTTAAATGGAAAATACAAACAAGTGATGAGCCGCGTGGTGAATTGTCCGTCGACAGGCACATTTGGAGACAGTCATTCTCAAATTATAAACAAACTTTTCAGACCCTGAGAAGTGAAAAATTCGAACATCGAAAATTTTTTGAACACCTCTAATATATATGTATAAATAGTGGTTGGATAATTTTTAGCAGTTATAATTCTATATTGACACTATTTTAAACCGCTGCACTTTTAGATTACTATAATAGGTACTATAGTATATCCTAACGCGCGGTCGCGGCGCGGTCTTGTTGTAACAATATTTACCTTAGCTTGTTCGTCAGAAATCCTCGACGCACATGCACCGTTTAAACCTAATCATTTCTTTTTTTTCTCTCTCTCTCTCTCTCTCTCTCTCTCTCTCTATCTCTCTCTATCTTTCTTTCTTTTATCTTTTTTTTTTTTCTTTTCTCTTTTTTCTTTTTTTTTTTTTTCTTTTTCTTTTTAAACAAGCACTGTGATTTCAAGCAAATTAAATTAGCACTATTATATATCAGCACAATATAAGCGCACACTACGTTTTAAGCTGAAAAATAGTCGCGGGAAGAAATAATATCGAGGCTCTATATAATATATTATGTTGGAGTTGGGAGACTAGAAAAATTATTATTATTATTATTATTATTATTATTATTATTATTATATATTGAGGATAATATTTTATCTAATAAAATTACGCCATTTAATCTATTGTTTATAGTCAAATACTACAAAATACTACAAAAGCACTACATATTTTATAAATTTCATTAACATAATATAATATATGATAGATAAATAAATTTATAGTATAATAGATATAAATTTGCTGTGAAGAAAACGTAAAAAAAAAAGAAAAAAAAGAAAATATATATGCAAAAGCCTTGCAAGCTGAAAAAAAAAAAAAAAAATGTTGAAAAGTAGAAATTTAAATTATTATAGAAAATAGAAGTGAACTGAGTTTAAAATCTATCTTCAACAATTATATATTGTTATAAAGTATCGTTCAAGTTATATTCGTATAGTACACACGTAATATATATATATATGTGTGCATACTTTTAATTATAAATATTGATTGAAAACAGTTGTTTTTGTTTTTTTTTTTTTTGTTTTTTGTTTTTTGTTTTTTGTTTTTTGTTTTTTGTTTTTTAAACACAGTTTATTTCTCATTTGCGTATATAAAAGCAAAGTCTTTTTATTTTGCATAACACTCCGTTAATCATTATTATAATATATATATGTATATATCAATCGATTTAGTAATAATCCTTGTTTACTTCTCGATTTTCTTTTCTTTTTTTTTTCTTTGGGGTTTTTTTTTTTTTTTTTTTTTTTTGATTTTTGATTTTCTACGTCATCGCGGCTTCCACCCTTTTCTCTCTTTTCGGCTTTTTGATTCTCGTGTTTTGAAAAATTTTCAGGCCTTCACGCACGAGGCGAAACTACAACTGTGGCTTCGTTTAAGGTAAGGCAACTGAATGACGCTCGCGGGCCGCGGCATGGTTTGCCACCGGAGCTCGAGCTTTGCTAACGAAGCTTGCCGGAGTTTGACGGAAATTTACGAATAGAAACCTGCATTTTTATTCTGTCTTTAAGTATATCGTATAGAGACGTAGAGCAATACGGGTACGGGTACGGGTACGGTACGGTACTACAGTCAATGTCAAAACCGCATTGAGGTAGGTCCTGAAATCCGATAACACGGTTATCGTCAAATAGAAACGATATATGATGCAATTTTGTCGCGATGAAGGTCGCCGCGCGAGTTCATCTATGTATGCATATGTAATGTACAGGGTGATTCAGAATTCATTACAAATCTAGTGAGGGGTCAATCCTTGTCAAAATTGGGATCGAAAGTTCCTCAGCTATTTTTCCGAAAAATGATTTTTTTCCTTCGAATTATAACACAGAGAAATCTCTCTAATATTGAAAAATAAAAACTCACTGGCATGGTTCGGGATTCTTCGAAATTTACGAATGATATGGAAAAAAAAAAAAAAAATATTGCCGAACAAAAAAATTTCCTAGGAGAAAAACCATTTTTCGGAAAAATGGCCGGGGAACGTTTCGATCTCAATTTTGACAAGATTAACCCTTAAAGAAATTCTGAATCACCCTGTATATACATATGATCACCTCAACCGGTCCTATAATCTCATTTTCATTACTATATTTTTCTCTGAATAAAACCAACAAAAGTTCGAATTTCGAGGCTGTAGAACTTTTTCCAGTATACCAACACATAAAGCATTTGGAGTCGTAAGCATCAAAAATACGATTTTGTTGACATAAGCCAGAATAATTTTTTTTGTAACCCGTAATTAGTTATGAAAATTATGAAAACGCATGAATAATTCGAGATTAAAAATTTGAAAACCTAAATGCTACAGGTCGTATTTAGGCGGATACGACTTTCTGCTTCAGGGTTGTTAAAACAAAAAATAAATGCTCAATTAACGTATTGGGATCCTTGGAATGGGCGTAGCTTTGAAATTTTAGCCTTGTTTGAACAGTTCTATTTTTTGCCACTAGTTATGGCGTATCGAGGTTCTAAGGATCCCAATATCTACCTAAGATACGACCTTCTGCTTTCAAGTTATCCGTTTTTTTTACTTAAACTTTTTTTTTTTAATATTTGGCGGATACGACCTTCTGCTTTAAATTGTTGAACTGGTAATTTTTTAAGCTTTTTTCATAATTTTGATATTTCTATTCTTCCAAATGACATAAAGTTGTATAACGTCTTAATACGACCTTCTGAAATGAGTTGACGTGATTATTTTCCGTTTGGTTAGATCCGAAAGGTCGTATGCGCGAGGATTTACGGAGTTCTGCTTTCGCTTGTCAAATTTTTGATTTCTCGACGTTTTTTTTTAACAAATTTTTAGATTTTTCGCGTAAATAGCTAGCTAATTTGCAAAATGCCTAACGGTCGTATCATGACACTTACGACCTTATGCCATCAGAAACGCGATATATAAATAGCACATCAATGTCGCGATTTAAAAATATTTTCCGCTGCATTTTTTCTTCTCTTTTTTTTTTTGTGACATCATTTTCCAAGTTGGATGCTACTTCTTATTCGCTTGTGCACATCTGGTAATGTGATATAGTGTAGGTCACGAAATATGAGATAATGATCCTGATCTCATTTTATAATCGAAAAATAATAAAATGAATGCCAGCCGTCAGGCAGAAAAGCTTCGCTTTTCCTTTTTTGGCTATAAAAGTACGATCACGCTGTGATGAACCGATATCGATCCAAGTTTGAAAAGCCCGATGTCAAACCGTCATTGAAATCTCGATTCTCTATCAAAACTTGAGAGCCGTTAGTCCGGAATCGTTTCAGGTTAATTTTTTCCCGAGGAAAAAAAAGTTTTTGAAATTGATTTAAAAGTTTTTTTATTTCTCTACTATAAAAAGTTTTTTTTTTTTTCTGTTATAAGCACTGTGACCATGTTTAAAGAATATCATTTGCCACGATAATTTTAATCTTCGGTTTATGAAACCTGCGATTACAATTACGCGTAGTAAAAGACATTTTAGGTATACATATATTATATTATATGCGGATTCGGTAATGCCCGAAACTTATTGTTCGCGATAAGTTTAATCTTTCTGTTTTGTAGAACTCGTAAAATCTAATCACCTTTAAAATTTAGTGTGTTTTTTAGTAGCAAAGGCCTCTCTGATACATCCAATAAAAAAAGGATAGTCAAATTTGTTCAATATTATTAAATTCATTCAAATGCCTAACGGCATAAAGTCGTATGCTATTATTATACGACCGTGTGGCATTTTTAAAATCGAGTAGTCGTATCATTTTTTTTTCTATGTATTTACGCAAAAAACTCCAAAATATGTTCGAAAACGTTGAAATTGAAAATTGGTTAAGTAAAAGCAGAACGTCGTAATAGTCCTGGCGCATACGATTTTTTCGATCTGATTGAACGGAAAATAATGACGTCAACTAATTCCAGAAAGTCGTACGCGACATTATACGACTTTCTGTTATTTGCAAAAGTAGAAACAACGAAATTTCTGGACAAGCTTAAAAAATGACTAATTTAAGGGGACCAGTACAGTGGCTTTTCGAGAAATTATCATAGTCCGAAATCAATTTATTTCATAACCAAAGTTCATTTCACATCAAAATATTTTTCTTTTTCAAAATCATGTGTCGTAAGGATTTCAGAGCACAGTTGGACCGATTCAGGTCATCTTGGATTCATTTTCTTCAGAAAACAAATCCTCATCATGTGAATGTAGGAATTTTGAAAATTTTTTGTTTTGGCCGAGTTATTTAAGAAATGAGTGATAATAATTTTTGCACATTTGGTAAATTGATCATAACTTATGACGTAATTTTTTATTTCAACATTCCTACATTTACATGATGAGGATTTGTTTTCTGAAGAAAATGAATCCAAGATGACCTGAATCGGTCCAACGGTGCTCTAAAATCCTTACGACACATGATTTTGAAAAAGAAAGATATTTTGATGTGAAATGAACTTTGGTTGTGAAATAATTTGATTTCGAACTCTGATAATTTCTCGAAAAGTCGCTGTACTGGTCCCATTAACAATTGAAAGCAGAAGGTCGTATCCGCCTTAGAATATTTGTAAAAAAAAAAGTGAAAATTGAAAAAACGGCAAACTTGAAAGCAGAAAGTTGTATGTTAGGCAGATACGTCCGTTCAGCATTGATGTTCTGTTGTTGTAAGAACATAGAAGCAGAAAGTCGTATCTGCTCACATACGACCTTTGGCATTTAGGTTTTTAAATTCTTAGTGCACTAAGTCAACATGTCAAATTATTTATACGATTTCATCATTTCTTAGCGAATTATAGCATAAAGTAGAGATTATACGACCTCGTGTCACCAAAATCGTCGTTTTGGTGATTATGACCTTATGCCAGGCACATTGGCGACAGACTGTCCAAGCGATGATTACCTCTTTGGTAATTGATGCGTATAGATATCATTTTACCAGATAACCACTTCTCAGAGATCGATGAACTCCAATACGACGCAATATTTAGGCAAATTCTAGACCGTTTCAGCGATGTTAAGATCACGGATATATCTAGGCTGCTTTGAGTTTGAAGAATTTCATAAAAAAACTAGTTTGAGTAAAATCTTAACGTACAATTCAAGACTGATTAACATAATTATATCGTAAACATCTTCCTGTACAGGATAGAAACTCGCTACATATGTATATGGGATCAGTACACACGTATACGTACCGCGATAGTGAACCTGACCCCCGATTAACACGCACAGTAAAAACCACCAAGGTTAACGTATCAAGACGTGCACAAAAATCAGATAGTTACGGTGCCATTGGCGCGGTTATGAGCGAAAAATAATTTCGCGTTAAAGTTAAAACTATTAACGGGTAATTGAAGGCCTAGCAAAAATGTGAATTACAGAATAACTCACATGATTCTCATTCGGCTTGTCATTCTCATTACTATCGCAAAAATGACTAAACTGAAACGGTACGATATTGGCAACCTCACCCTATATCACAGGCATTCGTAGGTTTCGAGAATCCGAAATCTGTCTTCAAGAATAATTCTATAAATTGTAAATTATCGTCAAAAATTGAAACGTGAATGAGCAATCATTTCAAGTAAAAGCTTACTGAAAATTTTGTGAATTTCAAACCATTCTCTGGCATTGGAGGCTGTCCACTTATGTCTAACCAGTCGCGGGCCGTGTGCCAGTCAGTCTTTTTAGCGAACAGTTTTACTACCGTATCATCCCGAGGCGATAAGACGATCGTTTGTGAAATGTAGAGTGACGTAAGAATTATACGAGGTCAGAATTGAACAGCTTGAAAGCTTTCTTATCTTCAATTTATTTGAAAGTTTTGCGGTCAATAGCTGACCGAAATTAGTTATATGATATCGAAACTATATATATGATATCGATATTAGTTTCCGTGGAGAGAAAAATGGTAGGTCTTTTTATGGAAACAATTTTACTAATTAGAGCTCAGTTCTCACGTTCTGACAGAGTTATAAATTTGTTAATTTAGGTACGGAATAAACGCGGGTATACGTGACCGATTAAAGCGAGAGATATTTGGGTGAAAAAAATAAAACGAAGATATTGTCGTAGTAGTTGTAACGAAATTTCTTGACTGGGATAGAAAATGACACTTTGAAAATTTCTTGCAAGTAGTATAAGGGAATCCAGTTATTGGGACAAAATTCATTAGTCTTTGATTTCCGCGATTGGAAAATTCTTTGAAATTTTCCGGTCTTCCAGGTCTTCCAGCTCCGTAAGTATGCGCACCCAAGTCTGATAGTGCATTAGGCTAATTTGAAAATCGATGAAAAGTTAACGCGGTTAACTAGTTGGTACCGGCCACTAGACGACCCAGTCATTAATTTTTAGCGCCATATTAGTGCGGTAATAGCCAAGTTTGCGAGTTCGCGGAATAACCTTTATGGTAATATACTCTTAAGGGTTATTTTCTGGGCTCACAAGGTTCGTTATAATAAAACGCATATATGTAAAGCGATATAATGCCACAAGTCCGGCATCACCCATCTCGTATCTTCACCTTCTTCTAGGTATGGTTACTAGTATATCATTCACAACTAATACTCAAATGTTTAGAACTCATAGCTAATCAAGATAATAGGGAAAAATTCATTCCCGTTTCAGAGATGAGTTTTTAGGAATTTTTAGCGCCGTTTTTATGAATAGGACTAAATATTTTTCACCCCATTGACGAATTATAATTAATATTAGCATGGTTGATGAGATGATGGATAAACTATCAAAGTCGAGGGGGTAACTACTCGTGAAATAGTTAGGACAATTACCTATGAAATTATTGTAAAATGGTTTGAAATGGTATGAAGGGCCTGCGTGAAATCATATGAAATGATTTTGAAATGTGAAATAGTTGGGAGACACAAGTTTCAAGTGGTTACCCCCTCGATAGAAGCAACTTGAATTTTTAATTGTAATCCAAACTGCGTATAGAACCGCGTTAATGACACATGAAAATGTATCTAGCGTCGAGTGCAGATAGTAGCATTTTTAAATTGATAAAATTGATTGAATTTAAATGAAGCGGAATAACCGTAGCCACATCCAATTATTATCGACGACTTTTTCCCACCGATTAAAAGCTCGAACGAAATTCTTATACGCGTTATATCATTTCTTACCGATCTTTATTATACGAAGTTGATCTGACGGAAGAAATTTCTTTTTTTCTTTTTTTTTAAGAAAAATCTCAGCATCGGATTGGACCTTCTTTAGTGTGCTGCCATCAATCGGTTCCTAGATAAATGCTATGTCAGCGTCTGAACCCTCATAGACTTGTCCGGGTGATTTCCGATTGGGTTTTCCTATTCCTGACAACTTTCCTTGGTGTCAATTGGGGGTTAATATTGCTGGCATAAAACACTGCCGAAAAATCATTACTGAATCAAGCGAGCTATCACCTTTACACATGTGTTCATATTTGTTGGTATGATTCAGTGAACTGGAAGCGTTCTTCTAAAAAAATCTGAAAAATTCTCAAAAATGGTTCGAAAATTTTTATTTCTAACACAGAATTTTAGATAATTTTTTCAGATTTTTCAATCGTGGTCATCGAGGTGTTGAGAAAAATACTTCAAATTTATTCTAAAAAATTTGAAAAAAAAACTCTAATTGCTATATATTTAGAGTCGGAAGAATGATACAAAAAATCGCGGACCAGATCTGAGAGGTCGAGGGTCAGGCCCAGGTCGAATTGGTATGGAATTCCCCATACATGGAGATATGAATTGTTCATTTGCCAAAAGTTGAGGGCCACTTGAAACACGAATCCTTAATACCGGGGGTACTTGCAAATATCTGACTGAATAAACATATAGCTAACATTTCGTTTGAATAGGAAAACCAAGCCGAATATACATGGAGATTTATCAGACGCTTTTTGAGCCCCATAAATTGAATTACATATCATATACACAGAAAAAAAAGATAGCTTGAACCAAGATAGAAAATTTCTTCGAAACTTTTTTCTTGAACCAAAACAAAAATTTGTATTTGATTGGAGTGAAAAATTCTTGGGATCCAGAAATTATTTACTTCATGGAAGACATTATTTTCTTCGTCTGAAAAACTAATTCCTCAAACCAAGAAAAAACTTTCTTGGGAGAAGGAATATTCTATTGGTTAGAGTTAGTTTTATTTTTGACTGAATAAATTTTTGTTTGGTAAAATCATATAATATAATATAATATAATATATATTTTAATATTTGGTTAAATAATTTCCTTTTTTAAGGCTATTATTTTTATGGTTCCAGAATATTCACTAATAAATACAAAAAATGATTAGTTCTTTGGAGACAAAAAGTTTATTACATCCAATTATAAAAATGAAATTGATAACAATACATTTTGATTATTCTGATAAGAAAACTACATGCATTATTCTCACACATGAAAGTAAATAAACTTACAATTTTCCAAAAAGCTTACAGCATTTATTATTTATTGAATAATAAATTATTATATATTATTATTGATTTTTGGAAATGACCGGATTTGACACTTCTCGGACTTGGCGCATACAATATTTTATGCGATCCGTTGTTTGAAGGTTCACTTTTTGGAAAATCGGTGTTATACTCACTTTAGTTTCTAAAATTACTGGTGTTATTGCGTTTTTCTGTATCAAAACATTTTGACTCAGCCATTTGACATTTTCAGACATTTTGTTTTATAAAGTGTGAACGTAGTCAAAAGTAACCTGACTATGTTTATTTCAATGAAACATATTCGTATTAATATAATCAAGTTATTCTACCATTTGATCAAGTATCAAAGATTTATTGGCTTAAGAATTTTTTTTCTTGATTCAAAATCGAAAAATTCAAGAAATTATTCTACTCCGGTTCAAGAAATTCTTGGTGTTCATTCCCTCCATTGAAAAATTTCTTGGATGAAGAAAAGTTATCTTCAGTCAAGTAAACCTTTTTTTCTGTGTAGGGGAAAGTGAAGTAATACATTGCCTCCTTGAAAAATTCAAAAAAGAATGTTTGAATTTGGATTATAATATGTGGTATTCCACGTGAACCGGATCGATTTTTGGCCGGAGGTCATCGAATTCGACACCAATGCGGATTCAGATTCCTTATTACTATATGAGATGCCTCCAAGAGTTACAGAGCATGAAAATAATTAGTACAATATATATATCGCTACCGAAAATTTGATTCGACACACTTTCAACTCCAAGTATTCAGCTATGCATTAACGAAATCGTAACTACCGATAGTGCATTTTACGCGCATATAGGAGCTCTATCAAAATATTTGCCACTTGAATTTTTTTTCTCAAAGTTTGGAGCAAGTAAAACTTTGGAAATTCGTGATTCATTTTTTTTTTTTTTCTACTTGGAGGGTCACACGAATCGCTTTGAAATTGTTATCGAAATTACTTCGAAGAGACACAAAAAAAAGTGATAAGATTTTCAACTTGCCTTTTTTCGATGACCTTCGGCCAAAAACTGATCCGTTTTACGTCGAATGCCTCATATATATGAGATTGAATTAACCCCAAGCGATTTTCGACTTGAAATATTTCGATAACTATGGTTTTTTTTTTTGGAACAAATGTTGAGACGCTTTTTGTAGCAAGTTTATTCAACTTCATGACCGCATAAGTTAGATTTTCGGAAATAGACATTTTGGTTATCGAAAAAACATGCTCAAAGCTGAATAGCTGCGCAGCGCAATATGTATGCTCCATTTTACTTAAAAATTCTCCAATTTCATTTGCATTTAAAAATTCGCCCATAACCAAAATAACTGTCAATCTAATAACATATAAACCACAAGATGAAAAATTAATTCGACCATTACATTTTTTCGTTCACTCAATTTGGCCATTTGAATACATCATTACGTATGTTTTTCATTATTAAGAAAAAAAAAAAAAAAAGAGTAAGGCAACGTTGTTGCATGATCATTGCCTTGACGGGGCAGTGTCACCCCACTTTTTCCTGTGTGATCGAAAAAAAAACTTTAACCCATAGCTAATTCGAACGATTCTTTATGGAACTTTGCCAGGCAATTTTTTTATTCATCATTATCATTGAACGTGAAATGAATCATTTGTTTTCGTTTAGTTTTTCTGTTTTTTTTTTTTTTTTTTTTTTGTTTTCCACTACTTTCAATCTGTAATGAATCGATTTTTAATTTTAGTCGTAGGTATATATAAAATAAACCGCGTAAGCAGCAGGTGTATCATCGGAGCGTGACAGGAAATTTACGACCACCTATTATACGACGGTTATTTTTTTTTTTTTTTTAATTTTTTTATTTTGATTCACTCAGCGAATTTTTCGTCGCAAGAAAGTAAAAATAAAAATTGAAAAATAAATCGTTTATTTTAATGAACGGAAGAGATCCAGGTAATTGTTGACGTCACGAACTATGATTCTGGTTTCAGCTAGCGTGCATTATGCTATTAGTTTAAATATCACAGCTTGTTATCCAACTTGTTGAGAGCCCAAATTGGTAGAAAAACAAAAAACGTGTACCTACACATTAATAAATACGTCTCTCCTCGCTTTACTCATTGCGTTCTAACCAGAAGTCTTGACTGATTAAACGATGTTCTGAGTCACGCCTGGCATACCTATGCATAGCTACTGCAGCCATAAACTAAATTTATATGTTTGATAATTTCTCATAAATAATTTTGCTGCTATGAATATTTTGGCAAATTTGAAAAAAAATTACATGCGGCGAAATTATATACCTACCTACCTACCAACGATGTCGAAAATAGTGAGTTGTCCCCAAAATTTTATGCTCTTTAGTTTACAGTAATAATAATATTAGTTCGCTTGAAAGTTAGGATTATTTTGAAATTTTGCAACATGTTATTTAATATCTGATAAAATAAATAAATGTTAATTTTATCACCGTTACTTCGAGACAGATATACACATTTTTAGGTGGGTTAAAAATTTTCTATAAACTTGGCAGCTCACAGGTATAATAATATTAAAGTTCATATTTTCTAATTTTATTCGGAATATATTTAAACTGAAAAGAAGCCAAAATACCATTTGGGAAATCGGCGAATTCTTGAAGATACTTAATCATATTTATTCGCAGAATAATTTGTGTGAAAATATTTCCGACTTGAATATATCGAGTGTTGAAATAAAAATGAGGTAATTATATTGTTGACCGAACATACGCAGCCCTTGGCTTCTCAGCTCTATACGAAAATTTCAAAGTAGTATGTATCTCTTCTGCATGTGACATACGAGACTCGTATTGTCAGACCTTCTTGATCACGGAACAAAGCAGGATAATTGGCGTTGTTGACCATGTTGTATGTGTAACGATGTTTCCGGGAATAGCAACCCCGTCCTTTAAAGCCAAAGTCCGGTTCGGCAGAGATTTGGTAATGCCTCAGGCAAGGGCTTGTACAAAATATACCATATATTGTTCGAAGAGATCTCGCTGTCAATCTCCAAGTCTCACATGCGATGTATATATTGTGTATGACAGCTGGTGAGTTTCCGAATAATTGTATACGAGCTTAAATAACAGATCGATTAATTTATACAGTATTTATTCGGGCAAATGATAATCGGGTTGCGTACGTATTTCGACGTTGTAGATAAGCTCAATGTATCCACTAATGCGAGAAATTCCAAATTGCAAAAGAATTGATGAAAATAAAAAAAAATTTATACAAACTGATCCACCAATGAATCGCACGTTTTGTAACACGTGTCTGATGACGCAGACGAAGTAAAGCTCTCCACTTTTCCCATACTGCAAGAGTGGCGAAAGAAAATGGAAAATAGGTATTTCATAATACGTGCGCATGAAATAAGCCTTCTTCCATGCTTGTCGGTCGTGGGGGAAATTACGTGTTTCGAACGTGAGTACCGAGTGGGAGGGAATGTATTTTTCCACACGGCGTGCGCAAAGTTCGATTTTGCGCAGGCGAAGCGTGCATAAAATTCAACTTGACGCGCGCGTGTTGAAATAGTACTTTTCGATACTAGTGCGAAAGTGTTGATTCTCGGACGAGTGTGAAGTTTTTCGCCCGAACGAAGCGAGGGTGACAATCACACGAGTCGAGAATCATCTTTCGCACGTGTATCGAACTTCATTTTTCAACACAGCACGCGTTAAGTTGAATTTTATGCACAAAATCGAACTTTGCGCACGCCGTGTGGAAAAATGAAGTTCGATACAAGTGCGAAAGATGATTCTCGACTCGTGTGATTGTCACCCTTGCTTCGCTCGGGCGAAAAACTTTACATTCGTCCGAGAATCAACACTTTCGCACTAGTATCGAAAAGTACTATTTCCTCCCGCTGTTCGTTTTCGCTCGCTGGAGCGGGAGGAATAGTATATTACTCACCTAGGGAGGGAAAGTAGGCTAACCCAAACTGCGTGTGAGATTGACACCCGAGCCGAAGGCGAGGGTGACAAAAACGCAGTTTGGGATGGCCTTTTTCACTCCCGTGTGAGGTATACTATTTTTCACCACCCCCTGCATCGGAAAGAACGTCTTCCCGCTCACGCAAGGGAGCGAAAGTCGTACTTTCCGTGCAGGTGTGGTGAAAAAGAACTTAAGCTCAGCCCCGTTTCATTTCCTGCCTAATTCGCGTTTCAAGGTGCATAAAAATGAATCCACCTCGAAATCTACACGGTATAAGTATACAAGAAAAAAAAAAAAAGAAGAACTTATCATCATTGTTAACAAGTTTTCACGTTGATTCTCTACTTCGGTAGTAATTTTCCTCCAGCTTAATCGACGTCAAGCCCGTCAAGAAACGACATTTTTCAGTCTGAGTATGAATCATCTTGTAGCCCCGGATTCTCGGGCAGACTTGCCACCCCAGGAACCTAGTTTCATGTCTAAGAAACAAACAGCTCGCTTTCAGTGCCTTCCATTCTATTAACGTAGCTGTCAGATACAACAGCGAAGGAACAGGCGTTAACAGATGTTGTCTGTTGCCGGCTGGATGCTGGATGCTGGATTCTAGAAGCTGAAAGCTGGAAGTTGGGAGCTCGGCGACTCTGTGCAGCGTAAATTTGATGAGATTTAAAATTATGCTCCGTAGAATTGAGGCGGAAAAATCTAAAGGTGTGAGAATTCATTGGCCTGGTTTCGTCGAGAATCGGCTTACTCCTGACATGACAGCGAGAAATACCTGCTTATACTTACTCCTACGCAGGAATGGACACTCGGCGATGAGCCAAGTTAGGAATCTATTTTTATGGAATATAAATTATGTGCAGAAATACGATTAGAGGAAATGATAAATATAGAATGGGTTTCGTATATATTGAGAAGCTAGTTTTTCTTTTCTCATTCATTTATTCGTGTGTATTTCATTAACTCATGTCCTAATATCGATTAAATAATTATATACTATCGCAAATATAACGAGCCAATATTCATTTTGCAATACCGCTGGGTTCTTAGAAATATTATTATTCCCTTCGTGTTTCAACCCTTCCATAAACATGTATGTGACTTTGGTCTACGTAGCGTATAACGAGCAAACAACCTTTGTCGAGTCTGAATATTCTAATAGTCTGCAAGCACATGGGAGAATAAAGGTTTGCACACGTGGCTCGGCATATTAAATCGAATAAATAATTATAGTCTCGTATATTATAAATCGTTGATTTTACCTATATAAAGACTCGAAAAAACTTAATCAATCCACGGTATAGTTATTGTTGGTCAATAATTTCACGCATTCAGAACAGGAAAATGCTAATCTAAAATTGAAATCGCGGGCATCAATAGTTCTCCCCGATTATACGAAGGATTACATTTCGCATATACGCGACAACGACTTCAATCTATATGGGGATGTATATACTTTGAAGTAATTTCAGTGTTTAGTCAAACTAGCTGAGGATGGATCTTCTCAGATGTCTTCGTTGACGGAGGAAAATGATACCTATTCCAACTTCTGTACACTTTTCATATTACTTTGTAAAATTGCGAACGTTCGCCACCGCTTTTCTATACAACGAGGAGGTAAGGTATGAAAAAGGGGATTCTGTGGTGACGTAAGTTTGAAATTAAATAAAATTAGGATCTCGAGCAAATTGGATAATGAATATCACTTTCACAGAGTCAAGGTTAATCCCATTGGCACACCTCGACTTCGTATCTACTGCAATTACAATTCTGATTTTAACGTACGTGGAGTTTGACGATTAATCACAATTCATATCATCAGTAGTACTTGTTAATTATAGCCTTATGTGGCTAAAAAAAAAAGAATAAATAAACGTTGCGGCAATATAGTTGAGTATATTTTGAGAGCAACGCATATATAAAGTACCTATAAATATGTCTCTTGGTAAAAGTGTATGCGCAAGAAATTTTTGCATCGATGCGCAGGAAATTTTATGCGAAAGGTTCCTTATGCGCATACGTCACTTTCATCTCAAAAGATTTGAATTGTTTTAAATTTTTGATTAAATTTTTTTGAGTAATTAAAAAAAAAAAAGAAAAAATTTTAAGAAGTTAAAGAATTTATGGTCCTTTTTGATAAATCGTGACTCGAAATAAGTTGAAAGAAATTTCATAGATTTAAGTAAGGTCGTAAATCTTAGACCAGCTGATCGTTATTTTGTATAAGTATAAGCAGTTCGGACAGAACCATCGTCGCGTATGTCAGCCGTGACGAAAAAGAAAAAAAAAAAAAAAAAAGAAGAAGAAAATGTGAAGACAAGCCAAAGTTAAAATAAATTTTTCTTCGTTCACTGGCTAATGCGGGTTTTACGAGGTATTAACGATACGAAAAATGGAGTATTCCCGCGAAAGTTTTATTGCTGAATACACAAGCCTCGACAGACATGTTGGACCTGTGATTAAACGAGTGAATGTTTACTTTAAAATAAAATTATGTTACAAGCCTCACATATTCAACTACGCAGTTTCGTATACGTTTTATACTAAACAAACAAACACATACACACATACAGGATCCAATCATCATATAATTTGTTAAAATTCGGAGGCGATATACACTCCGCGGCATATGATTCCGCGACCAAATTCAAACCGTTGAATGATCATCACAGACACAAATCACGTTTGCAATTAATTTGCAAAGACCTGCGTAGAGCGTCAGTGTACTTGACAGTAATGGTATATAATGGATATTTAATGGGCAGATGCTGATTCCTGGCAGACCACCATGACGACGTGCGAAACGGGGTCGAAATAATTTTCCAAAGTAATAAATCGGATGAACATAGTATATCATTCTGCTACGAATGTCACTTAATCATTGTGGAATTCAATAAGTAAGGGTCTCCTCCTCAGTTACGCCGACGAGAACGAGGATGACCATCGGTCAAGGCTATCCCTACGTGCAAATGAACAGTGTCAAGTTAACTGGTGAGTAAAACTGACCAGACCCTGCAGAGCCCCACGTGGATATTCGCGAACCAACGCACGTCCCGGTAGTTTTAACATCGCAGAAGGACGCCAATGGCGCGAAGATAACACTTACGTGACTAGATGGGTTAGTGCGATGCATTTACGCGTCAAAAGTAAGGAGGGAAATGACGTAGAGCGGGATAACGTTTATAAAAAATAAAGCTCTGCAATATCTGTCGGGATTCATCATGATCCGAAAGATTGTTACACGTGTACGTGTGTCTTATAGGTCGCGTGTCTAATGGCATAAGGTCATAAGAACCGAAAATGCGATTTTCGTGACATAAACTCCTATGATTTTTGTTTTTGCAGTAATTCGGTATGGAAATGCTGGAGACGCATGAATAATTCGTAATTAGGAATGTAAAAACCTAAAAGCAAAAGGTCGTATGCGGGCGGATACAACCTTCTGCTTCTAGGCTCTTATATACGTAAGTATGAAAAGCATAATCTTACAACGTATGTTCACGCTTTGACCTTCTCGGTTAGATATAAAAACGATAATAAATTCATCGCGCGTTATAATCAATACTCCGGAAAAACTTGACTTCCTTTCTCTGATAAAAGCAAGAAATTTTCCCAGAAAGTCAGTACAACGAGAATGACAGCTGATGGGTTTTGAAAAATTGTCAAAATTTCGAGAATTACGAAACGCGATAATTGTCTTCACACTTGATCATCAAAGGCATCATAATCTGGATTGAGAATTGAATTTTATGCGGTTATTTTATTTCCTACAGGATTTTTTTACACGATCTTGTCTTGTTCCATTCGCTAAGTCCAATTTCGTCGGATTTACCGCTGTTATAGACGTATAGTGAACTACCTTAGCCCTCTGTTCTTCGGAAATTGCGTTGCCGTAAGTGGCTTAACCTCGCCGACAAAACTGAACGTTCTGTCGTAAGTTTCTTTGCGAAAATAGCTACGCCAGCTATTAATTGAAAGTTAAATAAAATGTCACTCGATTTGGAATAACCGCAACATAGATATCGATAAGCCATTTCTGTTTTATAGTCAGACTTCAAACTATGAACATCCGAACCCCGTTCGTATTGTAATTTGAAACAGAATCCTAGAGCCGTGTGGCGAATATAATTAAAAAGCGAACTATATCACGTGACTAATAGTGACATCAGCACAGAGATAGCTAAATTATAAATTAAATAAATCGTTTTCATCGTAGTAGGTATAAGTAACATATGCTTCAAATGCTTTTACAATGATGAGAGACCGGCGAATATATGTATATGCCGTTACGTAACTTAGATTTTTATCTGTAATTAATCGGCACTTATAGCCGAGGATCAAAGCCTGAAGATTAGTTAAGAATGAGCTATTAGTCATCGTGTCAAGAATTCAAAGAAATCCATTTGTGATGACAATTAAAATTATTTGGGTAGCCTGAAGGGTCAGTTTACCTTGATGGGAATAAAATCTCATGCCTACTGCACGTGGATAGGTACAGGTTTTCTTTACACGACTTCAAAAGTCGTAGTTCTTTAAGTTTTTGAACTTTGTACTATATTATGCTTGCGAATTCTTTAGGTGGTGAAAATACTCGAAAGTAGCTTTCGGCTAAAGCTTTCCGAACTTCCTCCCCTCACGTGAGTTTTTTTTTTTTTTTTGTATTAAATCCAGCGATGCAGACCACCCCGCGAAATTTTTATTAAGGTATAAACCGGCAGGTATAATCCTCCCGAAATCCCGTCTCCAAAATACTAAATTATTTCACCTCGTTTTCTAGAGTGACTTTTTTTGCGACTAAAAGATATCCGTTCTAAAAGTCAGAGTCTGATCCATATTTCATGGCTGGAACAGTTCCGGCTTTCAGAGACGAGACGCTCCTAGAAATACAAAAAAAAAAATTCACGGTTTTTTACTCGGTCAGAGATTTCTTCGTGGTCTCATTTTGGGAAATATCTTTCGAAGTAAATAAGCCCTAGATACGACATGATGTTTTCAAAAATATCCACCAAAAACCTGTAGATTTTACGGGTTTGTTCAGACTGCAGTAAATCCCGATTCAATTTACTGAAAGAAAAATTATACGATCACGGAAAAGCTTGAGAACCAGCTGCAGAGATCGAAGTTTATAAATTCAAAGTCATAACTCGAAGTTATCGGCTGTTGTAAAATGTATTCGATGGGTATTAACGGCGATTTATAGGCAGTCGTGGATTCGCAAAGTCGGGGATAAGTTTCATCGAGATCCGCATGTGCAAAGTTAGAATTTGCACAAGGTATGGCACTCATAGTAATTACACACTAAGTTTCTTGAGACAGAATGCTTTATGGCTTAAAATTCAACTCAGTCTAGCTATTGAGGAATGATAAATAAAAGATAAAGAAATATCCTTGCACCGTGTATAATCGATGATATTAAATCGCCCTTTGCTTACAAGGGATAAATAAACGCCACGATACAGTCCGGGGAAAATGGTTGGTCGTGTATTCGATGATAAAATCTTTCGGTGCGCATCTCAACCTCGCAAAACCACCCTTTCCAATAGTGAAACTTGTGGGACTGGATGCCGTTGATTTCGATTATGATGAACCGGAGTGATTGAGCTCGCAAAAATTGAAAAACTTCTCATCCTCTATCGACAAATCTTTGTCCATTTCGGAGCTTTTCCACGGTGCGTTTTTACGAAACTTCATGGTTTTAACTTCAGTCAACCCGATAGCATTGACCCGGTGACTTTTTGTAGCTCGGATGTCCGTCGAAGGACAAAAAAACCGGAAGGAAGCTCCAGAAGAGGGTTCCGGCATATCGTGATGATAGAATATTGGCACGTACGATATCTTGTCTTCGGACAACGGTAAAGTGATCTTTATAGGTTTGTTGATCTTCTTAATGGAACCTAAAGTCTCTTCCATCGACAAAAAACTCTCGCACAGGGAGGTTGACTGATGTTTTGCAAAAATCACTGCAGAGTTTCTCTCTCGTATGGTGGATTCTAAGCTGTGAATTATTCGACGTCAGTGCAGGTATCATCCGTACGCAATTCTCACCATTCGCCAAGTCACAGTTAGTTGAAATTTCTGGAAGGTATAGGGCTGGAACTTTTCCCTTGATCTCGCAGAACTTGTTCTGCAACCGCCCAAGTTCACCCTCAATTCTAACCCAAGTGTTAATTTCCGGTGAACTACTGCCGAACTGACAACGCAGCTTTGTGCCGTTATTGGTTATCTGTTTGTCGCACCACGTCCTTGTCGTCACACAAGTCAACGTTCTAAGATATTGAGCGCTAGAATTAGAGCTACAAATACCGTCCATGCAATTAGCTATTCTCCTAATTTTTTGAGCAAAAACGTATGGAGATTCAGAGAGGGAACGGTCAGTTGCAAAGTACACAGATGGTTCAGTGTGCTTCGACTCGGAATTGCAGAAGTCAACTTTACACCAAGTCCCGTGTTCCTTCTGGTCAACAATCCGCAAGGAAACCTCATGCGGACTGGAAGCTACTGAGACAATCAAACTCGCGGAACCGTCCTCTGGGGGGCTACTAAACCTCTGTCTCTTCTTCGAGTCTCGTGAATCCATAGCCATAGTATACGAGCACGTATTCCTCCCTAGTGATGAAAGATACGATCATATCGAAGCCTTCTCCGAGTCCATTCTAGCATGTGCGTTTACCAATGGAATTTCCTTTTTTTTTTTTTATAAGGTCTTCGACGTCCTGATGATTCGTTTATCGTTCGTCATACTGTGTAATGTCAAGACAAGAATTTCTGGTAACGAAAAGGACGCCGGAGGTCTAGTTCAAGGCATAATTTTCAATTGTACAGATTTTATCCGGATCATTTAGGGTCACGGGTAGCGACAGATTTATTGGGCATGATGTTGGTGTTGATGCGTGTAAATTAATGATAAGATTTGATCAGCCAGGGGAAAGGCTAAGTTCAAACTAATTCAATCACGAAAGTATAACGTCCAAACGCAAAGCCACGCAGTGTCTAGATGTCGATTCGGCTGCATAAAGCCAGGCGCTGTGTCTTTCTCTTCGAAACTAGGATATTGATTTCTGACTCTCATCTAGATGTAGAATGACGAAAATACTCCTAGATCTTCGTCTCGATCATTGATCTCAGAAAATTTCGTCCGGGTCATGTCGGTACTATTGAAAAGTTTGTCGCGTGTTCATTGGCGATAGCGCCAACCGCAAACTATTGGTTATTTTGCTAGTCTACTGAACAGCCAATAGCTAGAATCGTGTTGCTCCGTGTTTTGAAGGCAATCAAGCGTAGGTCGACTGGGTATACCAAAATAAACCACTAAGCATACGTAGTACGTTTGATGCAGCATCCAAGAGTCATAGATGCAAGGCGATATTTGACTGAATATGGATAGATGTTTAGTATAATTCTACGCCCAGATGCATTTGCTATCAATAAAACTTTGATTTCCTTTTTCGATGTTCAAAGTTGACTATCTGGTCCCCGGGGTTATGCATATATATGCAGTTTTTTTTTTAATTTTTTCTTCTTTTTCAGAACGTAACATAAATTGAGCGAATTTATCCACGCGTATATTCTCAGTTTTTAGATTATTTCCACCACGGCCATGGGTTGCCCAGGAGGATTCAAAGGCTCTTGATACTAACGGACATTGTGTAAAATGCAAATTTTACACTGATATCTGCACCCTTCTCATACCTGCGAAAGTTGGACTGAAATTATTTCAAACCGATTCAACAAAGTGCATTATCTGACTTGGAATTACCATTTTACTAACAAGTGCAGAGTTCCATAATGTGCACGATGCAATATCCCTCTCCAGTTTGTCATATCGACTGTTGAGTCATTACGGAATTTTACTGTCATGTATATCAATGATTTTGTCAGTGCAAATCGATTCGCCAGATGACACGAAGATTCAAGTTATATAGCCAGAAGTAATTTGTGCCAATAAATCAGGACTAGGCAATTTCCTGGGACTAAGAGTCATTTATTTTTGCACATTTTTCAAGGCGCTGTTACTTTCTTCGAAGGCGTTAGGTGAAATTCGAGTAACATTTCTTTCGCTGCTTTGAAAAGGGCGTTTGGGTGCGCCAATATGTGGGTGTGTGAAATCAAGAAGCAGCCGTAGCCACAAATAGAGAATGACGACAATACTAGAGGAAGCCGGATTTGATCGACGAATTTTTTGCACGTGATAGAATAAAGCCGAATCAAGTCAGTATAGTTACAAATATTCGGCTAAAAAGGAGAACAGGGAAAAGAAACGAGGCGGGTTCTGGAAATTCGAATATCCTGAAGATCGTTATCCATTCGTTAACTTGAAAGGTCAAAAGAGAAAAAAAAGAAAAAGAAAGAAAATTTTATATCCATTTGCGAATAAACGGCTAAGCCAAGAACGCCAGTGATAGTCGAAATTGTGCTACTAAAAACGTGAATATATTAATACAAATGGTGAATTGAGGGAAAACTCACCAGTGACTTGCTAGTGAAAGGTCTGAACGAAGCGTGTTCGTATAAAAAGTTGCCACAGTCGCCAGAAGTCGCAGAAACTTCCTAATTTAATGCGAGGTGTTAAAGATCGTAAAAAAAGGCGAAGCTGCGGATCTGTAAAGACCTTATAGTATAGAAGCCCGGGATAAAATCCATGGAAAAAGTTTTCCTCTCCGTTTCCCGAGTCCCAAAAACGTGACGACCGACCCTTATACAGGTATTCTAAAAACGAAGACGTCTTTGAGCCTCAGATCAACGCCGAAGCCCAAATTCCACATCACTTCTGTAGGTTCATCACAGCTTGGGTCCCTTCCGTTTCGTTACTTCTGGTCCCATCGAATTACCAACTCTGGTTCCAACCCATCGAACGTTTAAGCCTTTGCTTTAAAGCCTTGAAAACCAGCTGATTTGCATTAGTTTCAGGCCATCAAGCCGCGTCTGAAGGTAAACCAATCAATTCACGGACCACAAATCGCTACCGTAATCAATAACTTCAACTATACAAATGATGTAGGTTCAATTACGTGACTTGTGATCTGGCCAGTGACGTTTTGTCATATAATCAAACACACATCGTTGTTTTCATGTTCTGATAATCCACGAACGTAAAGTTTATCAACTATAATCAAGCCGTAGGGTTTCAAAACGTGCGAATAACTCGGAACAATAGTAAATCTAGTTACTAGTTGCTGGGAAATTTCAGTTACATCATGAATTTGCAGTTTGGCTTCAGCTACCCCACGTTGGTAATACACGGATGACGACGTGTATTCGTTTTACGTATGGATATATCTCCGTCAGAAACTCTGCCAAAAAGTTCTTATTTTTTTCAGCCACCTTCGGATATTTTCGTATCACAGAGATCTAGTCCATTAATCTTACTGTCATGATCTGACGTTATTTATTTCCGAAAATAACTGTATTCGTACAGATTTTCGGAGATTTTTGCGAAACATACCATCATTATCGTATGTCAATTCACCTAAGAAGTTCAAGGGTCATGCAATCGAGGATATCATGGATGCTCATTGTGCTACTAAAAAAGCTGAGAGATGTGTTGAATGGTTCAGCGTCAATATTGACAACGGTGGAGGAAATAAAATATGAATTATTGAAGCGGGCTTAGCTATCCGTGTCGCTTGAGAGAGAATTGAGCCCCATAGTCTTGTAGCAGTGGAGCAGATAAGGCATTCTATATACAAGACTCATTGTTCAGGCTATGCTGGGTGATATACAATATCCTGGTAAAAAAAAACAACAAAAAAGTAAGGATTAAATTGAGGCTTTGCAAGTTGACAGTGTTACACAAGAAAATAAGAAATTATTGCCACTGTAAGGTCTGCCATACTATCTCCTGAATTAGAATTGAGCTCTACCATGGTCTCGTTCTTTAGGGGATGGACGGCGCAGCCTGGCTTTACGTTCGTTTTATATCACGCACTATGGTAGAAACACAAATTCTAAAGAGCGTAATGAGTTTCGGGTGAACCGTAACAACGGGGACGCCAGCTTACCTCAGAGATAAGTTTATCTTTTTAATGGCAAAATACGTAGTTGGTGATTCAATTAGCATTTTAAATTTCGTCAGAGGCACTTAAAGCCCTCGATTAGGTGGGGTGGAATTAATTTGATAAACTGAGGAAGTGCACTTCGGCATTTGCTTTCGCTAAACTTTGTCCCATAAATTTCATCAATCTTGTCATAATTGCCGAGCGAAAGTCTCTAGTGGTTTGAAGGGTGACATATATAATTTAAATGCGACTGTCACATCTCTAACCGCGACATCACACCGCGATAAATCGATACCGAACACATTACCGAATGATTATTGACCTGATATAGAGAGTTTGCTTGGACTATTTATGTATGGAGGAAATAATATGACAAGTAAAGTCATAATTCATATGCTGATTAATAATTCGCGATGTATGGAAGTTGGATGTTCGAGTTGGATAACGAAATACAGAAAGCATGATGGCGAAGAAATTTTCGCCTCTGGCTTTCGTCTCGATTTTAAATCGCCGTTTGACCAATTTTTATGGTTTTATCGTGTCTTGTGAATCACGCACGAATAATCGGTAACTTGAGATGGTTTTACATACCAGCATATAAATATCGTTCCGTAGAAATCTGAATTCTGAATAACCATTAGACGTAACAGTAAATTTGCAAGGTAAATTTATTGCTAGAAATTACCACGCCTCACCATCGCAAGGGCATGATGTAATCAAAGTATTATCGACTATGAAGTTAAACATAAAATTTACTTTGACTATATTATCTTCGAAATGAGACAATGACACACCGATTTCGTGAATGTTTTATCACTTTTTTGGAACGAAATTTCCTGGACAAAGCAAATGGTAATTCAAGCGTAAAGCGAGGGATATAAATGTGGCAGAGTTATCAGGATTATCTAATTCGGTCATATAAAGCGATTCGGCATGACTATATTCGTACTCTAGTCTACGATTGCGATCATTTCGGTCAATGAATTCGTACGTATAAAATACCAATCGGTTCGCGTGGACCAATCGCGGTATTTTTCTCAGGCAATTTATTTCATTCCTATATCGATCCAAGTGTTAGGGGAAAATTCGGGTGAGGGACTTATACCAGCGCAATCGGATCAGAAAGACGTTTGTTGGGCGGATTAAAGTCTCGGTCCCTACTTCGGATGAATACAGAAAACAAGTGGCATCGAGAAACACCTCAATCTTGCTCATAGACATATTTATTCACCCCTGAACCTTTTTTCAAGCTATTTCTTTTCTCGAGGTAATAAACTCGGTTGAAGTTCCGAATTAATTCGAGACGATTTTGAGTTTTTAGAAACGTTTGAATTTTGAAGATTAATATACCGAAAGTCCAGACCCCGATAAGCCCAAGAATCCGGAAATTTTGATCTATTTCTCAGAATGTGGAGATAAAAAATAGTTAATTCTGATCGATAGCAAACTCCTTACGAAAACCCATTTCCTCAATTTTAATCGATAACTTTGGTGTCATAAATAATTTGTAGGATTTTGAAACTTATTTCTCAACAAGTACATCTCAATACGATTAATTTGAACCCTTGTTAGTTTCTATGTACGATCAATACAGTCCGAGTTATTAAATGCTGAATGAATACATGCGTGAATTTCAAGTTTCAGAGTTTTAGCCTTTCGGATCTTTAGCTTTCGGAATTTCGAACCTCCGGTGTTCTTCGTTTCAAAGTTTTTAAAATCAGTTATGTAGACTTTCGGGGAAATACCCTTTTTAAGAACTTTGTCTAAGTCGGCACTTTTACGATTCGGTATTTCAACCCAGTCTCCAAAATTTCAGGCCATATTTCACACGACCAGACGTTACGGTCAATATGAACTTCGCCTAATCATCCAACAATAAAAGTATCAGTGAATCGCCACGTATGTCGAAGGACTGTGATGATTGATGAATAGTTCATATCCACATATGAAGGCTACGTTCCAAATAGGTAAAAATTAAAAGAGAATTTATTAAAATTTATTTTAACATGTTTGATGGATATTAACTATCAATTACAGCTTGTATAGGGCTGTGTGGCTCAGGGTTCTTCGCAACGTTTTCACTCGCTGATAGATAGTAGAGATAGCTCTTCACTGAAGTGTACTCCATCCAGGAGAGTAGACGGTTGATACGATCGACTGAATACGTTACATAATGATGCTGTAGGTATATTCAAACTCGAGTATATTATATATAAAGGTATTTGTTTAATCACATGTGTAATAACCGAAGTATTTCATCAGCGATGTTTCTAGTGCCAGATAATTGTACCTACGAAGCCTAAAATGTTAATGAGAGATTAATCATCATTACGATCTGGCGAAACTTCGAACTTTGTCGTCTACTGAGAAAGTGTTCCATTATATTACTTTTTTAACAGTGTAAGCCGGCCATTCTGAAACCGAGTATGAACATATATCAATATTTGATTTAAACGGCATCCCTTGTATACGTCGTTACCTTATTTCATCCCTTGAGCTTACTCTGCGGTAACACTAAACATACTCGACCCTTATGGGTCAACATCCTGCAAACATTATTCTCTTAAACCCATCGTGAAATTGGAAAAGAGTTGGGAGTACCTACTTCTTGCGATATTGACGCAAGACTTTTCTCAGTATTGGAAGAGACTATATAACGTGACATTTTGCTATCTGTCTAGTGCTTAATCCGAGCTCTATATAGTTAGTTAGTTACAGAATTCTCACGTCTTGCTAAATGCCACTAATTTCCTAATTTTTTTATTGTACGGAATGAAAGTGGCTCGGAGGGCCACTCACTGGCCCCGTATCCCCGAAAGTCATAATTTCACACCGAAGTAGAAAATTAAGCAAAGAAAATAAAATTTTTCTCTTAACTTTAATTACGAAATTCGTATTTTCTAATTTTGGTATGCTGATGAGAGAGCACTCTGTACCCTAAAGTTATTTTAGGTATTCTGAAAGGCTCACGTCCGACGAAATGAAAATCCTGGCAGAAATAACGTCGAATCCGACAAGACTTTCTTCGAAGAATTACATACGGTCAGGTTTGCAGTTTGGTCTTTATATTTATAAAACAAACACTTCTAAACCGCATGAAGAGCCATGGAAGTGAGTTTTTTCTGGGTGAAGAATAGCAAATACAAAATTCATGGACTAAGACTCATGTCATGACTTGGTAGATGAATTCCCGAGGAATTAAAAAAATGAAAAATCGGAGAAAGTGAAATTATGAGGTGAAGTCAAATTTTTGCAATACAATCCAGTCACACACTGTACTTCCTACTTGTACTAGGAACTCAACTCAATCAAACGTCATTTTAGTTCAGTTTGCGCACATAATAATTGTGTTACTTGGCTACTGAAACATGATATTTCCTCGCAACGGTGCAATGATACAATTGCATAAGAACGCGGTTTGAGCGGACAAAGACCCCATGAATATATTTTTAAGTGTATAATACGATATTATGAGCTTTGCAGATGCAGCACAAGGATCAGGTAATAGATTCAACGATACCTACCCAATGCCAAATTACCTTCCACCACCTCGGTGACAATAAAAGTATCGGTTTCATTTGAAAAATTATTTTTTATCACACATGCACGGAAAACCCGATTTTCCTCGCTGTTATGCGAGAGTAAAATGGCAGTTTGTCTCCCGTGGTACACAAGGTGAACTCGCGCATGCGCATGTCGTAGAGAATTCATTTTCTTCCCTAGGGAGCGGGAAGAAAATAGCGTTTTACTCTCTACGAAACGTCATCGGCCGGAGTAAACACATGAATACATCGAAACAAAACAAAACAAATGAAAAAATAAGAGCAAAACAATCCCGTCCGTGTTCACAGGTCACGTTGACAGTTGTCACACGTCACCTCAGACATCAATACGGCTTGGAAAATCGGTGTTTTCGTGCATTTGTGATAAAAAATATAGTGTGCATCAAGGGAAGAATAGGTGCTTTCTACCTCGTGTGATTGTGCGGCCCTCGGCTTCGCCTCGGGCCGCAAAATTCACACTCGGTACAAATCACCTATTTTCTTCCCTTGATGCACAATATACTATTTGCTAATTTTAACGAATCTTCACGGTTTCAGGCCAAAAGAAGTCCGAAGAGAAATGAAAGGTATATTCGAAAAACTTGCCGAATGATCTCAGAAATGGCGGATGAAAACAATTTGAGATTTACAGGATTTCACATCCAAATAATGGATGGCATGGAAAAATTTCCATATTTCGTTTGATTCGAACCTTTGCTTCGACTGAAAAAAAATAATTGACTTTCAATTTCTCACAGACAGCCTATCTTTTTTTTTTCTCTCAAATCAAAGATTATGCTTTGCGGGGTTCAAGGCAGTCGTATTGCGTGGGTTTTAATGATTTCATTCTTTTTTTAATCGAATTTTGAAAGTTATGAACCCAATTTCGCCAAATGATTCCAATATTTCGTCTAATTCGAGAGTTTGCTTCGACGAGAAATAAAAATTGACTTTCAATGTTTCCAAATTGATAACTCTCTACATACTTGACGCAGTATTTTCAATAATTACATGGGTATCTGAGGCGATGAAAAGTACCGTAAAAAACGTGTTGTTTCTTCTTCTTCTTTTTTCTTTTTATAATTATATCTCCAAGATTAGGAAGAGTACGAAATTTGTCCAACGAAATCAGACTTGTTCTGTGCAGTCGTAAATCGATCTGCTAACTAGCCGCATTTCGGGCCGCGTCGAACTTTTAAAGTCCTCTGAAAAGAGGAAATCCATCATTTTCTCTCTCCCTCCAAAAATCTACAAAGTTTTTTTTTCTCCATAGTAGGGGTACAGACTACAGCCCATCAGATGTCCATGGCATCACAATCGCGACGTCCAAAAAGTAAAAGGTATATGCGTTACACAACTGCGGGCCAAACAATGCAATCGCTGCGTTTTTGCGATCACTCGGACGTTGGTCCACCGGTTATCATTACATGTAACATTATTAGATATTAAATCGCGTGACCAAAGGCTGTTGACCCAACGACGAAATGGTGCATGCATGAATTACTTGCCTCGCGTAAATAACAATCGTAACTCAAATGCTAACAAGAACAAAGAATATCGACAGCTGCAGCGATTTCCTCTATTCCTGATTCAACTACAAATCCAAAGGCTGTCGAAAGGCCGGAAGTGTACTAGACCTCTATCCAACTTCCCTTCACGAAGTACCACTTTGTTACGACGCCTTGCCGATTCGAGAGATAATTAATCACAAACTGGATAAAATCGAGCAAATGATTGTCGGAGTAATTCTCGACCGCTGAAAGCTCAGAGGAATTAATTCTCGCGCTGTATAAAAAAATTGGCAAAGATTCAAGCCTGTCTGCTAGACGACATTACGTAATTGCATTTGCATTTTTAATCGGTGAATCGGTAATCTCGATGTTTTTCCAAGCTCTAACGTACCGCGCAATCAACAAAGATCAGACCAAATTTTCGATGTTTTTCTTTCACTCTGATCAATCGAAAGTGACACTAGGGTTTTCCTTTTTTTAATTGAGACCTGAGTTATCCTTTGATACACGATTGATCGCCGTGCGGATAATTAGGCACGAACTGGACGATGTCCAGGTAACTAGATCATTACGAGGCTTTGGTTTTATTGAATTCTACCGAAGATTTAATGACTCTACTCTCTAAAATTTGAATTAGTGAAATAAGTGAATAGTCACTGGTTTGCAGTTATAAGTATGCCACTAATTGAATCAGTGGCATACTTATCACTGCAAACCAGTGAATATTCACTGATTGTTAGTGATTTTCACTAATTCAAATTTAGAGAGTAAGAGCATGGAGCGAGAGAGAAAGAGATTTTTAAATTATCACGACGAGGATAAGGTACTATATTATTTATTTTATTGCTCGACTGACACTGGAACCGCAAATAGCTTCTCCTACTATGCCAGAGTCACACCCACGATGAAGAGATGTTTTCTATGTCCACACGTGGCAAAGACCACCGTAACGCTTTCAATATTGTCTGCATCAAATTACCATTTGATACCAACACCTGTGCGAAGAGACATTTGATCTGTCATTAATAGGAAGTTGTTTATCTAAAGTGTTACCGCCGTATACTGCGGTGACCAAAAAAAAGCAAACACTTTCGCTAGGCTGTCTGGACCAAAGTAGCTTCTAATTATGTCATCACATTTGGGTGATTTGATAGCCGCGATCTCGCTCGTTATACCTACCCGTAGAAAAGCAATTTCAACGAGATCTCTGAAAACTGTAATTTTAGGGTGGTCCTTAATTTAATCATTTTCGTATTTCAATGCTCCCATGGGTCAGGACGTCTCTAAATATATACAAAAAGATGCAACCGAAGCCCCAGGTTCCTATTTCAATTCTAAGTACCCAAAGCCTTCAAATTTTCCCATTTGAATAAAACACGATTTGTGACAATTGGGGAATCATTTTTTGTTCTTTCTATTGCAGCATAGCTGCGGAAAATCTCTGCTTTGTGATAGTACTTATGATTCAGATATAAAACTAGGATTTCGACTACATTTTTTTTTTTCTGCATATATTCGGAGACGTTCCATGGGAGGACTGAAATCCGAATTAAAGACCACCCTAATTTGCATATTGTAATGTATTTTTTTTTTTCTGAGTATTAGCGTGACAAAATTTCACCTATAACTGTTAACATGAATGACCTCCGCTGTTGGCACAGAAATCAGACATCAATCCGAATAGTTTCGTGTTTAAAATTTCGTCATAAGTTTGAAATCACGTCGCGTAACCCAGAGTCACAGATGTCAGATATTATTTCACAAATTTAGACGAAAACATTATTATTGCGTGAAATTTTTAATGCGTTTCATTCACATTCACCCGATTTTTCAAGCGCGCCCTGCGCCTTATCCGAATAATTAATCTTCTCATGATTATATTTTGTGGCGAAAAAGGCGTAAAATTTCGAAATTGAAGACAAACCAACACATTCATATATGTAACTTTGATGTCGTAAAAGAGAACTGGTTTCCTATTGAAAGTAAGTTGCGTGACACCAACGTGCAGATGTTTTTTTTCTAACGGTTTTTAAATAAAGTATGAAATATCGTAAGAAAAAAAATGTCGATTAATCTGGTACGTATATTACCAATTCTCGGAGCAACTAAATCTTTGAACTCTCTTCATCTTCATAATTTATTAGGTACACCGATTAGAATTTGAATTTATTAGCTGCCCGTTAAAGAGCCAAGAATTCTGAAGCATTCTTATCTTTGGTAAATATTCTTCAAAAGTTATTCGCACATTAATAATCAGGCAAGATTTCGCAGGTGAAAAATGCCCAGATGAATCGAGTTCAACTCTTGGATACTGTATGAAAAAAAAAAAATTAAGCTCCTCGAATCTTATTTGATTACTTTGAATTTCCGAGGCACGAGGATTGTTTGTCTTTCAATTTTGCGTTCTTTTCAGATATATCTACAATCTCGAGACATCGGGATGAAATGGTCATGAAATATTTCCCACATCCCGAAGTTTCGATAACATTCGTTTTTTTTTTTTTGTTTCATTTCTTTTCTTTATTTATTTCTTTTTTTTTTTTTTTTTTTGTTTTGCCCGCCAATGAAAACTTAACGCTATTATCATATTTCATCTCCTCGACGTTTCCTTCCTCTCCGTCGAGCAGGAGGATCCTTTTGTAATACGTAATAGGAAAGCACGCTCAGACAACAAGAAAAGCTGAAAGCAAAAGCGGAACTACCCTTAACGGGATAAATTTCCTCCATATTTCATAAGTCCTCCAAATTCACAGACATCAATAAGAACTGAAACGTGAATTTGATTTCACCACTGTAACAATTTTCTCGTGTTTTTTTTTTTTTTTTTTTTTAACAATCGCGATTTCATACCGAACAGTGAGCAACGTTTTTTAGGATGATTGGAAATTACTTATCTTCTAGAAGTTTCCATATTAACTCTTTCTCAATCAATTACAATGATCAATTCGTAAACTGACGAGCAGGCGTTACATGATCAGAGCATCCGATGATCGAATCACCTGGGCGGGCAAGATCTCATGGAACCGTAATACTCTTGGGTAGGGCGTGTTCTGGCCTCTGGTGAAAGTGTTGGACACGTAGACGTTCCGCGTCCAGATTTCATATAAAAACCGCGAGTCGACCATAGGACAGCACACTCGAGTCACTATTCGAATCTACAACATGAAGTGCTTCATCGTAAGTAACCATCTTGTACTAAACATCCTTCACTTAGCCCTTTGCAAACGAACAGAATAAGGATCATACTTCTGAATCTTAACTCGGTGATCGAATCGGTGAAATATCATCGCTGATCAGGAACATAGCTTATTCCAGTAAAAAAATATTCCTGAGTCTTTTTTTTTTTTTGCTTTGCCAATCCTTCGGTCTTAATGGAAAAAGAATTTTCCCACTATAAGTATACTCAAAAACCTTGTGTCAATCACACCTATCTTTTTTTCATTCACAGATCTGTCTGTTGGCGGCTTCTGCCATTGCCGCCGATGTTACCAAGCCGGCTGAGCCCGAAAAGAAGAACCCGGAGAAACGAGGAATATTGAGTGGTGCTCATAGTGTTCATGGTCTGGGGTACGGTTCAGGTATCTATGGAAGCGGTCTAGGATCTGGACTCCACTCTAGTGGTATTGGATCTCTTGGTTCGTCTATCAGCCACATCGGTAGCGGATACTCCAGTGGTATTGGATCTCTTGGTTCGTCTATCGGCCACATCGGTAGCGGATACTCCAGTGGTCTTGGAGGTATTGGTGGACTTGGAGGACTTGGCGGCATCAGTAGTGCAAGGGCTGAACGTATCACCGGCATCACCATCAACCGTGAAATCCAGGTTCCCGTGCCCGTACCCCACCCCGTACCAGTCGAAATTACACGAACGGTTCCCGTTCCTCATCCCGTCCCAGTACATGTAGACCGCCCTTACCCTGTGGCCGTATCTCACCCAGTTCCAGTGCCAATAACTCGTCACGTTCCCGTTCACATTGACCGCCCATACCCAGTCGTTGTACCTCATCCCGTTGAAGTTCGCGTACCCCAGCCCATCCCGGTCCCAGTTTCTGTCCCACACCCAGTCGCCGTACCTGTCGGCATTTCGAGCGGAATCAGCTCAGGATATGGGTTGGGATCTTACTCTGGTCTTGGATCTTCGCTAAACTCTGGTTACCATTCTGGATCTTATTCTCGTCTTGGATCATCTCTGAGCTCGGGATACCACTCCGGATCTATTCTAGGATCTTCTCACGGCATTGGTCTTCACGGATCTTCACTGGGATCTGGATACTCATCATACGCTAAGAGCTGGTAAACGGTACACCCGTTTCCACTGGTACTTGCTGACTGGGAACTTAGTTGTCGTTACCCAATCAAGACTTTGTCGATCATATTCAACCCATATGTAAACTGAAGTGAATAAATCTATATTTTTTTTAAACAAATCCTTCATCCAGGTTTTACTTTCTTTCTTTCTTTTGTATTCCACTTAGCATTCACCTACCCCAAGAATCCCTGGCAAACTGTGTAAATATATTTACCAGGCTGCGACCATGCCACATAAATCATTATAGCTCAATATCATGAAAATAGTACGAACGATATGATCAAGGGCCGAAATTAATATCATCAATCTTTTGATTATAAAAATGCTAAACAGTTGTATAGTGGCGCATACGACCTTTTGCAATTGGACACGTGATATGCATTTATGTAGAGCATATGATCATCGTGTAGATAAAGTACCACATGCATATAGACCACCCTGAATGATCGCCATCTGAATTTGGTGTAAAATATAATATTTAGATAACGCATATATAGGTATAGACTCATGTCAGATCATTTCAAGTTTTTTAGTCCATAGTCAATTAAAAAGTTTCGTAGATCAAATAACGACCGATCCAGAGTTGGTCTTGCCGGCTTCACTCGATAACTTAATTTCAAATGTTACTAAGACTGTTTATGAGGAAACCTTTCGAAGCGGAACGACTTCTAACCAGTGGCTGTTACCCAATTGGTCAAACTTTCTGTCGTATATTTTACTGACGGAGATTCTTATATTTTCTACCAATTAGAGAATTTCATTCCAACTACCAGCAAAGCCTTTCCTCATATGGTCTATGAAATCTATCTTATGAAATCCCAAGAATCCAGATGGCCATTGGAGTCTTTTATCCGGCGCTTTTTGAATCGCCATCATCATTCGGATACTCAATTTCTGTTGTACGTCACTCTGTCATCCTCGCTGTCATCAAATTCGAAAGCACTGAAGTCTCGTAGTGATTTTCAGTCTGACTGCAAATCAGGCGTTCAAATCGTTGATATCGAGCCAATAAATCACGACGATTGTTGTACAAGTGAGATCGAGCAGGGACATTTTTTCTTTCATTTTTTTTTTTTGCGTAACGTATATCTGAACCACTCAACTATATCTGTATTGGCGTAGCAGCATCTCGCATCTGGAGTGGATAGAATTCAGGCAACTGAAGCTTTTCACGTATTCACAACTGGCGGTGGCCACTTTGATCGCAAGAGCTGCTTCAATCGTTCGAGTATCGAGCACAATCCATTGTGAAGGACATTTCTGCGAATGACATATCGGATTTAAAGCCGAAATCACTTTCTTCGACATATCTTAAGACACAGCTGAAATATAGATGCTTAGCTTTGTAAATCTTATATTTGTTAGCTTCATGCGATAGGGTCTTACAAACTCCAGCCAATTACCCAATTGTACAATTTTGCGTAATTTCGGAAAAAGTTCAAAAAGGTTAGGCGTTAACAAAGTTACGGAATGAATGCTTGATGATCTGATTAAGATTCCGGTGAAAGTTTCACTTTCAATTACGACAAAGTTCGCTTGTTTGATATTATAATACGCATTGTCCCGCAGGACCCGGCACTTGTCCAGATGAATTCACAAAGGAATAAAACGGCGCATTGTTCGCCGTGACATTTGCTCTATCGTAATTCGCTAGATCCTGGCATTTAATACGAGATTACATCTGATCCAGAAGCGAGTTGCTTTTACGATTTAGAGTTCAAATGTTATTGCCGATATTGCAAAACTGTGACAAACATTTCTGACGCGAAGAAATTCACCAACAATTCTTATAGATATACAAATATATCCGCAATTTACTATACGTTAGCGTGAACAGAGCTTGATTCAATTTTCAAAAAAACAAAAACGAGAATGAAAAACTTGTGATTGCCAATTACAAACCAATTCTAGAAGTGAAATATGTAAATATCGCGGTTTTGCGAGACCGCCTCGTTGGTACTTTAGTTATGATCAAGGTAGATGTTTGTAAGTCACACCGTAATGGCATGTAACTTATAAACATACGTGTACAGTTCAGCATATCCGTTTGAAGTGACGAGTACTGACGTCAATGCTTACTATGAAGCAAACCGTGACTCGAGAGCCAGGTACTCGTGCTCTGTTCCAAATCGTCATAAAATGTTAAGCTGAAACTCTAGTGAAGAGAGTAGATCCATATATGTTATGTTCTAGCAATACACGGGTGCTTTTCCAAATCTCTGAATCTCATAGGTCGTCCTATGACGACGTATACAAGTTTTTTATACGTCAGCAGAGTACGTCTTACGTCACGAGGTTCGATGTGACCTCGACAGTGCAACCGGGTCACGGCTCAGCTTGCAACCTCTGGCGGTGACATTTCGAGTTCAATTTACTGGTTAAACTATTGATTCTTGAGGGATCAATAGCCACAAATTTCAGAAAACTACGAAACCATCGGAGCTGGATCAGAAGAGCCCCTATCTTCAAATTCTCCTAGGCATTGACTCTTTTTTCTGATACTCAACAAGTCGAGCTTTCGTTGCATCGCGCGTCGGTAAGATAGAGGCAGATTGGTACGTCAGTGAAGTACTTTTCCTTCAGCATGAGTCCTCTTTCTTCCGATACTCAACAAGTTGGGCTTTCGTTGTGTCGTGCGTCGGTAAGATAGAAGCAGATTGGTACGTCAGAAGGTACTTTTCCTTCAGCACCAGCCTTGCAACCTTGTTACCATCGTGCGAGTCGGTAATGCGATTCTTCGTAACAGTCGATAACAAGTATCAGTACAGAGCTTTAGTACCGTACTTACGTACAGCAGGTTGTTACAGAAAAGTCAAATAAGATAATGGAGCTTATTGTTTGCAAGCTTCGATATAAAAGCAGGAAATGAATACAGATCATAAGCTTGGAACCATTTCATCATCTCTTGTGTCTTTTTTTTTTTCTACTTTTACGAAGAAAGGTCCAATTCGTTCTACCGGGACTAATTAACTGTATCAATGAGATTGAATTAGCGTAAAATTTCATGGACGTTAAGTTAGTTAGTGCGAAAACGTACCCAGTTCTACAAGCAGAGGTATACCATAAATTGTAGTGTGCATCACGTCCATAGGACTAACTTATTTATAACTGTTAACCATATTTACAGCCTTCAGTCAAACCCTCAGGGGCCGATACTTTCTCATGAAGAAAAAATAAGGAGATATACCTACCCGGGAATGAGGTGGTAAGACAACTTGTGTAAGCCAGGCATGTACGATGCCTGCTTTATGATACGAACTTCGAACTGCAGGGTGTACTTTAAAGAAGATAACAACTTAAATTGGAATACATGAAGCTATATACTTACCCTTACACCTTTCTCGCCCAAGTATAAAGGGTGGATAATTAACTCACCTGTAACAAGAAACGAGATAAAGTTATACTTCGGAGTTTTCCACTCAATTCTTATTATTACATTCGAAACAGTAACAGTACGACTTTTTCACCATGATTTCAATGATTTTCATTCGTCTTCTTTTTTTTCTCGTTGTTAGAACATGACGTAATAAGTCGCGAAATTTTTTAACAAGGTACAAATGATAACACTTTCATGAAATATAAATGTCGGGCAAAGAATCGCAGAAGTATTTGGAATACTAAAAAGCATACGACGACAGATGAGTTTGCGATCAGCAGTCTAAATGAAATTCCACGGATGTAATAACGTTATAAGCGAAAGAAGTCGACGTGTAGACACGCATTTTCCATTTTCAAACTTCAAATAAGATTCCATAAATGGCATACGTGGGTACATCCACCATTCGGAAAAGATTCCATATTAAATAATGTAGCGGGAATTGACGTGAATAATCGACGACATTTCTTTTCAAAGGTTCAGCCTTATATACTTTATCGATGGAGAAATGAAATGGCAGAAAATCGGGAGTACTTATATGCGTATAGGGTATATATAGGCATCACGTGAAGACATGAATAACGAAAATTGCCAGCTGGAATATTACACCAGCAAGCCATAAGCCATGAGGCATCTAATCCTGAAGGGGTTTCCTCGTAAAACTGGGCCACCGGTAACCACCTGAATCCGCATGAGGGGCAGCTGTTCAAATTTCAAAACGCCTGGGGTTTGTAGAATTATCTCCGACCAGCACTTCTGTCTCATATATTCACCGTGTATACAACGTTAGACAATTTTTTAATGGTGTGGATGTATGAAAGTATGGCTTAAATTAATTAAGCTAGAACAAAAATGTTAATTCAGCAAAAAAAAAAAAAAAAAAAAGAAAAAACAAGTCAGCAACAAGCTTTTGATTTATTTATTCATTTATCTATTCATTTATTTATTTATTTGTTCATGTATTCATTTCTATGAGCATACAGTTTTCTCTCGTTCTCTCATATACATGTCAACGCGACATGCGATGTGTGTGCTTATATCTCTGCTTTTTGCGATATTTGCTTTTCATTTTATTCAGGAGTTTGTGTGTAGGTGGATTAAATAAACCTAGTTTGATGGTACTGAAAGCTATTCATATGAAATAAAACGGGAGTTGGCTTTTCATATGAATTATTAATATACTCACACTCCTAAAGTTAGAGGAAAAACAATGGTATAAGAATCTTTAAGAGGACTATTTACCGAATTGAAACTTTAATCAATAAATAGAGTGATTTTGAAAAGAGATTCACTTTTATGCTACTCGTCGAATGTCTCTGGAGAAATGATTAAATGCACTTCAACAATCCGCATTGTCAGTCGACCATATCGTATCCGATAAATTGATTTTATCTAGAGTTAAAGATGATGATAAAATCGGAGAAATAAGGATTTGAATTGGATTGGCTTCGTTGGTTCATTGTATCCATCAGAACGAATGTCAGGATCTATCGTTATCAATTCATTGCCACGATACCATCATTGGATAATAATTAGCCTTGTGTGTGATTTAACTCCGATAACATGAGCCTAATGCAATATTGTCTTTGTATTTTCTATCAAAATTTCATCTTAACGTATTTGTATACTACATACAATACATACTTACTCCCACGATCGTAATTAAACGCCGTTAGCCATAAAACGTTCATCCACCGAACTGTGAAGGGGAGATATGAAGTTTCTACATTTTCGGTTCACGCTGCCTCGAGGATATTCACTAATTGAACTACCGCTACTAAACAAGAACATACTACTCAGTGTTTGGGGACAATATAATATATACGTTTGCACATATATTCAAATAAAATCAAACCAAGTACAAAGTTTGTTGTTTGCGGACATCCTATATAGTCGCTAATTTTCGTTTAGAAATCAAGCAATCTCAAAATTAAACCACTGCGAGGAAAAGGTCTTCTCTTCATTACCGCATCTTTTTATGCTATTACAAGTTTTAATCTATAGCAGCGGGGATATTCCATAATATCTCATGTATAGCCATTTTATGTACATAGGTACATCCAGGGAATTGGAAGCTACCGGGAAAATAGGAAGCAACCCTACGGAAACTATATCACATCCAACATCATATGAGATAATATGCAGCGATGGATTACCGCCGTTTCTCCGTTTATAAGCTCATCTCTGTAAGAGCATAAGAGCTAATTAAAAATTGGGCTGGAAAAATTAAGGAATTATAATAATTAATAAAACTCAATACCTATACGTCACGACAGTGGCTACCATATTCTCGTTGTAGGTAATTACGGTGAATTTTTTGTAACGATTACGATTTGATACAGTGAAAAATATAATTGCTCCAGTTTTATACGTATACGTAAATAACTGAACGTTAGAATTTTCGGTGAAAGGGGTGCCTTGAATTTCTCTCAAATTTAGATCTTTCAATTCCGCGAATTCTGCCGCGTAAAATCCGTCGAAACCCTTAATTGGTTGAACCTGGTAATCGATAAGGATACTATGCGGCGAAGGAGCTTCCATTGGGCTGAGAAATAAGGTAATATCATCTCTTGAAAGGCATCCTTGATTATTAAATATTTAGATTATTATATTTGGAACATTTCTGCCGAATCGATTGTGCGATATCTCTGATCCCTCATTACAGAAATAACCGATTACATTGTAGCCGTAAAAGAAAAGGTCAATAATTTACTTTACACACATGATGGACGGATAAAGGGCAAACAATCACGGTAATTGAGTAATCGACACTTAAATACATATATATACATATGTGTGCTTAATTATTTTACCCGTACAATCTATATTTTTATTTCAGTTTCAGTTATAGCAATGTACTACGTAGCGAGAGTTTACTTAACCAGAAAATATTTCCAACCTTCAAGTTTGTTCTCTCGATTAGGGCATACTCCCAACTTTCGCAAGAGCAAACAGCTATCAACTTTGTTGATCTTGACTCAGACGCCAAGCGTCGCGTCGCGTCGGTCCCGCAAGTCCGTGACAGCCAATCAAATGCGGATTATGCCAAAGTCACGGCACCCTCAAAGGATCTACAAATTCCCCAGTGCCAACGAGCTCGACGTCTTTCCATCCTACGAATACGCGATTCTACATATATGCATAAAAGAGCGCGTGCTATGCGTGAATTTTGTTAGTTGTGTATGCAAAGTTTTCGCATGGACCATACTGTAAGTTATATGACTCCCTCAGTCCCTCGCGATCTGAATTCCTGAAAATTATTTTTCAATCGATATAAAATTGTCAAATAATTTTCGAATGGTTAAACATTTTTGAATCTATACGTTATTTTCTTTCTGTTTTTCTTTTTTTTTTTTTTTACACTAATGCCAGTTCTATTTTCTCACAACGTATCAAACGCATCAAGACCCAAGCTTATACATATCTGTTATTGATCAGTGTAGGAAAAATGAGGTTCTCTCTAGCCTTGAGCATGAGTAATTTAATCCAATGCTTATAATAAGACGTGAGACTCTTATTTCATGAAAATTTGATATTCTTTCCAAAGTATATCAATTATATTATCATACAATAAAGAATTTGCATCATGAGGTAAGAATATCGAAACATTTACGCGACTGTGTAAACGTGAGGTTTTCCTGATATCTGAACAGGTTCAGCGGAAATTTGTTAGCTCATTTATTGAACCATGGCATTTTTAAAGTTTAGTAGAATTTCGGTAGAAAACTTGGACAACATCAACGCCGGCTTTTCTCTCAAAATTTGCTTTTAGAACAACAAAACTCGTTGGATAATCACAGTCAGTATTAAATGGCGACATTTCACGGAACATGAACCTTGTCCCAACAATTAGTACAATTATAAAGCGTGGGGAGTGCTGGGTCTATGATTACCTGTGTATACAGATATTTGGAACATGTTGTAGTTACATATTAAATCCTCTAAAATCATGTAGCGTTTGAAAATTCATCAAGTTTGAACAAAACTCTGACACCCAACGCTCCCCAGCGCGGTCTTTCGAATAGTTATAAAACTCGATTGTTTCCCATAGTTCAACGTTTTACATGTAGATGATAATGGCCACGAGTCCCCTCGCTGTCATAGCTGGTCCAAAAGTACCCTGAAGAGTGCGAGTGTCCCAACACTTTTCTCTTTACATCCCGTTGAAAACTACTCCTCAACAACTATATGACATGTATATATAGTATACCTACATCGTTCATCCACACGTTACGCCCGCGGCAAACATGTACCTTCCGCGTTAACAATAGAATACATATTCGCATCAACGCTTTTTCTCTTTTTTTTTTCAACAGAAGTGAAATAATTCTAAAACGTGCGGCCATACGTTGAGGGCGTAAAATTTTTAGACTAAAGAAGAAAAAAAGGAAAAAAAAAAAAATTTAATAAAATAATTGGGGATGAGGCAGCTTCTGCGCCGCTAAAAATGTTACTGAAATAAAAAAGCAAATTTCAGTCAGAAAAAACTCATCGGGAAAAATTGTTGCCAATATCAAGCAGGAGAGACAAAAGGCCGACGTGGCTGATACTACTGATGCTGCTACTTTACCGCACGGCTTGTGCCATAATTAAGCATCAGATTCCGCGTTGTCCTCGCCGTCTTTTATGTTAATATCGAACGTTTATGTCTTTGAAAATTTTCGCCCTTGATTATATATTTCCTTTTTATAATTTATATATACCTGCAATTACTTAAACTATAACAGATGTAAGTTTGTTAGCTATGGAAAATCGACTAATATCGCTTAGGAAAAAACTTTTCTTCAGTTGTATCACGTGTAATATACAAACTCGATTTACGGTACAATTTTCTCTTCACTATGTATATGTTCGACAAATTGTCACAATTTGTGTTACCAAGACGATTGTTAGGGCACAATTTCCGTACACGCGAATAACCTGGTTTGAAAACGAAACGACTGTGTACATGTATGGGAATCACACCCCGTACGCCATATCCTTGGAGTCAATTAGTCTAGTGGTTTTGCGAGAAGTTGTTACCTTTCGCAAAGTGCGGCAGTCTTCAGGGAAATATACATTTACCCTGAAGAGGGCCTAGTATAGTATAGCAATATAGCCACTGAATGCACGAGGGTAAATGTGATGAATTTCTCGCTCCAGTGTTTTCAAACCAAGTTTGAAATGCCAGCGGCTGCTCATTCTCGCGAACGCAATTTATTCATGTATTTTTAATTACATCCCGTTGTTAAAACAAATTTTTTCATACAATTACCAACTCGATTCTACAATACGTTGTAGGTAGGTAGCACCTACTGCCAGCGGTTATTTTTTTACAGCTGTGCAATGTTCGCATAGCATTTTTGCGCTGGTCAGTTCACCCCCATGGTCATAGAACAGAAAACTACTATGCAAAAAACTACACATTCAATCATTAACTACTTCTAGCTAAGCCGCATATGTATGCGTTGCTAAATATTCGCAGAAAAAATAACAGAAAGAAGTATTATACGATTGGATTTAGCGATTATCTGCCACGTTTACGAGCATGTTTATAGTACATTATATGTCAACACGTTCAGCGAGATCGTCCGTGGCCACCACAACCCTGGGATAATGAAAATTAATTCTTAAGTAATTAGGAAAATGTTCGCGTGAAAATTACCGGCGTTTATCGGTGTTACTGCGAACGGACATTAGCCAGACCGATAGAGGAAACGCCTTGGTAAATGTCTGGAACGTGCCTCAACCCCGAAGGAATTGCGAACTGCTCGAATTCGAAGCCAAGAACTCAGTACACACGAGAATCTCTCCGTCACTGACAGAGAGTTTGGAAATACGTCGAGGAATGAATGTAGACAAATTATGTTAGCCGGAATATTTTTGAAAATTTACGACTCAGGATCGAAGATCATAATCCGATACTGTAGATTATAGGTTTTGAAAAAGGTCGGAATTTGAGGCATCTAATCAGAATATATATTATATGAGGTGAATTTCAGATGAGAAAATAGGTTCTAGGTCAAGCTCTACGAGCTAATTACTAGGTGATTAAAGCGGTTGGGTTAGTACCGTAAATCTGATTAAACAACGATTCCCACATCGACCGATAAACAATTTCAATTAATTCGCATTATGGTCATAGAGGCGTTATTCGTGTACCAAACACTCGCACGTTGTGTTCATATGATCAGGATTACGAAGTAATCACCAAGCAGCACTACGCCTAATCCAGACTGTGCAAATGCAAATACATGTTCGCGTATAAGTACGCGGCTTTACCGGTATTTATTCGCCAACTAGTTTCGCTTATCCTCTTTAACTCGGCTTTAGGTACCGTTGAAAAATGCAACGAGATCCAAATTATGAAATAAATTCATCATCGTACGCGGTAAGACTGGATTATTTTAGTCATGCACATTTTACATCCATAACACAAGAGTCTTGGGGGTACGGCAGACGTACTTTCAAAAACACATTCAGATTCGCATAATATTTTCAAAAAGGTTAATTAAATATGAAAAGTGATCTGCTCATAGGATAGTTTGCTTCCTAGACAATCAGAAACCAAAAAAATTCGAAATTATAAATGCAGTGGTTCAACCTAGTCATTATACGACAATATTGATGTTGATCGGTGAACTTTTGTAGTAGTTACTTGGTTGCTGAACAAGTGTGTGATTTTTTTTTTCTTTTTTTTTTTTCACATACCCATCCTGAGAAAATACCCCCTTTAATGTTCGGTGATCAACTACAACCCTTATGGATCTACTTACTATCTTCTCTGTGAACATAATCACAGAGAGTAGTCAAGATGGCTGCCTTGTATAGCACTTTGGTATAAGATACACACCAAAGCTTGGAACGTTGACACAGGACAACGTGGCGCAAGATTAAGCACATCAGTTTCTGTATTTTCGAAGCAAAGAATCGACACACCTCTAGCCTGATATACAGAGTCTTGAAGTGTTTGAAATTCGAGTATTGAGTTCGTAATTATGTTTATTTTTATTTTCTTTTTCTTTCTCTCTGTATCTGTAGGTACAAGAATCCAGAGAATCGTGAAATCCAACGATGGCTCTTTCCCTAATGCCGTAAAAAATGGTCAAGAAAAGTAGAAAAAATGTTAGACTCACTAGCCACGCGAACTGTGTGATTCAAGTTGTTTGGTATTAACGATCCAACTTAATAGTATGCGGGTTGAAAGTTCAAGGCTACCAGACTAGTCCGTGACAGGGAAAGTATCGCCCACTGAAATAACTCCCGTGTTATATTGGCGGAATAAAAAATAGAAATAATTCACAATCGACAGGGAAATAATTGGGTCTATTTTTTTTTTTTTTTTTTTTTTTTTTTCTACCTTCTTCAAACCTGCAAATACAATCTGTGCTAATTCACGTGACACACGTGCATATACGGTGTAACTCGATTTACACAGATCGAAATTGTCTTCTTCTATATCAGTATTTAAAAAATCGTAAAGATAAGGGGTATAAGATAAAATATTGTCCATGTATATAGGTATAATAGTCGTTTAATAAATTTTCTATATTCTTGGATAGTCCTTGACCTGGTATTTATCTCGGAGGTACTGGTTGTTGGGAACGGTGTACAATATCTATATACGAAACGTTGCATATAGGAAAAATTATGAGAAAGGTATAGAGCATGATATTATACGCTGAACATGATATAAATAAGAAAAAGTATTCTTCGCTATAGTAACTTGCTACCTTTTATGTATTTATAGTTAAAGAGCGGAACATTTATCGTAAAGTGCCTTATTATTGTTCTCATTTTTCATTCGCTGATGCATAAAAGACATATCAAAGAGCTTGGCAACTAAATAACGCAATTAACTTTGTCCCCTGTTTTTTACCCAACTCATTACTATAAACGACCGCGGATCACGTAGTTTTTATTAATCCGCTATAATATACGCAGGATCTCGAATTATACGCTTCTATGCAAAACCTCGATGGTTGTATCCAACCAATCCGAGGTTTAGAGCTGTTATGTAACTATCCATTTGATTAATTGTGAATTGCAATCGATTAATTAAGCAACTTCTGCGATAATTGCCTTTGATCAATTAAGCTGTACGGTTAACACGTTAATCCATCGGGTGATTTATCAGTCTCAAAGATTTAATGATATACGTGATAATTTCGCGTAATATATAAATGCCTTACATACCTACCTACGGTTTAAGGAAGATTGAATCCGAGCTTAAGGGGGTATCCCCACCTTTAAATGGGTCAACATTCTGAGAAAGAGATTGATATTTTACAGCGAATTTGAGAGTCTGATCAAATCCAAAAAAATCATGAAGTTGAGGGAGGGTTTGACCCTCATTATCCATACTTAACATTGGATATTACTTTGAGTCTAATAGTAGTTACGCTGAATATAGATAAATACAAAATTACTCGGTTGTCGCAAAGAATCAGTAGTACCGTTGGATCGATTCTGGAATTTTTGGTCCTCAATTGTTGAGAAGAGATGCCTCTATCATATGAACATAGAACTTTTTGATATCGCGAAAATTGCCTGACTCGCTTAGTTTTTACTGAGATTTTTCTAATTCTTCAATTTTTTTTCTCTATTTTTTCTATTATCTCAACCAAAAATAGTCATATCAAAAAGTTCTATGTTCATATGATAGAGGCATCTCTTCTGAACAATTGAAGACCAAAAATTCCAAAATCGATCCAACGGTACTACTGATTCTTTGCGACAACCGAGTAATTTTGTATTTTTCTATATTCAGCGTAACTACTAATAGACTCAAAGTAATATTCAATGTTAAGTATGGATAATGAGGGTCAAACTCTCCCTAAACTTCTTGATTTTTTTGGATTTGATCAGACTCTCAAATTCGCTGTAAAATATCAATCTCTTTCTTAGAATGTTAACTCATTTAAAGGTGGGGATACCCCCTTAATCATAACGGCGATAGTAATAAACAGACCGACTGTAATCTACTGGTCGAAAGATCTATTAAAAACCTATAAAAGCATCGAAACGAAAGCATCACCGCGTCGAGAAACATCTGGAGCACGACTTTGATGAAAAAACAAACAATTTTTAACCATGCAGTGTATTTCCTCAAAGTTCTTTGCTGCGGCGATGATTCGACTACATCTTTGAAAACAAACATCGCTTAATTGTTACGAGCTGATAAAAAAGCCTCTAAATTATACGCTGGATTTAGTCAGTCGTATTTCTGGTTCATTGACCCAAGAATTTTATTCTTTTAATTCCTAGAAAAATAAAAAACTAAGTCTATTAGTCCGTATTTTGAAAAAAAATAAAAATTTTGGTGAAAAATTGAAGCCTGTTTAAATTACGCGTCCGCAGTTACATGTATCATTCATTTTTGTATACAAAATATATATACTTGTCCTACTTTTGAATGCATATATGTTTTTATAAAACGTCCTGCAAGTCCTTTGGATGAAAAGCTTCTGCGCGGACACGAGATACCCAGCATACATCAAACCGTAGTTCTAACTCCCTTAGGGAGACCTCCAGCCCAGGTAACGGAGAGAAAAATGGGTATATAAAATTCAGTTGAACGTATAACCCGAGGTAAGAAACACCTACTACATAGAAATTGCGCTGGCGAAGAGTTGTCGGGCGCGCGTTAGCTACTGACATAAGTTTTTGATAGAGGTAAAAAAAAGGTACTAGGTACGATAGGCGAGCCCATATACGCAGCCCTATCGTATTCAAGTTCTAAGGACTCCGCGGGTCGTTTCTGCGGCCGACCGTTTTCCGTAAATTGTAAACGCGCGTTCATGGAATAAGGAAAACTCTGAAGAAGTGCCTCGTATCCCCGGGGTACGTTCGAGTACGACTAAATCATACATCGTGTCCTATTGAATGGCGGGAAGATATGGTCGTCCTTCGAGTTTAGAAAAGCTCAGAAATTCGAAATCAAGGTGCAACGATACGAAACGGAGTAGTACACGCAGCTTTTTTTCTCCCTCTATATTTTCTTTCTCTCTTCTCTAAATCAATTGGATTTTCGTTTCTGGTATATAATACTTGTTCCCCTTCACCCACCCCAAACCCTACATTTGTACCTCGTTTCTTTGAAAACTCAAAATCCAATTAAGGATTGTAAGCCGCTCGGCTGCCTGCGTCGCTTTCAAGCTTAATGACTCGACCGGATAAAGATGTACCCGACGCGGACGTAGGACGTAGGTATATATACCATATATATATATATATATGTATGTATATATGTATGTATGTAGTAGGTAGTACCTACTGCCTAGTGAGTCGCGAAACGTAAGCACTCTCGTTATGAAATTGCGGCGACAAGAATATGAAGAAAAATAATTCGAAATTCAAATTCAACCGATGGATTTTGCCTGATTATATTTTCCGTATAAACTTGAAGATCCGCGAATATACCTATACCTATACCTATATATACGCGAACGCGCGAACTCAGTATTACGATCCGAACAAGTTTACCGACTCGCGTAAGCATAGCTTAATTTATCTAATTTTATTATTTATTTCAAGGGGTGAAACAGCTACTGCACTTTTATACGAGGAAGAAGAAATCGTGTATTCTAGATCGTGAATTGAATCTTCGAAGTAATAACAACAAATAACTATTTCCACACGGCGTGCGCAAAGTTCGATTTTGTGCATAAAATTCAACTTAACGCGCGCTGTGTTGAAACATGAAGTTCGATACACATGCGAAAGATGATTCCCGACTCGTGTGATTATCACCCTCGCTTCGCTCGGGCGAAAAACTTCACACTCGTCCAAGAATCAACACTTTCGCACTAGTATCGAAAAGTACTATTACAATAATGCATTTTGGAGTAAACAATTGATCGTTATGTAGAATTTATAGCGATACGATGACAATTGGAGTAATAACATGAGAAATGTAATGACAAAAGTTAATCCATTAAAGTTTAGTCATAGGGGAGAGTTGCCACTGTTGGACCGCCACCTAAATTGGACCGTTTCAATTTGGTAATTTTTTCCAACAGTATCTCTTCGATTTTGAGAATTGTAAAAATAGGAATGTTTAGAGAATTTCTAGTACTGATGGTACCCATTTTTACAATTCTCAAAATTGAGAAGATACAGTTGCAAAAAATTACCAAATTGAAACGGTCCAATTTAGGTGGCGGTCCAATAGTGGCAACTCTCCCCTATATACTTCAGTTTATAACTTGCAGTATAGTTTGACCAATGCAATAATGCGGGACTTTTTGGTTTAGTATATATGGAGAATGAGAGAAGAAAGGAGTAAACGAAGAAAAGAAAAAAGAAATTGTTAAAAATCTTTACTGTAGAAAAAGTATATAAATATGAAGTAGAGATAAAAGTAAGCCGAAGAATAAGATTGTGATTCGTGAGATTTACTATAGACGCACTTTGCTGGTTCTTTGAAACTTTTCTGTCGCACCGCGTCTCTGCGAATGGAAGGTATGAGTCTTTACCAGTTTTGAGAGAATTTTGATTTATGATAAAGCGGGAAAAAAGAATCCTGTGCACCGGAGCCTCCAGACGCGAAATCGATAAGACTGAAAACAGAATAAAAAGTTTCGAAAATATTTCGAACGAGATGAATTATTCCAAAATCTACTTGACAACCTAGTTATATTTATAAATACACTTCCATTAGGAATTTTACAAAACTCCGCACATTTACACAAAGAGATTTATGCCCCGAGTTTTATCTTGTGCTTTGGGTTTAACACCTGTGGGACATTACTGCGTCTCTCAACGTTTAAAAAAACTTGCTCAAAGTACCGGAATAAAACCGCGAAAAATAATGGTAATATAATATACTAATATTGAGATAACTTGGGATACATTCTATAACTGAACTCATATTCGCAGCTGTAGTATGGGTACTCGATGAAATCACCAATCTCATATTATTATCTCCAGTAATTAGGTCAGTAGCTATAGCTAGTAATCTTTTTTTGAAATTGAGCCGGAAGCGAATTCATAATACTTTAAACTCTCGTCAAAGCTGCGGAGTCTGCCTCGTGTTCACTCTGGCAATACAGTATCGAAACATGGAGTTTATTCAATCCCCCACCGTATCAACGTTTGTGAAATACTTTTGTATTATTTACCCGTAGCTTGCTCAATATTTATCCCCCAGTTTCCGCAATTGAAAAGCTACCTTTCCACCAAAATATCGTGGTTTGATTATTTGAACATACCGCGTTAGGCGGGTTGACGGAGCCTGCAGAACTCTCAGCGTTTATTATTCCGCTCTACGCAGCGCGGCACGACTTCGGGCCTGGGGATTAACGTTGAAAACCGTATTTGAGCACGCGAATTTGACTCGCGATTATATGGATGAAAAATTTATAGTGACAAAAAAAAAAAAAATAATAATGGCTGTTTATTAAATAATCACGAAACTGCAGGCGCGGATATATACGCGATCCGAAGATCAACTTGACCTGGAAATTTACCGTGGAGGTCAATTCCGGCGCTCGTTGGTAAACAACACCTTATCATCCATCTGTTACGTGCTGGTCGATAGCGAATAGATATAGGTACCCACTTGCCCTACCGTGTCGAACGCTGCTGCAGAAATAAGGCCTGAAAGGGTTAATTAATTCGTGAAGAATTTCTTGCTGTGTTTTACCAAGACGTTAGACGTCTTGATCGCCGGTTTAATTTCATTGAGCCGTAAATCTGATCTTGGCAAACTCATGCGAGAATATATAAAATTAACGGGTTAATAAATCGCGAGACGTTACGGAATACTTATCATCTCATCGTGAGAAATCGCGTTAAGCAAACTCTACGTCTAAATGTCGACGGTAGAAATTTATCTGGTTTATGTTATACCAACCCCTGAAATCTCGACAAACAACACGTCCGACTAAATTCTATCTACATATCTCTCGTGCTTCTTACCTGGCTAGAACTGACATAGCGAGGGAATAGCGAGCCAATGTGTAATTTGCTTGTTCAATGTTTAGACATACGTACAGGGTAAAATTGTTTGTACAACAACTTTGCTGGGGCGATCAATCTCGGCAACAGAAATTCGGCTTATAAATATGTTTCGATAGAAAATATGTTGGTAATACGACATTTTTCTCAAGCTGCTTTACATACCTTCTTTAAAATCCGGAGTCATAGATTTTTTATTATTCTCTCTGTGAGTTGAATTTGTTACTTTATATATATATATTCTTTGGGGAAGCATAGGGATTGACCTAGAGTTCGGAGTATGGCTTACGAAGACCTTTCAAAACAGGTATATAAATATTTCAAGATTATGGAGCAGCTAGCAAGACCGCCTCCTCTTCCAAAGCTTCCATCGAGCGAAATGGTTCAAGCATATGGCCGTAAAAGAGAGAAAGATAAAAATGGTTGAGATCTTCATTCCGTAAATGTAGGTGTCCTTCACTCGACGTTTATCCGTTCCGAATCATCTCGGAACGCTGCGTACCGAAAACATGAAGTCTTTTCTTCCTAAAGCAAACATATCATTTCAAAGAGGAAAGAGAAAGGATATAAAAGACCAGAGCAGATCTGCCAAAAAGATCAGATGACAAATTTAACGACTGCAATCATTTTCGAGGATCGACGATGCAGTAATTAACGAAAAACTAATTTATTTGGGAATTAGTTGGAGCCCACTACTTCTTGGATGATAAAACGTTGAATGGGTTGAAATTTCGGATAATTATACACACGATTGATGGATGAATTTTTGGCTGTATTTATATTGTGCGAGATTTTCTCTGAAACGGTGACGTCGCGACGCTCCACTTGTTGGACGCTGCTTACCACCCTGCGACCGCCACCTGATGCTACGCCACTGTCGAATCGATCCCCCAAACTCCGAAATACTCGGTTGCCATACCAACCAGCCACGACCCCTTCACCCCACCGCGAATCGTCGCGATCCTGTGACGTCACGGGATAAACATTAGCGGTGATGTAGCATCGATGATAGTGCTGGATATATAGTATAGTTTTTCAACAATCCATTGATCAAGGTACAAAGTTTGGAAAAACAGATATAGGTACCTACTACCGCAAAGTAGATAGAAACTAATCTGTATTCTAAATTCGAGCCAAGGTGCGAAAAGTAAGGGAGAAACCTCTGATGGAAAGAGAATGAACTGTTTAACTTTCCCAGAGTTTTATCGGATCGTGAAAGAGGTATACACATACGTTTATACGTATCACGGAGAATTGCTAGAAGCCCTGATGAAGGGGAACGATAGATGATTTTTCCTGAATTCTATATAGAATTTCATTTATCAGCAAATCATCAAATAGATGGTGGACTTGGTATCCACGACAATAACAAAGCGATGGCACCATATCGCCGTGTGGTTTGCATGGTTTAAGCCGGTGCAGAAGATATGATGATTAAAATTGACGTGTGGGTTAGCGCAAGTGCAACATGGCCGCAGCTCGTGACACCGAAAACCAAAACACTCCTTGCATTAGACTCAGCGAACTGCGATGAATGAATTCAAGCTGATAACCATCGGTTTTCATTTTTACCTAATTTCACAGGAATCGATTCTCGGAGCTTTTGTCCTTGCAGGGATAAAAATTGCTTTAAAATTAGGTCCTGAACGGTTTAGTTACTCTCGAAAAGCCCATTCGCTGGTTAATGAAAGATGAACCAACGGCCACTGTCCCGAATGGATCGATTGATTGATTGACGAAATTTGTTTAGGTAATCGTGATCTGTGACTGAGATTCTGAAACTGTGAGAAGAAGGGTTTTACAGCTTCGTAAATCTGCTTTGACATCATTTATACAGATGAATAAAACTCTTCAACTTCCGACCGAGTTAATTGCAAAAAAAATCTACTCGTGGATGTAACTGTTAGTCTTAGATCGTAGAGATTGAGGATAGAATCGTAAAGAGGTTTTATGGCAGACCTGGAGAAATCAACGGTTCGCGACGATGGACACTGAAGAATACCGCACAGATTCAGAGAGACAGATAGAGAGACTAGGAAAGAAGAGGAAACGGAAGATAGAACAGCTGGGGGCAAAGGCTAGCCGGTGCATATATTTCACCGGAAACGCATCACAAGTCAGAGCATGACGTCACAGTTAACCTACATCTTCCATGCGGGGTGCGCGTGTAACAGAATCGCTCTCTGACCACACATACATGTACATACATGCATACATACCTACAACTACACACATGGTGGATGAAATGTAAAGATAACTTCGCCATATAATAACCACGTTTCTCCTATCCACACAAACAATTATGAACAACGTGTGCATGTATGTATATGAGGTACGAGCAGACTGTTCCATTTCCTCATGGACAAAGCCTCGCCACCCTCATCGTACAGAATATATTTTGTTGAAAGGTTGGGGAATAGCTGAATCACCTCATAACCAACGAAGATAACTGTGGGACAAGATTAATCTGACATTTTTCCATTTGCATTACACACCCTGTTGCGGCGAACAGCTATGGCGTCCAAAACTTAGTACCGGAGTATAGGTGAATCCAATGGAGGTTCTCCCTTCGGCTGATATGGATACCTAACATATGAAACCATATCTAGACGGATACTGTACTTAATTCTGCTGTAAACGCTTGCTGGGAAATTTCTTCTTTCATTTTTTTGTCGTATAAAAATCGCAGATTTATTTTGTTACCGCAAGTAGTAGCTATACGCTTATATAGAATTAATGCAGTGGATCAACACGTATTTAATAAACACCCGTGTACCACGTACCGAGCATAGGTACGTGTGTGTACCTATGCTCGGTATGGAGGCGATGCGAGCCACTTTCATCTCAATCACGGTAAAGCAATTTGCGGACCCCGGGGAGTCGGTGATCGAGGGTAATGTTTGGTTTCGGTTCGGAGGCTGTTAAAAGCCTCTTCCGTTTCTTTCACCGGTGCTACTACCTCCGTCTACATCAGGGAGTAATTTCCAGTCCATTTAGACCCGTGCATATTATTTAAACTCGTGGGATTAAACACTATTCCCATACATATATCATAGGTGTGTCTGGATGCCAGATATGTTCAATGATTTTATATTCCACACCATATCTTCAGTGAGATTAATTTTATATATCTAAACCCAGCTCTTATCATCATTGAAGAAAACCGGATATCACGAGTTCGTCAATCTTACGAAAAATGTTACGTGTGAAGTACGAAAATCCGGGAAGTTTGAGGATTAATATTTAAGGTAACGTCGTTTGGGTCGCGCATAACTATTCGGTCGGTGTGACTATTGCCTAATTATTACGACCGGCACATGAAAATTGAGGGTCTATTTTGCATACAAAAGCTAAATACAGGACCTCCTCACTAAACTTGCAATTAGCCACCCCAAACGACGGTCTCAATTCACCATCAGCAGGGGACAATAATCCCGTTTAACTCACAACTTTGTGTGGGCTAACCCATATAAATAACCCATAGATGTGTTACAGCGAAAAGTAAAGCAGAATTCACTCTCGCCGAGGATTCGAGAATGATTTTATCATCTTTAAGTTGAGTTTACGGAGGGAAATTCATAGTGGGAATTATTTTTGATCTGTGTGCAGACACCGTGAATGAGGAGTCAATTTTTTGGATGAATAATTTTTGATGAAAATTGTTCATACTTTTAAGCAATCACCTGATGAAAATAGTGATTGAAATATTGAAATTGTAAAAATAGCTCATGCGGTTCAGGAAAATGTATATTTTTATCATGTTTCATTCGAAATTGAAACCAGCCGAAGCGTATCCTAGCTTGACGAGACCGGGGAATCGAAGTGTCCCAGCTCGCCCTAAACAAGGTTAGAAATGGTCCAAGAAATTCCGAAGCGAGCTACCGGTACATTTCGCTTTTCCAAAGCCCCGTCTTAGTTACGTCGTCTACACGCGTATAGTGAGATTCTTGGAATTTGGGATAAAATTGAATCAATGAAATTTCACTACCAAAATGATGAATGGAACTTCGGATCGAAACAACGACCTGCAATCACGTCTGGTCCATAGAGGAAAATTTGCGATAGAATCGAGTCCAGGAAATAGTTAATGTTCTTTTCATAGTTTCTTTGCAGAAACCGTGAAATCGTTATAAAATAATCACATAATTTACTTCTTCATCGAATAGCTTATTATGACAAGCGTGAAAATATAGTTGCTTCGAACTAGACGTAATGGGAACAAGAAAAAAAAAAAAAAAAATGTCCGAATGATTTCTAAAGAGAAGAAAAAAGAAAAAAACCTGCGTAAATTATTCGAAAATTTTAACAAGTCTCAATTTAAAAAAATGAATAATTGTCCAATAAATGGTTTACACTGTGTTTGCTCGAGGTGATTTCATTAATTTATATATACTTACAACGAATAACTGTTCGGTGAGTGAATAAATTTGAATTTTTATTTCATTCCGCATCGAAGTGATTATTACGATGTTGAAGATTTTCTATGGTAAAATATTGCTTCTCCTCAGCGTTATACCAACCCCGCACGTGCTTTGGTCATACATACATATATCGAAATCGAAATGTTTCGAATCAATTAACTAATTGCTTCATTAAATCTCAATGCTGTACCTAGCTACTTGAGTACAGAAAAGCTGGAGCGTGTTCCGATGCAATTGACAAAGGTGATCCCCAATCCCGCTGAGAAAATTGAACACAGGACGTTGGTACTTAAATAAATTGGTCTTATTATTAGCTGCAGATTGCAATAGCGTTTCCTGGACAAAAATCTCGCCAACTATCGCTTTGACCTATCTAATAACCGAAAGATATATACCTACCTATTTCACTCTGAATGAATCATGTCTGAAAATAAATCTGATGTAAATTTTTTCAAAATAATTTCACAACCTCCGCGATATTCGATGCGACAAATTTCAACTAAAGAGGCGACGACGCCCTCGCAACTTGCGAATCCAATATCACGCAAGCTCGTAATTCAAGCTGACAACGGAACCTCGAACACGCACGTAGGAAATCGGTGATGGTATACTAATTCAACTAATCACACGCTGCAAGTTACGTTACTGCTTCGTTTTACACGTTACTCGTTCAAAGGCCTGACTGCACTTGATGCCGCTGACGATTTCAATGAATCAGTTATGGTCTGACATATGTCGCTAATACATCAGGACAACGGATGCGGAATATCTGCTGAAGGCGTGCTCGAATGCGATTGACAAAAGTGATATCAATTCCATTGAGAGCATTCTTACGTAAAAATGAGGCGTTGATGATTGATGATATTATTTCGTTAAAATTGCCAAGGTAGTTTCCTAATTCGAAAATTTCGTCTCAACTATACCTAAATTATTTAATGTAGGTATTATCTAATTCGATGCGTCAGACTAATGAGTATAGCATTCAGCCGAAATGTTCCGAGTTTAGAAACGTAGAATAGGTAGAATTTCAAACAGCCAGTTTCCCGCGCTATGGTTATATTCGCGAGGTTGAAAACCAGATTTACCCATCAGCTAATTGGAGGGAACAACTGACGCGACGAGACGCTTCTAACAGGGACGCCAGTTTCCACCTCAAATTAAGCCGGGTTGTTCATGACGCGATAGTGACCCTTGGAATAAACTGGAGAGATCTTTTCTATTATTTAAAATGTCTCTCACGTTGACTGCCAAGGGATATATATATATATATATATATATATATATATATATATATATATATATATATATACGAAGTAAAGAACTGCGGTTACTAGAGATGGACCGCAGCCTTCATTTAGATTTCTCTTTCCTTGAAAATTAGCGACTATCCCTATATAGGACAGCCTTACCATGGGATCTTAGAATTTCATAATAACTCCCAGTTTTATTTTAGAAGGACTCACTATCCTCTTCGTATTCCTTAGAAAGGCTTTATTCGCTTGAAATATTCGTCGAATTAAATTTATACTCCCACACACCGAGATCCTTATTCTCGACGGGTTTACCCAAATCTTCGATTCAACTGAGACTGAAACCTTTTATCAATTACTCGACGAAATGGTTGGCGTAAGAAAAAGCCCGGAGGCTTATTTTAAAACCTAATTTCAATTGATGGACGCTATTCTTTTCCTATCAAGAATCACACTTTAATACTTTACGTAGGTCTTCCAGCCTTGTCAATATTCGAAAAATAAATTTTCTCTTATTTTTACCGGTAATATATTTTTATTATTACGATAGAATGATCAGACAATTTTTTGCACACATCCAATCATAGAAATGAAGATGGATTATTAGCGTTGCGTCTGGCTCTCGGACGTCAGAGCTTTCGGCGTTCGATACTAATCAGAAATATACAGTGCCGTAAAAAAGAAAAAAAAAAACGCGTTATTTTTCCAATCAGAAAGTACCTAATCCAGTATCGCTGCAATAAGTTGATGACTCTTGGCATTAACGTAAACGAATTTAGCACTCTCGATTGGCCCAATCAATACTGTCATGGATAGAATATAATGGACAGGATTAAAACGTTCCTGAACTACGTCGAGGAACGTGTATTCAGATAAATAACAAAAAACTAGGAAAGAACTGCACCTAATAAAGTTAGGAGAAATTTTATGGATATCGAAGTCTGCAAGTATGTACTTGAACCTAAAGTTTACCTAAGAAGTTAATTCGTTTAAATAAATACATAGGGATACTTCCTGCGCTTCGAATTTAAGTTTGTTATATGTTTGCTATAAAAATAAAACGCCTTTACAGGCGCTGGCAGTAAAAGAAAATTTTGTTTTCCTCGTGATAAAAGAGGTATATAGCAACCGATAGGAATAATAAAGTAATTTCAACTTTGTCACAGCACGATTATCAGTTATTGACTTGATCGATTCTCGGTCTTAAAATCCCCCGTTTTTATGACTGCCAGTAATAGACTAATAGACGCAGTCCTAGTAAGTGAAGTGTTATAGGTCACTAAAATAAGTTACTCCAAACTCGTAGATTTAATAACTAAATTCTCAAGTATAATCTGAGATGTGATAGCCGAAATTATTGTCTGATACTGGTAATACCTTTGACTATATACCTATGGACTGCTAGTTCCTATCCCAAGCCTGTGGAGGCCTATGTACCCAAGATGTGACGCGACCTCACGAGGTAACGGCTGATTTTGGTACTACAATCGGTTGCGTGTGTTACGTGGGTGTGAGGCATCGGTTGTGTGTGTACCATAGATGTCAAGAAACATCTACGTAACACACACAACCATGCGTCACACCTACCTAACACACGCAACCAATCGCAGTACCAAAATCAGCCGATACTTCGTGAGGTCGCGTCACATGTTGGGTACACGCCTGAAGTTAGCGGTTAGCAGTCCATAGGTATATAGTCAAAGGGTAATACCATCAACCAACGCGAACCGTGTGCCAAATTTTGTACAAATTTAACATCAATGACCGTTGTCCGGCGCTGATGTTCTCGGGATATTGACGAATGGACAGTTCGATGCATCTGCAGGTTCTTAGCAAAGTAAACTAACTGAAGATAGAAAAACTGGGGACTATACCTACCTACATACACTCGTGCCTTTTATTTAAGCGAAAAGGGAAACAAAACAACAAACAAACGTTGAGATAGTCAATAGAAGTATGACAATAAAAAGTTTCGGAACTCATCCACGAAGTGGGTCCGTGAGAAAAACTCGGTCCTCGGAAACTATTGATTCTGGTAGAATGGAGAGAGACGAAGAGACGAAGAGACGAAGAGACGGAGAGACAGAGGGATATATACTCTTTTAGGTACAGAGCTTCGGGGGCGAGACAGAGAACCAAGAGGATGCTGGAATCTCCGTGAATCGTTCGGGCTACTTTAGTTCCGGCTTTCTCCTAACTGGAATGTAGGTATGTATATTCCTGAGCACTCTCCCTAGCACTAATACTATAGGCAACGTGTTCCTAGGATTTTACATATGAACAAACCGCTTGCCTTGCGAATAAGGACGACGTCATTTGTGTGAACCTGTTCACGAGAATCCGAACAAATCTGATGCTCGTAATTAAGAATCAGAAGTTAGAGTGTAAACATATATGTAACGCAATGATTTGTAATATTTGTAGATATTCTGATGAAGATTATTATTTCATGTCCACAAGGTCAGCATGTCCGGCAAAATTATTATAAGATCAATATTGAAGGAGACTCGCTATTAATCTTCAGCGACAACTCGCCTCCCATAAGACTTTCGGCTACTGTATATCATTAACGGCGACGTCCAATCTATTCTAGCGACTTAGTCAAATTCAAATTTCCACTTTGCATGTCTGTTTCGTATCGGTTTACACAGAGCCGGGTTTCGCTTTCGTTTCAGACACGTGACTGGATCTGAAATGAAGTAAGTTGGAGTGATAGAGAAGGAAAGAGAGAGAAACCTGCAAGTACAAGAAAGCTCGACAAGATCAAAGTATACAAATCGATTCCATCTCATCTAGTTTCGTGTCTGGCTGAGATGTTCTTATGGAGAACGTCAACTGGTTTGTAAATTTCCGTCGTTATTCGAGAAAATTGACATCTATTTTGTATATATATCACGTGAGCTTAGCCAATGCGTCAGTGATGTTATAAATAATACCGTCCAGATTTGTACATCACGTGAATTACCGCGGCAAATTAAACCGTTGGTGATTGCTGGAGAGTGGAACAAAGAAAAATTTCCCGAAATATTTATTACCTATCACTCCGTGCTGTATAATAATTGTTGTAACTAAGATCGCTGATATAAACGTGTAACGCGATTACTTCACATGATGAAAATCAATTAACAATAAACAGGTACTCTACTCGATGCGTTATACCGTAATAATAAATAACCTGATAAGAGAAGTGAGAACGAAAATTGGAAGCCATCTTCATCATCATTCAACAGCTTTTTTTCATCATATGGCAATTACAAGTCTATAACAAGGGTATATTTTGTGTTATCTTTTTGTCATATATGCCTTTGCCTCACGGTGCCAACAAACACCCCCATATACATACTGTGATATACTTTGATCAAGAATACGCTGGCTCAGCGAGGGAAAAAAAAAAAAAAAATCTTTTATCAAACCCTTTCTGGGCCGTGTAAAAAGGACACCAATTTGCGCGTGTGTCACGATTAGATTTACAGAGTGTTGCCCTCTCGTTGGCCTCATCGTGTTTTATACCCACAGCGAAGGGGTAGTTCGTTTTCATCGGATTTCTACAGAATTCATGTCAATCTCGGAGGTATGAGATAAAACCAAATTGCAGTCAGAGTTAAGCTTGTTTCCACCCTGATCCTTTCACGTTCATTTATGATACAGATGTAGCAAAAAAGCGCGAGGATTACGAAGAAAAATTGTAACACATTCGGAAACTGAGAATGTCGACGAAAATGTTTACGAACGTGGTACAAAATTTACCACTAATGTACGTACGGCACATTTAAGCGATTCCTACTACGCCTACGCGCCCTTTTTCTCTAAATCCTCAATTTTTCAACATCACGCACGGAACGTAAACGATTAATCAACCCGGAACGTATCGTGCATACCTGATGTTGTGTGACACACACAATTTTAATATCAACATTACTTATAATATTGTCTTAATCCATAATTCTGCAAAGACGTGTACAGTCCTAGTCAGTCCCAACCCGAGGACCCGGCGTAAAAAAAATCGGACATCGACGATAAACATTTCTATAACTTTGCACATTTTGCGACCCAATGTGCGGGTGTAAAACTCGAAATTTCTAATCCTCTGTTGTTTTCAAAATTTTCTTCGTCCATCATAAAAATAAACTAGCTAAGTACATATCTCTTCCTAAAAACTGCATGTTTAAACATCAATTTGTAAATATACAGTTATTAGTTATGAAAATTCGTCAACACCATTTATTTTCAACGAGAATTACCTTCACTACATCTAAAGTGTAGTGCGGGACAAAACACGTGAAATTTATACAGGGTGTTACAACTAACTATGTCACCCCGACGGGTGGTGATAGGGGGGACCTTAACTAACATTTTCGATATAGGAACCCATGTCCGGAAAGTTGACGTTACCTTGATGAGAGGGATTCAAAATTTTTGGCGAACGCCTGCAACGCTCGCTCACAGGCGCGGCGAAATCCTCGAGGATTTAGAAATAATCTAAGTCTAATTCAACTATTTATTACAACACAAAGAATCTATCACAGTTTTACAAATATCGCAGAAAATAAGTATATTCGCCGTTTATTCATACAAAAAACAACTGTCATGCTTATGTTGTTTTGTTTTTATTTGTCGAGTCAAAGAAATGTGATAATGCGACTTGGTTGTTTTTCGTAGAAATGAACGGCGAAAATACTTATTTTCTGTGATACTTGTAAAACTGTGATAGATTCTTTGTGTTGTAATAAATAGTTGAATTAGACTTAGATTATTTCTAAATCCTCGAGGATTTCGCCGCGCCTGTGAGCGAGCGTTGCAGGCGTTCGCCGAAAATTTTGAATCCCTCTCATCAAGGTAACGTCAACTTTCCGGACATGGGTTCCTATATCGAAAATGTTAGTTAAGGTCCCCCCTATCACCACCCGTCGGGGTGACATAGTTAGTTGTAACACCCTGTATATGGTTGAATCTCAAAACCCGTGTATTTTATAGATTTAGAGATATGAGCCATTGACAGTAATCGAAAAGTTTAAATAACATTGTTTGGTGTTGAAATGAAAGTGAGTGAATGCGATGATTGAATCAATTGCAAATATCGTTTCGTTAAACGACAGCATCGATCAATGGAAATATAAGAGGACAAAGCCTGACAGTATTTGCATAGTATCTACGTGAAAGAATAAAAACGAGTGAAAAATAACGCGAAACACTTCCTGTGTAAAAAAATGTCGCATTTTATTCTCGGGATAACGTGGTGGGAAAGGATTCTGATATTTTCTTGGTTTCGATCTTCCGTCGTGCCTTCCGAGAGCCGTTGGTGTAGGTATACCTTATCCAAGGTAAGAACGAATTAAAACCATTGAAATACAAAAATCTAGAATTTCTTTGGTCCTTTGATACCTCTTCTCACGAACACCACCTCGCCACATAAGGAATCTCTCCGTAATTCCTCAAAGACAGACATAAGCTCGAAAGCAATTCTAAGGAATGTCGCAGGTATATTTTTGAGGTGCAAGTAACCCCACGCTCTATATCATCAATTGAAAGACAACAAAGATACACCAACTAAGGAAACAATATATTCTACTTGTTCCTAAAGCGGAGAAAGATAGAGATTTCGGGTTTATCTCACGGCGCTCTTCAACGGACCTCGTGAATACCGTGAAAAGCAAGCATTCTTATAGATAAGTATAAAGGAGCCTTCGTTTGATGCTCTTTCTGACTTATGCATGCTTCGCTATATCCGAATAAAGGATAAGAACCTGTTAAAATCCCTCGGGATTTTTGATCCGAACTCGAATTCGATTCAAATGAATTTTGTACATTTTTTAAGTTAGAGATAAGTAAAGCAAAGAAGAATAAAGTTGAAAGGCAGTGCACTCACCACCCCAACAAAGCCTGAATTTAAATGAACAGCGGCATGAGTTCGCAAGCGAGTTAGCTCGACGCTCGTGCGAACATGAAAATCGTTTCAGCCTACCAAGTATACCAACGCCACGTAGAATTTGGCTGGATTCGGTTCCCTGCGATAAACTTTTTACCAAAGGATTTCGGATCGTCCTAAAGATTCATCGATGAGTACTCTCTGCGTATTATGTCAACAGACGAGAGATGGAGAATCGATATTCGGTCTACCCCGTGTACTCATATAAGTAAGTTGGCAGAAATTGATAGAATGAAACAGAAGAGCACCTATTGTAATTATAAATGCAGATCTGCGTAACTACGTTTCATCTTATTCATGCCATCACAGAGCGAGTGCCTCAGTTCAACAAACAGATTGACGTAGGTCAGCAACTGTGCTTGAATATTCATGAGGTTGGCAGCTATTGCGGAATATAATTGCAATTAATCTACTGACGAATTTGTAACCTGATATTGCCGTATTATAATTAGGGCTCTGGGTTTTAACGAAAACAGAGTCATTACACAATTTTATAATCATTAAAAGCAATTAGTGTGCAAATTGAGTAGCTGAATAAATTTACAAATCACTTTACATCCAATCGGGATTGTTATTCTTATTCTGATTCGAAACTAATGACAATTATTGCATGACCCTTCCCGAATAATATTATTTTTCTACACTCTGTAGCCTCGGGGAAATCTCACGATTGAAAACAACTCAACGTCTAGTGCGACAGACTCGCAAATAAGCTTGTTTTGTTTCGGTGGCAGAACCTGTCAATCCAAACCACTTTCTTGGCCATACACGATAATAAATCGATAGTAATAATACAGGAAGTCAACTCCAGACATCGTACGCCTACGGAGAGGAGCTGATATGATTTCAGGTAATGTGAATTCGATTTCGCTACATTCCCCTAAATTTTGTGATATATGAACACCAATATCATCTGTTATTTCGCGTATGAATGTAGAACCGAATCAGCGAAGGAACCACGAATTTTTCTTGGAGAAATGTAGTCCTCGACGAGGACAAAAAAATTGATTCAAATGATTCCCTTGTTGGACAGAGCAGATGTGCCGAAAATTTGTAAAAACAAAAAGACATGTCCGATGCAGAAGATACGGAAGCGGTTCCGACGACGCCGGAAATAACGGCAGCGGAAGTACCAGCCTACGACGCAGTGCCGCCAGAAAATCTACCAACAAACAAGCCATCAACCGAAATCGCGAATCCATCGAAAAAGCTAATCAAATCATCGCCGAATACAGCTGGCAAACATGAGGCCGTTGGGATGCCCGGGGATAGCAAGGATAATGGCAAATCGCCGAAAGAAGATAAGAAACCGACGAATAAAACTGCAGAGGCAAAAAAACTAGAGCCCTGTCCCCCTCCGCAAAGCAAATGCAAGGTACGCTCACGAGATATGCGCCAGTGTAAAAAACACTTTCGCGAAATGATTGGGAAGCACGAGATTCGCAATGACGAGTTGGAACAACGTGAAACTGACCTACGCCAGAGATTGGAACTGCTGGAGTGTTCGATGCCTGCGGTAATGGTATGGAACATTTGGCGCCAGGCTCAAGGAGCGCCAGTCTCCCATCTCCGTGATATTGTGGAGAAACAGTTCCTGGAACCTGCTGCGGCATGTCCAAGCACACCCAGTCAGCACTGGGATTGTAGAGTACGTGAAGTGGAGGCAGAAAGAAAACAAGCACTTCACAGAGCTGAAGAGGCCCGACAGGTATTCACTGTCAAAGGAAATGCCTTGAAGTTTCAAAAGGAGCAGATTGAGGAGGCAAGAAGACTTCAAGAAGAGAGAAAAATCCAAATCGCTAAGCTTGAGGAGGAGGTCAAGCGGCTACAGGATGCACTGAAAAAAGCTCAAGGTGACGAGAATTTTTGCCAAACTGGAGAATGCGGAGAAATACAGTGCCGGGATATGTGGCTTCAGGGGGTGTCCAGCGTAAGTTCCATTCATTCGACGGATTTGGAGTGCCTGGCCAGACTGCAAGACCTTGCAGAGGCAGAGCTGTGCATGAAGCGACAAATCGCAGACCTGGAGCGAAGGGAGTGCGCATACATGCGAACGCTTCAACAAGCTGACGAAATGTGGGCAAAAATGGAAGACGACAACGCCAGTAACTTGGGTGATCTGAAGGAACAACTGGACGCGAAGATCGCTGCGAATCAACAACTTGCAGATCGTATCGTGGAACTTGAAGACGATATTGAAAAGCTGCGAACGCAACTCACCAAAGCTTTAGCAACACTAGATGAGTACAAAGGTAAAACTTTCGCTGATGTAGGCTTTGGCGATGTGTACGTATCCACGGAAGAGAAAATCGAACAGACTGAGAACGAGGTCGAAGAGATCAAAGTCTCCGAAGAATATAAGCCAGAAGATGTTATGGTCACAGAAGAGACAAAGTCATCAAAAAGCAGCGTAGCGAAAACTGAAGAAATTGAACAGCCGAGGGAAGACAAAGACGCGGAGTATACGCCAATTGAGGAAAGTGACCAAACGGAACTTGAAGGACGAAGAACAGTAGATAAAACTTCGATCCCAGCAGAGGCTTACAACGAAATAAAAGATCCAGGGGTCGTAGACGAACAAACTAATTATGAACAAATCAAAGTTACGAGTAAAATCAGTACCGCGGAAGAGTCAGTCCAAGCTAAACCTCAAATCGAAGACGTCGAAACACAGTCAATCGCCAAGGAGCCTGGTTTGGAAAAAGAAACTGCCACCGAGGAACAAGCTCAGGTTGAGGCCACGACGATTACGGAGAGCGTTACTGTGATCGGTGAAGAACTTTTGATGGAACATTTGCCTGAACAAGAACAGGGAGCCACTGCAATGAAAGATGATTTGAAGGCGGAAGAAAAACATGTAGACGAACCAATGACAGGTGCGAATAGCTCCCATTTATTCGAGGATAAAGCTTCCTTGGCGCATCTTCTCAAAACACCAACGGAAGACAAAGATACAGAAGTATCGGTAGTAGTAGAAATTGAAGACAATCCTACTCATCAAGAAGAAGCTTTCCAATCAGCTCCCGAAACAGCTGCTGAACCGATTTCTAGAACAGCTACTAGTCCTGCCTGTGACAAAGCTTCTGAAACATGCCTTGAAACTACTTCTGCGATAACCGATGAAATTCTCCTCGAACCAGATCTCAAACTAACCGCGAAAGTATCTATTGAAGCTGCGCCTGAGCCAATTGCCAATAAAATTCTGTCCGAAACAATCCCTGAACCAGATCTCAAACTAACCGCGAAAGTACGTGTTGAAGCTGCGCCAAAGCCAATCGCCGATGAAATTCTTTCCGAAACAATCCCTGAACCAGATCTCAAACTAACCGCGGAAGTACATGTTGAAACTGCACTTGAGCCAATCGCCGAAGCCAAGGATGTAGCTTTCGAATCATCCAGTGATCCAGTCATCGAAACCTACCCCATAGCCCCTAAAGTGACTGAAGAAGCTGCCCCTCAGCTAGTTGGTGAAACCAAACTCTTAGTATCCCCGGTTTCATCCATCAAGGATACTCCTGGGCCAGTCCTTGAACCCGCGACCGAAACGGCTGTAGATTTTGTCCCAATACCGTCCTCCGAAGCAGCTATCGAAATTGTCAAAAGACCAGTTCTTGAACCAATCTTAGAAGTAATGGAACCAGTGCAAATAAGACAAACGGCAAATACGATAGCAGTCCCGATTCAAACTTTACTTTCCTGGCACAACATTGCTGCTTGCCTTCGCAAACAGATCTTGGTAATTATAATGCTTTGCTGAATGCACATACTCTTTGTAAAGCGGTTCACATTATACCGCCCATATCAAAGCGAGTTTATTCTCGCTGTGTTCGACGGTTGATCAGTTATTCGTTATATTGAAATTATCAATTTTTTTCAAATGATTCTCGAATTTTCAAGCATGGATCGATTTATTCATATAGAAGAAATCCATTCCATCATTTCAGCCTCAAGAATTTGTAGCTACTAGTTGTGTATGAATTAGTACTGTCTCAGCTAAGAATCAAAACTAAAGGGTAGAAATAATTTTTGTACAGACTTGTCCGCGATGCTCGTCGACGAGTGGGGATATTGAAGAAATGGTGGAAAAGATCAAAACCTACTTGGGGGTAAGTTTGTGTAAAATAAAATAATGACATTAAAAAACAATTGTGCTCATCAAATACCAATACCCATTATAGAAGAGGCGGCATCTCATGCGAAAATTTGTTCCCTCTGGGACACAATTTTAAACTTCGTGAATTCATAGGAAGTAAGCTATTTCATGATTCGATAGTCAGGTCTTCAATTTCCAATTTACATCACAGAAAGACGCTTCAGAGTTCGCGGAAATTGAATGTGCCAAGGTTGAAGAAGAAGTACAAAATTCCGTCCCTCTTCCCACCAAAAAGGGTCCCTGTATTTGTAAACCCAGGTCCTGCCCCTTGGTGAGTAATCCTCGCTATTTTCGTTCGAGATATAGGTATGATAGGAAACTCAAAATAAACATACATATAGTAATATTTGAAAATACGACGAAAACTATAAAAATTCATATTTCGAATCCTTTGATGAAAAAATACAAAAAAAAAAACATAAAATTAGTCGTTTCAATTGCACTCTAGGACGGGTCACAAGCGGCTGTACCAGCTCAGGCCAATGTGCAGATTCAGACTGTAGTCGACGGCCAATCGCAGACCTCAACGCCGATAAAGATCCCTAATAGAGGGACCCGGAGCTCAAAGTCTACCCCAGGATCACCGAAGAGCAAAGAAGAGGTAAAGCTGACGAGAATCGAGGAAGGCACGGAACCTGACCCCGGAATGCGTCGCGAAAAGTCAATACCCGAGGCGAGAGACGAGTCGACAGTGACAGTGGGCGATATTGCTTCTCAAACAGAGAGCGTCCGGAAGATACCGTCCGTAAGCAGAGATGAAGAAAAAACGTGCGTCTGTCCAACAGGCGTGTGTCCAAAGAATAAGGCGAAGCCACCACCTCGCGGGGAAAGCATACCCGGAAGAAGTGTTAGCGATACAAGAAAAGGGCTGGGAAAAAAGTACAAAAGCACTGCAGACGCGATTCTTGCACCAGCAATAAAAGTCCTGCCATCGAATGAACCTGCATATAATCCTCCGATCGGTGATGCCAAAACTTATGATACGAACTCTGAAAGTAGTTCTTTCGCATGCTGTATGTGTGGAAAACCTGTGACTCCGGTAACCTCGAGGAAGACAACGGCGATACCGCTGCCGACGAAATCCGTTTTCAAAAGTAAGATAATGTCGGCATACGATGACTCGGAGGATGATTTATTGTGCTGCTCATGCAAGGCCAAGGATTCTTTAAGTGAGAGACCAAAGTATTCTTCGAGTAGTAAATCTTTTGATAAATCTCCGGAGATGGGGAGGCTTTCGAAGCGAGTGAAACCGGCCTCAAAAACTATCAAGACGTCTTGTAGTCGCGAAATTTGTTGTTCATGTGATAACCAGGAAATTCACGTTCTCACAAAGACGTTGACAACAGAGTTAGAAGTCTCGAAATCGAAGACAAAACCGGAGACAAAGGACGTTTGTTGTCTGGCTAAAATATCGCGAGATAAAGTTTTGAAAACAGAATCACGTCGCCGAAAGGATAAAGACTCGATCAGAACCGAAAGCTCAAGTGTCTCACACAGCGGTTCTGGTCAGCTATCGTCAAGCTCTAGTACTCATAAAGGATCGAGAACAAATGACAGTTCGAATTCTAACGTTTGCTGTTCTAGCATCGAGCAAGTCGTAGATATGACGAAGAAGAAAGGCAAAGGAAAAAAGTGCCTGTGCAATGGTCAAGAAGGTAAAAATAAGAAATCAGAATGCGTCTGCAGCGGCGAAGGCAGTGGACCGATTTTGTCAAAAGAGGAAAAGCATATCGAACCTAGCGAGTCTTGTTTGTGTCCTCCGAAATTATTCGATAAGTGTTGAAACAAAGATGCCGAGCAGCTATTCATTCATACAGAATGCCCGAAGAAATGTCCAAAGACTATTTGCTCGCGATGAACGTGATGAAAAAGTCTGCAAGCACAGCCACTAACACGTAACCCGGCAAATGAGTGGAAAAACGAAATCCAATGTTCTTCTGTCGTCAAGTCTCAGCTGATGAAACTCTTCAGTCATACAAAAAAATCAATTAATCAGAAGATGATACTTGCTTCAATTAAATACATCAAATGTACAAAGTGAAAAGCACAGACATCATCTTTCAGAATTCACACATTTTTATATCTACACATAGCTGGCAAAGCGTCATATGTCGATTCTTCAGCTGTCCAAGTGTCTCCTTCATCGGCAGATTCAGAATTATTTGATCAAGATGTGCATGCATCTTCAATGTCCGTATTTAAATTTTAATAACATAAATCTGACCGACCATGTATACTCTGTAGTGTGGGCGTACTTTTCAGTAAGTACTTTATAGTTCGTAATTAAAATAAAAAATTTGATGATTAGTTATGATGAATGAATCGTATATTAAAACCAGACAAGTTTGTTATACTCCCGACTCACCGAACATTAGCTAAAGTATGTCTTCTGGAACGAAGATTATGGTATCCACGCAGCTCCCCGATGCTGCCCTGTTCCGCCTGCATTCTGGCCTGGGCCGTTGCGGCTGCTGTGGCAATCACGGGGTGCTGGTGTCCAGGAGGAGCTCCCGACGTCGTGACGCTTCTTCGAGCACGCCACCCGGATCTGCTACCACCACCTCCGCTGCTGGGTGTCGGTGACTTCTTCTGGTACGGCCTTGCAAAAAAATGTTCACATTGAAAATTTATCAGAACCATTTCACGAGGAGAAAAAAATTCGTTTAACAATTTAATAGTATAAAATGGAACGCAATAGGAATAATCGTGGCAGTAGAGAGGCTCAGAGACTTTTCCCAAAATTTTCGTGGTTTTCCCAACATAGTTGTTTTTTTTTTTTTTTTTCAACTTTTTTTCTGTTCGCGGTCAACACGCGAAGAAACTAGACGTTATATTTGGTAGGCGGTAAGCTGCATATATATAAAACAGGCAAAAGTGACTACAGCAAAGAAATGTCTAAGGGTGAAAAGGTTTGGAACTGTGCCAGCGAGCTGGTTGGCTTGATGGCGGTTGGCTAACGGTTGAACGGGATGTAAACCAGAAGCACATCCTGAACACTTCTACGATACTAGGCCAAGTTCTTGGAGATGAAAAGTGGCAAAAGAATCATAAATACGCTTGTTTCAACCACTCTTAGTCAACTGTATATTTAAAATTAAGTTTGTATGTTTGATCCTGATTCTCGTCTGCGTGGTTATCGAGCTGTGTAAATAATTGTGAATGAAATTGAGTTTATATTGTAATTTTTTTTTTTTAATTTTTTTCGTTTTCTTGTTCATTCATATATTTAATCATCTCTGCCAAACCAATACTCCGGAAAATCCAACTTTATTCACCGTTAAAATTTGTGAAAAAAAATAAAATAAAAAATCATCTCCTTGCTCTCTTCTTCTCGGTATATAGTAATATAATCCCAAAAGTCGTAACGAACTGAAATTCAAAAGTCGATTTTCTTGAGCAAACGAAGCGTGGCAAGAGTTACCGAGCCTAAACTGTGTGACGGTAGACCAAAGTTTTGGACTCCGTTCGAAAATTTTTCGACTCCATCGAAGTCGAACTCTGGAGTAATTTAACGGTATTAAAAGCACCGGATATACTACCTCGGACATTACCGCAAGACCAGAAATAAGATAATAACAAATTACGAGGAGGTGGACTCCAGATTCATTCAATTTATGTAAATAAGATGCTTCGAAGGGTTTCATAGGTACTCGGCCCACTGCCAATATTCGATAATCATGTCATGGTTGTTTTCACTTGAAATTCGAAAGCTATATTGGATATCGACTGACGCAATAAGTCTGTGAAAGATGAGTTGAGACTATCCAGAATTGCAGACACGCAGCGAGGATTGAAACTTATAAAAATGTCTTCCACGTTCTCATGGGTTCAATCCATTCTATCCACAGGGAGTAGAAGAAAAGGAACAAAATGCGTTCTTTGAAATGCTTCTTCGAAATCTCGGAACGACTGGCTCGTAGACGTATGTATACATATATTTCTCTCGCTGCATTTCCCGCGGCGAGGTCATACTTCCATCTGCAGCATGCACATGTTTCAATTTCCACAGCACCAGCATGTGAGTTATATTATACAGTATAGTAGTTGATGCATGCATACATACATATATAGGTACGCGTTACATTTTCACGTTGCAGACTATCGTAGACAGAGTACTAGTTGTTCCGAGTTGAAATGCATAGCTGATAGCTCATAGCTGGTATGAAGTTTACCAAGATATCTAACTGTGTGTAAACTATTATGACGTATACGTGTCATCCACGAATAGAATTTCAACTACATCAGCTACGAACCCTAAAGACTTTCTGATTCAAGAAACGATGTGGAAATTTTCCAGGCTGTCTCAGACTCCAGGAGCTGTAGGTAAAAGATTTGAGTAAGGTCCGCGTGGACCATCAACAGGTTGCAAGTAGCAAGAGGTGCAGTTATTCAGGAGTAAAAAGGCGCCGATCTATATTTTTGTAACCATCGAGGTGAGGGACAATTTTCACACGAATTTCACACATCCCTTACTTTCACTTATAGAATTTATTTTTGGACATTGGGACAGGAGGTAAATGTCAATTGCCAACTAAAGGCCATAATTATATACCGCACGCTCTTAATTCCCAAGTAAATAATTGAACGTGCTTTCTCAAGCCCAGAGAGTAAGGTACTACCTATCATTAAATGGGTTTCATTTACAGTCTGATTCTCGGTTTTTTTTTTCAAAACATTCAACCACCGATGCTCAATATTTATATAGATACCACAGAACTATAGATAAAACCGCAAGCCGATTTTCTCCAGCCCCAAGCCCTACCAGAGCTCTTTTGAATCGTCTTCATTCAGTTTGCGGATGACGAAGTGAGGGCCTGTTGAGACGATGGAGCTTAATGACTACCTTGCCTTGCCGAGGCACTGACTACTGAGAATTTTATAACTCGAGAAAACTCTCTCTCTAATATATATATATAGTATGTAAGTACATGTACCAAGGCTATTATCAAAGCTGTGAGAGCCGCCTACGCGTTCTGCCCACCTTAAATTACGACCTTTTGCCCACCGTAAAGGAACGCCGATAAGTCAAAGGATACCACGAGAGCCTAATTACCACGTGAATTATAAACCGGTCTTCGGCACAAGCAGCACCCAGCCGTATTTTATGAAATCATAATTTGAAAGGAGAACCAAAATTTCTGCCCCTTTGGTTAGATTAGGCTCCGAGGGCTCAAATTAGTAAATATACTATATCAGAAATTATATAGGTGCTACAAGTAGGTTCTTAACTACCTGAAAATAATTGAAATAAAGAACTTCGGTTGGTGTGGAGATTCTGAATTTTCGAGTGGCACACGCTGGTTTTTTTTATAAAGGAATCATTCCGTGGGAGAAATTTATCGTACCTAACAAATCACTGTGTTTACCTAGTGCCTGAGGTGGGCGATAAATTAACGTTTCCCTTCATATATATAGAGCATGCTTTCATTCCATCAAACGTCCCATGAAGGATTCGGGGTGATCAATTTTCTCGGACCCGTTTCTGTCAGTAACGTTATTTCAAATTATGCGGTTTGCCCCACGCTTCGAAAGACACATGGGTTTAATTATTAATTTAGGATATAATCCCGGTGACGAATTGAGCAGATATCGCGTTATATTCAATTCTAAATTTAATATTTTCATGACAAGCTGTTTATTTATTTGTTTTTTTCATCCCGTTCCTCTTCGGCGTTATAAATCAATTCAGACCGATTTGATAGCCGTTTTCTCTCTTAGATCTTCGAGACTGGATTTTCCGCACGGGCACCAAGCCAAAACTAAGCGTTGAATTAAGTTATCTTTGACACGGATGAAGACGTGACCAAACTATCGCGTTTCCGTGTTCAACTTAGGAGCAATACCAGACAGGAGACCGGATACCGGATACTAGAATAAATGTACGATACATTCAGATGATAAATTATTGTGGTCAGAACTCTTAGCCCTTTTGTTACGGCATTGAATAAGACATCCCTTGGAAAGGTGGAATTGGCCTTCGTCGTAAGACATGACTCCGAGGAAGTGGGAATCGTTTTTTACCTCATGGTCCATTTGTATTTTCGTGAGTTGTTTATACAATGGAATATGAATTTTTTCACCGTTACCCCCAACCAGGAATAACATATTGATGATGCGGCAGGGGTGCGTACCTACTGCGCAATTCCTTCACGAAGTCTCGCTTCAAAATCTCATTTATATTTCACTCGAGCCACGAACCTGTTTTTCTAAACTAAACGATATAAATTTTCAACCATCCCGTGGGCCTATCATCCATCGTGCGAGAAATAGTAGATAAACTCAAGTGCCACTCAACGATTCAAAGCCTGCTGAAAGATGCTACCTTCAATGCGTTAATGATTTTCAATCTTCTACAATGAATTTCAAGGTTCACTCTATCAACAGGCAACTTGAAATCATTCATAATATTCTACGAAATTTCCAATCATTTCCAATTTCCAATGTTCTAGCAGACTAGTCGTTAATTTTCGATCGAAGAATATGGGCCCGCGTAAGCCTCATTTGCCAGTTCTGGCAATGGCTACTCGATATTGGTCCATTTCAAAAACCCAAAGGAAACTGAGACTCTTTTGCTAATGAAATATCTGGTAGATAAACACTACGCGCCATGTTCGTCATCAGCGATGTAACCATATCTCTCCCGTTTTTTCAGAGTTCAACGAACTGAGAAATTAGTAATAGGCAATTGAATTTAAAGAGAAAAATCTAGGATTACTGCCACACTGTAGATTTCACGTAGCCCTGTTCGTGACAGGTCGCGTCCCGTCTTTCTGAAGTGAATAATTTTAATTGACGAGAACAGGGTTACAATTACCGACAGCTCAGGCTGGAGAGGAAATCTAACCCAATGTTCTCACGAGGACGAGGTCAGAGTTCAACTATAGCTATAACTGAACTGGAGCTACATCGAAATTAATTCCAACTTGGTCCGGAAATCGAGATGTAAGCGGAACTAATTCCCATTGCAAACGGAAGTTTGATAATACGTCAGCCTCCCCAGATGGCTGGTGGAGACATTCTTGGCTCGAACTCTCAGAAATCGGGAAAGGCAAAGAGAGATACGAAATTCCGCGGAGGCATATATATTATCGCCTTATTCCTGACCCTGAAGCCTGAATCTGACCGAGCAGTGAATATAAATATCTATGTCCTTTTTATTGCTCATATTTTTTAGCCCGGTTCATTTTCCGACCCCAAAACTTTTCTTTTTTTTTTTTTTGTTTTTTTCCTCTTCTTGCGTCACTGCGAAATTGTAATCCCAGACGGCTTCTCACAGCGTTTCGAATAACATTTCAAGTACCAACAAGACTTTGAAGAAATTTTCAACCCGACAGCTGAATTATTTCCATAAACTTTCATCGCGCGCAATTAGCAAATGCCAACGTAGTGGAACCGTCTTTCGAATTAATTCGCAGTCCGAGGCTCGTTGGTTTCGAAAAGATTTCATGGCCCATAATAATTCGTAATTACTCTTTTGTCATTTTCTTAAATTTGGACTTTATTACGCATTCGAAATATTCGATCGTGAACCTTGCGTCTCCGAACTTTGAATAATGTTTATTTCACCCACATGAATTTCCAGACCTGAATTAGAGCCTAGGTCAAACCCACGGAAACCTATTCGACTCTATTTATAGCGATAACCATTAGCAATACTGAGTTTCGACCAACAGTATCCCATCTCCACAATTTCTATCCTAGACGCTTCATAGCAACTCCAATTCGGAAATCGGGCCTTAAACAACCAACACCAATCCTGAGATTTGCCCTACTCCGTATTTCTGATTTGCATCTTATCTACATTTCCTGCTGCTCTTTTCGCTAATGTATTACATACTAGACCATTCGTAGTCGTAGTATCTCCTATTGATACATAATATAGGGAGTATTTCAATGTCGGCATCATTGCAACTGACGAAATTTATGAACAGTCTTAGGCCCGTCTATATTTTAATTTGACTACATCCTTCGAGGGGGTACAGTGTGAAGAAACATTTCATCTACTTTGTCTTTTCACAGTGGATTACTAGTAATTTGTGAAATAATTTTAAATTATTTGCAATTTCGTGGGTTTCCCCTAAGTCGAAGAAAAAGTGTTTGTCGTAGGGTACTACAGGTTGTATCGTTTATCGAAACTTTTTCAAACTCAGAGGAAATATTCTACATTGATGTGATTTCGGAGCAAACCGATGACATTCGATGAATTTCATTTTTAGTTATGGAAATTTTTGATTTCAAGCCATTTTTTGGTAAACTATGAGAAAATGAGTGTTTAACGTAATCAGAACGATAGCAGATCATTGCGACCTTATGTCTTGTACATATCGTTGGATTGCCCCGAAATGACATCATTTTAAAATATCACCTTCGAATTTGAAAAAGTTTAGACGAACGATGCGAACTTTTAAATTATATCTCAAAATAAAAGTATAGTGAAAGTAGGTACTGATGGTGAGTAAATGGAATATTTATTCAAAGCGTACCAGTCATGTGAGAAAAAATATATTTCCAAGGTGTGTATATATAAAACCCTCTCAATTCCTACTTGAATTGTGCTTTGCAGGACAACCCACCGGTGTCACTTGCAGCACCAAAAAATTGTTTAAATAGAATGAATGAACAACCATTGGTCGAAACGTAAAAGAAATCGAGAAATGAAGTTTCCATTAATAATGAAGGTCCTGAAATGTGACATTACCACAGATTTTGATACATTTCGGAAATCTTTTACCTCACTTTTCCACACGGAAAATCATGAAGGGCACTTCTATGAATGCGCCTAATCTTCCGGGCAAATTCACGCTGGAGACGACTACTTTGTTGGTGGCCGAGTTGAAATTCCAAATTTCAAAAGTAACGAACGGTAAAAATTCCAAATTTGAATATTGCCGACTCAGAGTTTTTAGAAATGGCATTTCCCCTGAAGTTTACATAGTCGATTTTAAACCTTTTAAAACGAAGAACACTGAATGTTGAAAATTCTGAAAGCTAGAGATCCGGAAGGCCAAAACTCCGAGACTTGGAAATTGCGCATGTATTCAATCAGTATATGATAACTCGGGTCGTATTGATCACATCGAATCCAATAAGTAGTCAAATTGATCGTTTTGAGATCTTCTTTTTTGAAAATCCTATCAATTCTGCATTCCGACCTTTCTGAAACTTCGAAATCGTCTCAAACGAATTCAGAATCTTTACTTTCTGAAGTCTTTAAAATTTAAAACTTCATCCCGGTCCCCTCGTTTGAAATTCGTAACAGCCGAAACTTCCGACCTGTTCGAATACGTGGATCAGCTTGACTGTAGAATAATTCTGATACATACATAAACAAACTGATGACAGATTCAGCCGGGGATTGATCGTGGTTCAATCATTAGAAAACCTGCACATTGCTGTAACGCTCTCATAGCTTCTATACTGTCGAGAACAGCGAACGCCTCGAGCGACTCAAACACGGACAGTTTCAAACGAATCGATAAACAGTCCTCAATTATTCAGGCTTCTCACTCGCCGCCAAAACGTGGCTTGTCTAGTCCCCGTGAACCTTTGACGGGTATTGTGGGCGCTACCAGAAAATGATAAAGGTTTTAAGCATCCCGTAAATTCCTACACACCCCATTTCTTCGCAAAGCGTTCTAATGTCGATACTCATTTATCAGACTTCGAAGAACCCCCAGATCAAACAATGAGTATGGACATTCGAATCGAATTCATGTTCGCATCGATTTTGCGAAAAGCTTCGTTAATCTTTTTTTTCAATTACCCGGTCAATTTGGAGGATCTGCAAATCCCCGAATTCATGAGATTCACGGTAAAAAATCGAGTGATAACTGTTTCCGAAAACAACTGAGAATTTAATGAAATTGTTGAACATTTTCGAAATCGAGCTGATTTTTGACCATCTGGTATTTATCGCGTATATGTATACCTACTGATTTATTATTGCCGTTTTAGGGTCTGTAATTTTATTTGAGAAACAGCATCCCGTTAAGATAAGAATATACCATTCGCTCGGAGTGGTAACAATTTCCTGTAACCCATATAACCTGCAGGGAGTATCGCGAAGGACCGAGGACAACGAAAGAGGCGTTCAATTTTCTTTGCCATCCGTTTAAAGTACGGAACGCTAATGTTTGTGGAAGCTGATTTACAATCCAATTTCGCAAAAACAAAAAAAAAGATACATCCCGGATGTTCAGAAACGTGCAGGGGTTAAAAAAAAGGTAGGAATAACGTAATAATAATGTTATTTCAATGTATGATATAGAAATAAATAAAAACGCTCGATTCTTCCGACACCATATAGATTCTGTCAGGGAAAACTAAAGTAAGTTACCTATACTTTTCTTCAATATCATGGAAGTACTACTTCGTTCAATTGCTTCAAAATTTCTTTTGATTGATTACACCAGCTAACGAGGATATACAACCGCGGGTTACAAGCCGTGTAAAAAGGTAACACGAAATTTCGCGGAGTTAGTTAAACGCGATTTTTTTTTTTTAACGTTTGTTACTTGCATCGGCGAAACACCATTTGGGTTTTCAAAACTCAACCGCAACGTACAGTTTTTAGAAATGTCAGAAGAACGATGCTGGTCGGTATATTTTGGCAACAAAAAAACTTGACCGAAAGTGAAAAATCGATGATACTATAATCATTGCCTGATTTTCTTTCTTTTTAGTTTCAAGGGGAAAAATCGTTGGTGCATGGAACAAATGTTACAGGGAAGAGATGTAGATGCTGTAAAGTGTAAACACTGTTACGCGGATACAGAGTACTAATGAGTAATTTTCTCTGTAGTGAGAATTTGACTTTTTAATTTTAGCTTGTTAAATTTACTCCGTACCTCTTCGTCCTAAATACATTAAAGGGGGTATTAATAACACCAGAGTCACTAATGGAATTGAAATATGACGAGACGAAGAACGTTTCTCACGTAAGCCTTGGTCTTGTTCGGATTGAAGCTGCTCTCACAGTTTTCCGGTTGGTCAAACTTATAATCCCATAAGTCGAAAACAAATTTCCATCCATCCCGCATGCGAAGGTATAACCGACCTTATTCATTTTGACTCGAGATTTTCCGCCCCGTAAAGCACCGCAGGTGTGGGGTCCATTGGCACGAATTCATAAACAGCCGAGATCTATGTGTGTGCACGTAAGTATATACTTACACATAAACGTATGTTTACGTATACGTTGGGATTGCGGCGAGTTTACAATATCCGGAAAACAGATTGGCCAACGGGATTGCACAGGGTGAGCTTAGAAATGGCTACCCTAACTCTAGGGGTGGTTTTGCTCTCGCAACTCATAGCGCAAGACGAGAAAAGTTAAACCGTGGCGGATCAGGGTGGCAGAAAAGACCGAGGGGTAGATAGCCGTCATTCGTATAAGGGCGGGGGTTAGAAGACGGGTGAAGTTTTTTTTTTTTTTAGAAAGAAACTAAAAACAACAGCATTTGGCTCGGCGATTTTTGCACAAATTTTCTCACTCGTGAAAATGAGGAATAATATAAGGGAGGTATGCGAGATACCTACTTGGAGTACGAGTACGCGAAATTGAGTTTGTGTTGTTGAACCGTTAAGCTGGGCTCTTTAATTTTCATTTTTCTCGAGTTCAAGTTAACCAAGACCCCATAGTGAGCAGAGTTTTAAAAGCAAAATGAATCTCGCCACAGTTAAGTTATTATCTCCACGTTAGCATGGTATCGTAGTGGACGATGGCGCGGGGTATCGTAAATTTATGTTTCATATTTTGATAAAACCCGCGTGATATATGGGCAAATCCACAGAACTTTTAACCCCCAGCGAGGCGTGATAAAATTAAGAATATTTGTTAAGATAACAATACTTCGCACTTGTAGGTTTTTTAGCCTAGTTCTACATAGTATTAGACACGTATTTGCATAATTAAATCTACTTAAATATATATAGTGAAGTTGCAGCAAACTTTGAAGAAGAAGAAAATGTCGAAATCGCATGCGAGGCTAGCGAAATATTTTGAACCTTCAATGATATTCTACGAGCGCCCTTCCAGTTTTCATTTTAATTGAATGTGTTTTAGTTTCTCCATCATACACCAAAACATCACCCGCTCTGCCTTAGATGTGCTCCTCTCGCAAAAAAAATTATTTAGCTACAAAAATGTGAGGATGAATTAAATTTTTTCATTTTTTCTGCAAAGTTAATTCCTTCACATGTACGCGCTCTGATGTATCGATAAATGAGCAATGCTGACACATCTGCAATTAAAAGAGGCATTTTTTGCGAGGTGTCGCATAACTGTGTCATCAATAGTTTCCATGCAGTAACAATTCGAAAATGATCATCAGAAACGTAAACTGTTTATAAAATTCAGTTTTTACATCGGCACGTCAGAAATGTTTCTTGGTTTCACATTTTCACAATTGTAAACTACAGTTTTTCATCCGTATTAACTGAAAAAAATAGTGGCGTCACTAATCTGCGTATGAATCGAATATGAAGTCATCAACCCTAGAACGGTACATACACTGTACAAAAAAATTCGGCGTGGACTCGTATAGACCACACGTTGGTGTCAATTTAATACGATCTGAAAGTCTGAAAGTCAATCCCACACCGTCTGAGATTTTTTGACACCCATAGGTGTTGAATTTTTGGATCGATTTTTTTTTTTTTTTTTTTTTAATTCGATAACTTGGACACCGTTGATCTTCGGAATTTCTCGGAAATGAATTTTTGTCTTAGATCTCGACCAGGATTCTACTCACTAACGGGGATAGAAAAATTTTAGAAAAATTTTCATGTGAAAATCGTTTTTTTTACAATGTTACTACCATAGTTATCACGCCCCTGCCTGTAAATAGTTAACGGACGTAAATTATTTGTCTCATGAGTCATTCGAAAACATACACCAAACCTGAGATGTGTGCTCGCAAAATGGAAAAAAAAAAAAAAAAAATGTATCAAAGTTAAAAGTTCTGTGGATTTGCCCATATGTAAGGTATAGTAAAATTGATTAGTTCTTGACATACCGTTCAAAATTCAATTCAAATTCATATTTTCATTCAATTTTCTCTAACATTTTGACAGTGAAATATTATTCCTGAGGGTAACATAATATTGTAAATATATGATCGGGAGCCGACCTTCGAAGGCAATGGTAAAACTAGACACCCCGATCTAGAAGTAGAATAAAAACACCCCCATTTGCTTATATATACCTTCTGAAAAATTGAAGGAAAATATGAAAAGCCAAGTTTCACGTTTCCCAACGGTGAGACTACTGGCAAGGATGGAAAATCGCGAAGCATGTATATACAGACATTCGCATACGGACTTGGAAGGAAAAAAGAGTAGAAAGCACTTTGCAGGCAGTATTTTCTACTGTAAAACAGAAAAAAATTTACGAATTTAGCTTATGCAAACGTTGAAAATCACCGTTAAAATACTAAAATCTCAGAGTATTTAGAGGAAAAAGTAATTTCTCAAAGGGGATTATTTACCCAGGAACTAAAGCTCGGGTTTACCTTAAATATAAAATACTCTGCTACACCTGAATTTACACACCGATAACGGCAAAGGAAAATTTACTTGAAAGTATCGTAGAAAATTTACTTGCTACACTCAAAAAAATAACAACCAAAATTTGGTTATCATATGCACAATCACATTTTTTGTTCAGTCAATCAAATTTTTTGTTCAGTCAATCAAAAATTTCGTTGGGATAACCAAAATTTTGTTGGGAAAACCAAATTTTGTTTGGACAACCAAAATTTTGGCTGTTCCAACAAAATTTTTGGTTGACTGAACAAAAAAATGTGATTGTGCATATAATAACCCAAATTTTGGTTGTGTCAACAAGACTTTTTTCTGAGTGTACTACTATATCGATAAATTATACTATCGACATACTCGGAGGACAATAAAAAATTACTGGAATACTTATGTCAATTAGTGACATATGTCAGGATTTCGAGGACTTCCAATATCTCTGACTTTTCAAAAATTGCATCAGAACAGCACTAAAAAATGTCAAACATTTTCGTTGAAGCTTATTATTAATTGACTTTAACTATGAAAGGCATAAGCTCCCATCAATCATGAAGTTCGCCTTGATTTAATGCATGAGGAAACTCAGTAAACTGCTGAAATGGAACTCTACTGACTCCACTTGTTCATTATTCCTTTCTCGAAATTTTCTGAAGACTAAAATTTTAGTGCTTCAGAAATTTTACCTTTCCAAATTGCATGCACCAAATAATTTCCGCAACTATCAATATATTGTACACAAACTATGAATCTAGTTATACCTTTCCCCGCTAATGCGGCACTCTTCATCGTCCTCTTCCTCGATGTCGTGCAAACGGGGACTTAGGCGATGCTGTGTACCACCTTCCCTCGCTCCCTCACCCCTGCGACTTTCCTCAGGTTCGTCGTCGTCGTCTAGGTCGTCTAGATCGTCTTCTTCAAGATCACCAAGAGGTGCGCGTTCTTCAGCATCGATCTCCGGGATGCCCTGGGATTGATGCCTTTGCAGGGAGGCCTTCTTCGACTCAAATGGCCCCCCTGCCGTAAGGCCGGGTGATTCCGGACCAGCGCCTGTCCCGCCGGCCGCACTTGTGCCGCCGCCGGCACACGGCAGGCAGCTGGACCACGCACCCCCCACTTCGGCACCCTGGCACTACGTGGTGTAAAAACACAGGGAATCGCGTAAAATCGAAAACCTTTTGCGATTTTGCGTTTTCGCGTTATTTATTTATTTATTTATTTATCGCAAATTTTCTCGTCGCACTACACTGTGTAAAAAGATTTTTCACCCTTCGAACGAGCAGAGCACTAGGTACCGTATTTCGTCGGATTTTTAAGCTATCAAAATCGCACACAATTGAAGCGAATTTTGTTTCCCGCCTCACTCACTTGCGAAGACGCGTTATTGCAAAACTTTATTTTACGTTTTGTGTAATGGCTACCCGTTCGCAAAAGTGATAATTAAACTTCTGCTTCTCACTTTCTGACGCTGCTTAATTTTCTCCTGTTGGATCCGTGTTCATTGTAATCAAGGGAAAATTTCGAAGGGTATATAGAATTTCTGAGAAACTTTTTAGACATTTCTGACTCGGTTCTTTCAACGTATAACCTTTTGACTTTTCGCTATACCTTATTCATGATTTTATATTATACCTATACCTCGATTACGTGTTAGAACATTTTTAATCAACATTCAAATCTTCTCCGTGCCGTTAATTTATCGAGTATAATAATTTTGGCCACTGTTTTCTTTTTTATTTTTCGCGATTATAAACTCGTTGGAATTTCATAATTTTTTTAATCCTTTTAATTTAATTTATATTTTTAATCCAAATAATTGTTATTATTATCATTATTTTTAATTATAATTTTATATTGCCGATATTTCTCACAATTAGCGATTACTCATTGTAATAATAAGCCCCCTTTGAGTTGGTGGGTGAGCTGATATTTTAGAGGCGAAATATAATATTTTCCACCCAAAATTCAATTTATTTTCCAATAACGAGAGAGTGATTTTATAATCCGGTCCGGAGTACATCTCCAGCCTATTTTCTAGTCACAACTAATTTCAGAGAAAACAGTCTTTGATCGATAACGAAATTTGGCAAAAGTCTCATTGTGTACATCTTTCTGTGCCTTGATTTAGACGATCAATTATTGTAACAATGAACAGAGTCAACAGCTAATTTCGCAAATATCCACTAAGTTTATATTAAGGAACACCGGAATGATTGTCGACGCTGTTGAAAAAAAAAAAAAAAAAAATGCGCGGAATTATGATCCCGCGAAAATTTTATTGTAGTCTTCTGCTGCTCCGGATTAAAAACTATAAGAAAACAAAGAAAAGAAGACAAAATTCATATCAAGATTACACATAGTCAATATTGCCAGCTGGGATGAGAACGTACGTCATGCAAACATTTTTTGTCGGTAAACTGAACACTGCTCTGCGCAACTTCAACTTCAAGCACTTTTCTAGATTATTAACAATTCAATTTTCAAAAATCTGACTAGGTATACGACATTAAAGCTGAAAAAATTTTCTACAAAAAAATTTATAATTTTCGACATATTTCAAGTCAAAAATCGCGTGTGCAATTTGAGATAGAAAATAGTGACCGCACATGATATACAGGTAGTAAAAGTGGTAGTGGGTCCAGTCCGAATTGTATTTGCGTGTCATTGAGCAAATGGAGTTTGCCGCCGCAGTAATCGCAATCAACTGTGACTAAAAATCAATATTCTATAAATATCATCGTGTATATCTATCGCAAAACTATTATTTGACTAAGTGATATTGAAACGTTTGATCAGATTGACGTTTAAAAAAAAAAAACCTATGTAATCACAATCGGTTTGTGTTAACCCGATTATATCTTTGGATTCTAGTGTGAAAAATGTTCACGATTAACTACTACTACACGTTATACCATATTGAACCATACATTTTAATGCATTTTGAAAACGCAATAATATGCCATTTTTTGTTGTTTTTTTTTTTTTTGATAATGATAATTCCGGTCATCCAGATTCGTTGAATTAAATGAACCAGAAATGTTAAACCGCGTAAGCCGACCGCCGTCCAAAATTGAATGAAATCGTATAACGGCCTGATAATTATGCACTAGGTTCGAAAGTATATGGCATTCCTGCGTAGGGGTTAAATTACATGCCTGGTCGAATTTCCTGAATATATCCACCCAATTACGTGCGTGCGATTTGTAGCGACTTGGGACTCTCCGAGTTGGAAAATGAGAAAATCCGTTTTCGGATCGTTCGCAGGTAGGTATATTCTTTCTTTCGTCTTTTCAACTTTTCGCTTTTTCGTTTTTGCTGAAGTCACAAAAAGCGTTAGGTAGGTACAGAGACTGACGAGGATATAGGAAATGTTACGGATTAGAATGGATCGTCTTTGGTAACTTCGGCTTCTGATTGAATTTCGAAACATCGCTGTGGGATTATTTTTGACAAATCACTCCATCGTACGAAATAAAAAAAAAAAAAAATTTTAATCGGAAAAGTTTTCAAAAACGACCGTTCAAATTTACCTAACCACTTCATCGAATTAGGGAAGCTCATAAATCCTGCGGGTAAACGAATCAAGAACAATTTCATCCCTGCCGAATAAGAATTGCGTGTATACCTATATAACTGAATTTCATCCTGTCTGAAAATTGTTATACGAAATTAAAGAAAATTCAAGTTTTTAAATAACGACCACCTACTTGCTTGCGAGAACTACCAGCTGCGGGTAATTGCGATTAATAACATCGTCGCGCTCGCGCGTTGCATCCCGTGGCGCAATTTGTCGGCATAAAAATGGTCATTTTTTTCATCTCATCCGCGCGAATATTATTATCGCTAATTTTTGTTCCCTTCATATCTCGTTTCATAGAAACGTTTCCATCTCGGCAGCGCACTCTGAGTTCTATTTTTTCATTTCATTCGTCTTATCTCATTTCAACACCTCGAGCTCTGGAAAGTTCTTAATTAATCAGATTAATCCTTGAGATTAATTATAATTATCACAATACATTTCGGGGGGTTAAGCATACTTGCTTTACCCATCTCATCGCCAGCCTCAAGAATAACCCACGCGCGCTTCTAGGGTGCGTGGGAATCACTCGAATAATACCTTTGTCTCGGAATAATTATATCAGGGGACTAGCGATAAATAAATTATAATTAACCAATTTATAGGATATGTGTGATACACAGCTGGTAGCGAATGAAACGCGTTTATGAGATACACAAACGAAGTATCGGCACTTTTTATACGACAAGAAAACTGCAACGGTCTGAAAGCTGTTTCACGATGCTATCATTGTCATGGCTATCCGCTATCGTTTCACGTTACGTTAATAAAAACGCAAAGAGGATCAACGAGCTACTACGGTTTTCTAGCCACGTTTCCATCGCTATTATCCGTTATTTTTACCAAAATGTTGAACCCTTTTGGACTTGGTATAAATCCCGCGATAATTCTCAATCAGAAACTATCGACCTTTGAGAAATTAAGATAGAAAACGCGGGAAATCGCGGTCGGATTATAGATTTTCATCCCCATTTGAAGTGGGGTTTGCGAGTGAAAGCGTAGAGTTTCAATATGAACTTGTCGGGCTTTCCATACCCGAAGAAACGGAGTTCTGCAGAAAGGTGGTTCAAGTGCACTTTGGCAAAGAAAAGTGCATCGCTAAGGTTGAGAAAGTATTGTACAATTTCATCCGCAGATATTTGGCTTTCGCAAAATCATCTATTGCAAAAGTATGAATGTGAAGAGTTTGGAACGATTGAGAGAGACGAAGAACATCTTTGAAGATTTGAAAATACTCAGTTCGTCAGGGAAAAGATTACAGTTTTAGAATTGGAGTGAAAAAATGGAAGGCGGATATGTTCGATCATCCTTATAATTTATCTGCCTGCAAACGATTTTTTCGGGATAATATTGGAAACCTCAGATATTATCATCTCGTCGGATACGATTTAAGAAAAATGATAACAAAGAAAGAACCGATTTCATATCCGAACAGGATTTACTCCTCGCCCTTCTGAGAGGACGATGACGTTGCTGAAAATATAAAAATTCGTTTATACGTTGTGACGTTTGGTCCTTAAAAATCGGGGCGATGATCAAATGAACACAAATTTGTTCGTACGGTATATACCTAATACGATTTCTACCGCGGTGTCGAGAGAAGTGTAAAAGATCGCGAAATCTCATCCGAAACAAACTGGATTCTTTAATTCGATAGGATTGTGAGCGGGCTACACCGTCGGGGAAAAAAAAAAAGAAATTGCTCAAATTTGCTGATCCGCATCTGCAGACAGACTATAACAAACAGAACGAAAAGAGCCAAGAACCTTTTCTGTATTAACGCTGCAACAAGTTGCGGAGCGTCATGCGATTTCGATCGATTGGATAGCCTCGGGAAAAAAGAAGAGAAAAAAAATTGATCAAAGTCTCGTTTCATCGTCTGACGTTGACGAAAATTCAATCAAACATTTCTACCAAAAAATTTTGGATCAATTTAGGCAAATATGACGAGGGTGGATAATCATTTGAAAAAGATTAAGGCAGAAGACGTAAAGTATGTCTAGAAATTTCGGGAATATTCGTATTGTATCGTAAACGATGCTCGATATCATCACCGGCGTAATATTATCCTCGAATTCTGTACGGACAGACCGAGTTTTGAGTTTTTTTTTTTTTTTTTTTTCACATGAAATTCGAATTTTACTCATGGGATTTTTAAATTTTCAAAATTTTTTATCGTATACCTATAATTTTCTGAGGATTTTCTCTTCTTTCGGTGATTGAAGTGACGCGGAATTCCCCATATGAAGGATTCTTTCTCAAGTGGGCCACCCATTTTCGTCGTGGTCTCGAATTGATTTCGTTACTTCCTCCAATGATTACCCTCCTTTTCAGGAGTTTTGCTGATTTTTTGCAGATTTTTAGCACTGGCAGGAGCGTAGATATATGAAATATCTGGATAATCTATTTATTTTACGTATTTATAAATTACTGATAGTGAAAGAAAAATCAAAATACATGAAAGTTATGTTTTTTCATCAGCTTTCCAGTAAAAATATTTTCAATTTTAATAGAATGACAGTTAGGGCTAAAAATGCCAAAAAAACCCAGAAAAAATGCGAAAAAAGGTGGGTTCAAGTTTTCGGATCGCTTTAATTTTGATGAAAAAATTCGAGAAAGACTCTCTCATTGCTCAGAGTTTACTGTGTAAATCTTATTATGGGACCGCCATCCTTCCTAAAGCGTTCCAAGTTGTCATACGAACACAAGCAATCATTTGGCTATCTTCGGATGTTTTCCTCTTAGGAAGGAGTGGCGGTCCCATAATAAAATTTACACAGTAAACTCTGAGCAATGAGAGAGTCTTTCTCGAATTTTTTCATCCAAATCAAAGCGGCCCGAAAACTTAAAACCACCTTTTTTCGCATTTTTTCTGGGTTTTTTGGCATTTTTAGCCCTAACTGTCATTCTATAAAAATTGAAAATATTTTTACTGGAAAGCTGATGAAAAAACATAACTTTTATGTATTTTGATTTTTCTTTCATTATCAGTAATTTATAAATACGTAAAATAAACAGATTATCCAGATATTTCGTATATATCTCAGTGCTAAAAATCTGCAAAAATTCAGCAAAACTCCTAAAAAGTAGGGTAATCATTGGAGGAAATAATCAAATTAATTCGAGACCACGACGAAAATGGGTGGCCCACTTGAGAAAGAATCCTTCATATGTATGTATATCGCGTCTATGCAAACGTCGAGAGAAAAATATGCAATCCGATTACTTCGCGAGTCTGTATAGTGCCAAAGTTTGACTGCAATATTTCTTTCAAGCTTATTCCATTGAAATAATAACAATAACAATAATAATAATAATAACATAACGTAAGAAAAAAAAACTGAACTCAAAGTTTAATCCGAAAATTTGTAACTTTTAGTTTAGCTCGTACATACCGCTATATATGGGGAATTCCACGTGAACTCGACCAATGTTTTTCCATCACCATTTTCGATTCGCTTCACGATTTTTTATACGATTCGACGATCTCGGAAAAGCACTGCTGAATTTTTTCAGATTTTTCCCTCCAACCGTTAATTTTCAATGATTATTCAAACCCATTTTGAAAACGGCATTTTTTAAAAATCTCCAAAAATTCTCAAAAATATTATTTGTTATTTCGATCATTTTGACACCCCTCCCATGATGGGATCATTATTGCTTCTTTTTTTTCAGCACTTTTAACATTTTGATAAAACGAAACACCATGTTCCAACGTTTCGAAAATTCTTGAAAAATTATCAAAAATTCTGTGTTCAGTTCTGAATGTTTTCGCGTGAGACCCACGATGACGGACGGAAAATACTTTTTTTCGAAAAAAATACTTTTTATTGTCAGTCATCGTGAGTCTCACACGAAAACATTTAGAATTGAACACAACATTTTTGGTAATTTTTCAAGAATTTTCGAAACTTTGGAACATGGTGTTTCGTTTTATCAAAATGTTAAAAGTGCTGAAAAAAAAGAAGCAATAATGATCCCATCATGGGAGGGGTGTCAAAATTATCGAAATAAAAAATAATATTTTTGAGAATTTTTCGAGATTTTTAAAAAATGCCGTTTGCAAAATGGGTTTGAATAATCATTGAAAATTAACGGTTGGAGGGAAAAATCTGAAAAAATTCAGCAGTGCTTTTTCGAGATCGTAGAATCGTATAAAAAATCGTGAAGCGAATCAAAAACGGTGAGGGACAAACATTGGTCGAGTTCACGTGGAATTCCCCATATGTATAGGTAGATATAATACTACGTATAAGAGTAACGCTTCAACTTTTATTAAACTCGAGTGTAGCATGACTGTGGTTAATTTCGTCCACGTAAAGGGTTTTGGTTTTGGTAAATGAAATTTAAAAAAAAAAAAAAAAACGAAAAAAAAATAAACGTTTCATAATTAGATGAGCAGCTAATTATTATCGTAATTAAGTATGTGGCTGCAGGTTCAACGGACAGATTAAAATCAAATTAGACGTTTATTTATTACATTACATATACACTGAGAAAAAGGTCTGGTTGACACAACCGAAATTTGGGTATTATATGGACAGTCAAATTTTTTGTTCAGTCAACCAAAATTTTGGTTTTCCCAACAAAATTTTTGGTTGACTGAACAAAAAATTCGATTGACTGAACAGAAAATTTGATTGTCCGTATAATATCCAAATTTCGGTTGTTTCGACAAGACCTTTTTCTCAGTGTACCTAAAATTATGTTACAGAGACAACTTATGGGTTATACTTATATCTATGTGGAGAAAATTCAATCAATAAATCTCAAAGTATACATACTGAGAGTTTTCTGTAACACCGGAACACCCCCTTCCTTTGGAAAAACCAATACAGGTACATGCCGCGTCCGTGAGGCTCGCTCGGGGCGGGATAGGCAATGCCACTTACAGTCTATAGTCTATACCCTCCCGTCCGAGCTTCACGCACGCGGCATGTACCTGTGTTGGTTTTGCCGCAGGAAGGGGGTGTCCGGTATTACAGAAAACTCTCGGTACATGGGTAACATGTTACCGATCCGCAGTATCGGGTCCGATACCCAATTCAAACGGGCTGATGCATTGAGATTGATTATAGCCGCATTTTCTTTTCATTTATCTTACCTTTTATTATTATTTCTATTCTTATTATTATATTATCAATGATAAATTGGTTCCAATCTGAGTAGGTATACAGGATATTCTCGATTATAAATTACGACGAGACGAGCGAGGGTTGAAATAAAAAAATAAAAAATAAAAACTACGTCTAATGTATATTGATGAATATACGTGACGGGCTTAAGGCTGAAGGGTTTACCGAAACCAGGTGAAATTTCTATTACAAATATTTTCTATTCAGGTACCTACATATTATGATCTGAAAGATTATATATTATATTATATAGGTATATGTAGAATTATCAAATGCTCTATTCGTATGAGTATATCTATAGCGAATCGAATAACGCTGGTTATCAAAGCGTAAATACATCGTCACCGAATAATCGAGAGAACGGTACACCTATACAGCTGTATTTACCTAAACAGGAAAAACCAAAAAAGTAAAAGGAAATTGAAAAAAAAAAAAAACAGGAAATTTTTGTAACACTCCTTCATATTATCATCGAATATTTTTATCAAACAAATACGAGATCGCCTCGAGGCTGATAAACTTGAATCGACTAACATAAATCTACATAAAAAATAAAAATAATAAAAAATAGGGAAGGGTGGGGCAAAATGGACCGGTGCTATTTTTCTTTATTTCAATGTTTTCTGTTTTTTTTTGTTTTTTTTTTTTCTCCAATTTCAAATCAATTGTATCAATAAATTTCATATTCATACTCAAGTTTTTTAATCAACCATTTTTTTTTTTTTTCTTCTCGTTGGTTCATTTTTCCCCACCCACCTCTACAAAGTTCTTCGAATTTTTACAAACGAATGAGAAAGAAAAACTAAAAAATCCAGGTAAAGTAAAAAACTGAAAATCGAAGAAAGAATCACATCCACAGAATCTCGACGAGCTAAAGTAAAATTAGAACGGGTACGGTAAAAATCTTGTTTATTGATTCAGGGTCGAAATGAATCACTTGTTTTTACACGCATACGCTTCGTTTGCTAACAACTTGATTTTACGGTAGTCTGCGTCGAGTGGACCACTCGGAAAAATAAGCGAACAAAAAAAAAAAGGGAAAATATATTATACATATGTATATTAATAATATAAGCATATATATTTTTTCCTTTTTTATTATCTGATCGTGGCTTGGGTAGGTAGTAGGTACACAGCCGCGTTAGATTAATTAATGAGACGTAGACGCTAATGAACGAGAAACAATGATCGTAATTAGAATATTAATTAATTACCGCCATAAGTATTACTGTCTACGAAATATTATGTATAATAGCGTCGCGAGTGGTAATGCGAAATGTGATATTATTACAATGGAATTTATCACCTTAATATTCATAATACATATATAAACTTAATACCGTTGACTGGCAAGTAATCTACGTAACGTGGGGGACTCCATCGTCCACGGACGAGATTTTACTTTGGAATAATTTCAGGTGACAAGTATAATTACAAGTATTGCCATGTAATTGAATAATTTCATGCATAAAAGTTCAAAATTCATATATATGTCTATGACATTTCCGTATCGCGCTATCAGACCTTACAACCGATTTATAGTATATACCTATGCAATTAAATACACACGTATAATGTATACCTGATTTCGACGACCTTCTACTTTGCGTTAATCAACGAGCTTTTGACGAATCTTAATTGAGCAAAACGGTCGAGTCAAGAACACTTGTGTATACGTGTATCAGTAAGCCATATAGTGTAGATGTAACCGCAATCAGTGCCGTCCTCACTTTGAAGGGTTGAATCGAAAAGCCTAAAATTATGACGCAAAGGCGAGAATTTAGCAGTCGGAAACCAAAAGGGTCATGTAGTCGAAAAATCACACGTCTTATGGCATGAAGTCGTATGCGTGATTGTACGTCCGTTTTGAATTTTGAAAATCGAAAATTCGTGTAGGTATTTCATTTTCTGTGTAGGAGAAATGGGGGCAAAACGGGCGATTTTTATTTTTATTTTTATTTTGAATTTCATTCAATTACTTTTTGCTTTCTTGTATTATTGTTGATTACAAAATACGTCGAAATATCATAAAAGATCAATAATTAGGAGCAAAATTATTGTTTTCAGACTTATGGTGAAGGTTTTACCCCCAATTCTCATATTCAGCTGGGGTATAAGTTCCCGTTTTGCCCCCTTGCTCGTTTTGTTGCCATCGCTCCTATTTTTTTAACTTTTTTTTCTTACGTGATAAACGTCAGTCCTATTAATCCTGGCGCATATATACGACCTTTTGAACCCAACTGAACGGAAAATGATCACGTCAATTGATTCCAAAAGGTCTTAGGCTACATTATACGACCTTCCGTCATTTGTAATAGTAGAAACTTCAAAGTTTTGGAAAAAGCTTGAAGAATGACTGATTAAAAAATTGAAAGCAGATGATCGTATCCGCCTTAAAATATTAAAGAAAAAATCTAAAATTAAAAGAACGGAAGACTTAAAAGCAGAGGGTCGTATGTTAGGAAGATACGTCTGTTGAACTTTGATTTCTGGTTGTTGTAAGAACCTAGAAGCAGATAAAGAAAGTCGTATTCGCCTGGATACGACCTTTTACATTTAGGTTTTCAAATTCTTAATTTCGAATTCTACATGCGTTTTCATCATTTTCATAGCGCATTACGGTATAAAAAAAATTGTACAAAATTATGCCATCGCAAGATACGAGACATTTTTAATGCGGTTCTAAACTCTCAGTTCAGCTACGGTTAGAGTAGGGCACGATAGGTAATTAGATAGTCGATTAGTGAACAATAAGTGAAACAAGTGGCTTTTTTATCGACAATAATTGCTCTCTGTAACAAGCGATGCTTTTAAATTTATCGCACTTTTCACGTGTATTAAGAATATACGTCGTATGTAGGCGTATGTAGGCTAACATTTATCTACTGATCGTTAGTCATATAATAAATGTGGTTAATTTATATAAGTCGTTAATACGAACATCGTGCCGATATAATAACGATGCGAAACCTCTCTTTCTCTCGTCGTATCACTCGCTAGGGATTCACGCAGCCCCAGACCATAAATGAACATCTCCATCTATCTAACTATCAAGTGCTACATCTATTTTCCCATTTATCTTCTGAAATAAACGAGAGAATATTGCTCGTTCGATTTCTATCAGTATATTGCGAATTTACTTATTTAGATGAAGTGCAACGCTAATCGAATAACCACGTATGCCCACTATCGTAGGATGTACATATGTATCAATATGGTGGTCCTTAATTCGGTCATATTCGAATTTCAATGCTCTCATGGGCCAGAACGTCTCCAATAAATATACAAAAAAAATCAGTCGAAATCCTAGGTTTCGATCTCAATTCTAAGTACTGCCCCAAAGCCTCTGAACCTTCCCATTTAAATAACACGCACGATTTTTAGTACTTCGGGGTCATTTTTTACTTCCTATCGCATTATAGCTTCGAATGATCTGAAACTCCGCATACTTCTTACCTATAGTAGTAAGTATCCGTGAAAAATTTACAGATTTTTAACGACAAAATTTTATTCGTCACAATTTGGAGATAAGAAATTTGTTTGGTGTGCTGTAGCTCCGAAAAATTATATCGTTTAAAATCTGTCGAATTTTCATGAAATATCTATCACTACAGGTAAAGAGTGGTACCAAGTTTGAGATTTTTCGGAGCTGTATACTGCAATAGGAAGAAAAAAAAATTAACCGCCAAATATGTTACAAATTGTGTTTTATTAAAATGGGAAAATTCGAGGACTTTGGGGCGGCACTTAGAATTGAGATGGGAACCTGGGGTTCTGGCACCGATCTCTATACTAACTGGATGGCTGGTCCTTATGGGCCCAGCAAGCCGAAATTATGTCGAGTTGAAGGCTCACTCAGCGCCCCTAACACCGGGAATGGTACTAATCACCATCTCAATGCGCATGTGCCATCGTAATCACGAATAGTGAGGATGGTAAATCAGTGCCCCGCATGCGCATTGATGTCAACCTTAGTACCACTCCCGGTACTAGGGGCGCTGGGTAAGCCTTCAATCTGCTTTAGCCTTGCTTTAGGGGACCAGCCATCCAGTTAGTATAGAGATCAGTGGGTTCTGGCAACATTTTTTCAACATATATTTGAAGACGTCCTGGTCCATATGGAAGCATTGATATTTGAAAATGATAGAATGAAGGACCATTCCAATGTATCAATGATCAGTGTTGTAAAGTACCTAGGTACAAGTACCTTTTTTTGTACCTAGGTACATTTTTCAGTACCTATACCTGTACCTAGGTACTTTTCCTAACAAGTACCTTGTACCTGTACCTAGGTACATTTGAGGAATACCTGTACCTATTTATAGGTAAAATGTAAGGTACTTCATTTATGTAAGAATCTCGGCGTGTGAAATGTGGTAAATGCACGTGTACGTATAACTGTATCAGTATGTATATCACTAACTTGGTTTTCGCATATTTTTTTCACCCTTCTTCGTATCATTCTTATGCTCAACGTAAATAATGTACCTAAGTACCTATATATAGGTACATTCTGAGTACCTGTACCTGTACCTAGGTACTTTTTCCTGCAAGTACCTGTACCTGTACCTAGGTACTATTTATAAAGTACCTTTTACAACACTGTCAATGATCAATAATTGATGAAAAATAGAAGCTAAAGCCCGAGAAGTCGCGTTATTTATGATGTTGGAGCATATACAACACGTCCTCAAATATTCAGGAGTGTAACTTTTCGGCAATATCACGGTATTGAAATTTAAACTAAAAACAATCCTGCGATAAATCTCTTCCGTTATAGAGTTAATCAAGACTTTAAGAGTTGCGATATTATGAGAAGAGAGGATAATGAAGATGGTCGTTATCCGAACTCGGTTCAACATTTTCAAATTAAAGTAAAATTAAATTTCTATATTTTACTGTATAATCCGGTGTTAATCAGGTTACCTACACTAAATCCATACCTAACCCGTGTAGTTTAAATCTTTTCTAAAACCAAGAATAAGCCAGAATCGTTCAATTTTCCTAATTTCGTCGTAATATCTTCATCCCTAATTCTCTCATCTTCTCCCATTTTTTTTTTTTATTTACCTTCCTCATTATCACTCTTCTCAAACCCCGAACTCTCTTGTCTCTATAAAACCCGCCTGTGAATTTTTCTTATTACCTAACCGACCCCATCTATTTCGTTCCACCGCTTTTTTTCACTCGGTTTTAATTGGTCTCGTTTCGCGTTCGTATTACCAGCGACAAAGGCTCGCAACGCTCGCATATACATATGTAGACTGGCGATATGTTCTAGGCGTACGTGTGCGTACGTACCAATATTAATCGGCGAAATTTCATTGCAAAACTCATTCTGCAACTGAATTGCAATATTTCCGAGGGTTACATTCCCCGCGTAAAAAGGGTCGATTGAAATACTGCGATTTTTTTCGTGAATTCGTTCCGACCGGGTTTTCAATTGAACGAACTCACGCGTTTTATAAAAAAAAAAAAACAAAAAAAAAAAAAAAAACCATGCGTCACATGATCTTCATCAAAGCTATCCTGAAGTTCACACTGAGAAAAAGGTCTTGTTGTTGAAACAATCAAAATTTGGTTATTATACGGTCAAAGATAATTTTTTTGTTGGGCCAACCAAAATTTTGTTGTGCCAGCAAGAAATTTAGTAGTATCAACAAAAATTTTGGTTTGCCCGACAAAATTTTGGTTGACTGAACAAAAAAATTTCTTTGACCGTATAATAACCAAATTTTGGTTGTGTCAACAAGACCTTTTTCCGAGTGCAAACGAACTCTGACCACCGTCCAAAGCCCATTTGGATATCCATGAAATGAAGATGCGACAAAGGAACATCAGAGCTTTCCCAATTTTCGTAAACGTCCTACGTATAATATTCTATAACTAAATAACAATTTGAACCTGGATTCAAACTTTGTGAAATAATTTCTCATTTGTTCATCCCGTTTACGTATACGTCACGACATCTCTTATACACCGCCATGTCGGTCTCGAATAGAATTTTGTTCAACTTACACGAAGTAAAGTAATAAATTTACGTCTAGCTGGTAGATAGAGCGAACCGCGTGTGTACCTACATATATAATATATGTGTATAGTATGGTTGTACGTAATACGTAATACGTAGAATGTAGAATGTAGAATGTAGGACGTAGAACGTATAAGGGGTATACCAGTATAATGTACCAGTACGTTCAGCTTTTACAGGGCTATAGCATCAGCAGCGACTCGGAATTTAATGCAACAACCTCTGTTCCTGCTTTTTCTCCATAGTTATATATATGTAGGTATATCCTCCCTTGCATGATTCTTGTTATGTTTAAAATTTATCTATAATATTCTCAAACGAACCGAGTAAATTATCTCATATAACACGACGATAGTCGCGTAACGACGTTATAATTTGGGTATAAAATTTTGTCAGTTTTGTTATTATTTTAACAATTTTTCTTGTCCGACCCACGTAATAATCTGACGTCGAATTCGTTCATTCGTATATCTATGATATTTTCAGCGATTTTCTTTTCTAAATTTTATTTAGGTTTATAAAATAATATTATAAGATATATAAGTCTCGATGCGTCGACTGCGGTAGATCTATATTAATATTATTTCAATCCGCACCTAAATTCTTCCATCTCATACGTTTATAATCCTACGCTTTCGCTATACGCCTACGATCAGATTTTCGTAAAGCTATAATCTACCTAACCAGCTACCTACCTACCTAACCAGCTGGCAAAATATACATATATATTTAAAGATAATACGTACCGTGAATGAGGTAGTAGACTACCTCTGTATACGATATAGTGTTACGAAAATCTCTAAAACCCGCGGTGATATTATATATTCACTTGAATATAGAATTCAAATATTAATCGTACCATATACCTACGAGGTATAGTATTATATATGGTTTAATGAAAAATATTGAACGGTGTAAATCTGATACGACGTACTACACTTATCGCACGATATACTCATACATATAGGTATGCTGCTGCACATCCCGAAGAATAACACTTTACTTTATACATAGTTAAATTTTTCTCTCTTATTTGTTTTTTTTTTTTGTTTTTTTTTTTTTAATGTTATAAGTATTTATTAACACTCGAATGCAGATTTCTTTTTTCACCTTACTGAGAATAGAAACGCGAAAAAAGAAAGAAGGAAAAAAAAAAAAAAAAAATTCGCGATTTTTTTTTTTTTTTGATCACACGTGTTTTATTTTCTCATAGTTTGTTGAATTCGGTTGAATCTGCACTAAAGCTGCAGCACCTCGGGGTATCGTATCCCGGTTGATTGAAAAATTATATACTAATTTTGATGAAAATATATAAATGATTAAAAATAAGAATAAATTTTTGGAAATACACGAGCTGCCGTCCATTGGTTGCGCAGCGGTTCGACCGCAGCTGAGCGAGGAAACGCGGATGGACCGACCCCTTTTCCTCTCGGTAAAACTACTACATGTATAATCCGCTACGCGCAGGCGAAATATTACTCGACTATATATACAATAAACAGTCTAGTATCTCATTTACGGGGAGGGGGGGAGGGGGTGAATCCTGCGCTTTTCACCAACCCTGCAGTTGAGTTTTAAGTCCGTCTTGACGGCATTAGCGCTGCGCTTTTCTACCGAGGTATAAACGCGCACCGCGGTTCCACCGCGGGTATTGAAAGCTCGGTTATGCGCGGTTCGCGTCGTCGTATTGGCGTTGACGACGGCCGAGGCCCGACTGAAGCTGGGGGAGGATGTCGGCGCCGTTGCTCAGTGACGTAGCACCCGGAAAAGCACGAGCTTTTTCTGGGGGAGCGACGGACGTCGACTTATGGGGAACTGGGTCACCCGCAGGAACATCGACGTCGATTCGGAAAATTTTTTATCTTATTTTATTTTATTTTATTTTACATCATTACATCAAAAAAAAAAAAAGCTTTTTTCATTACATATTTTTTTTTCATCCCAGTGCTGATTTGCACTCTGACTAATCACCCGATTCGGATCACATCAACGACCCCCCGGCTGCTAGACAGATCGCATCGGCGTTAAGTTTAACCCCGTTTTTCATTAATGTTACTATAAATTCACATATCGATCGTTTATAAAGTTTAACCGACTTGATTTTAACGATAAAATCGTCTGATAGGTAATTGCAGAAATCGACCTTATGTAAGCCATCGTTAATATTCTTTACCTTCATAACTATGCCCGCAGAAAATAGCGATGTGCTGAAAGACCCTTTTTTTAAATTGCAGTATCTATCGCTGCTCGCGGATCGAATGTATATGCAAATGAATTCGCCGACATTTGGAAAGAAAAATATATCGCGAATCGGTATAGATTCGTATTGTTGTTACGACTGCTATAGAGTAAAGAGAACTTCAATATACCTACCTATACTAAAATATAGGAAATCACTGCTCACGTATCGTGGATGGACCAGGTCCGGAGAATTTCAGATTCTGAAATATTGAAGCCCGCAGAAAACTTGAAGTCTGATGAAAAGAGCTAAAATTGGGTCCGGGTGAAATGTAAATTTCTTTTATATAAGATATGATATATTTGCGGTGATACTGGCATTAAATATTGGTGTGAGCCGCTCTGTATAGGACGACGCAAATCGATGCCCCGAGTAAAGTATAGGATTTTCCACCAGATTATACATAGATTGGCCGAAATTAAAGCGGATCCCTTCGTCTTCATCAAATCTCCGAGTTAGTCGGAGTATCTTGTATACGAAAAACGGCTGAAATAGATATTCGATGAAAGTATAGTATAGGCGAAGGGTGGAAACGAAAACTCCGGACTTGAAAAGCTGCAGTGTTCGGCAAGATTTCTGTTGAATAAAAAAAAACATCAATTGCGGAGGATCAGGGCGCAAAGAAAGGCTGTTCAAATCTGCTTCGAGGGTTTCAAAAATCCAACAATATTCTTAACGATATGAAATAAGATGTGCTGTAGGGGTAAAGTGGCATGAAAGAGCCAATTTATGAAAGAGCCGCTTCCATAAAGAAACTATAGCATTCTATAGTTTCTGCATGCAAGTGGCTCTTTCATAAATTGGCTCTTTCATGCCACTTTTCCCCTACCTATATGAGGTGAGCAAGAGAACTGCGTAAGAAAAAAAGGAAAATAAAATGTGACAAATTATGTTGAAATATATTAGAATTCGATGTAACCTGCAGATAAAAAAATTCTGAACGGTTGTAAAGACTCGATACCTTTCGATCTCGGCGAAAAATGAAAATTATCGAAATCGTGAAGACGGTAAAAATAAGCCGGACCCCACGCGCCGATTATCGGTTATCGACAACACTTCTACGAAGAGAAGAAGAAGATGATGAAAAAAAGTAAAAAATCGAGTTCGTGACCCGGAGTATGGGTACGGGGACACAAAGAGGACTATTCAAATCTGGTTGGGGTGAGTGCCAAAAGGGCAGGAAAAATCTTTGCGGTAGAATGGGATGTATTCAACCAACTAGGAGTCCTCGTGCGACAGGTTTCGCTATCGTTTCCGTAAAAATAAATGTTAAAGTATGATTTTTTTAAAGTCAGTATTAAGATTCGTTGAATTCAGAATATCGAAGAGGAAAGGGAAAGTTTTTCCTCGATATTGCAGTACATCTATCTACCCTTTACATAGGTAAGGTATACTGAAGCCTGCAGTAACCCGCAGTAACTTTGACCAAAATCTCTACGATGAGCGACGTTATCAAGTCTATAGAAGACAGAGGGGTCGAAATATTCCCGTTTATCGCTAGTCCCTCGTGGACCCTTTCGTCGCCCTTTCGTCGGTGACCAAGCCTTTCTGCACTCTCTGGACTAACCGGGGAAGATGACCGTGTTGACGAACCGGGTTCATCCGGGTAAACGACCTCTGCTTCTTGACAGACGACAAATTTCATATTCCAAGTAATATAAATGTACCACCGTATGTCTGTAGAATGATTCGCAATATCTTGAGAAAATTTAATCGCCAATGAATTTTATTAGCTATAACTATAACGAAGGCGTTCTTGAATTTCATCGTACCTAGCTTGGTTTCTTTTTCAACTATGCAATTGCAGCTGCGACATTTCCACGATGTAACCTAGTGGCTCTCGTTCGATGTGAAAATATTTATTGCTGCAGTTTGATATACGCTGATAATTGATTTTTCATACTGGAATTCGAACTGCACTGAGCTATGTCAATTACGTGATGAAAAGTTATTGGATTTAAAAAAAAAAATATCCATTTCATCTATAAGGGACGTTCTATATGGAATCTTTACTGACGTAGGTACTACATAACGTCGAACGGAAATTTATAACGAATAAAAATAAATATACGCTCATAGGTATACACGTAGATTCTAAGGTTCCGGATTTTTCATATTCCGAATTCGTTTCAGACGATTTCGAATTTTTATAAACGTTAAAGTTCAGAATATCAGAATACAGCTGGAAACTTTGAAAGTCCAGACCACTAAAAGCCCAAAAAATCCGAAAATTTCGGTCTATTTCTCAGGATGTGAAGAAAAAAATAATTCATTCTAAACCCATTATATCTACTTCAATCGATAACTCTATATCATGTCATAAATAATTGATAAGATTTTGAAACTTTATTTTCCAAAAGGTACATTTCAAGTCGATTGATTGGACCCCTTATTGGTTTCGATACGATCGATACAGCCCGAGTTATTAAACACTGAATGAATACATGCATGAATTTCAAGTTCCGGAGGTTTGGCCTTACAGATATTTAACTTTCGGAATTTTGACTCCGTTCCAAAGTTTTCGAAATCTCAGCTATGTAGACTTTTGTCGAAATACCCTTTCTGAAAACTGCGAATCAGCAATATTCAATTTCGAAATTTTGACCGTTCGGTACTTTGAAAATTGAGAACTTCAACCCAGTCCCAATCATGAAACATTGAATTGGTGTGAAAATTTGATGAACTTTTGACCTGTTCAACCCACATCTCTCCAGGAATAACCGCAGAGCATCTGGAGTTCGTTTCTTATGTTAGTTTTTCAAACGAAGCACATCGGACTCGAATAGTTTTGCAATATAATCGTGATTCCGTATTGTTACTTTGAACGTTATTATTCTATGAAAATATATAATAACGATAAGAAAACTCGACTTTATTGCATTTGATAAAAGACAAAGAGGACGAAGACTCAGAGTTTTATAATAGCGTTCTACATCCAGCACTAAGCCAACAAAGTACAGCAAATATATTATACAGCCTTATAACTTAGCTAACGTAAGTACACTACATGGCTAAGTGTCCACAAACTTTCTTTGTGGATGAGGAAAAAGTGAAGTATAATTAACTAAGTGAGTAAAACTATGCGCTTATTATTTTCATTAATTATATTTTAACGAGGCTACAAGACGCTATGCGATCAGCGTCGGTTCCGTTAACCATAAAAAATACAGATTTGTTAAATTTTTCTCTATACTCAATCGCAAGTAATGAGCAACTCGTCCGAGGGTATAAGTTCGGATCGATCGCAGAAATAAAACAGCTGGATCGAAGAATGAAATGAAATCCATTTGTAATTCATAAACCGAGGGGAGGACCGATTCCTGATTTTATAGCCACGACGTTCTAGAGGAAGAAAAAAAGGAAAATGAAGTACAGAAAAAAAAAAAAAAAAAGGAAGACGGACAAAAAAATAATTAAAAACAGGTAACCTAACGTGAATTTATCAGTTGCCTGCGTTCGGTTAACACGATATCGACCTAAACGAGAATGGCCGCTCGTTAAAGGGGTGAAAAACCAGTCAAAGGACTCAGACGTATACGGACAAAGTGGTGTACAGGAAATTCCCCTGTATGAACCGAATTTATCCCAGTGTCATAGATATACCTACTTAACATTTATACCTAAACCATGCATATATGGTTATAGATGACTATAACTTAAGGGAACCAGTACAGCGACTTTTCGAGAAATTATCATAATCCAAAATCAATTTATTTCATAACCAAAGTTCATTTCACATCAAAATATTTTTCTTTTTCAAAATCATGTGTCGTAAGGATTTCAGAGCACCGTTGGACCGATTCAGGTCATCTTGGATTCATTTTCTTCAGAAAACAAATCCTCATCATGTGAATGTAGGAATTTAAAAATAAAAAATTATGTCATAAGTTATGATCAATTTACCGAATTTGCAAAAATTATTATCACTGATTTCTTAAATAACTTGGCCAAAACGAAAAATTTTCAAAATTCCTACATTCACATGATGAGGATTTGTTTTCTGAAGAAAATGAATCCAAGATGACCTGAATCGGTCCAACGGTGCTCTGAAATCCTTAGGAGACATGATTTTAAAAAAGAAAAATATTTTGATGTGAAGTGAACTTTGGTTATGAAATAAATTGATTTCGGACTATGATAATTTCTCGAAAAGTCGCTGTACTGATCCCCTTAAGCCGTCGAACCAACATCGTTTATATTTGTCAATTGAATTTATCATTCGACTAAAATTGCGAATGTAATACATGTATACGTGACGGTTCAGCAATAAAGTATAAATAAATAAATAAATAAATAAATAAATAAATGCATGACATTTGTCCAGGCCGATTGACACCTTCTGAATTCTAAATATACCGTAGGTAGGGTAAATATGAGAATACGTCGATATATACACATATATGTATATGTATATGTATATTTATATTTCGACCCGTATTAAGCTATATGGGCAAATTATCATAATATGGATAATCGATCATTCGTTGTCAATGAATATAGATAATCGTATGATATCAGAGGGTGAAATGATTCAGTGATAATGTATCAACGACGACAGATTATATACTCGGTTTTAGCTATTCTTGAAATACAATTCTAATCTTCTAATTGAAATTGTCGCGTGAGTCGTAATATGGCTGTTATAGGTTTAAATAGACAATTGTACACGCCACGCTCAAGCTGCTAGCCTTAGTTAAGAATGAGTGGTTGATTGCTTCGTCATGATGATGTAATACTCACCGCAACAATAATGATCGTTGTATTAATTAAGAATATTCGTGATTTAACGCGACGACATTCGGTTCGTTTGTTATTTTATTATCAAGCACTATAATCTATGAAACGAATGTTAGAAATAAGAGAAGTCAGCGAGTCCCACTACTTACTTTGACAAAATTTTCCTCAGCTCGTCGTAGTAGCAGGTATACCTAAGGCACGCCAAATCCAATTAGAAGCTATGTTTAACTTGGACTTTGAAGTTCACGGTTGAAAAAACCGTGAAGAATAATAAAACGAAAAAGTCACCTGTGCAAATGCCAATTAGACCTGATGCGACAGATATGGCGCCCACTTCCCTCGTTCCAGATCTAGTCCAAAAATACTTCGTTATCTATTCTCTCGAAATACATGTTATGCATCTTTCAATATTCTCCGCTATTTCCGATCTTATTTCTTCTTCTTCTTCTTCTTCTTCTTCTTGCAAATCTCTGAATAAATATTTTATCGATTCCGTCATTTCAAAGCTGATTACTCGTGTTTTTAGATATAATTAGGAATTATTTGAGATTTATAGACTTCGCTTTACACAGATATTTGAGTCTAAGAAAGAAAAAGTAGTCGTCGCCAGGTATAATACAGGTCGCATCGTTCATCGAGACTTTTTCAAATTTGGTGAAATTTCGGGACAAATACGAAAAAATGGCTTAAAAGCGAGTATTTTCGTATCTAAAAATGAAATTCATCGTATATCACTGGATTTGTCCCGAAATCACATCAGTGTATGATAATCACTCGAAATTGACGTCCTGTTTCCTACGACAACTACTTTCTCTACAATTATAGTAATCCATGTAACGGCGAAGTTTAGAAAATCTAAATCAATTCTGAATAATGTCTGGAAAAATTGAGTAAATGAAATATTTCTTCGAAGGGTTGCAACGATTTTGGAAAAATAATTTCCAAACTACTTTACACTCCGGGACCCAGATATATCTTTGGTGTATTCTAAACCCCAGCACTTTGTAGCCTAAACAAACAATTGCAGAATCGCTATACATTGAAACAGCCTGTGCCGAGAGTTTGGGTCATGACTTGTGAGATTAAAAAAGTTTCAAACTTTCTACGATTACTGGGATCCACTTGGTCGTGGCAAATATCCGTTTGAAACGTATCTAAAGCCTGCAACGTATAGAATACGAGACCGCATCTGCCGGTAGTGATATCACCTGCGATATCGTTACGATATTTGTTTTTCCGAGACAACTGATTGTTCAGATTTGTGATCGCAGATGTATGTACGCACCCTTGACGTGATCCTTGGATGGTAAAACATTTGAATATTACGGTGGTCCTTATATCAGTCATATTCGAATTTCGATGCTCCCACGGGCGAGAACGTCTCCAAATATATGCAAGAAAATGTTGTCAAAACCCCAGGATCCTATCTCAATTTTAAGTACTTAATTTTAAGTGCCCCAAAGTCTTTGAACTTTTCCATTTAAATAACACACGATTTTCAGTACTTCGGGGTTATTTTTTACTTCTTATCGCATTATCGTTTCGAATAATTTGAAACTTCGCATCCTTCTCACCTATAGTATAGGTAGTAGTAGGTATCCGTGAAAAATGTACAGATTTTTAACGACAAAATTTTATTCGTCACAATTTGGAGGTAAGACATTTTTTTTTGGTGCGCTGTAGCTTCGAAAATTATATCGTTGAAAATCTGTCGAATTTTCATGAAATAGCACCTACAGGTAAAGAAAGTACCAAGTTTGAGATTATTTGGAGCTGTACGTCAATAGGAAGAAGAAAAATTAACCCCAAAATGTAAAAAAATCGTGTTTTATTCAAATGGGAAAATTCTAAGGCTTTAGGACGGTACTTAGAATTGAGGTAGCAAGCTGAGGTTTTGGCTAGATTTTTGTATATACAGTAGACTCTAGATAAGTGGCCATCTCACGGGACTATAGGAGAGGAAAATGGCCACTTACGAAACGTTCCCACCACGGCTGAGGAAGAGGCGCATGACACATGGTGGGAGAAGCTGTTGCTGCGCATACTGCTGTGGTGGGGAGCATAGTGTTTGTGTGAGTGACCGTCCGTGTGAAGGGGAAGTCGCTCGCAGGGCCACTTAGCGGATGGCCACTTATCTAGAGTCTACTGTATTTCGAGACGTCCTGGCCTATGGGAGCATTGAAATTCGGAAAAGATCGAATTAAGACCCACCCTAATGAAAGCGGCGGTTCGAGTCAAGCGTTGAAAAAGTATTTTAACAATTGGTAAGATTTGGAGTTTTTCCAGAATCTCGATGTAGTCATGCCTTCGTATATCATCTGGTCGCATAACAATGTCTGTTATTCAGACGAGTGAGGGTTGACGAATGAGGGTTGAAACGAGGCGAAGTGTAAAAGGAAAATAACAACCGTGTAGCCTCGTGTGCGTAGCGTTTGTGAAAGCCGTTATAATGTACGGAAGAAAGTAGCACAAAATTTTGTAGAAATCATTTTTATTCTCTTCTCCCATAGTAATATCGTCTTCATATTTAAATTCCTTTTTCCTTCAATTCGTTGAGTCTTGTTTTTTTTTTTTTTTTTTTCTTTTTACAGTGTGACGAAATGCTTATCGTCATTCACAGAAAAATTACAGTTAAATGAAGCCCAACCCTCTCGGAAAAACAATGATAAATCCTCCATTCATATTACCCGTTTTATTCTTGCGGGCTGAACTTTCCCAGTCAAAGAATAACGCGTAACGATGGAAGCCAACCTCTTTTACCTCTCGAATGTCTTACGCGAATTTTCATTACTAATTCCACCAATTGAGTAATTCATAGAATTTTTAACGCGAGCCTTTTTAATACGGTGAAATAATTTGTACTGCGTGAATTAGCACGAACTGATTCGAAAAAACTCGCGTGCATCTGTTCAAATTATGGCTAGAAGTTAGCTGGGAAAGTATGAACGAGAAAAGGCTCGCACCACAGATATTGGATTGTTCCATTTAAATTTTTCTGGCCCATTTGTAGCATGTGATTTGAATAGATACACGCAGCTTTTTTAAATTCCGAAGCTTTATTTTTATAGTTTTATTTTATACTTTGAAACTTTAGTCAAATCATCTCTGTAGGCTCTTTCAAGTTCCTCAAATCACAATTCCACAAATATCTATACGTTTGAACTAATATATTTTTAAACGACAATTAAAATCTTTCATAAATCATACGTCATAGTTTTATGAAACTTCCCTTCCTTAATAACGACGTTTAATAGCTCTGCAGTTATTTGTATCGCGATCTGTGAAGCAATGTGAAACATGAAGGGATTGCGTTTACGACTCTCAGCAATAGTTGTAACTGCACCTTCGGCCTTTTGTGTCTATTTTCCTCTCCAACTCGCTAGCGGCTTCTGTTCTTTCTATTTCACTGCGTATTTCTCGTTCTTTTTAATACCCTCTTCAGCAGGGAGATATCTACTGTTGCAGAAAATTTTGAAATAACTTGGAAATTAATCTCAACTTCTCGATGAACTTCGACTTTGTATGAAACTATGATCAGACATGGGTATGTAGGTAGTACCTGATCTCATCATCTACCTAGCAGCTTTTAAAATCATAACTCCCTGGGTAATACTATATTACAGAAAATAATCTATAAATTACCACAATCTTATTTTTGATCATAAGACACATACTAAAACAAGTTTTATCCAAAAGTGTTCCAACGCTATTTGAATTTTCAGTATCGCATTCATGTAATATCATATTTTCACTGAAATCGTACAATGAGAGAAAAAGTCTCTTCCCAATTAGTTAAATTTGTTTCATTCAATATGATATCGCGTTTCTAATGGCGTGAGGCCGTATCATTTGGTTTCTATACGATAAATCGCTACAAAAATGATGAAAACGTATCAATAATTCGAAATTAATAATTTAAAAACCTAAATGCAAAAGGTCGTATGCGGACGGATACGACTTTCTGCCTCTGGGTTCTTACAACAACAAGAAATCAATGCTCAACAGACTTATCTACTCAACACATAATCTTCTGCATTCAAGTTTTCCGTTTTTTTTTTTTTTTTTTTTCAATTGAAACATTTTTTTAAATACTGTAAGGCGGATTTTAATTGTTAAATTGATAATTTTTTTAAGGTTTTTCCAAAATTTTGATGTTTTTACTTTTACAAATGACAAAAAGTCGTATAACGTCGCTTACAACATTCTGGAATTAGTTAACGTGATTATTTTCCGATCAGTTAGGTCCGAAAGATCGTATGCGCCAGTGCTTAGGTACGACGTTCTGCTTTCACTTGACCAATTTTTATTTTCTACGCTTCGGAACACATTTTGAAGTTTTTCGCATAAATACGCAGGACAAAAATTGTACGACCTCCTGATTTTCGAAATGCCAAACGGTCGAATAATGGTGTTTACGAGCTACGACTTTATGGCAATAAACACGCGATATTGCAGTTTAATTAAAAAATTCGCTGGTTGTAGCAATTTTCAGATCCCGTTCATTCGGTTCATGCTATGTATATATGGGGAGTTCCATATGAAATGTACAATTGGTTGTCCACACCCCTTTCGATTTGTCTCAAACTTAGTCAAGTTGAGTAATGGGTTGAAAAAAAAATTCCTCTAAATAATGAAAATTCTACCTTTTACAGGTCGCGAGTAACACCGAATCACAAATTTTGAATTATTTTTTTCAAATCGCTGTAACTCCCTAACTACATGTCCGCGCCTGGAAGTCAAGTGGGTCAAAAATTTTGTAATTTTATGTACTTTTCGATGGTGCCGCGAGACAAAGTCGATTTTCAGTTAATGGTATAAAAAACGCGAAAAACGCGATATTGATCTCGTTCCCCAAACTTTTTTGGAGTCCATTTTTCATCATAAAATGCGGCTATTTTTCCCGCAAATTTTCGTGTAAAGAAAAGTCACGGGACTCAACTGGTTAAAGAGATATGAGGGAAATTCCAGGAAAAACCGACCGGATTTGGACATTTTCTGACTTTAAATTTTTCAAAACTATTGAAACTTTTTTTTACGTGAAATAGATGTGAAAAAAGCCGATAGTGTTGGCTCTTTTTAGGTCCATTTCACGTAAAAAAAAAGTTTCGATAGTTTTGAAAAATTCAAATTCAGAAAATGTCAAAATCCGGTCGGTTTTTCCTAGAAATTCCCTCATAACTCTTCAACCAGTTGAGTCCCGTGACTTTTCTTTAGACGAAAATTTGCGGGAAAAATAGCCGCATTTTGTGATGAAAAATGGACCCCAAAAAAGTTTGGGGAACGCGATCAATATCGAGTTTTTCGCGTTTTTTTCACCATTAACTGAAAATCGACTTTGTCTTGTGGCAACATCGAAAAGTACATCAAATTACAAAACTTTTGACCCACTTGATTTTTAGGCGCGGACATGTCGCGTCCCTAATGCCATAAAGGCATATCTTCGTTATAGGCCTTTATGGCATACTAATGCTAAAAAGGCATATAGTTTTTTCAAAATTCGCCTATCGCTTTGAAAACATGAAAAACGCATAGAAAGTTAAAAAAAAAAAATCAGTTTTCCTAATGCCAAAAAGGCCTATGTCCCAAAAGATATGCCTTTTTGGCATTAGTTTTTTTATTTTTTTTTAGAAAATTCGTTTCAAGTTATTCTGAAGCGATTGGGCGAATAAAAAAATTTATATGCCTTTATGGCTCTTAGGTAGCATCTATATACAGCGTATGCCTTTATGGCATTAGGGACGCGATGTAGTTTGGGAGCTACAGCGATTTGAAAAAAATAATTCAAAATTTGTGAATCGGTGTTACTCGCGACCTGTAAAAGGTAGAATTTTCATTATTTAGAGAAATTTTTTTTCAACCCATTACTCAACTTGACTAAGTTTGAGACAAATCGAAAGGAGTGTGGACAACCAATTGTACATTTCATATGGAACTCCACATATATTCTTTTGCCAGTATTTCCTTTCTCGAGAATGGATAATCCATAGTTTCCAATCATTTATCGACAAAAGGAGCCGAGGTCCGTTCAATTTTGAATAGATTCCTCAATTCGAAACCCGAAGAAGGTAGCGAAATTGAATTTAATTCAAGGCGCGTAAACAGAACGAAGATACCTCGCATCAGTGCTCGGTAAAGCCAGCTGAAGTATGAGACTGGGAAATAGTTGGGTAACATCAAGCTCTACCCATATATCACCATACAGATATTAGATTTAGTTTGTACCAGGGTGCAATTTCAGTCGAAGATGCGTTAGACCTTCGAGTGAATTTCCGTACCTAGATCTATCATCTAACCACCTTATATATGTACCTAGCTGTCACACATTGTTCGATTTTGCATGAAACAAACGTACGACACACAGTTCGTGCCGAGACCAAATTACCATGTCGGATATAAGCATTTCCGGTTGTATAAGGTACAGTTGAATAAATTGGTGATACACACCCACGCACTTACACTGCAGCATTAAAAGATTTCGTGACGTCATGACCTCGCCTCTGATTACCTAGAGCGTAGATTTAATACGTGGGCTTTACTGCGAATTACCAACGCCGTGAACATCGTTGTATATCATTTTACTGCACTTACTCCGAAAGTGTCGTCGCGGAAAGTCTAAACGATACGAATAGACCCAAATTCGTTTTTTATATTCGCAGTACATTCGAACCCTTCGAGTTTTGTTGTTTCTTCAACTTCGAGCAGGCTTTTCGATAGCCAAAACTTCTATTTTCGAAAATCTAACTGCACGGCCTTGAAGTTGAATAAACTAGCCATAAAAAACGTTAGCACATCTTTTTCAAAAAAGTATATGATTTTCTAAATATTTTAAGTCGAAAATCGTTCGTGGTCATAACTATGACTCTCTTGACATAGCGGAAGAAAATTAGGCAACTGTATTGATGAAAATTGGCAAATAACTTTTTCACGACGATTTTTATCGTATCAAATGGAGAGATTGTATAAATGTTGATAAATAGTAACAACGGAATCGGTAGATTAAAAAAATAATTCGACTGCCGAGAAAATGGATGTGGGTTCGGATTTTGGGTTTTTTTTTTTTTTTTTTTTTTTCGTTTCAGAGAAATTTATCGGGACGAAGGAATCGACACACCGTCATAAGCACGCTTACGAATTGTGATATTCTGAAGGGATTTATCGGACTTTTTGATAAAACCTGGTCTAACAAACAAGTCTCTTTCCCGAGTGGGCGATCCGGGCGCTCTTCAATGTTTGCGAAAGACTATATACTGGGAGTATTCATGGAAACGCTCCATAGAGAAGTGAAAACGCCTGCATATATACAGGCAACTCAGAAGTAAATCGATTAGGTTTTATTCTGCATATTACGTGCCCATTGGCTACGTGGGAACAAAACCTAAACGCTTGATATTTGAGTTGCCTGCATGCAGGCGTTCTATGAAAGGTTTCCACGAATACTCCCGGTATATATATATATATATATATAGCATACAGTACGCGGCCTACTCGCGTACGAAGGATATTGCCCGAGGAATGGTCCGCGGAGGCTTCCATAGCACAATATTACTAGAAGTACAAAGATCGCTGTCGAAATCCAGTCGACACATAATAGGTAGAGCTCGTAGTATTTTAGGAGAAAAATGTATCTTTCTGTAGACATAACTCAACAGAAGAAGAAAAAGATAGAAATAAAATAATAACTTCGTATCCTGCGCAAGGACCAATTATTTAAACGCGTTGAATCAAGATGAATCGAAATAAGGATGTACCTATATCTGAATAACAACTTGATATACTAATTGGCGTTGTTACGCCTTCGCAATTTTCGCTAAATCCGATTTTATTTTCATACATTTTTGTTTTATTTTCTTTTTCATCTTTTCATGTCTTGTCTTCGTTGTCTTACGTCAGCGTTCTACTCTTCGGCTTAGCCTTAGCAGATCCATGATACGTTCATAAAAGTTTCAAATTCTGAACTCTTTGAACATCACGTTCTTCTCTGCAAGCAATTTCAAATTTCAACGAATGGAATAAACGCCTTGAGTATAAGTGGCGCATTTACGATCAGGTTTAGTAATAGTCAACTAATAGCCTGCACTTCCAACGCTCCGCTGGTTTTACCACTAAAGTTTTAGGTCGCGAATATACAGGCAAGTGCTGACTATGAAAGCCTGGTCTTCCCCGCTCTGAACTTCAAACTTACATTATATAAGTGTCTTCAAGTTAACAGCGAGCGCTAAACTGCACGCGCCTATGTAACAACAAAGTTTCCTCATATTTATCAGCTAAGTAACTTATTAATATTATCATTTGGACTTTAAATAAATGCGTCAAATCAACGAACAATCCGAAATCAGTAGTGGGCTCAATGACTGGTCAGACAGCAGATAATAACGGCATGCTACATCGTTTGCCGCTCTGAGGCTGGATTGAAGTTCCGAATTTTGGATTTGATTTAGAATTTTCAGAAACGCTGAAGTTTGGAATATTGGAATTAATTTGACCACATTTTCGGCTTGATACGACGAATGAAGCCCGAGTTATTAAGCGCTGAATGAATACACGCGTAAATCTCAAGTTTCAGAGGTTTGGCCCTCCGGATCTTCAGCTTTCGGAATTTTGAATCTTCGGTATTGTTTGTTTCAAAGTTTCTGAAATCGGCTATATTGACTTTCGGGGAAATACCCTTTCTAAAAACTGTGAGTAGGCAATATTCAATTTCGGAACTTCAACCCGACTTCGACGCTCATTACTACTTGCTACAAATTTTCTCTAATAAATCGAGGGCCTTCTCCCTCCTTTTGTCTGAAAGTTGTGAACGTATAGACTTTTTCGTTTCGCTATGAAACACGAATTTGACATTTCTTCGTATAGCTTTACGTAATGGGATATCTGTTACAGAGAATTCCGTGAGTTTATATTACAGTTCCAAAATAGTAACATCTAGTTGAAAAAGTCTATCACACATCATAAAAAAGCTTCGAACTTATTCAAGAATTTTCAAGTTCGTTCGGACGGAATGTGATTCGAAAGTCGGCAGTGAATTCGCTTTTTTTTTTTTTACACAATAGAAGTTGATTTGTTATAAGATCCAGAATGGTAGAGAAGAGAACAGCCGTCCACGTCGGTGGATGATAGTATCTATACTTCTGTGCCGAACAATTCCTACTTCGCAAAGCCTTTCAACAAAATCGTATCCATTCGTTCGTTCATCCATTCATTCATTCATTCATTCATTCATTCATTCATTCACATAGGTATAGATAGATAGGAAGGGGTGCAGCATCGCCTTTCTATCTCGTCAGTCAGAATCCCTTTACTGCCCTTCAGCATGGAGATTTAATTACTGGTGAGGAATTTCCAATAATCCAATAGCCCCCCGATGCATGTACACTGAATCTGTCTACGGGAAAATTGTGAGCAATGGAAACTGTCCACAGAAACAGAAAAATAAAGCCTTCTCTTACATAATCACTATTCGTGGTATCTGGAGGAGAAAGATTAATGATTTTGAGTAGCACTCACTAAATTTAACGGAATGAATTTTTTTCGCGATAGGTACCTATATAATGTATATGTCCGAGTGGAATATGCGAATATTCGTGTATAGGGTCCAAGCTACGGTTTTCAATTTTTTAACTTTCCATATCTGTATTTTCAGAGAAAACCAGTAAGCTATTGTATTCACCCAGGAAATGAAAAGTTGAGTTTTCACTAAATCCCACGTTTTGAGGTCTAGAGAATCACCTCCAATTATTTTCAGATGGACGTCTGTGTGTGTATGCATGTACGTATATGTTATCAATTTTTTTGTCCGACGATATCTCGAGAACAAGTAACCTGATTTTAACGATTCTGGTCTGAATCGACGCGGTTTTTCCAAACTTAGAACTGATTAGATTTCGGCTTTGATCGGTCAAGTATACTTTTCGAATTATTTGAATAAGAAAACTCTAGAAAATAAAATCGAAATGATGATATTTTGGGAATAAATGGACAGATTCGAATAACAATTCCTACCATGAAGTTTTTTGGGTCGCAGATCACGAATTTGGCATTGTAATTCCAGAATTTGAATACGATAATGACATTATTATTATCATTATTATTCATTCATTTCGAAACGAGTTTGAAAACGGGAAGTTCAAAGGCTGGCTCATCTGGTCAGCCCAAAACCGCTTGTTAATAAATATTTGCATCAAATAATTCAGGATTTAACGGATGACTGAAAAAAAAAAAACTGGGTACGCCAGTTATCGAAAAGCAATTTGGCACGTGATTCTGACCCATGCTATAGGGGATAATCAGATTTCTTTGTGACGAGTCAATCGAGCGAAAATTGTTGCTATAGGAGCGAATTTTTCATCCTTCACACAGCAGTTTACTTTCAAGATAAGAATTTTCTGGACGCTGTTTTTTTTTTTTTTTTTTCTTTTTTCATTTTTCTTTCTCCCGGAGACTATAAATTCTGGAGATCGAATTATGATAATAGTTATGTTATACGCAAAGAAGTTTATTAAATTCCAAAATCGAGCGTCTTACATTATTCATTCATCCCAAACTTCGTTAAAACAAATAAATAACGAATACATGTGACTAGGGAATGGAGGTAATCAAAGCGGAGAGTTGTTTGAGGGAATGGCGCAACATTAATTCAATTTATTCATTAGTCCCCTTGTCGTCCTCTCAACACGTTGTCATATATACAAAATCTTGTAAAATTTATACGCCAGAGCAACAGGGTGGCTTTTTTTTCCTAATCAAAGAAAAAGAGTGTTACTCACTGTAACACTAAGCATTTGATCACATTTAATCACGTATTCAAAGTTTTTCATTGTAACCCGACGACTGTACACATCCACATATGAGTATATATTGGGAATTCCAACTCATTTCGACCTGGCTCTGACCCTTGACCTCTCGGATTCGGCCCGCGATTTTTTACATGATTGTTCTAACTCTAAAAAGCGCTCATTATTTATTTCGGATTTTTTCGTCACGGTTTAAATTTGCTACAATTTTTGAAAACGAGTGTTATTGATCGACAAAATTTGAAAATCTGAAAAAAATTCTGAAAAATCGTGTGTCAGATATCAACATTTTTAAGCTTAGAGCCGGAGTGGGGAGATTCTTCCTTCTTATTGTTCTCAAGCTTTTTCCGAAAAAAACGTGAGTAAAAAAATTAAAAGGGGAGTTATTTTACTACGGATGGTCGCTGAAACATTTTTATACGTCACACCGGATTTTAGAAATTTTTTTGAGATTTTTCGTATATTTTCACATATAATACCACAAGAGCTTCAAAATTATCGGGTATTTCCCGATAGGTTCGTTGCAAACAAATGAAGGAGTCAAGTTTTTCAGTTTACAAAATCACGAGCGCGAAGCGCGAGTGATTTTTCTGAAAAACTTGACGAGTTCGTTTGATTGCAGGGAACCTTGAGGGAAATACCCGATTAATTTTGAAGCTCGAGTGGTATTCGGGGGATTATTTTTCCATCCGAATTTCGGCCCATAGAATTGCATCATGAGACAAAATCCACAGTTAAAAATCAAAATTTAAAGGTCACAGAATCATAATTATAATTTAATCTGTCAGAATCGATGAAGCGTTAACTGTATTGGAAAATCTTTTGTTTCTTATATATAGCTAACATGAAAAATTACCGCGGTGAAAGCACACGTGAAATTACCAGTGGAATTGTCAAAATTATCAGTTAAATATCGTGTAGGCTATGCAAAATAACATCGAATGGTGCAATTCTATTGGCTGAAATTCGGATGGGAAAAATAATCCGTATAATAGTATATTGTGAACAGGTAGAATTGGGTAGGGCACCACCTTAAGAATACATCGCGGAAACTTTAAGTAGTGATATCACAAGACCTTCAAAATTGTCGGATATTTCCCAATTGTTTTGTTGCGTTGCAACGAGAGGGATAAGTTTTGCGGCTCAAAAATTACGAAAAAAAAAAAAAAAAAATTCCTAGACTTATAGAGATAGACTGCGCTCTTATACGTGCTGGCTGAAGCTCATATTGAAGGACAGCTGCAATAATGCGATGAACATTCTTTCTTTCTTGCACTACGTAAAGAATGGGGGTCTACAGCGAGTAAGGAGAACGACGAGTGACGACGCACTGTACTAAACCTGCCATAACAGGCCCGCCGTTTACCCTACCAACTCATCGACTAGAAAAGGACAGAATCTCTTTTGCTATCGCACTCCGTTTCTAATAAGTGCTTCAGGTGGCCTTATAGTAACGCGCAGTCTATTTCTACCTATATACCCAGCAAACACAAAAATCAATTACGTAACGGTTACGTATCTGGTACATAGTAATGTCCGCCACAAACGTGGAACAGTGACATACACATTGCTGGGCCATCCCCGCGATGTGTATGTCACTGTTCTACGTTTGTGGCGGACATTACTGTGTACACTAAACGTAATGGATTCTGAGCCGGATGTGTTCGACAGTCGAAGAAACAGCCAATCGGCGCTCTGGATTTTTGTAGTCCAGAGCGCCGATTGGCTGTTTCTAGAATTGTCAAACAACATCCGGCTCAGAATCCATTACGTTTAGTGTACCAGATATGTAACCGTTAGGTAATTGATTTTTGTGTTTGCTGGGTAACTCCATGATCTATCTAAATCTCCTTTCCTCGAACTCAAGGTTGAAACTAAAGGTTAGCTGAATTTTCGTGTATAGGTAGACATATACTAGGCTCATTCTAGCTCTTGTATTCGACGAAATCACAACAATGACCATACGGTTATCAAGTGAATCATCTCATCAACACTACCAAGAGGTTGGACCTTGCCTGATATATCACTTGGTAGTGGGGATGAGTATGTCGAGCCTTGATGATTTATTACCAGTCACTCGACGTAGTCTGATCACCAGATAGAAGTTAGCTATGGGCGAACCAGTGGTTATTGTCAAACAGGGACCGCTTCGTGGTACCACAGTGGAAAACATCCCCGGAAAATCTTTCATTGCATTCAAGGGCATTCCATATGCAGCACCCCCCGTGGGAAACTTGAGATTTGCGGTAAGTCTGCTTTAAGGGGACCAGTACAGCGACTTTTTGAGAAATTATCGTAGTCCGAAATCAATTTATTTCATAACCAAAGTTCATTTCACATCAAAATATTTTTCTTTTTTAAAATCATGTGTCGTAAGGATTTTAGAGCACCGTTAGACCGATTCAGGTCATCTTGGATTCATTTTCTTCAGAAAACAAATCCTCATCATGTGAATGTAGGAATTTAAAAATAAAAAATTATGTCATAAGTTATGATCAATTTACCAAATTTGCAAAAATTATTATGACTCATTTCTTAAATAACTTGACCAAAACGAAAAATTTTCAAAATTCCTACATTCACATGATGAGGATTTGTTTTCTGAAGAAAATGAATCCAAGATGACCTGAATCGGTCCAACGGTGCTCTGAAATCCTTACGACACATGATTTTGAAAATGATAAATATTTTGATGTGAAATGAACTTTGGTTATGAAATAAATTCATTTCGGACTATGATAATTTCTCGAAAAGTCGCTGTACTGGTCCCCTTAAGGGGGTCCTATTCTGAAATGTCGAAAAATTGTTTTTCATTTCTTGAAGGTGTAAAAAAGGTCCAAATAAAGAAATCCTACGTTACGTTGTAAATGATCCTAGTATCTCTTAATTAGTCATACAAACCTACATAGTGCGATTCCTCTTTGAAATAAAAAACGATTTTTCGCAGCGAAATCTTTATCAGAGCAATAGTTCTCCAGCAATAGCAATAAATAGATTGGCCATTCAGCAGACAGTTTAGCCAATGCCGGACTAACCCGTTTCGGGCCCGGGGTCTGATTTGATATCAGGGCCCCCTTCCTACCCAATAATTTAAAATAATTACGTATAAGAAAACTAAGCGGTAAATCAGCTAAATATAGGGTAAGGTATACTGGGATGAATTAAGATGAGGAAAACCAATTCAGGAAACTATGATAAAAAAGTAAATTTTATTTATGATACATCACTGCAATGATGCTCAAAAGGTTTTTTCATAACACGGGCATGAAATGAGCCTTCTTTCATGCTTGTCGGGAGGGGGGAAAATCGAGTGTTTCGACCGTGAGTACCGAATATCCAACAGCGGGAGGGTATGTACATTCACTCGCCTCGCTTCGGCTCGCCTTCGGGCTCGTTCGGACCTTCACACTCGTACGCGCTTTGCTGCTTTTGCGCTCTTATATCGAAAAGTACTATTCTATTTGTTATCAACAATTATATTTTTTAAACCCGATTTTCGAAATGACTACTACCTTCGAAAATTCTGACAAAAATCTGAGCGTGTTCCTTGATTATATGAATATGGAGGTACACACTTGACCAGAGCCTTGAAAATAACTGGTGAATGTGAAGTATTTTTTGATTCCATCAAACGAAATACGACACCGTATTTTCCGACCAATTACTTACTGAATTAATACATTTGAAATTACCAATTATAAACTACGAGAACTACGTAAGGTAAAAATAATCGGAGAAGGGTCTCATTCGATCAAGTCGAGTCAGTTTGCTTTCATGATGAACAATACGTAAGGTAAAGTTCAAATGATTCGAAAAAAAGTTATTTTGAAGTTGTAGCCTAGCCCCCCCCCCCCCCCCCCCCCCCTAAGATTTCATTGAAATGTATAGTTCTCGTGGTTTACGATTGAGTAATTCTATATTTATTAATTCAGCACGTGACTGATCGAATGATACGCTGACGTATGCCGTTTGATGGAATCAAAATAGTACATTGTGCACCAAGGTCGTAAAGTGGAACTTTTAAGGCCGAGTGCGATGTTTTAAGTACGATGTTTAAAGTCCTCGGACTTTAAAAGTACCACTTTTAGGTCCTATACAGAGGCATCAAATAGCGAGAAAAATATACTTGCGTTATATAAAGTATCGTGTGCACCATGGAGGTGGGCCTTTTAACGCCTCGCACGATGTTTTCAGTACTCGTCTTCGCCTCGCACGCTTCGCGCGCTCGTCTACGACTCGTACTTAAAACATCGCACTCGGCCTTAAAAGTTCCACTTTACGACCTTGGTACACAATGTACTATTAAGTCGAGTATTCCCCATGAAAGGGAATAAATAATTCCGCAAATTAATGGATTTGATGAATTTGAACGTATAATATGCCCCCCATCTCCTTTACATATGTAAAGCAAACGAGCCTTGGTCTCGGCGCGCCCGCGAAGACAGTCGCGCGCGACGTCCCGCACGGATCAATCGCTTTTGAAATATAGTTTCCATCAGAGTTCCATTTTCAAACTCACAGATTTTGTAGAGAATGAATCGATGAACACGCTCGTATTTTTTTCAGAATTTTCGAAGGTGGTAGTCATCTCGAAAATCGTGTTTAAAAAATATAATTGTTAATAACATATGGAAGATTGTTTATTACATGGATTTAAAATTTATAACATGGAAGTGCGATTCAAGAGCTTCAAAATGAGTTTTTGATGATGTCTGTACGACAAAGGAAACCGGAGATAATACCGTTTAAAAGAGAGCGCGATCACGATTTTGGTGGTTTTTTCATAAATTCAACCCTTGTATAGCTTCTTTCGAGTTCAAAAAAAATAAAAATAAATAAATGTTTAATTCATTCATTTTACCCAGAGAATATGTAAAAAAAATTATGACGATTTTCAAGACCATGCGGTCAAAAAGGTGTCCCGCTTGACGTGGCTTAACTCATATTTGATTTCGATGATGATTATAATATTTTTCTCGAGGAAGAATAAATTGGAAATGGAACTTCACATTTTTTTTTTTTTAATCTCCACACATCCGTAGGCCCCCCGGATAACGAGGCCCGGGGCTGCAGCCCCCCCCCCCCCCCCCCCCCCCCCCCAACCCAGAGTTGAGTTCAGCGTACAAATAAAGATGGGAACTAAGTTAGGAAAACACCCCGCTCACAACAACCGCGAAAAAAAAACAAAGACGGGCACGACCGCCTCGCTAGCGATTGTTGTGAGCGGGGTGTTGTTCCTAACTTGGCACTGTCTTTATTTGAACGCTAAACTGGCTACTGATTGGCTTATCCGTGTATTGCTATTGCTGGAGGACTATTGCTCTGACAAAGATTTCGCTGCGAAAAATCGTTTTCTATTTCAAAGAAGAATCGCCCTATATAGGTTTGTACGACTAATTGGAAGACACCGTTATAGAAAAAAAATTCAATCTTAAGCTTCTACAATGAAAGTGTTAATGTAAGGAACCTTGGGTTCCTTGCGTCTACACTTTCATACTATGTAAGATTGAATTTTTTTCTGTATATAGATTAGGGTGGTCCTTATTTAGGGGTCGGACGAATTTTTTGTCAGACGCCCCCCAAATCGACTCTAAATAATTCAAAAACAATACCCTAATTTTTTCAGATTTTTATCTAGACTCTAACCCCTCCCACCGAGAGGGTGGATTACCCCATTTGAAATACACGTGTTTTTCCCATATTCTCAGGATATATTTTATTCTAAAAGTAAAAAATTTTAGAAAAATCTGTAACTGCGAGATTTTAGTGTTCATTGGTGCTACTATTTGAGAAAAAAATTCACATCATCATACGGGTCAATCTGGACGAATTGCACACCCTTCATTTGAGAAAAAAGAGCAGATTAAAGGGTGTGCAATTCGTCTAGATTGACCCGTATAATAATGTGAATTTTTTCTCAAACAGTAGCACCAATGAACACTAAAATCACGCAGTTACAGATTTTTCTGAAATTTTTTACTTTTAGAATAAAATATATCCTGAGAATATGGGAAAAACACGTGTATTTCAAATGGGGTAATCCACCCTCTCGGTGGGAGGGGTTAGAGTCTAGATAAAAATCTGAAAAAATTAGGGTATTGTTTTTGAATTATTTAGAGTCGATTTGGGGGGCGTCTGATAAAAAATTCGTCCGAGCCCTAAATAAGGACCACGCTAATATAGATACTACTATCATTTACAACTCAACGTAAGATTTTTTGAATTGGACCTTTTTTACACCTTTGAAAGATAAAAAACTGTGTTTTTTCCGAATTTCAGTATATGCCCCTTAATGATTATCGTCAGATTGGAAATGTCGCACGTCTGTGGATGGGCGCCGTTTAAATATTACGTGACGCTCTTTTTAGCTTTATCAAAATGTATTGCAAGTTCTAACGAAGGATCTTACCGAGTAGATAAATACGACTTTACTTATATAAGTTAATAGGTTCAGTACAAAAAGAAAAACGACGCTTTACTATAATATTATGCATTATGTCATTGGGCTAAAAACCTCACACTGTCCAAAAAACCTGAGGTCGAAGTCGAATGACATACTGGTATAAATATTGGTAGGTATGTAGTATACGTATTGAATATTATACGTATAGATTCATTTATGGCTTTACTTTAGGATCCACAACCGCCACCGCCATGGACTGGTATACGAGATGCCTCAGAAGAAGGATCAAAGTGTGCGCAAGTAGATTTTGTTACCAATACAATCGTTGGCGATGATGACTGCCTTTATCTCAACGTAGCTACAACGTCCATGACGGGGTCACGACCAGTCATGGTTTGGATTCATGGCGGAGGATTTATATTTGGTCATGGGGACCTCGACTTTTATGGGCCAGACTATATGATGGGGTCGGAAATCGTCTACGTGGGAATTAATTACAGACTTGGTGTTCTAGGTGAGTCCCTCCTTCTAATTATATTTATTTGACAATGATTGGCGTCAATGATCAATCGTCTTTAATAAGGGTTTCTTCATCTTGATCACGAGGCGGCTCCTGGAAATATGGGGCTGAAGGATCAAGTCGCAGCCCTGAAGTGGGTGAAGGAAAATATCGCCCAGTTTGGTGGTGATCCGAATAATGTAACAATATTTGGAGAAAGTGCTGGTGCTGCTTCCGTTCATTACCTCCTTATTTCACCACTTGCCAAAGGTATTAGACCGTTTTATGAATGTTTGGCTGCGTATTTTTACCGTAGGTATCTCCTGCCCGCTAATCATTTCTGATTCTCTTATTTTGCGTCAAGGTCTTTTCCACAAGGCCATCTCACAGAGTGGAGTAGTGTTGAACCCTTGGGCAGCGAAATCGGAACCGGTCGACACTGCACGGCGCTATGTCGCTGCTCTAGGAAAAGATATCACGGACCCGAATGAGATCGTCGAGTATCTCCGAACTATTCCAGTTCACAAGCTTATTGAAGTTCAGCGCGAAGTGTTACCTACGGAGGTGAGTATCGGTTCTATGTAGGCAATTTTAAGATGACATAACCAGAGCAGTCGAAAATATGTCATATTCAATTTTCTTACGGAATCGACGCTAATAAAATGAGTATTATTACTACTACAAGTGAACACGTTTCCAACAAAAGTATCGATATATCTATAAATCGCCAGTGGTCACAAGTTCCGAGGTTCTTTATGTTTTTCAGTTGAAAATACACATTGCGCTTGCGTTTGGGCCCAGCGTAGACGATAAAAGCGTTGAACCATTCATGCCAAGGTCCCGCGAAGAACTCGTTGCAGAAGGTTTCGACATACCCGTCATAATTGGCTACAACAGCCACGAAGGTTTATTCTTGTTGGGTGAGCACATTGAAATTATCAACACATCTTCAAAATCCTGTTTCATACTGTACCATTATTATTGTGGGACAAGTATTTGACAATGAATAATATGACCCATTTTTTCGGTTGCTAGAAACTGGGGAAGATTCATATAAAAAGCTTGATGAAAACTTCGAGGCAGTAGTGCCTCGAGATCTAGCCGTTAAAGCTCCGTCAAAAGTACCAGAAATCGCAAAGGAAATTAGGAAATTCTATTTCGGAGAGAGGCGTATAACCAAGGACCTGGTTGATGAATACGTTCAATGCTGCGGGGACTTGAACTTTGCTTTGGGTATTCATAAAGTAGTAGAGATCCAGAGGAAGAAGAAGTCACCTACGTACTTCTACAGATTTTCGTACAATAGTCCCAAGCCACCTACCACGCCAGTGTTGCAGGTATCTACAAAGGGTGCGTAATTTAACCAGCGTATGAATAGTTAAATTTTATTGATTCGTACTGAATTAGGATGAGGGAAAAATCATTTTAGAAACTTATCCGATTATGTCGTTATTTTTCTTATCGTTAAGTGTTACCATGCGTAACAATCAAGTGTGACAATCTTTCACACAGGTACAGCGCATGGTGACGAACTTCAGTACATCTTCATGGGTGCACTACTTGATACTCCCATTCAAATCGAGCCCGGATCAACCGAGAATACCGTGCGGGATCAATTCATCCGGATGTGGACGGACTTTGCCAAGACCGGGTAGATATAATTTTGTCTTAAGATATAAGTCAGCGTTGTAAAAAGGAAGACACGTCGTGTTCATAAACATCTGGTAAATATTGGTCGACAGAAATCCAACTCCATCAATCGACAATCTCATCACCGAGAAGTGGGAACCAGTGACTCCAACGTCGAAGAACTACATGGAGATCAGTGCGGAGCTTTCTAGTGGAGTAAACCTATGTGAAGATATGTGGGAGACATGGAACCGTATCTACGCCATGGTTGCCGATCAGTAGCATTGTACTACTCCAAAGTTGTAAAATTGATAATTGTGCAGTAAAAGCATAATAATGTAAATAAATTAGTCGGAGACGGTCAATTTTTTTCAATAGAGTGATTTTATATTTTGTTGTTGTAACGTTTCGGCTGGCGATGGCCGGCCATCCTCAGACTGTAAAAACATTGTTGGTCTTAGGAACATGTGGTTACATTAAGTTATAAAAATAATCTCATTACCATCACATTAAGTTTGTGATGTAAGATTGTTTTTATAACTTAATGTAACCACATGTTCCTAAGACCAACAATGTTTTTATAGTCTGAGGATGGCCGACCGTCGCCAGCCGAAACGTTGCAACAATAAAATATGAAATCAGTCTATTGCAAAAAATGGACCGTCTCCGACTAATTTATTTACTACGATCCACGGCCACGAATCGTCATAAAATAAAAGCATAAAAGTACAACGTCAATTTTGAACCACTAAACAATTTTGAATGTTTGAACCAAGCGACCCACGCTGGGCAGCAAGAATAATTGTCGTAGAATGTCATTGTAATTATGAAATGCGAATAAAATGACTTAACATTCAACTTTAGTCTACTTTTCCAGTTAATTTGTTATCCCCTTGTCAAATCACCATTTTGGGAAAGATATAGACAAGAATGATTTTTGTCGTGAACTGATTCATACGACTTAATTGAATGAATTAGCTTCGGTATTACTTCTTCGTATCGCTCTTCCTGCCAGCGGATTGGTATGGACCGAGGCGCGACCAAGCGAATTTTTAGACAAACATTTGTCCAGATGTGGATAGACTTTGCGGAGACATGGGGTGATACAATTTTGATTCATAGTTTAGGTCGGAACACTGAACTCTAATAATACTGAAACGCACTCCGACGTCTCTGACGCGAGCCGAGAGAGATAGCGACTTGACGTAGTTCTGTCTTTGTCCGTACAGTCCCGTTTAAAAAGTTATTTCAAGGGAACGAAAAATACATTCAACGCAGTGACGGCAGTGACCGAGGCGTGAGATCACTAACTTTTTGCAGTTGCTATACTATAGTTGGAAGTGCGCATGCGTGATGCAATAAGACAGAGAGAAAACTACATCAAGTCGCTATCTCTCTCGACTCGCCTCTTCTCTATGGAAGAACATAGACTACGTTTCCACCAGAGAGTCAGAGTCGGGTTAGGTTCAAATTTGAGCCAATGAGAAACAAGATTTAAAAAGAAATTACGGTAGTGTTTTCAAATCTTATTTCTCATTGGCTCGAATTTGAACCTAACCCGATTCTGACCCTCCGGTCGAAACGTAGTCATGGCCGGCGTGTGTTCCAGTATTATTAGAGTTTAGTGGGTCGGAATGATCAATGGCTGCCTAGTTTAGAGTTGCGGATACGCCCTTATGGCGGTAAGGTCATCAAAAGCCGAAATATTCTCCATATAACGTTTATGGAAATAGAACGTAATATGGAAATATTCTCCATATAACGTTTTAGTATCCGGTATACAATACTATGTTTAGTTATAATTTAGTTCAGTGATTTCTAGTGATTTTACTAGAAACGTCTGGTAAGTTACTTAACAGCTGCTGCAGCTTACTGCCCATGGAATAGCACCCTTTTTGGATTGGTCTGCCTAGCGTTCCGCGTCCACAGAAACTCACGGTATATATTGACGATGTGGCATCGGAATAAAAAATTCAACCTTGGCCTAATTATATTTGACATGGACTGACCCAAGTGTAATTTTTGTAACCCGTGCCGTATTAAGGTGGTTCCCTACCCAATTCGATCTCCTCTAAAAACATTCGGCTGAACGTTGCTATTAAACGAAAAATCTCTAACCGGGCACCGTAAACGGGAAAAAGGGCTCTATAGCGCAATTCTATTGGTGATTTTGAACACGTAGGTCCCAAAACATGCTTGTTTTACGCTAAAATAGAAATATGGCGTGAGGAATAAACTTTTTTGTTACACATGCACAAAAAGTGCCTGTTTTTGTGCCTCTGAAGTGTGTTAAAAGTTGCGTATTTCAGTAAAGGATGTATCCCACCTTTGCGTTGCGTTGCGTTGCGTTGCGAAGCGAAACGAAGTTTCATTAACATGCTTTTCTTATGTTTCTTATGGAAGTATGCACGCACACTCCTGAGAAAACATGTTAATGAAAAGTTCGTTTCGGTTCGCAACGCAACGCAACGCAAAGGTGGGATTCATCCTTAAAGCATGACAAAAATATAGTTACTACGCTTGTTACTTTTGCGCATGCTTTTTTAACACTCTAGCTACTTCTTGATACTCGAGTTACTTTTTTCTACCGACGCGCCATCTGACGAGGTGGAAGTCAGTCGACGATGAGTCGACACTTCAGTGGCACAAACAGGCAGTTTTTGTGCATTCTTCACAAAAAGTAGTATGTGACACTTGTCCAAAACAGCAGCCGCTTAATGAAATGCGTAAGTTGACAGCACTCGCCATCGTCAAAAGTCCGCTTTCTTGCACTTGTATCACAAAGTACTGTTTTTTAATCGTTCCTTACACCATTTCTCTATCTTACGATTAGCGTAAAACGAACATCTATTGGGACCTACGTATTCGAAACCGCCAATAGAATTGCGCTACAGAGCTCTTTTTCCCGTTTCCGGTACCCGGTTAGAGATCTTCCATTTAATAGCAACGTTCAGCCGAATGGTTTTAGAACAAATCGAGTTGGGCGGGGAACCACCTTAAGAATACATGGCGGAAACTTTAAGTAGTGATATCACAAGACCTTCAAAATTATCGGATACTTCCCGATTGTTTTGTTGCGTGAGTAGCAACGAGAGGGGGAAGTTTTGCAGCTCAAAAATCCCGAGAAAGAAAAAAAAAAATTCATAGACTTGTAGCGATAGACTATGCGCTCTTATACGTGCTGGCTGAAGCTTATATTGAAGGACAGCTGCGATAGTGCGATAAAGATTCTTCTCTTCTTGCACTGCGTCAAGAATGGGGGTTTACAGCGAGTAAGGGGAACGACGAGTAGACGACGCATTGTACTAAACCTGCCATTACAGGCCTGCCGTTTACCCTACCAACTCACCGACTAGAAGAGGACAGAATCTCTTTTGCTATCGCTCTCTCATCAACACTACCAAGAGGTCGGACCTTGCCTAACACTTGGTAGTGGGGATAAGTATGTCGAGTCTTGATAATTTGGTGCCACTCACTAGACGTAGTCTGATCACTAGATAGAAGTTAGCTATGGACAAACCAGTGGTTATTGTAAAACAGGGACCGCTTCGCGGTGCCACAGTGGAAAACATCCCCGGAAAATCTTTCATTGCATTCAAGGGCATTCCATATGCAGCACCCCCCGTGGGAAATTTGAGATTTGCGGTAAGTCTGCTCTAAGGGGGCCTATACTGAAATTTGGTAAAAAATTGTTTTTTATTTCTTGGAGGTGTAGAAGAGGTCCAAGTAATAGTACATAATGTCATTAGGCTGAAAACCTTTCAGGCCCTGTGAGGTTCGCAGTGCGAGGCATGGTTCCGGGGTCCGAGGTCCCCTGAACGATGCCGAGTGCTGCGAACCGCACACTATCCAAAAAACCTGAGGTCGAAGTCGAATGACATACTGGTATGAATATTGATAGGTATGTAGTACATGTATTATTATCATTATTATTATTAGTATTATTATTATTAGTATTATTATTATTATTATTATTATTATTATTATTATTATTATTATTATTATTATTACTATTACTATTACTATTATTATTATTATTATTATTATTATTATATCGTCATTATTCTTGCATTATACATATCGTGAGAGGCGGCTGAGGAGCACGGCTAATAAAAATCGGGCTGAATCAATCGTAAATATTATTTGTAAAATTACACCTATTTATCTCAAATCATAATCTATTTCTTTATTCATTCAGGCTTCGATAATTTCAAGTGTTCAAATAATGTATCGTTGTCCAGTTTTTTTTTTTTTTTTTTCGTATTTCTTACATAGGTGGTCGATGGTTATTAAGGCCTATTACGGTTAACTAAGGTTAGCTTTATTGACCTACTACTCCGTGTATTGACATTTTTTTGTTTCATAATGAATTTTACATTATTTTCAAGACGTTACGAATGTAAATAATCAGTACAAAATTATTACATATTTATTGATCATTATTATTAGTGCTTGCGATCATAATGCCGCCTAAGCGCCATTAAACGCAATAGTTTTTTTTTTTTTTAATTTCAAGTGTAAGTGTTGCATTTGTATCACTATGGATCTTAAATACCCAATTTATATTGGGTAGTCTGATTGTTTAAGCAAGTTGAAGTAAGTAGGCCTTATTACCCTACCAGGCCTCAATACCCTACCATGACAAGGTTTTCAAAAATGTTTCATCCTGTTTATGTTTATGGAAGAAGTTGCCATTTTCTGTTTATATTTTATAGTAACTGAACTCTAAAAAGGATTTTTATTAGAATCCATTTATTAACCGGTTCACTGGTGGACCCGAAATCAACGTTTTGTGCCAAAACTGGTGAAAGGAAATAATTTCGTATTCAACAGGAAGCCCAAAAAACTTAGGAACATCACGTTTGATGTAAATCCGTTCAAAACTGACAGAGATATCCACGTTGCACATATATGTGCCATTACCAGTTGTGGCACTTTTTCTTTTTGCACATATATGTGCTCTAACCAGTGAACCGGTTAAATTGGATATTTTCCATTTTTTTTTTTTTTAAGTTTCCCTTAGCTAGGCCTTATTACCCGTAGGTACCTTAGATTCATTTATGGCTTTACTTTAGGATCCACAACCGCCGCAGCCATGGACTGGTATACGAGATGCCTTAGAAGCAGGATCACAGTGTGCGCAAGTAGATTTTGCTACCAATACAATCGTTGGCAGTGACGACTGCCTTTATCTCGATGTAGCTACAACGTCCCTGACGGAGTCACGACCAGTCATGGTTTGGATTCATGGCGGAGGATTTATATTTGGTCATGGGGACCTCGACTTTTATGGGCCAGACTATATGATGGGGTCAGAAATCGTCTACGTGGGAATCAATTACAGACTTGGTGTTCTAGGTGAGTCACTCCTTCTAACTATATTTATTTGACAATGATTGGCGCCGATGATCAATCGTCTTTAATAAGGATTCCTTGATCTTAATCACGAGGCGGTTCCTGGAAATATGGGGCTGAAGGATCAAGTTGCAGCCCTGAAGTGGGTAAAGGAAAATATCGCCCAGTTTGGTGGTGATCCGAATAATGTAACAATATTTGGAGAAAGTGCTGGTGGTGCCTCCGTTCATTACCTCCTCATTTCACCACTTGCCAAAGGTATTCAACCGTTTTATGAATGATTTGGCTGCTTATATTTACCGTAGGTAACTCCTACCCGCTAATCATTTCTGATTTTCTTATTTTGCGTCAAGGTCTTTTCCACAAGGCCATCTCACAGAGTGGAGTAGTGTTGAACCCTTGGGCAGCGCAATCGGAACCGGTCGACACTGCACGGCGCTATGTCGCTGCTCTAAGAAAAGATATCACCGACCCAAATGAGATCGTCGAGTATCTCCGAACTATTCCCGTTCAAAAGCTTATTGAAGTTCAGCACGAAGTGTTACCTATGGAGGTAAATATCGGTTCTATGTAGGCAATTTTGAGATGACATAACAGCTAGAGCATTCGAAAATATGTCAGGTTCAATTTTGTTACGGAATCGACGCTAATAAAATGAGTTTTGTTGGGACAAGTGAACACGTTCCCAACAAAAGTATCAATATATCTATAAACCGCCAGTGGTCACAAGTTCCGAGGTTCGTTATGTTTTTCAGTCGAAGATACAAATGATACTTCCGTTTGGGCCCAGCATAGACAATAAAAGCGTTGAACCATTCATGCCAAGGTCCCGCAAAGAGCTCGTTGCAGAAGGTTTCGACATACGCGGAGGATTTATATTTGGTCATGGGGACCTCGACTTTTATGGGCCAGACTATATGATGGGGTCAGAAATCGTCTACGTGGGAATCAATTACAGACTTGGTGTTCTAGGTGAGTCACTCCTTCTAACTATATTTATTTGACAATGATTGGCGCCGATGATCAATCGTCTTTAATAAGGATTCCTTGATCTTAATCACGAGGCGGTTCCTGGAAATATGGGGCTGAAGGATCAAGTTGCAGCCCTGAAGTGGGTAAAGGAAAATATCGCCCAGTTTGGTGGTGATCCGAATAATGTAACAATATTTGGAGAAAGTGCTGGTGGTGCCTCCGTTCATTACCTCCTCATTTCACCACTTGCCAAAGGTATTCAACCGTTTTATGAATGATTTGGCTGCTTATATTTACCGTAGGTAACTCCTACCCGCTAATCATTTCTGATTTTCTTATTTTGCGTCAAGGTCTTTTCCACAAGGCCATCTCACAGAGTGGAGTAGTGTTGAACCCTTGGGCAGCGCAATCGGAACCGGTCGACACTGCACGGCGCTATGTCGCTGCTCTAAGAAAAGATATCACCGACCCAAATGAGATCGTCGAGTATCTCCGAACTATTCCCGTTCAAAAGCTTATTGAAGTTCAGCACGAAGTGTTACCTATGGAGGTAAATATCGGTTCTATGTAGGCAATTTTGAGATGACATAACAGCTAGAGCATTCGAAAATATGTCAGGTTCAATTTTGTTACGGAATCGACGCTAATAAAATGAGTTTTGTTGGGACAAGTGAACACGTTCCCAACAAAAGTATCAATATATCTATAAACCGCCAGTGGTCACAAGTTCCGAGGTTCGTTATGTTTTTCAGTCGAAGATACAAATGATACTTCCGTTTGGGCCCAGCATAGACAATAAAAGCGTTGAACCATTCATGCCAAGGTCCCGCAAAGAGCTCGTTGCAGAAGGTTTCGACATACCCGTCATAATTGGCTACAACAGCCACGAAGGCTTATTTTTGTTAGGTGAGCACATTGAAATCATCAACACATCTTTGAAATCCTGTTTCTTATTGTACCATTATTATTGTGGGACAAGTATTCGACAATGAATAATGTGACATATTTTTTTGGTTGTTAGAAACTGGGGAAGATTCATATAAAAAGCTTGATGAAAACTTCGAGGCGATAGTGCCTCGAGATCTAGCTGTTGAAGCTCCGTCAAAAGTACCAGAAATCGCAAAGGAAATTAGGAAATTGTATTTCGGAGAGAGGCGTATAACCAAGGACCTGGTTGATGAATACGTTCAATGCTGCGGGGACTTGAACTTTGGTTTGGGTATTCATAAAGTAGTAGAGATCCAGAGGAAGAAGAAGTCACCTACGTACTTCTACAGATTTTCGTACAATAGTCCCAAGCCACCTACCACGCCAGTGTTGCAGGTATCTACAAAGGGTGCGTAATTTAACCAGCGTATGAATAGTTAAATTTTATTGATTCGTACTGAATTAGGATGAGGGAAAAATCATTTTAGAAACTTATCCGATTATGTTGTTATTTTTCTTATCGTTAAGTGTTACCGTGCGTAACAATCAAGTGTAACAATCTTTCACACAGGTACGGCGCATGCTGACGAACTTCAGTACATCTTCACGGGTGTACAATTTGATATTCCCATTCAAATCGAGCCCGGATCAACCGAGAATACCCTGCGAGATAGATTAATCCGGATGTGGACGGACTTTGCCAAGACCGGGTAGATATAATTTTGTCTTAAGATATAAGTCAGCGTTGTAAAAAGGAAGACACGTCGTGTTTATAAACATCTGGTAATTATTGGTCGACAGAAATCCAACTCCATCAATCGACAATCTCATCACCGAGAAGTGGGAACCAGTGACTCCAACGTCGAAGAACTACATGGAGATCAGTGCGGAGCTTTCTAATGAAGTGAACCTCGGTGAAGATATGTGGGAGACATGGAACCGTATCTACGCCATGATTCCCGATCAGTAGCATTGTAGGGGAGACTGGAGTCGGATGAAACACAAAAATTAATCTTGTAGATAACTCACAATCTATCAACAGTGCTGTGCTGCAATTTTCTCTGTTCTCTTCTACTGTTTACAACACAGCACCAATAGTTAAATTTTATCGAACAAACAGTTCTGGAGATAAAAATCATAAATGATGAGCAAGCACTACGTTGCAATTGACAGCTCACGGGGGTCAGTTGAAACACCACCTATAGAGTCAATTGAAACAGCTTTGAAACGAGCGCAGTACCTATAGTGTATTTGGAGGAGAATTTGGAACTTTCGTGTTGGATTTGTCGCGGCAAGATTGCGAGCGCTCGGAAAAATGAGCGATGTTCAATTTGTTTTTTCAATTTTTCTACGTCTTTGTCATTTATAATTGGATACAGTGTTCCAACTGAGACTGTACGAGACTGTTTCAATTGACGCCAGTGCCATAATTTTTATTCTCAGCTATTTATCGAAATGGTTTTGATGTATGGATAAAATGCGAATGTTATATGTTAAACCTCGCAGTCTAACGGACTCATTGATGTAGTGCACTTGTCATTAAACGTAATATTGACTATGCAATTAAGAAATATTCTGACGTGAACAAATTTACTTCGCGAAAATTCAGGAACGAATTTTTTTCAAATGAGAATAGCCAGGGCATTTCGTTGAACTTGAGTCTGAAATTTTGATCACACGTTTGTCGTGTGATGAAGTGACTGATTAGCAATAAAATTTCGATAACTAATATTAAATAGTGAACTGAGAGGATGTGTTTCAATTGACTCCGTGTTTCATCCGACTCCAGTCTCCCTACTACTCTAAAGTTGTGAAATTGACAATTGTGGAGTAAAAGATCGAAAGTACAATGTCAATTTTGAACCAATAAGCAATTTTGAATGTTTCAACCGAGCAGCCCAAGCTGGGTAGCAAGAATAATTGTCGTAGCATGTCATTGTAATTATGAAATGCGAATAAAATGACTTATAACATTCTACTTTAGTCTACTTTTCCAGTTTATTTGTTATCCGCATGTCAAATCACCATTTTGGGAAAGATATAGAGAAGAATGATTTTTGTCATGAACTGATTCATACGACTTATTAAAGGAATTAGCTTCGGTATTATTTCCTATCATCGCTCTTCCTGCGAGCGGATTGGAATGGACCGAGGCGCGACCAAGAAAAGTTTTAGACAAACATTTGTCCAGATGTGGATGGACTTTGCCGAGACATGGGGGTGATACAATTTTGATTCATAGTCCAGGTCGGAATGATCAAAGGCTGCCTTGTTAAAGTTGGGGATACGCCCTCGTGGCAGTAAGGGTTACGCCCTTTTGGTCCTAATTAGTCCTCGATATGGTGTCGGAAGTATTCTCCATATAACGTTTTAGTATCCAGTATATGATACTATGTTTAGTTATAATTTAGTTTAGAAATCTAGTAATTATTGGTCATTAGATTTCTGGACTAGAATCTAGTGACTAGATTTCTAGTGATTTCCCCGTGCCGTATTAAGGTGGTTCCCTACCCAATTCGATCTCATCTAAAAACATTCGGCTGAACGTTGCTATTAAACGACATATTAACCGGGCACCGTAAACGGGAAAAAAGGCTTTGCAAAGTAATTCTATTGGTGATTTTGAACACGTAGGTCCCAAAACATGCTTGTTTTATGCTAAAATAGAGATGGCGTGAGAAATAAACTTTTTTGTTACACATTCACAAAAAGTGCCTGTTCTTGTGCTTCTGAAGTGTGTCAAAAGTGGCGTATTTCAGTAAGGCATGATAAAAATCTACCGCGCATGCGTCAATCGGGTTCATCTGTTTTTATGACACGCTAGTTACTTTTGCGCATGCTTTTTCAACACTCTAGTTACTTTTGCGCGCACTTTTTTGATGCTTGAGTTACTTTTTCCTACCGATGCCCCATCTGACCAGATAGAAGTAAGTCGACGTTGAGTCGACACTTCAGCGGCACAAATAGGCAATTTTTGTGCATTCTTCACAAAAAGTAGTATGTGACACTTCTCCAAAAAAGCAGACGGTTGATGAAATGCGTGAAATTGACAGCCTTCGTCAAAAGTCCGCTTTCTTGTACTTGTATCGCAAAGTACTATTTTTTTAATTATTCCCTACGTCATTTCTCTATTTTAGCGTAAAACGAACATGTTTGGGACCTATACATATTCGAAATCGCCAATAGATTTGCGCTAGAGAGCTCTTTTTCCCATTTCCGGTACCCGGTTAGAGATATTCCGTTTAATCGCACCCTTCAGCCGAATGTTTTTAGAACAGGTCGAGTTGGGTGGGGAACCACCTTAGGAATACATGGCGGAAACTTTAAGTAGTGATATCACAAGACCTTCAAAATTATCGGATATTTCCCGATTGTTTTGTTGCGTAAGTAGTAACGAGAAGGGGAAATTTTGCAGCTCAATAGCTCGAGGTAAAAAAAAAATTAAAATTTCATAGACTTACAGAGATAGACTGCGCGCTCTTATACAGCGAGAACGTTGTAAGAATAGTCTTTATTTATTATAGAATGGCTGTCATACTGGGTATATCGAGATTGACTTATCACGGATTCTGAGATCCCGTACTATAAGTATGGTAACCATTGCCTCATTTGTGAGAACGTTGACCATACTTATAGTACGGGATCTCAGAATCCGCGATAAGTCAATCTCGCTATACCAGTATGACAGCCATTCTCATAACATTCTCTCCGTGTATACGTGCTGGCTGAAGCTCATATTCAAGGACAGCGATGGTGCGATGAAGATTATTTTCTTTTCGCACGCCGTAAAGAGTGGGGGTCCACAGCACGTAAGGGGAACGACGATGCACTATACTAAACCTGCCATAACAGGCCTGCCGTTTTCCCCACCAACTCGCCGACTAGAAAAGGACAGAATCTGGCTTCTGCGATCGCTCTCTGTTTTTAATGAGTGCTTTAGGTGCTTTTATGGTAATGCGCAGTCTATTTCTACCTGTAAGTCTATGATCTATCTAAACCTCCTTTCCTCGAACTCAAGGTCGAAACTATCGTTCAACTGAATTTTCGTGTAGGTAGGTATATACTAGGCTCATTCTAGCTCTTGTTTTCGACGAAATCGCGACAATGATCATGCGGTTATCAAGTGAATCATCTTATCAACACTACCAAGAGGTTGGACCTTGCCTGATATATCACTTGGCAGTGGGGATAAGTATGTCGAGTCTTGATGATTTGGTACCAGTCACTAGACGTAGTCTGATCACCAGATAGAAGTTAGCTATGGGCAAACCAGTGGTTATTGTAAAACAGGGACCGCTTCGCGGTGCCACAGTGGAAAACATCCCCGGAAAATCTTTCATTGCATTCAAGGGCATTCCATATGCAGCACCGCCCGTGGGAAAATTGAGATTTGCGGTAAGTCTGCTTTGAGGGGGGCTTGTACTGAAATTTCGAAAAAACTAGTTTTTCATTTCATAAGGGGACCTTTTCGTTCTCGCGGGCGTTTTCAGGCGTATTTTTAGGTATTGAAAAAAAAAAAAAAAAATGTTGGGTTTATTTTATCAAAATTTCGTCAATATCTTGATTCATGCTTGAACCAGACATGCAAATTTTTATTTGAAAAAATATTGATTATTGAAGGCGGGAATGGAGCTGCGCCGTGCGGGCTGCTTTCACGGTTCGGACCAGGAATCCAACCGTTTCAAAGATCTGAAATGAGAAAACAAGACATTTTTATGACGAGAAGACAAGATTCTGTCGTTTTTACTACGAGCGTATTTGGGTCATTCTTTTACAAACCGAACACTTTTAAAACTTGACATTTTAAAATCGTCTGAAATTTTTTTTACAACTTACATACATCAAATTACTTCACACGTATTTCAGGATTTTGCTGGAAATATTTTTTTTTTTGAAAATATCCGCACATGAATTTTTGATAATTTGCTGGATTTTCTCCCATCTTCTCCTACTTGAAATTCATTATCTCCAGTTGTACTGATCGGATCAAGGTCGGCCTGGTTTCATTTTACACTCTGTTACGTGAGCTTTCAAAGTGAGTTTAAAAAAAAAATGGGTCATGGGTTACTGCTACCCCCGCCTCGCTCGAGTATATTAGAGAGGTGGCACCTGGGTGGAAATTTCGTGGCCTACAGACACATGTTCTAAGATGGCGTTGGTCGTTTTTTTTTTTACCGTGGTACGATTTCGGACTTAAAAGTATGTTTTGATGCCTCAGAAGTTGGAATAAAAATCCTCATTAGTTTCGTTTTCACGTTTCCATGGATTAGGTACGGTAAATTGTCGTTATATCGATGAAATCAGCTTTTATTACCATCTAATCTTTACGCTTATTTAACTTTTGTCGAAAATTCGATCATTCCTCAGCTCATTTCTAGGTTGACCCATAGCGGCCTATTGGGTGACCCATTGTGCCCCACAGGCAGTGGCGTAGCTAGACTTTCAGCGCCTTGGAGCGGTATTCATCAAATGCGCCCCTTACCTCCCTCAGTCCCCACAAAACAATTTGTCGAAAATTCGAGACTCACCCGCAAAATTGTGTCTGAAATGTCGAACAAGTAACGTAGAAATTCCCCGATAACAAACTCCTCATAAATATCATGAAACGGTGAGTTATCAGTAGTAATATCACAATACCTTCAAAATTATCGGCTAAGTTTTGCAGATCGAAAATCTTTTTTGTGCAAAACTTGGCCCGTTCGTTGCCGCGCAGGATCAAAACATGAGGGAAATAACCGATTCATTTTGAAGGTCGAGTGGTATTCGATGGATTATTTTTCGCATTCGGATTTGGCCAAGCAGAGAGTGGCAGGTTGGAAAAAATTAGAAATTATTCACGAAGTTCTCTGACTTTTATCACGGTATTTGACAGTTATAAAAACATTTGCAAAGCTGGAGGTAAATTATCAAAAGCTATGGGTAAATTATCAGTATAATAACGAATTGGGATGTCCTTCACATCATCAAATACCGCGCTCTGATTGGCCAGAATCCGAGTGCTAAAAATAATCAAAAAAATATTATTATTGTTATTATTATTATTATTATTATTTAATTTTTATATTTTTTAAAATTATCAGTATAATAACGAATTGGGATGTCCTTCACATCATCAAATACCGCGCTCTGATTGGCCAGAATCCGAGTGCTAAAAATAATCAGCAAAATTATCGACAGAATACCAGTAGAAGATGTCGGTAATTGACCACCCCATTATCCCTCATTTTTCGGATGTGTGACAATTAAAATTATCATCACAAAATCGACAAATTGTTTTCAAAAGATGTCATCAAAAACTTCTTCATTGTTGCCGATATTTAGCTGCAAAATTATCGGCAGATTATGAGCAAAAATTTTCGGAAAATTATCTGCAGATTATGAGCAAAAATTATCGGACAATATATCGACGAAATTTTCAGTAATTTGTCGATGGGTAGGTACTAGTCGAGAGCTGAATAGTCATCGAATTACCCATATATCAATGAATTAAACAAATTCATTACATGGCTAATTTATACAAAATGAAAGAATCAAAGCGATTTGGTGACAAAGTCACTTAATATGAGCATTCTCAACCCGATTTTTTCCGATATCTTTTCACAGCAATTATAACAACACAATCAATCATTAATATTCTAAATGTTGGTCTTCATTCTCGGAAGAAACGGTCGAATTTGACTTTATTGCGCCGATAATCTTATTAAAATCTGTACCGGCAAAAAATCATCATTTTTATGCGCGTGCTTGCGTCCCACTTTCACTCAAAATTATTAGATAATTTTGCTGTATAATTGTTGACAAAATTTGCCGTCAGTTAGCAGTCAATCTGATGAACCATTTTATCCGAAATATGTCCGCAAATTTTCCACTAGTTTTCACAGAAAATTTGCAGCGAACATCCGCAATAACTTGATTATTTAGATGAAAAAAAAAAAATCAACATCAGCTAAAGTCGTTGACACTTGATTGACAAATTTCCATGGATTTGTTGGCAAATTTACTGCTGATTAAAATTTTCATCCCAAGGGGTTGCCAACCCTTAAGTTTGTTAAAAAATGTATATTTCATATCTTTCGATGGCATTTGATTAATTAAAAAAAAATCACGAACTAGTACGCGATTGGTCACTACATGCTCGAAAACAGGGGGTGTCCCGCAGCTCTACTACCCTCGCGACCGTGCGCCCCTCGCGGCCAAGCGCCTGGAGCATCCTGCTCCAACTGCTCCACGGTAGCTACGCCACTGCCCACAGGTGGGCCACAATGGGTCAAAATTTCTTTTTTGGAAATGTATTTTTCTAATTTTTCCTGTAGATGATATGAGAATTTCAGTTTTCGAACGTTGTCGCCAATGAGTTAAGCCATGGATTTCACCTGTTCACAATTTCAAATATCTTTCCAAAAAAATTAGAAAAATCAGAAAGTGAAAATTGACCCATTGTGCCTCACTCTCCCCTACTGATACTACTATAATTTACAACTTAACGTAGGATTTTCTTGATCGGACCTTCTTTACACCTTTGAAAAATGAAAAACTATGTTTTGTTTAAATTTCGGTATAGGCCCCTCAATGATTATCGTGAGATTGAAAATTTTGCACGACTGTGGATGGGAACAAAAAATTATTATTCGTAATTAGGTATTGGTATATCGATGGCCTAAGTCTTAAGGTAGTTGTTGCGTGGAACGATTTTTCAAAGGATTTCAACGAAACTTTCCTTGATTGTTATTTAATTGAATACAAATAATATGAGCCTATTCCGATTAAAATTGACCACCCCAATTTTGAGATAAACGATATCAAAGTTATGTAATTTTAGCATAAAATCGAAGCGCAACAATGGAATTTGATAAAAATTTGATATGTTATAAAAACCGAAGTTACAAATTACAAAGAAAAAAAATAAAATTTTTGACCGATTAATATTGACCACCCCAATTTTGAGATAAACGATCTCAAAATTTTGTAATTTTAGCATAAAATCCAAACGCAACAAAGGAATTTGATGAAAATTTGATATGTTATAACAACCAAAGGTATAAATCACAGAAAAAAAAATAAAAAAATTTGACCACGCCGTTACTGAAATCTAACTTGTAAAAATCTGAAAATTTTCATGAAAAAATACACGTATAGATACTATTTAGGTGTGTGTGAGAGCAGTAAAAGTGTACTTTTACAAAAGTTTCATAATGGGCGGTTTTCGAGTAACGCTTGAGCTATATTATACTTTTAATTCGATGAGCTATACTTTTGGCCGTGACTATCTCGAAACAACTACCTTAAATGTCGTAACCCACAAAAATTAGGAAATTGACTTTTTCGACTCTTTGGACTTTTTTTTTACGATTTTGACTATTTTTTACTCTCTCTGGGAAAATTTTTCATTTGTGGGTTACGACATTTGAGACTTAGGCCATCGATATTATACGTATAACCGACAATAACCTCGGATGAGATGATAATGCAGTCAGATTCTTCTTCAAACTTCTTTCATCGCATATAATTCAATGAAAAAGTGCTCGTTTTTTACCAAAATGTATTGCAGTGCTGCGAACCTCACACTGTCCAAAAAACCTGAGGTCGAAGTCGAATGACATACTGGTAAGAATATTGGTACACTGTTAAAAATGGTTTGAAGTTTCATAAACGAAAAGCAATGAAATTTACAAACCCTGGTAATTAAAATGATATTAATATAAAAAACCTTGAAATTTCATATTTGTCTCCTAATATTAAAGAAAAGTACTGAATTTTCAAAAACTGTCTTTGAGTATTAATCATAGTTCTATTGAATTTTTTAAGACTGTTTTGAAAATTCAAAACACATAATGGTTTTACTAGTTTCCAGAGATTGAGTTTGAATCTTCAATATCGTGATTGAAAATTACAGAATACAATGAAATTTCGATGCGGGAAACATGAAATTTACGGAAATAGATTTTGAAATTTAATAGACTTTTATTTCAAAGTTCACAATAGTGTGAAAATTCAAATAATGCTATATAAATTAGTTGCGTAGTGAGCTATGCGCATCTAAGCAGCCCGTGTACGCCAGTTCTACTTCCTGCGTCTGTTGGCGATCGGCGGCGTCAAGATCTGTTACTCTGTGCAAATTTGTGAAGTTTCCAGATAATTGTCGTCAATATAACAAGATAACAAGTGACCACATTCATCAGATTAATGAGGCAAGTAAGAAAATTAAGGATAAATCATCGGTTGTGGTGACATGTCTTCATGAGTGAAATTCTTTGTTAGGTTGATTTTCTTAATCTGACTCGGTACGCTTTCTCATTTCAGGGTATCACTGGACATCACATCCGATAGATGAAGGATTTAAACAGGAGATCCTGACCTACAATCCAAGAGTGAACCTTTCACGAAAACTTGAAAAAGTACCACGGAGCAGATCGAGGATCAGAAAAAAAACTATATCTTCTACTTATACCTATTACAGTCGGACCCCGCGTATATAAAGTCGTCGGGACTGAGCTGCTTCACTTATTTCACGAAATGAGGGGGCCCCACTCTTCTATCATCGTGGGTGAAGTGCGCGAACGTTCTGCGCAATGAAGTGCGCGTACACTGTCTGCGCAGATTATAACTAGATACATAACCTCAAAATTTCAATACGCCATATACCGCGCCATATTTAGAATGTCTAAGGGTGAGATGGTGGGGGTCAGGAGTGTCCAGAAAATTTATATAGGTGGAGCTGGAAACTTTATATACGTGAAGCCTTTATATAAGTGAAGTTTATATACGCGGGGTCCGACTGTATTTCTATGTTGAAATACGTGCATCATGTGGAATTCTCCTAGTCGTGAATATTAACTAAGTTCTAGTGACCTAGAGATTAAGAAAATTGTGTAACATAATTACTCGAAGGTGATGAATATTGAAAAATAAATGAGAAAATGTCAATTACGTCTTTAAATTTAAATGTACCCATACCCTAAATTTAGTAGATATTCATATGAATTTTCATAACCATCTTGAATTTTCATCATAAGAACTATTAATTTTCATATATGCTAGCTATATATTTTTAATAATCTTAAGTTTGAAATTTCAGAATATTTTTGAATTTTCAAAACCGTTGTATTAATATTCAAACGTTTTACGAGTTAAATTTTAATGAAAAAAGTATGTGTTAATAAAATTGCTTCACACACATTTTTATTAAATTTCATATGGAAATTTCTAACAGTGTATGTAGTACATGTATTAAAGCACAGATTCATTAATGGCTTTACTTTAGGATCCACAACCGCCGCAGCCATGGACTGGTATACGAGATGCCTCAGAAGAAGGATCAAAGTGCGCGCATGTAGATTTTGCTACTGATACAATCGTTGGCAGTGACGACTGCCTTTATCTCAATGTAGCTACAACGTCCATAACAGGGTCACGACCAGTCATGGTTTGGATTCATGGCGGAGGATTCATTTTTGGTGATGGGGGCTTTGACACGTATGGGCCAGACTATATGATGGGGTCGGAAATCGTCTACGTGGGAATTAATTACAGACTTGGTGTTCTAGGTGAGTCCCTCCTTCTAATTATATTTATTTGACAATGATTGGCGTCAATGATCAATCGTCTTTAATAAGGGTTTCTTCATCTTGATCACGAGGCGGCTCCTGGAAATATGGGGCTGAAGGATCAAGTCGCAGCCCTGAAGTGGGTGAAGGAAAATATCGCCCAGTTTGGTGGTGATCCGAATAATGTAACAATATTTGGAGAAAGTGCTGGTGCTGCTTCCGTCCATTACCTCCTTATTTCACCACTTGCCAAAGGTATTAGACCGTTTTATGAATGTTTGACTGCGTATTTTTACCGTAGGTATCTCCTGCCCGCTAATCATTTCTGATTCTCTTATTTTGCGTCAAGGTCTTTTCCACAAGGCCATCTCACAGAGTGGAGTAGTGTTGAACCCTTGGGCAGCGCAATCGGAACCGGTCGACACTGCACGGCGTTATGTCGCTGCTCTAGGAAAAGATATCACGGACCCGAATGAGATCGTCGAGTATCTCCGAACTATTCCAGTTCACAAGCTTATTGAAGTTCAGCGCGAAGTGTTACCTACGGAGGTGAGCATCGGTTCTATGTAGGCAATTTTAAGATGACATAACCAGAGCAGTCGAAAATATGTCATATTCAATTTTCTTACGGAATCGACGCTAATAAAATGAGTATTATTACTACTACAAGTGAACACGTTTCCAACAAAAGTATCGATATATCTATAAATCGCCAGTGGTCACAAGTTCCGAGGTTCGTTATGTTTTTCAGTTGAAAATACACATTGCGATTGCGTTTGGGCCCAGCGTAGACGATAAAAGCGTTGAACCATTCATGCCAAGGTCCCGCGAAGAACTCGTTGCAGAAGGTTTCGACATACCCGTCATAATTGGCTACAACAGCCACGAAGGTTTATTCTTGTTGGGTGAGCACATTGAAATTATCAACACATCTTCAAAATCCTGTTTCATACTGTACCATTATTATTGTGGGACAAGTATTCGACAATGAATGATATGACCCATTTTTTCGGTTGCTAGAAACTGGGGAAGATTCGTATAAAAAGCTTGATGAAAACTTCGAGGCAGTAGTGCCTCGAGATCTAGCTGTTGAAGCTCCGTCAAAAGTACCAGAAATCGCAAAGGAAATTAGGAAATTGTATTTCGGAGAGAGGCGTATAACCAAGGACCTGGTTGATGAATACGTTCAATGCTGCGGGGACTTGAACTTTGGTTTGGGTATTCATAAAGTAGTAGAGATCCAGAGAAAGAAGAAGTCCCCTACGTACTTCTACAGATTTTCGTACAATAGTCCCAAGCCACCTACCACGCCAGTGTTGCAGGTATCTACAAAGGGTGCGTAATTTAACCAGCGTATAAATAGTTAAATTTTATTGATTCGTACTGAATTAGGATGAGGGAAAAATCATTTTAGAAACTTATTTTATTTAAGTTATTATTAAGTTATTTTTCTTATCGTTAAGTGTTACCGTGCGTAACAATCTAGTCTAACAATCTTTCACACAGGTACGGCGCATGCTGACGAACTTCAGTACATCTTCATGGGTGCACTACCTGATACTCCCATTCAAATCGAGAGATCAACCGAGAATACCGTGCGAGATCGATTCATCCGGATGTGGACGGACTTTGCCAAGACCGGGTAGATATAATTTTGTCTTAAGATATAAGTCAGCGTTGTGAAAAGGAAGACACGTCGTGTTCATAAACATCTGGTAATTATTGGTCGACAGAAATCCAACTCCATCAATCGACAATCTCATCACCGAGAAGTGGGAACCAGTGACTCCAACGTCGAAGAACTACATGGAGATCAGTGCGGAGCTTTCTAGTGGAGTAAACCTCTGTGAAGATATGTGGGAGACATGGAAACGTATCTACGCCATGGCTGCCGATCAGTAGCATTGTACTACTCTTAAGTTGTAAAATTGACAGTTGTGCAGTAAAAGCATAAAAGTACAACGTCAATTTTGAACCAACAAACAATTTTGAATATTTGAACCGAGCGACCCACGCTGAGCAGCAAGAATAATTGTCGTAGAATGTAATTGTAATTATGAAATACGAATAAAATTACTTGTAACATCCAACTTTAGTCTACTTTTAGAGTTTATTTGTTATTCGCATGTCAAATCACCATTTTGGGAAAGATATAAACAAGAATGATTTTTGTCATGAACTGATTCATACGACTTAATTCAATGAATTAGCTTCGGTATCACTTCTTTCCATCGATCTTCCTGCAAGCGGATTGAAATGGACCGAGGCGCGACCAAGCAAATTCTTAGACAAGATGATCAATGATCAATGGCTGCTTGATTTTATTCCTATGAAACTTCCGTGTTAAATTTGGGGATACGCCCTTATAGCAGTAAGATCATCAAAAGTCGAAAAACAGTGGGTTGCGCCCTTTTTCCCTCGGACGAGCTTACAGATTTGCAAGTGTAAATCGAAAACGGTATTACTAGAGACAGAGAGTTACCGACAACCACAACACCCCCACAACACCCGAGCAGATATCTCTGCTGAGATTGACCGAGATGATGCATAATGCATAAATAAATAATTAAGTAGGGGAGAGTGGGGTAATTGCGAACGCGGGGTAAATCCGAACAGGCCATTTCTCTATGTTTCCTCTACCCAATCTCCGCAAACCGGTGCATATGGAGAGCTGTTTCAAATTGCAGTGTTGACGCCCTTTCAAATGTAAAAAAACTCGTAAGATATTGGAGGTAATAACCGTAAGTACATTTCAATGAATTTGATCTAATTATTCTTAGGTGTTCAAATCGATGAAATGACCTGGTTTTATGTAATATAGTGTTGAATATTTAGCTTCAGAAAGTAAAATCCATGACAATATCATCGCCCACCTTCAAGTTCAGAATGTGAGGCCGTGTTTCTTTGCAATGTTACTTTCTATCGATTTGATCGTTTGGGGTAATTGCGAATTGCGTAATAACAGGTTCGCAATTACCCCGAGCTGATATTTCTTCACCATGTGTTGTTGGAATATTGATTATCTGCAGGTACTCGGTTGATTTTTGATGTTTTGCCCCTATTTATTATCGGATTTATTTCAAGTCTAGTCGTCCGGGCTACCCCAAGTGCTGTTCGCAATTACCCCAGGGGGGTCGGGGTAATTGCGAAATGCAAGGGTTTCGTATTTATTCAAAATTTTAACCTAATTCTTGATTTAATGATATAAATTGTGATGGATTGCCAAGATAAGATATCATAGTTGAGGTTGCAATAAAGAAAAATTTCATAACTATGTGATTTCCTCGGTTTTTTTCCAATCTCCCTTAGGTGTTCGCAATTACCCCATCTTCCCCTAAGCTACCGGCTGGCCAGACACTAAACGTCTGTGCCAACCACATTACAGACTGTTTCCGGCTGCATTTCTGAGTTTGGAGCATCTGTTTCCGCCGTTCTATCATGAATGAGCGGCCTCCCGCTCGTGGGCTTTTGTAATTTAATTAAAAATTATAAATAATTGATATCATATTCGCGCTAGCTCGAGGGGAAAAGTTGATGTCTTAAAATCGAGATGTATCCTTTTCACCTTGTCATGAAAAATTCGTAACCTTCCAAATACTGTAATATGGGTTCGGGCTAGCTGGCTTGTCCTGAAAAGAAAGAAGACACGTCGTTTTTCCGATTTCCACTTGTTACTCGGCATGACAGACACGCCTTTAAATATTTCAGTAGCTGATACAAGGAGGAAAATCCCCGTGTGAAATAGGACTACCGGCGAAGAAAATTTTGGGAATTTTCTTTATTTACCGGAAACGACGGATCGCGGAGTATCCTTAGTGCGCTGCAGGAAAACATTTTCTAGGAAATTCTATATCATTTCTTAAATTTAAGGTGCTTTTCAAATTGGCGTTCAAATTGTAAGTATACCTATGGGCCAGTCTAGCGAATGGCAACTTCTTCGAAGGGTGCAGAATTGCTCGTCACTTTGCAGAACGGAAATTGACTCAAGAGAGTGGCGCGAGGTAATCGGGAAAGTGAAAAAAGGGGTCCTTATTGGATAGAGGCTTTGTACCTCGTGGATTTAGGAAGTTTTCCCGAAGCCCACATCGGGGTAGTAGAACTGGCCATTTTGTCACGTTGAAAAGAGCCCACCACACACGTGTTTCACCAAGAGTTTCTCCCTTGAGGTCTCGTTAAGGTCGCTTGGCCTAACCTCCTCCAACCCTAAGTAAACGTAACTCGGTCCAGCTTAAGCGAACCAGGCAACAGTCAACAGCATGGACCATTGAGAAGCGTTCGTTAATTCGTTTATTCGTTTTAAAGCCGGGCACATATAAATATGCCAAACAATTTTTCAACGCTGTGAAACAAAAAAAAAAAAAAACGAAGAAGATGTGACATAGGTTGACTCTGGTTACAATAAACGAAAAATACGAGAACAAACTGGCATTGTGCACTGAGGGCAAAGGCCGAAAGAATGTCATTCAATTCATTCTCGTGGTCCTTGGTATCGCGCTATCCAGAAGGATGAAACCGTAAAAGCAAGCCACCCGAGATGTTATCATGGCCAAAATGGATAGATGCCTTCCTGTGGGTAGAGATTTGTTAAATCCCAATGCCTACAGTGGGAAGGAGGATTCCTGCTGGTCCCAATGGCGGAAACTAACACCTCTTAAGACCGGATGAAGGTTGAATATGGCTTTGACGTTCTTAGCCCTGAATCCCAAAATCAAAACTTCGAAAAGCACAATTCCTCATTCTCGGCTCCAAGAAGTTGCCAGAGTTGCCTACTTTGAATAATCATGCGAAACTTTTCATACCATCTCCATGTCTAAAAGGGTATACAGAGTTTCACCAAGACATCGCACTGAGCAGAGGACTTCTTGATGTTTGACTTCGCGAAGTGGCCATGGCAACGTTCAAAACACGCTTTGCCTTCGGCCTCCCCTGATCGTGTGGGCATCCCATCAAGATTTTCGACCCTTACGACGTAAAGTTAGCCGATAGTTTACGCGTCTAGTTAGAATGCCGGAAGGCGTCCTGCCTGAAGGATGTGCAGAAGCAGTACCACCACAGGAATATAGCACTAAGGGAAACCGTGAACTTGCGACCGCAGGATATACAGTCCCAGAAATCCTCGACATAATGATAGCAGTGGTGATATAAAAACTTGCGAAGATCTCACTTGTCAGAGAATACCTTCGTTCCATTATCGCTTCATGGACTCAGACGTATTCGAAAATGAAATTGAATAACTTCGGTTCATTAATCTGCGAGGCAAAATGAAACGATCAGCAGATAAAATGACTCTGTAAAGGAATACTATTGGCGGTTGTCTTAGGTCGATAGATTTCACGCATGCGTCCTTTTATCCTCTATATGCGATGTATTAATATTGCAAGATGCTTCTTCGTTCACCTTATCGCATCTTCTCGGAACGTCACTATTTCATAATGTCGCAGGATCTTCCGGGGTGCCATCGGCTAGGCGAGATGTGTAAATGAATCTATCGATAAAATGATCGAATTTGAGAAAGTAAATTATTGTTTCCTATGCATTTTTTATTTCATTTTTAAATATTGAGCCGAGCAAGAGGTACTTTAAATCCATCTATATTGAATAAGCGATCGCTTACACCCACGTGTCTCAGAATCCCCAACGATCTGATATAACCACCCGGTTAGCTGGGGGATCTACCCCCAACGCCTTACTAAGCTACTTTAGAAGTCAAAACAATTTCTACCGATTTTAAAAGCCACTGTTGCGGACGAGCTGAGAGGATTTTTATCTCCCGAGATAGTGTCTCGGGACACTTGTAATCTTTCATACGATTTTCTTCGTATGTTCGTCGTCAATTCGGGAAATATAACTTTTGAAAAATTTCCACGATTTTAAAATCAACTGGAACACATAGGTACATACATATGCTACTCCAAATAATTCGTCGATTGGGTATCAAATTTGAATAAAATTAAATGTATTGTGTATGAAACTTTTATTGCTGGTACTTCTCGCGATATACTGAGCTTCTTGTCCGAGAATAGCACAATTTGGAAAGGAGAAAAAGGTTGAAGTCGTAACGATAAAGAGTATAAAATTTCATCCAAAGTGTTTCTTGGAGAGAATTCAGATACGACATAGAAATATTTTTCGTACTATTGCCCGCATTTATCGATGAGTTTATAAAATATTCAGATCCTGAAAGTGTCGTATTATTATTCATAGGCGCGGCTGTCGGTTTTGAGTAAAAGTTGTACATTTATTTTTATCAAAACACCACTCAGCATGCGAGATACTCGATAGATAAATATTTATGCGCTATTCTAAATAATGAATCAGTTTATTTGGTTATTTTTATGATAATTTATTATTGCCATGGTAAATAAGAAGGAAAAAAAAGAAGCAGAAAAAGAAAAACCAAGTCTTAAACCATTGTCAATAAATATCGCGAGGGAATTTGATACACATCGAGACTAGCGCTGACGGGATAGACAGCCAAGATAAATAAAGCATTATCTGTCAGAATATAGTTTCCGAGACGTATATTACACGTCAAGTCCGACACGCGAGAATATATAACATATTTTAAAATCATGACGCAGCTGTACAAAACGTTCGCAAACGATCACTTTCAAACGTTTTAAAGAAAACATGAATACTCATTCCGACCATAAACCGTAAATCGTGATCGAATTAACAACGTATAATTCAATTCCACGATCCCAAATGAGATTCCATATTACTTCCAATTTGTTGATCATATACATATATATGGATTGGGGCACTTGAACCGTGCATTAATCATTCGCTAAACACAGAGACTCTCAGTTTTCGATATAATAATCAAAATCCTATTAATTTCGAGTGATTTGTGTCAAATTTTCATCGGATCCGTAACAGCGCAACGAGCGATTTGAACCCTTTTCAAAAAAAAAAATGACTAAATGCGTAGTAAGGGAAACGAAATCGTCGCGATACGAGCGAATTCTTATACACGAATCTTATACCTATCGAAAAAGCGAAAACTTATGTTCACTTCGTTTTTGATCCCGTACCCCAAATCTGTGATCTCGTCAATTTTGAATAAGAATTTCATTTTCTCATACAACGAGAATCGAGAGTTAAAAACCTGAATCTGAGAAAGTCCGCGGTAAAGATACTCAGATATTTCCATTTTTTCTTCACGCAAAAATTTCTAATGAAACAAGACTGTCACAAATTCTGCTAAAATAAAAAATGAGATTTTAAATAAAACGAAACGAAGACTGAGCGAACAGTTTTTCAATCCGTCGATAGTTACGGTTAATTAATTAAGGTCAGCTCTGATCAAACATTTGCCTATCTATTGATAGGTACACATAATCAGCTTCTGCCGCAGGTTTAGCAACAGGATCGTGTTAATACGGCCAGAGATATCGATCTGGGAGACTTTGAGCCGGACTGTTGCATCGGGTTGGTTCTGGCTGATGAACACTTCGAGTACTTTGGACTGATCGAATTTAATGAAGCAGTACAGCTACGTTGCAGGAGATGTTCAATTGATAATTAATGCATGTCAAAATCGGCTTTGAAGTTTATACTATATAGGTACGAATTATATTATCGAACCGTGATACTCATCCTGGATTAAACATACGATGGTGGTAGTGCCTTTGTCAAAATCTAGACGCACGTCTGAGTTTTAATGTATTTTTACTCTGCCGACAAAAACAGCTAATTGAAGTTGTTCGCAAAGGAAAATACACAAAGAAATAGGTGGAAAAGAAAGAATGAAAGAAACAAGATCTCGACGAAACGCCTGGAGTAAAAGGCACAGGGTAGGGTATAGGGAGTCTCAAATTACTGAAAGTTAGCCGCGTTACTTTGAAAGTTTTGAAAGTAGTTAGGGGTACGTCCACCCCGCGCAAAGTTGGTCCATATTCTGGTTCCGCGAAAATGCAGATTGCAAGGAAACCATCTGTTCTCTGGTATAGCTAACCCGTATGCTCATAGTTTTTTATAGCCAATCTCTTACAAGGTGGTTTAATTAGAGCTAAATAAATCCTTTCCTTCCAAAAGACGTTGCAGCTGTATAATATGTTATAACTCATACGTCTACATACAACGGTTCTTAAATCGCGTGAAACTACTGAAACTCGGAGAAAATAAGGGTCCATACTATTATATATGTGGTATTCCACGTGAACCGGACCAGTTTTTGGCCTGAGGTCATCAAATTTGACGTCAATGCAGATTCAGATTCCTTGTTACTACATGAGATGCCCCCAACAGTTACAGAGCTTGAAAATAATTGGTTCAATTTATATCGCTGTCATAATTATGCCAAAAATTTAATTACCACATTTTCAACTCCACTTATCTCAGCCATGCATGAACAAAATCATAACTTCCCATAGTGCATTCTACGCGCATAAATGAGCTCCTTCGAAATATGTAGCACTTCAATTATTTTTGGAATTCTTAAACGTGTGAAACTTTGAAAATATGCGATTTCTTTGTTCTTCTACCGAAGGGTCACACCAATTGCCCTGAAATTTTCGAGGGGCTATTCACATTCGAATCGAGTGACACTATGATTACAGAAATGTAGTCGACTACATGAGACTACACTACTGACTACGCCGACTATACGACTAAAATGACTACAACTACCTTCAATGATGACTACATGATTACGAATGATTACAAATTAACCCAATGACTTCAATTTGATTACAATGATTTCATTGATTACATTGCGACTACGGATTGACTACAGTCGCAAGTGACATCATGACTACGGCTGTGAATAGCCCCTCGGAAATTTTCACCGAAATTACTTCGAGGTGGCACTAAGAAGTGATCAAAATTTCAGCCTCCCGTTTTTCTTCTTTTTTTTTTCCAAAAACCGGCGAAGCATGTAAAACTTGGAAAATATGTGTTTTTATTTTTTTTCTACTTGTAGGGTCACACGGATTGCCTTGAAATTTTCACCGAAATTACTTCAAGGTGTCACAAAGAAGTGATAAAATTTCCAGCCTCCCGTTTTTTACTTTTTTTTTTTACCAAAAACCGGCCTGGTTCACGTGGAATACCCCATATACAAGAAGGAACATTCGCAACGTAAGATTCGCGTCAAATTTAGTGTAATATAATAAGAAATTATTGGAATACTAGTATAATTAAACTTCCCTTCAATATAAAAGAAGATCATTGACATCGTCGATGTTTAATTGAAATAAAATTATAAAATTCTTTTGATAATACTTATTTAATTAATGAAATGAAATTTTTTTATAGTTATAATTGAGAGAAAAATTTCTGTGAAAATTTGAAGAAAAATTTTTCTTTGTGTATGTATACCGTATATTATATGAGTAATAAGTATACACAGGGATAATTACATTTCGATTAAAGAGAAAAGCAGGCGAGCGACGACGACTGTGACCAGCGGGAACAAATTATACTACGGTTTTAATTACATTTTTCTCTTCTTATTTACATTGCAATGCTTTTACAGAAAAAGACTTTGTTTCTTTTATTTCTTCTTCTTCTTCTTCTTTTACTTCTACTTCTTTTTATTATTCTTCACCAAATTTACCTGAGGGGGGGGGGGGGGGGGGGGGGTTCGAAACATTTTATTCCGGTAAAAATTTAACAAGTCTTTTCATCGAGGCAGTACAAAGTCTGAAAGTAGGTATACTAAGAATACTGTCTTCATTATGTCTTCATGTATCTGTTTGTATAAATTTATGTAAATGAATGGGCCTCATACTTCGGAAACTCGAGTGTACAGAAAAGAAAATGTTGAAAATAAATGGAAGGTGAAAAAAAAAAAATTATTATTTTTTTTTTTTTTTTTTTTTTTTTTTTTTTTTTACTCTCAGCGTAGAATTTAATCTTCGTCAAACTTGCGGTCGGTTTAGAATGATTCTGTTAAACCCAGAAGTTAACGCAAGCTGTAATAAATTCGAAAAGAAAATTTATCCTGTTTTGTACCCGGATAGCGGACGAGCGTTAAATCTTTTACTAAATGAATATAAAATCCCGCTTTTTTTCAGACGAAATACGAGAGTATCCGCGAGACGAGGGATAAAATTTGAAGGAATAAAAAAATGTTCATATTTTCAGAAGTACTAATGTGACCAATGATATTCAATCTTTTTCTTCTTCTTCTTATTATTATTATTATTATTATTATTATTATTATTGTTGTTGTTCTTATTATTCTTATTCTTCTTTTCTTCATTCAAGAACGTAATTTGTTACGAATCGCTCTGAATCCACCAAAGATCTGTTTATCCCAAAGGATTATTTGTTTCTAGGGTTGGGATACCGCGAAACCACTAAAACGTCGATTCTACTGGGCGTCGGGCCGTCAAATAACAATTCAAACCGTCTGTACATATATATAGAACTCCGAATCAATAATCCGAATTTATTTGGTTCAGAAAATTTTCAATCTAAATAATCGTCGCAGCGAATTTACTTTTACGAATGAATATTGCCATACGTCACTTTCCGTTTGCTTTCACGGCTTAATTATTGATCAACCAATTGGGCTTACCTACATTTTGCCAACTCATTTATCACCCGTTGAGACTTAGGTTCGAGCTTGTGATTCGCTTTGTTTGACGGGCCTAATAACTTCTCGTATATTTCATTCCCGGCGAGATTAATTTTCTCAGCCTTTTCGTATTATTATACAATTCGCTAAGCGCAATGTAAAGGCGCTTTTATGCCTTGTACGTTCTCAATATCTCAATCAAAGACTAAACATTATATGAATTATGATGAATGATTCATTGGTACAGCTTTCTTGGAATTGAACTTTCAATTTTTTTCATATATTTCTATCATAATATTATTACGGCCATTAATAGAATGGATCAGCAGCGCAAGATTGTTATCTCTCCCGTAAAAGGTTCCAGGATAAAATATTTCCGCATAACCAGCTAGAGCTGAACGAGGAAAAAGTCTTTTGTGATAAATATTATTTTTCAAGTGATGCTTCCAAGCGTTGGGAACTTCCAATAAATTGTGTAGATGGTTGGCTGCAATACTATGCCATCTATAGTATAGGCATATGTTATACAGAATATAGAATATAGCTAAAATTTTACGAGCAAATTCATGCAGAAATGGCCATAGAATTTCAATTGACGATCGGTATTTCATTACAAGCTACACGCAGGTCTCTTTGTTCTGGACTGTCATTAAATTTGCGACTTGATTATATTCGCTGTGTGCAGTGCCATACTATAGCGGCGGAGAACGACATAGAGCGTCCATGGTGGCGAGAATGTGCGAATTTTGCTGGACTTACATGTAACTGAGATCTATACGGAGTAGCATTGACTGACTGACGTTTGTGGTATTACACTGCACCTTATTAATTCGCTGATGGTCTCACTCCGCAATTCTTCAACCTGAAGCACATAAGAAACATTCCCTTTTGGAACTGCACTAGGATTGAATTCAATATCATGAGTGATATGTCCAAACCCCGTTCGTATGACAAGGCTCATTTTGAAATGCTTGTCAATACGATTTTTTTTCAACGCAATTATAATCTCGCTCACCTAAAAAAAATGCCAGATAGTCCAGCAAGACATGCTGAATTCAGCCGGCCGCGGCGCTACTTGGTCTTCTGCACACAGCAAATACCGCGTTTGCAGGTAGGTTAACGTGGCGAAATCTACATCGATTCCAGTAAAATGATATAAAACAGTAAAATGCTCATTCAAGTGATCGGATTCAGCGATTGCAATGAAAGTAAAACCTGCTTGTATAGATCGGGAAAATCAAGCTGCGTCAAATATCCGGTAATAAACAACACAGTTTCGATTAAACTATACTGCAGATAAAAGTAAATTATGCATTGTACTACCTGGTATATTGGGAAAAATTCTAAATTCTAAATTTTGAAAATGAAAAATCTTACCTCTCGCGGTTTTTAGCCCAGTAAGTTAATAAGCTTTGAATTATGTAACAAGCTGCATCACTGATCTCGAAAAATGGTTTACTGCTTGGAATAACTCCTTGTCATATTCAATGCAAAGATGTACCAGTTATAAATGCGGAGCCGGGTCAACTGTCCGCTCCAGAAACACCAGCGTAGTTTCTCGGTTAGAAAAACTTTGTCCAGGAGTGAAATATAAACGGGAGCGTCGTATGACGTCAGCAGAACACCGTCCCGGGTGTCCCGGATGTAGTAGTCAAAGCCGCTAAAACCGGGATGCCCTGAAAGTTTGCCAGTTACAAATTCGGCTGTTTCAGAATGTTGATGAAGCAAAGCTCCTCGAAGTGAAACGGAATGAAACGGTATTTTGCAAATGAAAATCGATTCAAGTCAAACTGCAGATATCCTGGTTCTACCAGAAATTAAAGAAATTAAAATCTTATTGAAAAAGTTAAAATGATTTTTGCCATTCCTATGGAGTAGATGCGAAGGTTTCGGACAGCCTGGCTTGAAGGGGTAACTACTCGTGAAATGGTTGAGACAATTAGCCATGAACTTATTGTGAGTCGGTTTGAAATGGTATGAAATGGTATGAAATGGTATGAAATGCTTGTAAAATGATAATAAATGCATGTGAAATGATCGCGAAATGATATGAAATAGTTGTGAAATCATGAAATGATTTTGAAATGTGAAATAGTTGGGACACACAAAGTTTGAAGTGGTTACCCTCTCGGCCTGGCCTAATTTTCGACTACGTATTTTAGAAGAAACTAATTTTCTTGAGGTCTCTGATACAAAAGGTCTTCCTCACTCCTCCAGGACTTAGAATCAATGAGAAGTTCGTGAGGGCAAAATCCTTCTTGGATTAAATCTCCCGATCATGCTGGAAAATTCGTTAGACCAGGGGTGTGGTGGTCTCGTGATCGCATTTTTCGAGCCGAAACTTCCAATTACTGCAAAGCTAGGAACAGATACAGTCAAACGAACGAGGAACAAAGGAACGAACTTTGACCCGACCCTCGTTACGTATCTCAACCATGATACCTAGCTGTTCCATTTGAAGGGTAAGATTAGAGATAACCGAGTGTCAGAAGCAATGGGACAAATGCAACCGTTCATTCGTCCCAGGGCAAAGCTCTCCATCATTTTTAGCTCTATAAATCGAAGTAAAAGCCCGAGAGAAGTTCCACGATTGACAATAAGTGAGTTATAACTGTGTGAACGAGGAGCGGTTTTCACCATTAGAAAACGGGAACATCGCTCACTGCCGAAAGTTAATACCGTCTAAATCGACAGACGCGGGTACATAGCAACGGATTTTTCATCATCTATCTTAGTTAGCTATCGTCCATTCAATTCTAAAGGATGAAACGAGATGAAATAATGGTACGATGTGCACGGCTCGAGTATGTAACGTGAATAATCCTTCCTGGGACAAGATATCAAAGATTCTTATTAAAAGAATTTAAAAAAATCTTGTGACAGCTGTGGGATTAGATATTTGTAAGTTGGGTCAAGCTTTGCTAGCGAAAGATCTATACGTTCGTGAACCACCTTTCACTCTCTGTAATACCTAAGAAGTGTTTTCTTCTGTTCAGGCGGGAGTACTTTTTTCCGATTCCCTTTTTTTTTCCGTCTTCGTCTTCGTATTTGGATTACAGACAACAAACAGACTGTCAGTGGTGGAGGACTACCACCTTGCCTTGGCTGGTGTGAGGGTAACGAATAGTGTCGAATCGAAATGACGGTGGATAAAGGGTAGCGGAGACAGGAGGCTAAAAAGAGGGTAGAGGCAGTAACAGCAGCAGCAGCAGCAGGGTTGAAAGCAACAGGCAGCCAATCAATAACGTGCCGTCCTCCCAGGGTGCGACTTCACTAACTTCTACTACGCAGGGAGCTTCGAGGTCAGGGTTGTTCAATATTCGAGATCTGAGAAAGTCTCTCACAATATACCCTACCAGTTTTTTTTTTTTTTTTATTTATTTTTATCATCACCTATGGAAGATTGACCCGGAGGATTACATTTTTTAATTTTTTTTTTTTTTTTTTTTCAATTTTAACAGAGAGACGGAAGAATTTCGATAACAATTACACACTTTGCAATCCCATATTTTATGAGCTCGACTAAAGAGCGGAAAACTCGGAGTAAATCGAGAGAAAATGATAAACAAAACGACTTTGTTATCCACTAGGGTGACAGCTGTCAAAAACAATTTAAACCGTGACACTCCTACATCGCATTAAACCAGCCGCAGCCACGCATTAAAAATTACACTGGTCGGATACGGATGGATCACATTTCAGAGATTCGTATAATGTAGTGAGAAGGCGTTTAATGAAATGTAGAAAATTTGGAGAAAACAAAAACAAAAAAAAACAAAAAATATATTAACAACTTTTGACAAAATTGAGGTCAACAGAGTTTCTCATCTCCATAATATCTTGACGTAGTTTATAATTACTGAAGTGAAAATCCATGGTGTGTTTGGGTAACACCACAGATAACAAGAGGCAAGGTTGAAGGGTTAATTAAAGGTTCGCTCAACTCGTGGGACAACGTCTATCAATTTTCGGCCAAAGTTTGACCATAGAATTAAAACTAGCTGTCACGTTGTTTTGACCTCGTCCATGATTACCGCGAGACGAGATTCTTGGGTGTGAATATATACTGAGAGTAAAATAATTTCGGATAAGGAAATGGCCGGAATGTTAAAATTTAATATAAAAATAAAATAATATTCAGCGAAGTTGAGTTTGCGAAAAAAAGTAAAACTTCGTACCGCGAATATTCATTCAGTAAAATTTTCAAAGAGATTGAATAACTTTTTTTCTTCTTTTTTTTTCAATTTTTTTTTTTTTTTTTTTTTTTTTTTTTTTTTTATTACAAAGGTTTCTGTGTAAATTAAGGAACGAGGGACGCTTTAAACCCATAAATTGATCAGGATATAAAATTATTATCGGATATCAGAGACGGACTCAAAGGCTTTACGACAACGTAGTGAAAATTTTATGCTTTTAAATTTCACGAATGACGCTTAACGCGGCGTCGAACAATAAGTAATGAAAAGCTGAAGCACAAAAGCTTCGTAACACAATGGCAGGGGGTAGGTATCGGCTTCCGTTGAATGAAAAGTTATTTTAGCAATAATGAAAATATCGATGTGATATTCAAGCGGATAGAAATTTGTACAATATATAAAGATTCAGACTACAAGATAACAAAATTATATCTGTAATCAGATGTTTTCCCTAAGATTTTTGAAGAAAATAAATAAACGATCAACTTTTGACCGAAATCATTTCCACTACGGATTACGTGCAGGTGTACATGTACACTAAACGTAATGGATTCTGATCCGGACGAGTTGGACAATTCTAGAAACAGCCAATCGGCGCTCTGGATTTTTTTAATCCAGAGCGCCGATTGGCTGTTTCTAGAATTGTCCAACTCGTCCGGATCAGAATCCATTACGTTTAGTGTACATACGAACACTCAGTATCGGGAGAGATAAATGTATGATGTAAAAAAAGAGAAACATGAAGTAAGGTTCCATTTTCTACTCTTTAATCCTTCATTCCATATTCCAGGAGCGGTTAATACAGAACGAGAAGAATATAAAACGGGTGAGGGGGAAAAAAAGAAAAAAAGAAAAAAGTACTTTACCAGTAAAAGCTCATTCGTCCTTTATTATCTCAGTGGTTTCTCGTGGGCCTATAAAAATTGGATACGAAATCCGTTTGAACGAACAAACGAACGAACGTACGTCCGTAGGAACAGGGATATAATTAAAATTCATACGAATAAAAGGTTAACGGGAAAAGTACATCCTGAAAAGAAGTGCGTGTGAAAGCACAAAAGTCGAAAGCGCTCGGATGAGAAGAAGAAGAAGAAGAATCAAAAAAATTCAAACAAAATGATAAACGGAATCTGTTAACGAAATTTCAATCACTTATTTTCCAAGTCAAAATATAGTAGGTAGGGGAGAGTGGCCTAAAGCGGGTACGTTAACGATAAGAGCCCAAAAATCTTAGTTTTCGTTTGATTAAAATAACAATTTTGGTTTTTTTGATTAGGAGGATTATCGAACTTCAAAATAATAAATCATAATTGTATCATTTTGTATCAAGTAATCATTTATTATCAAAAATTCAAAACTCCTCAAAAACCCGCTTTGCCCTGATAGGGGGCCTAAACCGGGTATGCGCTATAAGCTTGATAAATCTTAGCACATATTAATTTGTCTGAACATTAATGATGAGACTTTAATCATACGTCTAATTATCGTAAAAAAAAATGACTCTTTAAATAGTTATTTCAGACTCATTTCATCAGTCTTAAGTAACTAAAAGTCGCTAAAAGTCTCTCTACCCGCTTTGCCCGGAATCACATTTTTTACTTAAATGCATAAATAAATGCACTACTTTTCGACTGGTCAAAAATTAAATACTTTCATTTTTTTTCAAAATTCGCGTATTAAATATGCGGCAGCATACGAACGCCTACCCGCCTTAGGCCACTCTCCCCTATACCTAAAAGCTTATACAACATACTTGATATATATATTTACAATTCAAACTATTCCATATACGCGCCAGTTTATCTACTTTCTGAATAAATGGCTTTGTCACGAACAAAAAGGGCAACAATGGCGAAATCGACGAGCGAAAATGCCGCGAACCTTATCGCGGTAAAAGGTTAACGCATAGTTTCCAAGTTCGAAAGCTCGGAACCGTCTATGCATAAGGAACAAAGTATGCATCATGCTATAATAACGAGAATTTTTTTTCGAGCACCAAATCGCAACGCTTAAAAATTGGTATTTGAAAATTTATTATAACCTGAGATACGGAGTGAAAATTTTGATAATAAAGAATCCTACTGTTATATATGTAGGTGTAATAAAAGTACCAATTTAGAGACCCTTCGAATAATTGAAATTCAAAAAGTCCAATAGATTCTGGAAAAAGCTTCGCTGCCATGTGCTAAAGCCGATTCCTGCTCTATATTTAGTGGTCCAATTGCTTCCCGGAGATTTATACGATTGCAAAACTACAGAAAGTTACGCTCGGTACGATTGGTTCGCGTAAGGTCAATAATGGAATTAATGTCCGCTGAGCACTCGGACGAAACCGTATAACCATTATACGTTCTGGACCAGTGTGCCATGGATTGAGAAACTTTTCAAATTTAGGAGTGAACTGAAGGTATCCAATACGTCGCTTTTTCAGAATTCACCATTACAGATCGTTATTGATACTTTATACTATATAAAAGGTTTTTACTTACTAAAAATTATAAATAATAAATTTACTCACCAAAATTTCTGCTATTTTACTGGTGTGTAGCTTTAGGTCTGGTAAGTCATCAGTCTTGTAGAATTACTTTTATCGTGGTATATAGATGTAAATTTCTAGTAACATCCCGTGGACAAATGATCATCTGAAACCTGGAGCTGGAGAATATGGCTCGTCCCTGATGTTTGGATAAATATAGTATCTAACGTGATTGGTATGACGCGTGAAAAATTGTGCAAACTCATATTCTAGACGGAAAGTCAAGTCCATTTTATATAATGACAAATGGAACCGAGCAGACTTCCAAGTCTGCTGTACGCTAAATGAAGTTGAATGATGTTTATATGCATGTAGTACATATGCGGATGTCGTCAGTACAGAGTATTTCAGCTTTAATAAAAATATCACCATTATCGATATTACACACATAGTATACATACACAAAAAACACTACGGAGTATCATGGTCAGGTCTTAATGTAATACAATAAACTAAAAGCGTTTCTCTTCCGAATCTGTCCACCCTTTCAAAATACTTACATGTATGCACATCTAGCCAGTTATGATCAACACACATCATCTTGTATTGGATGAACTTACCTGAAACAAAGAAAGATTAAACTTGGTTATTAACTATCTAGTTTAATGTTTTATCGAGTTGTGCACCAGATGCTCAAGAGCTTGATCATCCATCCTGATGCTAAATGTTTGCAAATTTTCAATCGACGAATGTTCGACATACGCTCAAAGGCATTCTTCGAATTTTCTACGCATGTATGAATCTCTGTAGATTTCGCCTCGCGCGACATGGGATTTCGACGAAGCTTTTTCGGTTACTGGCACGTCGTAGGGTAGAGAGTATTCCGGAGTTGGGAATTTCTGACAGCTTACCGACTCGACCATCAAAGCTCTGATAACAGAAAGAACACTTCTATACCGACTAGTCGGTAAGCAAGACCTTCCGGAGCTTTTCCGTTCGCAGAAAACTCACATGAAAGCTCTGGTTCCCTTTTTATCGCGGCAGGTCAACGCGTTCCTTTATTCAACCAAGACTATAGATGGCAGTCCGCTAGAATATGTATTGAATTTTTTTTGTATAATACCTATTCAAAGGTTCAATGTACTTCGATGCAGTGAGGCCAAGATAGGATCTATGTATGAATTTAAAAGCTTTTTCGTTCGTCGGTTACCACGAAGCAGCAAGAAAATTGATCCCAGCTAGGTTCTCCACACTCAGAAAAAAGTCTTGTCGACACAACCAAAATTTGGGTTATTATATGCACAATCACATTTTTTTTTTTTCAGTCAACCAAAAATTTTGTTGGAATAGCCAAAATTTTGGTTGTCCCAACAAAATTTGGTTTTCCCAACAAAATTTTGGTTATCCCAACGAAATTTTTGGTTGACTGAACAAAAAATTTGATTGACTGAACAAAAAATGTGATTATACATATAATAACCAAATTTTGGTTGTTATTTTTCTGAGTGCAAATAATGAAATAGGACAATTTTTCGCATCGACTTATTGTGCAGAATATTCCGCTTCATTTTACGATATACTAAAAACTTGGAAAAGTTTTTACAAATATGTCTTGCCAGTTTGCTATTCAACTGTTGCGGTGCACAGGTAGTGTATTTGTTTTTTTTTTTTTTTTTATTTTTTTTACTTTTTTTTTTTTTTATTACAATTAACGTAACACGAACAACAGATTCGGTAACGTGCTGATACAAAATTACATCGTCATAGTTATATAATTATACGCTAGATTTCAGTGTGAAATTTCAATCATAAAGCGCGGATATCTATTCTTGAATAATTACAATACGTGACGAAAAAGCCCCTGGCATTAGGTCATTGTAGAGCTTTCATAGCGTGTTTATTTTAAACTCGCTACTTTCGGAACACGACCTGATTACTTATCCGTGAAATGTTTCAATTTAAGTTTATAAAATTGTCAAGCAAGAAGGTTGCTGGTCTTTGTTCACAGTTCGCTTGGCGAGTAGGTGTAATTATATGGAATTATACAACACGTGCTTCTAGGTACAGCATAAAATTTCAACCTCAACCCCGCTGCCAGTTCTGAGTCTAACGTACCACGTCGATAACGCCGTCTTACTTACACACACATCGTCGTCTTATTCTGAGTAAATTCTGCACGCGAACAGACGTATACGAGAATACGAGAAGAAACCATGAGAAAGTGGAAAAGTTTTTTTCGGAAAGTTTTGAAGTAAGAAATTTTCCAACGGTTAAACTCAGCTCGATATCCTTCTGAAAACTGACGTTCAAAATTATGGAGTGAATTGGGTAGTGTTCATAGCAATTATTGTATAATAGCACCCGGCCATAATAGTATACTTTGTCAATTCTGCAGAAATGATAAAGATGCCGACCATATTATAGTCGAGTAATGGAGACAATCGTAGTAGTTATGCAGGATTTTGATGAAACTGAAAATCATGTAACGAAGTGAAGAAGAAGTAGCTGACATGAATAAAGGATTTCAGATGAAGAGGAAGGAGAGAAATGGCTTCCAACTTTGAACCTTGAACTAAGGCGAAAGTTCAAAGCACCGTTTTACCCACCGAAAAGTGAGTATCTGTAGACCTAGAAATCTGATAGAGAAGATTTGCCATCTAGAACATTTAGGTACGAGTATATGAAGACAGAATTCGAGGTGTTAAATTCGGGGGAAAAAATGTCCTTCTCACGGGTGTATTCGCAGCTTTCAGAAATCAATATTATCTGTAGTCTGGTACAGAGCTTGAGTGGAACGTGACAGAAGAGCGACATAAGCGAATCCCGTATATTCAGTGCAAAACACGCGTGCGAGATCACGCCAAAAATCTAATACCCAGATTGAAAAGCATTGATACAGGTATCAATGGATAATTCTCTCTAAACGATCTTTCCATTTGTGATGTAGGCATTCGGACGTGTGACAAGCGCGTTGTTCGACTCTATATCCGATTATTATTTTTTCGTTTTTCACGGATATTTCGAGGGCCGAAAAAGCAATGAATATCAAGACAGAACCGCAATTATAATCCTCCCCTTAGAGTGGTTTAAGCTCAATGTCTCTGACGCAAATAGTACAAAAGATACAGCGCAAACATCATCCGCAGCTGAGGGGTAGTACTCGGTTCAAAGATGGCCATTCTGAAACATACCTACTAATGAGAAGACGAACATTAGCCAAACGAGCAGCACTTTATTCACTCGTGCGGGTGAGCAGAGAAAATTTCTTATGTTATAGTCCCGGATGATTAGTTGCAACCTGAGCTTTTTTTAAATTAATACAATGCACTCTTTACAAGCTTGGCCGTCTATTTCAAACTAATTTTAGTACTTTTACTGGGCCAAGTATTCTTCAAACATCAAGTTAATTATACACGCTTTAATTCATTATGCGATGCATATAGCCGCGTGAAGTAAATGTAGTACCTATAATATATATGCGGACCTCAATCATAAAATCTCTCCTGAAGTTTGGAAAACATTAATATAATTCTTAGTGTAAGTTGGATAGGTCGGAGTGAAAAAGTACCTGTATATATTTCACAGAGGATATCTGTCTAATTAGTACTTAAATAATTCAAAAGTTGAACTCTAGATTCTCGAATTATATAAGCTTCAACTCTGATCCAAGAAGTTAGCTGATCCACGATGAGTGAAGAAGAGTTCGCCCAACCCCTGAATAACAAAAACTAAGATAATTAGCTTCTTGAAGCTATATAAGAATTCGAACTCTTTTCAATTAAACCCAATTGCATCACACCTTATACGTGTATACCCGCTGAGCTCACAATGTGCCAAATATAGAAGAAGAAGAAATTATACGCACTGCAGACGAAACGTTATTTTCTTTTAGTTCCTTTAATAAGAACCACAGTTATGAGCTCCCACAACTGATCGATATCAGCCCCTAACTGCATTGCAGGCGTTTATCCTGAGCTCAACTTGCCGGAAGCATGAATACCCTGAAAGAAAGTATTTTGTTAGGACCAGTGTGTTACAGAAAAGCATTTTTTGATAACCCGGTTACGTATCACAGTAGGTCATCATTCTTTTAAAGTATGATGATCAAGTCGGAGTCAGGATTCGTGAGACATCACCAGCTCTGAAAGTTACATTTTCTTATTCTCCAATCATTTAGAACAAAAACTTCTTCCAAATCTCCGGACGAATTTTTTCATTATACGTTAATGATTGTTCTATAAAATTGCGGACCGAGTTGGTCAATGCAAAAATTCCGTAGATCTGAAAATTCTCTTCGAACACTTCACGTCAGCTTCCTCCGCATGGTGACGTGTCAGTGTACTTGTACTTGATGCATTCGGAGTGGTGTTAATGAAAATTAAATTGCATGAGTTAGGCGTTGAAATGGATTCTCGGAAACTACGTAAAATTGCGAGAGTTTAAATTTAATGAAAACTATGACAATTGCATCTGTGATCAAGACTTTCATGTTTCACAGACAATACCACAATGCATCTATATGTGTATGACGTAGATGTATAAATATATATATATATATATATATATATATATATATATATATATACAAGTATAAAATATGTTTCCATCTTTTGTATCAAAGAAAACGAAGATTGGATATAACGAGTTCAAAGGTCAAGAGGCAATAATGTAAATGAAAACCGACCCTGCAGGGCCGTCAGAGTGGTTTTGCATGTTCCCCACAATACAACCGACGAATGTTAACGGTCTAGTTGAAACGGTGGCATTGATCGTACGTAATTATGTCAGTGAATAGAAAAAGACAGAGTCTACCCCCCCGAGTGCGCGGATGATCGCGCATGCACAAGAGCGTGATGATATTGACGTGAGATGTCAGTTTCAGGACAGGTCGAACTCGTTACGTTATACCCGGAGAACCCACGTGTCATGAAAATTTTACCACGATTTAGAGAGGTACTGACAACGTGGTTAACTACAAGAGAGAAAGTCACTTCAAAATCCAAATTTTTATTTTTTTTTAAATTTTTGTATTCATCTAACCACTTCTATATCGATGCCAGATAATGAAAGAAGATAACTCACCGAATTAGGATCCAATTGACGTTCGATTTACAATCAGTGAGACAACTATAGCATAGTATACACGCAAAGAACAGTGCTGTCAAATTTACTATGTGGGCAGTAAATATTGGGACAGCACTTTTTTGCAGTAGAAATTATCACAATTTATTGTGGTGACATTCACTCATGTAGACATTGAAGGCCACTTGCTCCAATGTACCCAATACTGCAATTGTGATAATTTCTACTGCAAAAAAGTGCTGTCTGTATATTTACTGCTCACATGGTAAATTTGACAGCACTTTTTTTGCGTGTAGCTTGCAAAGAAGAACAGCAATGATCAAGATCAACGATTGAAGCCAATCCGTCTAATTGACGCTCGATTTTAATATCAACGAGATAACTATAGCACAGTTTACAGAGAAGAACAGCAATGGTCGAGATCAACTGGTGGAGCCAATTCGACTCCGTCAATCATGTCATTTGACACTCCCCGTAGAGGATCGGAAAGGGTCTTTTTCACTTCCGACAATCATGAGATACATTCTTTACCTATACCTGCCTTTTTCCGTCCTATCTATCACACGGGTCGTATACAGCGTTTGTATTTGCCGTGTTACAGGTATATGAGCCAGGTTCAGTCCATGGTGAAATTATTGTCCAAATATCAGTCGAGGTTTAATGTACTGTCGTTGACAATAGCTTTTCCGATAGTATGCAGAGGTTAATATACGGTAAAGTGGTTCGTGCCCAGCTGCCCGATGAGAGGGGGCAATTCATCTATACGTATATATTTCTATCATGGTAGTGGGGCACCTTTACATATATTTTATTATGAAAATGGAAGCACAAAAGAAGTAATTAGATAATCTTTTTTGTCGTTAAAATATTCATAATTCAGTTGACAGTATAGCCGCGATAGAGTTTTCACGCAAATTGTGAACCTTTCGTTTCTGCAGTACGTGCCACAAGCTCAAAGTTCTTTAAAAAAATTTACATCTCTTATTATATTAATAGCAACATGTCAACCTTTACTTTTCACCAACCCAGCGGGTGCCCAAAGGTAAAATAGGTTCAGTAAAATTGTACACATACGTATATAATATGTAGAGCGTTGAAGTACAGTTATATTAATTCATACGCGTTTTTTCACATCAAAAGAAGAACTTCCCAACGTAAAATAAAAGCTACATGAATCAGCGTATCTTTACATTTTCATTGTGCACGTACACAGAGTTATACTACTGAAATACTGTTTATCATTGTCTACGATTTATACGGGTCTATGAGACATTAAACTGTCCCATTTTTATTTCAACTTTTTTTTTTCTGCCTCCCATATTTTACTTCTATCATTTATCCCAGAATATTGATTCTCTCGCGATGTAGACCCTGAGAAATAATATTGAGAGGTAGCTAAACGTGATTTTCGATTTCCCATTTGATTTACTCGACAAAACATCGATTCTAGTTCTAAGGTGAATATCTACGTTCCGACTTATCAAATAGTCGAATAATTTTTGGAATAAAATTATGACACATATATGGGGCATTCCATGCCAAATCGACCTGGTCCTGACCCTCGACCTCTCAGATCTGGTCCCCGATTTCTCGTATTATTCTTCTGACTCCAAATAGCAGTCAGAATTTGTTTCAGATTTTTAAAAATGAATTTGAGCGCCTCATGAATTTTCAAAGTTGTTTTTTCAACAGCTCGATTTGGCATGGAATGCCTCATATATGTGTCATAAGTTTACTCCAAGAATTATTCGGCTATTTGATAAGTCGAAACATAGATAAAGATATTCACCTTAGAACCCTAGAATCAATATTTTGTCGAGTAAATCAAATTGGAAATCGAGAATCACGTTGAGCCACCTCTAAATATTATTTCTTAGGATCTACATCGCGAGAGAATCAATATTATGGGATAACTGATAAAAGTAAAAAATGGGAGGCAAAAAAAAAAAGTTGAAATAAAAATGGGACAGTCTAATGATAGACATGCATGTGATGATAATTGCAGTGAATAAATTTGATAAATTAGCTCAGATACCTTATAATAAATTTCTTTTTTCGGCATAGGCATTGAAAAGTCACTTTTTGACGCCTGTTTTCGATCCACAAAGTGTCACTTTATACGGTTGATTTCAGAACTGCCCGATAAAGTCTTTATACGGCAGTCTGGATGCGCAGTTCGAAGTGCGCATTCCAAAGCTGCCGTATAAAGTCTTTATACGGCAGTTTCGATGCGCGGTTCGAGGTGCGCGACAGATCGCACCGTAACCTCACTCTTCGTCTAGTGAATCTCAACAGGCGTCAAAGTGACTTTTCATGCCTATTTCGAAAAAAATACAGTATGGGGCGCACCCGTAAACCGTTTTTGACTCGAATAATGATTTCAGAACTCGCTTACGGCTCGCCTTTAGCTCGTCCTGAAATCATTATTCTCGCCGAAAAACACTTGGTTTACGGGCATGCCACATAATATACTATTATGTGTCATAGGCCGTAAAACCACGATTTTAACCTCGCTTCGCTCGGTTTAAACGCGGTTCTTGGCCTGGACACATAAAATTCTGTATGCCATACGGCCGAAAAAGTATTTTCTGACGAATTTCATCATAAACCTCGCCTTCGGCTCGGATTATAAACTCAAATTCGTCGGAAAATACTTAATCGGCCTAGTGACATAAGGTATGTTCGGTATATGCATCTGTGAGCAATAAGAGCACTTCTATCTTTTTTTTTAACATGCGTTAACAAAAGATAGAAGAGCTCCGAATGCTCGGAGATGTATATATCGAACGCAGCTACAATGTACTATTTTAAGGATGTTCTGGAGGTACAATCGGCATCAAAACAATAATACAGACAAAAACCGAATTTGCTAATTTTGGATGATATTAATGCGAAAAATGATTGAATAATATCGAGGAGCGGATATTCCCACAACCTCAGAAAATGAAAAAACTCTCAATTTAGTGACAGAATTTCGAAAATACCAACAATCATGAAAAGTTGTAAAAATATTTTACAAGTATGTGCTGAAAATGGTGAAAATTGTTCATTTTTGATCCAATTTTAAAATTTCAGGGCTTGTTATACTCAGTGATAAAATCTCTACGAAGTTACTGAAAAAAGTTTTGCATAAAACACTCATATTCAAGTCAAAAATGTAACGGTATATGTATCATATGAATCTCAGAATGTATCGGATTGTGAACAACTGAATTCTTACTCAAATATGAGTGTTTTATGCAAAACTTTTTTCAGTGAGTTTGTAGAGATTTTATCACTGAGTATAACAAGCCCTGAAATTTTGAGATCGGATCAAAAATGAACAATTTTCACCATTTTCAGCACATACTTGTAAAATGTTTTTACAACTTTTCATGATTGTTGGTATTTTTGAAATTCTGTCACTAAATTGAGAGTTTTTACATTTTCTGAGGTTGTGGGAATATCCGCTCCTCGATATTATTTAATCATTTTTCGCATCAATATCATCCAAAATTAGCAAATTCGGTTTTTGTCTGTCTTATTCTAGCTGCGTTCGATATATACATCTCCGAGCATTCGGAGCTCTTCTATCTTTTGTTAACGCATGTTAAAAAAAAAGATAGAAGTGCTCTTATTGCTCACAGATGCATATACCGAACATACCTGTGTTGATGCCGATTGTACCTCCAGAACATCCTTGACATTACACTTGTGAAAGAAGAAAGTGAGCAGATGAGCATGTAACGGACCCCTTTATCCTGATCTAAATCCTTCATGCATATATGCATACCAGGACACTCAGGATCGCACGAGGTGGAAGGAAAGCTCATATAGTTATATATATGAGCCCGTTGACTATATGGACATGGCTTTTCGTCGAGGAAACAATACCTCGGTTTAGCTTGCCACATATATGTAAATATATCCCGACAGATAACGGAATCACCTGGACAAGGAGAAGGGTGAATTGTGAAAAGTTCATCCGAAATATCTGCGTTTGACAAGATGTGTCCTCGAGTCGTTACATCGCAAAACTGAAACTGAAACTGTTCTACATTATGAGATAACTTTGTACAATGAAAGCGTCGTTCTCACATGACCTTGAGTTGTAATTCAAAGGGTTAATTACTCCGTTGTTCTAGCTCGTGAACTTGTGGAAAACCACGAGAGGATTTGTCATAAGCGTGCAGATCCATTGTGACATTAAGTTTTATTCAAAAACGAAACAGCCGCCAGCTCCCCATCATCGGTATTTAGTACGTCCTTAATTTTTTGGATTCAGATTTAGGAATGAATATCCAAAGTGAGAGAATCAAAATTTTATGAATTATTTTATAACCCTTTAAAACGTCCGATATGAACATAAGGAATTTTTAACGGAAAAGCGAGAGACTGAATCGAGGTAACAGATTCAGTATATATAAAATGCAAAGCTTTCTTTGCTGGCTTTTCATAATATTATTTCTATAAATCTAGTTTTCAAACTTGAAAATCGGCGGAAGATATTCCATGAATATCGCAGTATTTCAAAGTTTCAAAAAAGTTGTTTTTAAGAACTCGTTTACCATCACTACACTCGCAGCACAAACTTATACCTGCATATAGGTATATTATATGCCATTATAATGTAACAGGGGATTAATAAGCCAACATGGATTTTCCATCGAGTAAGACCGTAACAAAGCTCAAAGCCCTATTCAGACGCATCATTCTGTAGAACCCTTCGTGCCCTGCCAAATTATTACTCATAAGATTTCAACCTGTCATCTCTGACTCAAAAATGGTATAAAGGAACTTTGGGTATACTTGGAAAGTCTGTATTATGTAAAATGTATTATATTTATTAAAATATTGTTGGCGTTTTATACTCAAGCAATATCTGAAGCTTTATAGCGTTTGACCGAACGATAAGAAAGAGGAATGAGGTGAAGTATAGTAAATAGAAATTTTCAAATCTAATTTTAGTCTTTGATATAACGGGAGATTGGCAGAGAGCTTTCTTGGTTGATTGCGCTGTTGAAAATGAGTAAAGTTCTGATTTAGAGTACTAAGATCAGTCTTAATAAAATATGGCATAACTGCGTAGAGTCAATAAACGGGTCCCAACGAAATTAGGTAGTATACGGAGCCATTCGCATCCGCAAATCGTTCGCGATGGTCGAATAAGAATACGAATCTAATTTTTCGAGTTGAGTTATAGTATAAATCTCATCTGTCCGTTTACTCGCGACTTTTATATCCCCGTACAAAGTGGAACGACGACGAAGACGGAGGCGAAAACGACGACGACGTCGACGGTAGGTAGTAGAATCCAAAGAAAATTGAAGAGAATTGTATTTACTTTAAAGAGTGCTACGCACCTCTCTCGCAAGCTCACAGCTCTCTCGGTCTCGTGGGGAAAAAAAAAAAAAACCATTTAAAAAACGGAGTAAAGACTTAAACAGACAATCGTACAGACTCTATCGACTCGCTAGCCTGGCCCGCAGGGAATCACGAAATCGCCAAAGTAATGCGTCACTATCTTTAATTTCCTAATGGCACCTCATGTATCTATATACGATTTTTCCGTTCTAAATCCTTTCGCGCGTAACTTCGAGGCTGTATTGACTTCAGCTGATGGACGATTTTCGAATATAGATTGCATCAGAGGGAGACCTTGGTGTCTAAAAATATTGGTATATTTTGATACTGTACACCCTGTCATGACGGTGGACTCTAAAACCATTCAATTCATTTAGTCATCTTGTAGGATGTTTTAGGATTATTTCAAGACTAGTTCGGTTCAATTATCTCGTCCATTCTCCGCATAGGAAAATGCATTTCAAATGTAGTCCGAGAAATGATAGTCGCACGGTATCATAAGTGAGAATTATATATTGTCGGGTGTGAATCTTGTTCGCACATGTGTCCATGGATGATGGATCCGTCTGAAAGGATTCAAGACTTTGTCGTTCTTGTCATTATTCCGACTCTTTATGCAGGAGAGACTTACTCGGTATAGATTTCTGCATCATTTTTCTATGAAAAAGTATGGAAAAAAATAACAAATTCTCAATTTTGTTCAGACGGATCCATGGGCACATATGGGGATGAACTGGGATTCGCCCCAAACAATATAATTTTCAATTGCACCCATTCGAATGCAGGGATCTTGCACAAAACGATTAGAAAAGCATATTTGGGAGGACAGATTTGAAAAGGATATTTCTCTGCGGATAGACGAGATAATTATTCCTGATTTTGGGGATTCACCCGCGACGGCGGTATAAGTCGCCATAACGATATGAAACTAATAGAAAATGTAATAAAAAAAGAACGTTTCTTCCTGTCTCAATCGCGGAAATCTTTAGCTATACCTAAAATCCATCTGCGTAGGTATAGAAAAAGGCGGATTGATCGATGGAGTGGAAATTTTGTTCAAGACGTGATGCAGGGGTAGGTAGGTATAGCTAGCTCAACCGTGAAGTTACCGCTGTCAATCTTACCGGTGATTTTCCAAGACTGAAGTCATCTTGAGATTCCACGAATCTATCCATATTCTTGGTATATAGAATAAATTTTCATCAAGATTAAAAACCTTGAGGGAATTGGGAGTAAATTCTGCGAACAAGTTCATGCCGATGCGACGTTGCTGAAAATACATTACTACCTCATCCCTAAATCGTGTTTTTTTTTTTTTTTTTTTTTTTTTTTTTTATGCCGTCTCGTGCCACTCCTGAAAAACTGTCAGATTTCACCCTGTTTACCAAAAATAATATGATCTATGCATAAATCGAGATAAAATTTTGCCGTAAAACTGGTGACTAAGACGTTCATGAGTTAATCCTCAAATATCTACCGAGTCATAAAATTAGCCCCTCGAGATATTCGTCGGATGAACTCATGCTCGGATACCCAAAACCCTGAATGCCTATCAAACTTCAACTTCAGACGTGGTACACAGGTTCAAACAATCCGAATATGAACTCGAAAACCGCCACAGGACTCACGACGCTCTTTCCGGTTCTCTGAGTAAAAAATATTTTTACCACCTACAGTAATCTCTGATTCGCTGGATTCTAATCAGAGACTAAGAACCGCATTTTTCGCTCGGTTTAAGGACTTGAAATAAGCTGCTTCGAAATAAATCGCATCGAATCGAGGTTTTCATTATTTATTGAAGCTACATCATGGGTATTGTTATGGTAAAGCTTCAGGGTGGTTTCCACTTCGTGAGATGTCATTTCCGTGAGAAAAGTAATCCCCCTTTGATTCCAGATAACGAATTTCTGCCAGTGATAAATGTATGTCATTTATAATTTAATGCCTTTATACCGAATTGTACAGCTGAGGGATTCGAGATATAAAATCACTTTGTAACGGCCATAAGTATTAGTAAAAGGCCCTGATAAAGGCTACTGTGAATCACCCCTAATTCCTGTCGTTACATATCAGAAAGACGTTCTTTACATTAGCCATTGACTCTATGGAATATGAAATCAAAATTGATGGTAGATTAATGAGACGATAGTACGTTTATCGTGTTAGCGATTCTCCGTCAATCGAACAGCAAAAAAACAAATCGATAATCCAATGAAATTAGTCAATTTGCAAATCCGCTACCACAACAGGTCGAATCGCATCACATGCCTAATAGCTATCGAAAATTTAATCAATTCATCAAGCCTGAAGTAATAAAAAAATCAAATACCTGATTTAGCGATTGATAAAATATTTATAAATACCCAGCTTATTAATGTTTTGGAATATAATCCCTGAAAAAAAAATAACAGTTTAATTTATGAGAAGCAATCGAATAACGATCAACAACAGGCTCAGTAAATGATTAATGCCAATCGCGACTCGAGACACTTCGTAAGGTTTTGATTATAGGTACGTAATTTCCGAAGGTTGTATATATGTAATACAGCGTTGCCTCGAATTATGGAATTCTCTAAAATTACGGGGGTCCGTAGATACTTTCACGATGTGAAAAATCAGACACAGTTTTTTATGTATTGTGACGATTAAGGTTAATACACGGATATACTGTTCTAGGCCTTTATTCTATGCAATGTGACCTATAAATCTCGATGTTAACACTCCTCGCATCTTCAATTGTGTGGCCATCAGCAGAGTTTGGAGTGCGCTCTGTAAAAAAGACACATAGGTTCAGTTCTGACTCGATTTCGAGGTCAATTTTAATTTCGTTACAAACTGGATTCAGCTTCGCGAGTCTCTTCAATACCGATATAATTCTAGCGTAGATTAGGATCATCAGAAAATATACAATTTTACATACATTTTCAGGTTTTTAAAGTCTACATACTGTATAATAACGAAGTTTGAATTCTCTCCAATTTTTTTCAGCTAAACGAACCAATATTTTCGAAAACTTTTAGTCCACGCTGAAACTACGTGTCAGGAGTATATACCAAAAAAATGATAGATCGATCAGACTAATGGCTAGTTAGTTATTAGGTCTGAAGTTAACACATGTCCTTTTCACAAATCTCACTTTAATGCATGCTGATTGTCACATGACGTAAGATGAAGGGATGTTGAGTATCAAGATTTTTGAGTGACAATACGTGAAATTAAGGCCTGAAACAACTGGATATACGTGAATTATTTACCTGAGTTACCAGAATCTCTGAAAATGTATTTAATTTTTAGATCCTCAACATCTACGTACCTACTGCTCTTAAATTTACTAATACATAATCTGTATGCGGTTTATGAATACTATCGTGAAAGTGCCTTGAACCTTTCTTGGTTGTGTGCTACTATAATACACCCATATGCACGATATTGATTTAACCCGTGGCAGGTATACACTATATAAAATTCCCCAAGCACCCACAAGCTATGAATTCTCTCTAATACAACCAATACGTTATGTAGGATAACCCCTTCTTTAATAACCCGCAACGTTTCTGTCGAGGTAAAGCACGTGGATTAAAAACTGGTAAATTCTGAGCTTGCAAGCTTATATGAGATTCACCTTCGCAAGTGTATATAAATATATGTATATAATCGCGATAGGCACTTCTTGTAATTATAAAAATGCTGAAAAAAAATGAAGCAAATACTCTGGTAAAATAATGAAAATAAATAATGAAAGCTCCGGATTTGATAGCTTTAAAAAGAAAAAAAGAAAAAATGAAACCCTGCAGATATCAGATGTTGGGCGAAAGTGATCAAAGTAGAGTCTCGTGTTAAATAGTATTCTTGAATTCGATTGCACTTCTTCTTCAACAAGTCGATCGTGGAAGAAATTGAAAATAGGCAATGGAGCTTTCCTTAAAGAGAATGTTCGATATTATCGGCGAGTCTCAGTGACTTGAAGAAGCAAGACTACGCCCACGCTTCACTTTCATGAACGAACGTAAAAAAACCCAATGACCGAAAGCACCCATCATGGGCTTAAGATGTCAAAGAACAATTGAGAAAAGCTGCTTTCATGACAGTCATTCTGTCAAAAAGTGAATATAAATATTGTAAAATATTGTTTAAGTTTATAGCTAAGTACACCGTGACAAGAAACACTGAAGGTAGAATAAATCCTATTAAAACTTGCGTTGTCAAGCGATTTTACAGCGTGGTACCTAACAGCTCACTGCAGTGACGAAAAGACTTTAACTCGGAATAAAGTATAGGTATCTACTACATATATATGAAAACTAATAAGCTCAAACCGTACGACGCTCAGTACACCAATCGATTTTCTACACAATTTCATATAAACTACCTTTCTGATGAACGTAAAACGAGTTTTTATTTTTACCTAATTCAAAAAAATCACTACTCTGCCTTATGAACTATATGAACGAAGACGAGTTAAATTTCATTGCTTGAAAAAACAAATTGGAAGTGGCACTCCCCTCGCCTCGGTGAGAATATATTTATAAAAAAAATATCGAGACTTGTAAGATTGGGAAATTGAAAAGCTCCTAAGCTCTAGACTTCAGCAATATCTAAAAAGCATCATTTTATTACACTACAACACGTAGCTAGATAAAACTGTCTCACTAATTAACTCACCCTCTACAAATCGACCTTCCAAAAATCAAAATTTATTTTCACACCGCCACAAATTAACGGAAAATTCTGTAACGCAAGGTAATGAACATGTAACTACACAGCAAGGGTGGATCGTGTGGGAAATTGTCATGAACGATTGATCTGTGACATTTGACCGCACGCAACTCTCCGGGTTTTTAAAGGTCCGTACCACAGGAAGCTAGCAAAAGTAAGAGACTGCAGTGATTCATCATAGTTTCCGTTTTTTTTTTTCTAATCTGAATTACAGTATTTAACATTTTTCCTTTTTTTTTTTTTTTTACAATCATTTTGAAGTATTTGAATGGAAATATATGAGAAACGAAAGAAATCTCGCGAAGGAAATACTAGGGTGAAATAACAGCGTGGAAAACCTCCGGCAAAGGCATGTTCGAAAAATTTTTGAACTGCCTTGTGTCAGTTGAAATTATATTTTCCTTTCAAGATCGCGTACTTCAGTTTAAATACTTTTCTGTTGTTCTTTCTATCCGTTCGTTTCAACAAAATTTCACCACGTTGTGCGATAAATTCTTTTCAATTTACTCGAACAATTTTATATTATGAAATAATATTTTCAACTTGTAAAGCTGCGAGTTGAAAACCACTTCGCGAATGATGACTCGGTGAAGAACGGAGGCATCAAATTCAGAGCAACTTTATAGCCGGGAAATAAGTAAAGTTTTGTTGCAAGTTTCAAACTGCAGATAACGTTTGGTTGGTAGGTATGAGCTTGTGTTTAAGCATTGTTACAGGAAAATTGGTATTGTTTTACTAAAGCAGTTCAGTTAAATTACGCGAAGTCTTACCTTTCATTAATCTTCTTTCTTAATGATAATCAAATTGGGAACGTAACTGTGGCTGTTGCAGTAAGAACGGTTCAAAACTCGCGTAACTCGTGCCGGAAAATCTTATTAAAACCATAAAACTAAGCTGAATGTATCCCGTGGATTTTCTCGAACTTGAACAGCGACCAGAGTTAAGACCAAGATGTACGTCGTAGCGTCAATTTCTCCTCTTAAGTAAATCAATCTCGTATTTATTATCGATTACTTTTCTTATAGCCAACGATCAATGGCGAATTTCTGTTCGTGAAAAACGTTTCCACGAAAATCTCGTACTTGTGTATCCGATAACTTATGTGAAAGCGAGTCAATAAAGGAAGTGAAAACCATGTGCTTTCAGATTATCTTGTGTTTCTTACCAGACATCCGATATTCTTATTGTAATAAAATACTGGTGAGCTTTTAACTGAATCCGATCCTCACTTTGTACAAGAAATCTTATACAAATAGACTCCAATCGCGAAGTGATATGTACGTTGAGTAAAATTCACAAGTGCTCGACTCTCTACTTGCTCGTATTATACTTTTCCTCAGAATTGAAAACAGCCAAAATCTTTGTAGAGGAAAAAGAAACGATAGATTTTAGTGCTAAATAAAAATTGGTTTGCTTCAGAATGAGGTGTTTGAGTCATCTGAGCTGGTTTATACATCAGACTGCGATAACGCAAAGGCGATAGACGGCTGAAAATGGGATCTCAAGAGTGTGTTATTTTCTTATTTTCTTCGCGACGTCGTAAGTCTTTTAATTTCGTGAAAAAAAATCTCCGATTTTCGATTACTTAGAGTTAGATTTGTTGAAGAAAAGCTGAGGGTAGGCTATGTGTGTATAGTACGTACCTACCTCTGCGTCGAGGACCTTTCACAGAACTCTTCAAACACGACTGAAATACTTCAATCTCTTGTCATCTCAAAAGATCAAAGTAGTATTAATTTACAGAATACCTATGTGGTATTCCACGTGAACCGGACCAGTTTTTGGCCTGAGGTCATCGAATTTGACGCCAATGCAGATTCAGATTCCTTGTTACTACATGAGATGCCCCCAACAGTTACAGAGCTTGAAAATAATTGGTTCAATTTATATCGCTGTCATAATTATGCCCAAAGTGCATTCTACGCGCATAAATGAGCTCCTTCGAAATATATAGCACTTCAATTATTTTTGGAATTCTTGAACATGTAAAACTTTGAAAATATGCGATTTCTTTGTTCTTCTCACACCAATTGCCCTGAAATTTTCACCGAAATTACGTCGAGGTGGCACTAAGAAGTGATCAAAATTTCAGCCTCCCGTTTTTCTTCTTTTTTCTTCAAAAAACCGGCGAAGCTTGTAAAACTTGGAAAATACGTATTTTTATTTTTTTTTCTACTTGAAGGGTCACACGGATCACCTTGAAATTTTCACCGAAATTACTTCAAAGTGTCACAAAGAAGTGATAAAATTTCCAGCCTCCCGTTTTTTACTTTTTTTTTTTTTTTTTTTCCAAAAACCGGCCCGGTTCACGTGGAATACCCCCTATACGTATTGAATACTGCGCGAGCATTATAATCATTGAGGGTAGAACATGATCCGAGACAAGTATAGCTATATTTCGTTTCGTAATAAATTCCTACCCTTTACCTTGCAGCAATCAGCAAGGACCGTTTCTAGGACGTATCTAGTTAACTTACCTTCTACAGTGACTTGGAGCAACTGGCCAACTCCTCCGTGTCCTGAGAATTATAGCAGGTCTAGCACTTCCGACAACAGGGGCTGAAGTTCGTCCCTGACTCCGTTTACCCCAAAGATGACCCTGGGCCCCGGGTCCTGTTCCTTGAATTCCAGGATGTGGTCCACTCTCGCTACAAGCCCTCCGAGAGAACAGTTCGCGTTTTCGTTCGTCGCACTTCATCATTACGTGGTTTTGACGATTGTTTATAGAATATCTGGCTAATACACCGAATCGTATTTCTTATAGCAATGATTGTTCACTTCGCAAAAATTGACACGTTATATAATTAGAATTCGCATCAAGGCCACAGAGACATGAATATAGAAACTTTTATGATTTATTTCATCCCCATATGGCGTGAGAGATGCGATATAATAGCGTGGTGAAAAAAAAAATGAAATAAAAAATGTTTGATGATGTATCGGGGCGATTAATCACCTACTTTCTACCTCTATGGGTATAAATATATATTAGCCAAATAGTATATCTATATAATGTTAATAAGTACGAGGTGTAGAAAAATAGATTCAATCATAAATAGTATATCAAAAAGGTGAACGAATTGGATTTCGCAAATGATAATCACTTTAGTTTAAGCCGCACTTAACTTCTTTCGATAGTTTTAGTATAGTTACCAGTCTGACGATTTCTTATAGAATCTAAATACGAGCGAATCAGTCTATTCGAATAGAAAATGATGGAATATCGAATGCATTATATTTAATCAAGCTGGAATAAATTACATATAATCGTATAGATAATCAAGTTACGATAGAAAATTCAATGTTCATCCTGTTCATCATATTTCTCATCAGCTTCACATAGAACTCCAATAAACACGCACACCTATAATGTGGGTCACTGCTAATGCGAAACTACCTCACTAGAGTGCGAATATCAGTCTAAACTGCACCAGAAACAGATTCATCACTGCAGCTTTAAGCTTGAATTATTTCGCAATTCCTTAGCGTGGAGATTCTATCGTTTCTAAGATATATTTTCACATTGATAAAAGGCCGCGTTGTTGATATCATTTGGTCATTAATTAATGATCCCGAATTCTCATTTCCAGCGTCGCAGCTTTCAGCTCAGCATTCCCTTGTTTATCCCGAATTAGGTAATTCGGTTTGAATTCGTTTGAACCCGATTCTGAAAACGAATAGGGGCTTTTAGTTAGAAATAGTGTGTGAAGTGAAGGGTGGTTCGATCCTCGCATATAATGGAATGGGTATGTGAAAGCATTGAATTTTCGTATAGGTACCTGACCTTGCAATGCTGTACCCCCTCATGAACAAGGGCTGACAAATCTTTACCACAATGAAATTACGCAACGTCCCTCATTAGCGTTACGCCAGACACGTATAACATTTCTATCGTGTATAATCTCGTTATATGGCAAAACGTAACGACTGACATCTGCATGCAGTACCGAATGGAAAACTAAAACTTTCATATTACAACCTCGGAGTTTGAATTGGACAACTTTTAAACCGGGTAAAAAAGTTCAACTAATTAATATCAATCGAATTATATGTTTAGATAATTAGTCGGTGTAACTGAACATATCAAGCGTCAAATATTCATCGCAGCGAAAATACGATCGAAAATAGGTAGTATATAAGCATTCAAGCGATGCTGATAAAAAAAAATTCTTCAGATAATACTCGTTGGAAAATTAATTAAAAGTAAGTAATTGGGGGATGAAAATTGGTGTAGAAAATGACGAACCTAGAGGCGTTCCTTTCAAAGTAAAGATACAATATTGCCTACCAGGGCTTTTGTATTTTCTCGATATTAAGGTGAAATCAAAGCGCTATAGGTACGAGAGTTTGGATGGTGATTTCGGATTGAACAATACGACTGCAAGGCTTTATCTTACCGTTGCTATATCTAGATCTGGGCTTTTCTTCGGTAAATAAATAACGCTTTTATCTCACAAGATTTATTTCCTCAAATAACGCAGATACGTGGAATGAAAGGTTTAAGCTTGTTGCACACGTACGTCCGTTATTCAAATGATATAGTAAGTAGATCGTCGAGACGTTGATTGGCTAGAAAATTTCCGATATTGAACCAAACGTCAAACTCGTTACTAGCAAAGTCACCTCAAGACACCTCAAAGCATCCAATCAAAAGTTGTGTCACTCGACTTTGTCTCCTCGACGATGGCTTTCGGGATTCTTTGAGCACCAATTTGTAACAATTGTACAATTTTCTATCACAAAAGTGAAACCTCACAATACAACTCGTATCTTTTATACGGTCTTGATCTCCCGACCTAAATAACAGACTGCTAAACGATTGACGTTTCTGATTCAGAAAAAAATACCGTAATCGCCGATCGAAGAAGCCATCGACGTGAACTCTGATTATAACGATCGGCTTTCCCGGTATCATTTCGCAACTGAAGTCTATATCTCGTCTGTAATTTTCTCGCAAATTCTATCATCTGTGCAATTTTTCCTACGGGATATGACCCGGCGTTATTTTCACTCTGACTACGAGCTGAAGTTATATTTATATATATAATATGCGTTGAACTGACAGTGTGCATTCTTAACTCAGGATAATTGGCACCCCAGATAAATCCAGCTAATTTTGTATAGTGAATCAGTCATACGCGAAACAATGATCTCGTTATCTCAGCCAACAGACGCCTGTGCAGAAAGGCCTGACATATAATTCAAGAGACTTGTTCAGATGGTGGGAAAAGCACCTTTTCCCGCGAAATCTCAGGTTACCTAAATCATCGGCTAAGAATTCAGACTCGCGGGATAATCCGATGAGGAAATTTTCAATTATCGGAAACTATAATTAAAAAAAAAAAAAAAAATAGACTGATCCAAATTGGGTTTCTTCACGTCGCATTGCATTAGCTTAGGCTGCGGGTTATAGGACGGCGGATCTTTTGCCTTTTTCAACGATGCTGTGAATGGAACAAAAAAATATCCTTTCCACGTCATTCTACGATGGGTCGCGAACGTCTGCTGTCTCTGTATTTGATTCAGGTAAACCACATGTGCGTAGACAAAAAATCGTTTCGAATACCGAGGCTGCAAATCGACTGTTTAATCATAAACTAACTTATTGAACTAACTTTGGCATTGGATGAATTCGACTCGCTTGATAATTCGTTGCTCCATATGTAAATACGCATATGTACCTATACCTGGTACTTGTAATTACGCAGACGAGTAGTTATTCGGGATTATGGGATGACCAGACATTGATTACACAGGCTTTTATACGTAATCGATTCCTTTGATTTTCCTTGGTTTCAATTAAATTCAATATTCAACACAGCCGCAGAAACCTTTCGTAATATTGTTCGCAATCCCGATTCAGTTTCTGAAGAGTTTTGATTGGTTGTCTAAAGGCTTCGAAGAGCAATAAGTATTAAAGCCACCAGGTTGAGTCAGAGAATTGGCTGAGTTTTTAACTAATAAATACCATCGAAGAATCTAATCGGAAGATAGTATGCTATTGATTGAGATTTTCAAGAATTCGTACAAAGTCTAAAACAGCAAACTGAATAATTAAATGATGGCTTGAGTAATGGGGTATGTATTAGTAATGAAAAAACAAAAAAAAAAAAAAAAACTGAAAACCCAACGTCACTTTGAAAATAAGGGTTTTTAGCAGAATTATAATACGAGGCCCCTTTCCATTCTCGAAAATGCTTTCTGCTCGTAATTATATTATCCCTGGTCATGAAACGAAATCATCTTCGTGGGAGAAATGATTTAATTTCTAAAGGATAAGGGCCATAAGTATCGTCAAGGAGAGTTCTGGATAGGTCGTTGAATACACTACTGCGAATATTCGAGCTCCCGGTTTGAAAAACCTCCCCAGAGAGCTAGGACGCTAAAGAAACGGGAAAAGTGAAATCTCTGACACCACCCAGATCGTAACGTCGTGCCCTCTTCGAAGTGAAATTCAAAAAAAAAGAGAAAAGAAAATAGGAGAATAAAAAAACTGATAACGATATGGTAATAAATTTTCGTACCTTTCATAATACATATTGGATGAATAATAAAAGCACCACGAGGACAGAAGCACGCAAGCTATGAAGATCGCGAAATTCAACACTTTCGCTATTAACTGGCATTTGCGCTAATTGAAATATCCTGTTTATTTATGATATCGTTTTCAGAAAATTTGTTTCTCTGCGACGAGCAGAGATTGCTTAGTAATTAAAACGCTGGATGAATGCTCCGTTTCGGTAGTTTTGATCGGAATAAAAATCGTCAGGATTGATCGAGACGTTCAGATTTTATTCACGTTATAAAACGCACCGGTTGTTCTTAATTCAGTCACTCCATGTATCTCGGCCAGCGCCGGCGACTTCTGATAATTTCGAGTGTGGAATTGAAGCACGGGGGGGGGGGGGGGGGGGGGGGGGGGGATGAGTGAAATAATTTTTTTTCGTTCTTCATCTATTCATTGCGAACGTTGAACCTCTAACAGGGTTTTTAGATATAAATTAATCGATGTGTTTGGGGGCAATCCCAAATTTTTTTGGAATCAAAAGAAAACTTATATTCTCCGTACTGGCAAAATTCAATTTTACAATTAGTCGGGAGAATTTCGAATGTGGACATCTCCACACCTTCCACACAAAAGTCGCCGGCCCTGATCTCGGCACAGATTTTTATAAACCGATCCATTGCACTAATATTTGTCTACCATTTTCGCTCCCGCGAATAAATTACCCATAGATTTAATTACGATTTCATCAGGACATCAGTGAGGGAGATTCTTGATCCTATTTGTTGAAGCTAACGAGTTTTTCACATTTCTTGTTGGCTATTTTACTCTCTTATAAAAATGAGTCTCTTATTCTCTTTATCAGATATCGATTTTGGTATCGATTTTTCTATAGGCGTCAGATCAGGTGAGCGTTTAATTAATTGACTCGTCCCTTCCCTCCGTATCAAATAAATGAAATAATCCAAATAAAACAACAAAAAAAAAAAACCGGATGTACAGACTTTGAAAAAAAAAAAAACAGTATCCTCAGAAAGATCCGGAGAATAATGTACCTACATGTGGCTTATAGACACCGGGAAAAGACAAGATCTCGGAACAAGATCCACGAAGTGCTACAGAACTCATTATGGTGTGCCGCGGTGTACGATACCCACCATTCGGGCTTCTCTGAAACAACGTTGCTTACTCTAATTCTACACATTTTCGTCTGTATAGGTCAGATGGAGGTGTAATGTGACTCGAGGGAAAAGTGGTATTACATGGGTTAGTAATAAAATTCATACGCGGAGTGCGACGCGACCAGGCACTACAACGCGAACTCATCGTCAGTAAATGGATACTGTTTATAGGTATATGTGTAAGTTCATGGCAGACCATTTTCCCAAGAGTAGATAGTACATCTAAGGTATATACGTATATATATATATGCATGTAGTACCTACTCATCGCCTAATGCTCGCGTAATATTAAGATGTTTTCTTGAAAAATGTCAAAAGCCAAAAAGATAAAAGATGCGAGAATTATATCTGACTTAAAACGATCGGTATAATAATACACAGAAAGAAAGGGTAACTTGATTCAAGAAAATTTTGCGGTCCAAAAATGGAGACCGAAATTTTCTCGGATCAAATCAAAAATTTTCTCGAACCAAGAAAATTGGCACAATTGGGAGAAAATTTCGGTCTCCATTTTTGGACCGCAAAATTTTCTTGAATCAAGTTACCCTTTCTTTCTGTGTATAAAATCGGCGTAGTGCAAGATATTATATAAGAATTGCTCAAGGTGTGAATCTTCTTCGTTTCCATTTCTCACGTTGATCATGCAGTTGAAATAATTTGACATCAAAATTTTGAATCCATAGAAGTTGATTTCGACGTAGTATATCGGTATGATTAAATATGAATAGAATAAATTTGATCGTTAAATTGCAACGAGTATAAAAAAAAAACTCTACCCCTTATTCGCGATTCGTCATGTGAATTTACTCTTCAGTCGTGACTAGCATATTATGTATATAGGTACTTATGTGTGGAATATTCAGAGTCGAATACCGTTGTTACTTCTATTTACGAATTTACAAGCCCCAGGCGATGGAAAATTCAAGAACGTTTTTCAGCGTATTGCGTGTCTCCTATATGTTGGAAAATCTGAAATTTGTCTTTAAGGGTGAATCTGCGAGGGTGAGTTAAAGAGGAGGGTAGGTTAAAAGAGGGGCGAAACGCGTGACCCAAAACTAGAGGAAGCCCTGGTCGACTCTAGAGCATTATTTATATGTTTTCTTTTCCGCGGAGTGTTACGAGCTCTCTGTACGCCTGTAGGATTCAACTTTTCCATTACGACAAGGCTGCTGGTTTTATTCCACGATATTATCATCCACTGAGATTCCCCTGCATTTAGGGAAACGTTGTACACAGCAGATATAGCAGGTGAAAATTGTTCGATAGACACACACTCAGAAAATGGTCTTGTTGACACAACCAAAATTTGTTTATTATACGGTCAAAGAAATTTTTTTGTTCAGTCAACCAAAATTTTGTTGGACCAACCAAAATTTTTGTTGATACTACTAAATTTCTTGTTGGCACACCAAAATTTTGGTTGGCCCAACAAAAAAATTTCTTTGACCGTATAATAACCAAATTTTGGTTGTTTCAACAAAACCTTTTTCTCTGCAGTGCAGAGTCGAGAATAATTCGGTAGTACTTCTTGTAATTTTTTCCTGGATCCGTCTATTTATCGCGAGATTTTGCAATCATTTCGAATTCAGTGATGACCGAGTTACAATTTTCTACACTCGGATAACCCAATCATAAATTAGTGCGATTCAAATATATATTTTTTTCGTTAATCTTGAAAGGTGCAGCCCCGATTTATTCCCAAGAAATAATTGGGGTACTCAGAGTGTTCTTCTGTAGATGATTACATCAAACGTAAATAAAATGAGTGAGTAAATGGAATGAAAGAAGAAAAAATCGTAAAAATTATCCCTGATTTATAATTCGCGCGATTTTTTTTACTCTATACCGAAAATTTCCCCCTATACTTTAAACGATGGGCTCGTCAAGATTCTCCCGATAATTTTCATGACCGATATAGCTGCTCGCGATTATATAATTAAGCAGTATGAATATCGATGAGAAAATAGGAAAGCCCGACGATTTGAAATCGGGAATATTTAATCTAAACGATAATAACGACGTCTACGACCATAAAAACCCGATTGCAAAGCTTTAACTTTTTCCACTTAAATCTTGAGTAAAACCTAAATTAATTTCGACTAACCAATAGCAGAGATTGAAACACCGGTGAGACCAGGCTTCAATAATGGCTTAAAATTTAAGTGGAGAAAACGCGACCGAGCTTAGGACGCGAAACTGGTGTAAACACCATTAGAGCTATTATTCCGCTCTCTTGTTTGCGCTTATTATTGTTATTATATATATTTTTAACAATAGCGGTATCACGCCAATAGAAGTAACCCCGCGGTGAGTGATAATTAGGATTATATCCTTGGTCAACAGCTCTACCTAATTCGAATCCTTTTTTTTGTCAAAATATTAGGCACTATAAGTAAAGGTAATGTACATACCTATTACTTTCGCATATTTATTGATTGCGTATTTCACGGGAATTTCCAGACAATAATAGACATCGATATCGCATACAAAATCGATACAAAATTCAACGTTTAGGGGTAGTTTCAGTGGAGCTGCTTCTCCCCCAACTACCGTAAAACAATTTATATGCAAATTCCGGTCTTGTTCAGATGCTAATATCCCAACTTATGGAACTACAAACACCGAAATCCTCCACATATATACAATTAGCGCATATTTAGGTGTACGAATCGATGCCCCAGACGAAAAATGTGATATATCAAATTCGGGTTGATGAACATGATATCTCAATTTTTGGTAGAAAATCATGACGTGTATCAAATTCTCGTTGAAAATCATAATATCTCGAATTCTATTTGAAAAACATGATATTTCAATTTTTGGTTGAAAATTAGGGGTATCGTGATTTTCATACCGAATTTTAGACACCGCATGGTTTTCTGTTGAAATTTCAGATATCATATTTTTCAGTCATATGTGGCAGCTATTTTACGAAACATTTATATATCTGCGTCTATAAGAAGTCATGAGTTGCAAGAAACTAGAAATGGGAAGTAATAATTTGAAATTCTCCCTGTATCGTATAAAATTAAGATAGATTATTTTCACGCAGATATTTAGCCACTACATATGGTTCTGGCTCGATATGCAGACTTCTGCTGATGTTAATCCGCGATAAATTGAACGCTCAAATTTGAGTCGGTAATATTTGCACAAAGTCACCATCAAAGGCCTGCAAGCTTCGATTGGAATTGGTTGAATAAATTTAGTGTGGAAACGTGAGAAAGATATAGAGAGCGAACGAGGGCTCAAGGCTGGAAATACTTAATTGGACTTTAAAGCGTTTGAGCCTCGTAGCTGCTTCCGCTTATTTCTTATTCCTTATTCCTTATTCCTTAAATTGAGGACTTGTAAATTCGTTGAAGAATATAACAGGTAGGTACTACAAGGTACAAGGTATACAAATGTATATTTTTTCGTATCGTAATTTCAACAAAATGCGGTGGCTCCCCGTTTTCTTATTATTATTATTATTATAAAGCAGAAAACAAACTGAGAGATCGACGAAGAGGTATTTGTAAACGAGGGGACTGATGGAAGGATTCTGGGAAAAAAATTTCGAGACTGAGATGACACACAGTAACTCGCGAAAGATTGATCACGTGCTAGTATAATTAATTTATTAAATAATTACAGAGAATACATTTTTTTTTTTTTTTTTTGTCCTCTTGTATCAGGCGGTAACCAATTTATGGATACAGCTGAAGGGAGTTGGTTTCATTTAAGTTGTGATTGATGTGATGTTAAACACAATTAATATTAATGTGGGTATCTATTTTTTTGGAAATGTCAATAGTTAATAAATAAAGACACACCTGTATCCACAAGAGAGTCGCTCGGTTCGAACCGGAAATGAATAAATCAAAAACGCAATTAAGGATAATTACAGAACATATTGAGGAATCGATTTTACGTCACGTATAGCTGAGACTGACAGGAAAAAGCTATTTTTGATTTAGTTCCAAACCACGAAAATAATTATAGGAAGTGGGAAAAAAAATCGAATCGGACAACCGAATTTCCGGAAACAGAACGAGGCAGTAGTTGAAATCACAAAATAAAATTCTCTAACGAACGGATCAGAGGTTTTTGTGAAAAACACAAAATGAAAGAAAAAAAAAATTCGAATTACAATTTGTTCACGTCGTCGGTGCGGAGTTAAACTAACAATTAGTCAAATTAAAATGAAATTTATACGATATTTTGAATATTCACGAAATTCAATTCAACTTTCACTTTCCATTGAAATAATTCTTTTCATTATTTTCAAATGTAAAATCTGAGGATAAAGCTCGCCCTTATCGAACTAGGGATCTGATAAATAAATTCTGCGTCGTTTGGTAGCGAAGAATGATCGAGTATCGAGTGCAGGAAATGCTGCATCCCGAACGAAGCGTGCTGCTCAGTGACTGTGTAGGTTTTAATGAGATTATACAAACCACCGGCTGGGCGCGAATACAAGGGTTGAAATGTATTGTTCTCAAATGAAATCGGGAAAAGTTTGTCGGAGTAAACTTCATCTAGATGGTACAACTCGCACCTCAACCTTATGGTAAGGATGGAAATCGACTAAATTATAGTAGGTAGGTACCTAAAAACTCCTGAGAAGTAATTACCCAATTATGATTACTTCCCCGTAATTTTATGAAAATTTTTACCCCTTTTTCCTGTCCTTTTGTTTTCAATTTTTTTTTTTTTTTTTTTTTTACTTTTTTTTCCCTTCCGTTTCTTCAAGCCCCGTGTAAATGATTGAAATCGGAAATTTCGGCGAATTAATTTTCTCCTCAATGCCCGACAGCTGAAAGACTTTAGGCTTTGATCTCACATATATCACAATCACGAGATTTACACATCTGTCCATTCGAAAACAAAAAGCATTTTGTTAATTCCCGTGATGATACATAGGTATATTCTGTCCCAACACAGGGGCTTTGAAGGTTCAAAATGAGGGGATCGTGAAATAAAAAATACATTCGACACAATGCTTACGGCTTGCAGGGGTCCTTTTTTTTCCAGATATTATGAAGTCGACATTACAGTCGTATACAATAGATTCATTTATTCAATTTGTTTTGTGTCCTTTTTTTTTTTTTTTTTTTTTTTTTTCATCACTAATTCGAATCAAATTAGGAAAAGATATAATCGACAATCTGATTTTAAAACCAGGATCCGTTATTTAAGATCGTTTATGTATTCACAGCACAGGTGATACGATTATTTTTTCTTTTGAAAGGAACTTTTTCACGGTCCAATGATAATAAATTCGTTATATAGTATAAGAGAGCCGGTCAAAATCTCTTGCGGAGCAGAGCAGAACGTAGTCCCTCGCCTCGGCAAGGTGCGCACTTAAAGATGAACACCTGAAGAAGTTTATATCAGATTTTATTTCCTATATTTTTGAGAAAATATTTTCAGACTCTAGAATAAGTGGAAAAATAAATGGCTCTCTCTCTCTGTCTCTTCGCTCAGCTATATCCTGGCTAGGTATAACATACCGCGATGTAGAAATGAGAAAAATAAATAAATAAATCAAACCACCCAGAGCACTCATTTCTCGCGGTGACATAAATCGAAATATTGTGTCCTCTTGCAGCTACTTGGCTACTAGTATATCAAGAAATATATAGACTGGATAGAAATAGACGTGTTATACGTCTAATAAATTGGCCGAGGTTTTTTTTTCACGGGAGATTTATGCTAGATATACCCAATAGAGTGCTTTTTTTTTTTTTTTTTTGCAACTCCCCATTGAAAATCTTGTTGTAGACGTCGAAAAGAGAATCCTGTCCAATTTTTAGCTCTTAATTCCGGTTCTAGTACTCGCGCTTTTCTTTTTAAGTTTTTCCATGCTAAAAGCATGTGAACGTTACGACTTTTTCTTTAGTCGCGCACAACTCAGCCGCATTTCAATGGATTGTTCTCATCCAAGACTCATTTGACAGAGAATTTAGTGTTCTTCAAAAGTGCCCAAGATAGTTTGACTGACTTAAAAATATTGAACTTGACATATTGTTGGAATTTTATATTTAAAAAAATCAAAGTCCTTATATCTTTTGAAATACTGGTTTGAGAAACTTTATGTGCTGGACTTTTTTGTAGAGAAATAAATTTCCTACAAAATTGTTGCGAAGTTTTTTTCTCCAATTCCAACTGTTTATTCTCCCACAGCGTGAAAGAAGAATTATGCATAAAATCGACTTTGGAGGCTCACACAATTGCGGCGGTTGAAACCACAGCCAAACTACCTGAAGCACTTTTGAAGAACACTAAATTCTCTGTAAAATGAGTCTTGGATGAGAACAATCCATTGAAACGCGGCTGAGTTGTGCGCGACTAAAGAAAAAGTCGTAATGTTCACATGCTTTTGGCATGGAAAAACTTAAAAAGAAGAGCGCGAGTACTAGAATCTGAATTAAGAGCTAAAAATTGGACAGGATTCCCCTTTCGACGTCTACAACAAGATTTTCAATGGGGAGTTGCAAAAAAAAAATAGTCGTTTCAAAAAAAAGCACCCTATTACCTATATATGAAGAAATACGACCATAAGTCATAACACTTACTCATCGTTTGATTAAAACAATAAAACAATATTAATTTAACATTCGGAGATTTAGTATCAGGGTAAGTGACAGAAAAATCTAGGAAATGAAAAAAGAGATGAAAACTTATATGGAAAACAGAAGTACATAAATTGGATTGCTAATGTGTCCGGACGCCTTTCCTGTGGTATTTTTTCTTTTTTTTTTTTTTTCTTTTTATTTTCATTTTATTTTATTTTATTTATCTTCTTTCATTTCCTCGAAGCCAAAATTGATCTCGTTTTATATATATGATTGTACATTGGAATTGCTTCCCAGATTTAATACCGCTTGGACTTCTTTCTCGGTTCTAGGCTTTGTCCGATTTTCCAATAAAATTCCTACTCTTTTTTTCATGGCTTTGGAAAATTTAAGACTCCTCCATTGTCTAGGGGGTTTATCGCTGTTCCTGATATCTCGGAATACAAAAGCCTTTATTCTATATCAATATCACATTAATTTCTCTCTACAAATCTATCGCCATCATTTCCTAAATTTCGCATTTACTTGGAACGCGCTTTTCTATACTCTCTCAAAATTACTGTCGAGGTAGCTTTTAGCAATTTTCCATCACAGCGAAGGTCGTGCGGTATCATTATAATTCACCCCAAATAAATGATGCGTAAATAATAATTTTCAAAAAAATTTGATACTTCCCCAAATCGAAATCGAAATTCTAGTTTAATTCTCTAGAATCTGAATTCATTTGTTATTCTACAATTCTTATTTCAGTAGAATTATGTCCTGCGCAAAAATTCAGATCAGTAAATCAGAATACTAGCGTCTCTAAATCCAAAAGAATTTTCAACATTTAATAACACCTGAATAAAGTCTGTGAAAAATAAACTCATTGGTGAACAATTTTATTCGGAATTCTGCAGAGAATTAAGAGAATATCGTTTCGCATCGAAATTCGATTGATTAACATCATGAGCCTCGAATTCGTGATAGTAAAACAAATCGGTTCTCAGCCGATCACCAATCGTCGTAAATGAGAAACTATGATTAGAGCGTGATTACATAGGTAAAAGATAAAAATAAACTGACATAAGTTAAATAATCAATTTGACACGTGACGCCGAGGCTATTATGATATAGTATCGCATGCGGTAGGTACCCGTCCGTAAATTGACAGCACTAATTTGTGCGAAATTTCCGACGAGTTTATCTGTAGCTGACGTTAAATTTCAACGCAATATCATATATAGGTATATATAATTTAAACGTTAACGTATCTAGGTTACCTATACAGAGTGATTCAGATTGAGTTTGTCATATTTTGAGGGTAGAATCCCCGTAAAAATCTAAGACTAAATTTCCTTTACCGAAAATTCGAGGGATCGATCGTTTCTGAGCTACAGAATATCTTAGTTGACCAATCATAGAGCGTATAGGTCCCATAGACTAGGCGCCGCTCATGGCCTGGAGCCCAGTCTGTGTTGCCTATAAGATTCTGTAATTGGTAAACTAAGATCTGCCACATCTCAAAAACTACGGTCCCCTGGAATTTTTGGTAAAGGAAATTTAGTCTCAGAATTTCACAAGGAATCAACCCTCAAAATGTGGCTCGCTTAGCCTGAATGATCCTGTATACACGTAACGACAATCAAACTAAACGGCAAATATAGGTTTGTATGGAAAACCGCACGCGCACGTCGCTCCCACATCAAACTAGTCTCTGATAATTCTATATGCAGAATTAAAAGATGTAGGTAAACATGTTGTTAATGCATCTTCAGATAGTAATGTAAATCCAGATTGAGCCGATCATATTTTGGGGGTAGATTACCCGTAAAAATCTAAGGCTAAATTTTCTTTACTGAAAATTCGAGGGATCGATTATTTCTGAGCTACAGAAGATCTTAGTTGACCAATCACAGAGCGTATAGGTCCCATAGACTCGGCGCCGCTCATGGTCTGAAGCCCAGTCTGCGTTGCCTATATAAGATTCTGTGATTGGTAAACTAAGATCTGCCACATTTCAAAAACTACTGTCCCCTCGAATATTTGGTAGAGGAAATTTAGTCCCAGAATTTCACAAGGAATCAACCCTCAAAATGTTGCTCGCTTAGCCTGAATGACCCTGTATACACGTAATGACAATCAAACTAACCGGCAAATATAGGTTTGTGTAAAACCGCACGCGCACGTCTCTCCCACAGTAAACTAGTCTCTCATAATTCTATGTATCTATAGAATTGAAAGATGTAAACATGTTATTAATGAATAAACTAAACACATCAGAAGCCGGATCTTCGACCTGCCCCTCTCGCTCCTTGATGTTAATGTTAATCTCAGTAGGGATAATCCAATTTGCATCCGTTTCGAGCACCGAAATGTTGTCTCAGTAGTTATTAAGGGGGGATATTAATTTGGGGACGTCATACTACCCCAATTTCTGATTCTGGTAGGTATACACATAGATATAGGGGAACGCGGGGCAAAACGGGCACCAAATCAAAAAAAAATTATGTGATCGAAAATGATTTTTTATAAAATATGGCGACATGTTTTGGATCAATAATGACACAAAAGATTTTTTTTAATGAATTTTTTTTTTTCATTTTTTGCATTTTTTTTTTTTTTTTTTTTTTTTGTGACATTATTGATCCCAAATACGTCACCGTATTTTATAAAAAATCATTTCCGACCACATTATTTTTTGGGATTTGGTGCCCGTTTTGCCTCGCGTTCCCCTACCTATACTCTCTAAATTCGAATCAGTAGAAAGTCACTCATGGCAGTGATAAGTATATCAAAATTACTGACAATCAGTGAAAATTTTACTGATTGTTAGTGATTTTGGTATACTTATCACTGCCATCAGTGACTTTCCACTGATTTGAATTTAGAGAGTACACAAGACAAAAATTTCTCATGTATATCTTTGCAACTGACTGATTTACACGCATACATTAATTATAAATGCAAGGTAAAACCGGACAAGATGGATCCCCCAGAAAATTGCTAATTTTTTCACAGTTTGTTCATTAATAATTTGCTTTTCAACATTTCTAATATCAAATGAACCATGTAATTAAAAACTTAATTAAACAGAGCAATAATCACAGGTATACACGATGCCATTACGTCGTTTACGCCTACGCATTGAAACCAAGTCTTATTTGAGTATGGATGAAATTGGTCACAAAATAAGCACGCAACATCGTAATTCTCTCCCAGTTTTGATGGTTACTGGGTTATGACATTTTTCATCAAGAAATTACGTTCTTTGTGCTTTTTTTCTATTTTTCATAAATTTTTTAATTTGGAAATATTCCGGGTGGCTTTTCTCTAATTAGAAAAATCTTAAACCATAGTCGTGTTGAACGCTCTAGCTCCAATTCTATCTTGGTGTCATTTTAAGACGTTTGAATCAAATGATTCATCAATTCACATCCCCATTTCGGAGCATTATTTACTCTAAGGGGTCCACCTTGTCCGGGTAATTCCTGTACACGGTCAAGTACCGTAATACTTATTTCGTTAGAGTTTGAGAAAACTTGTGAAAAATTTGATCCGTTATTTTCATAGGAAAGGTTCGCTGCCTCTCAAGTCGGATTAATCGAGTTTCGCCAAGTTAACGATGCCATTGGTAATCAGAAGATAATAAAAAATCAATCCGAGTCACTAAGTGTTAACGACTGCAATGCGGCGATTCTAGCAATAAAACCGTATTTGAGTAGGTACCTACCTACTATTTTATTTTACCGATTTTTCGTTGGTCAGAATAGGTACAAGCTCGAAAACAGACGGAGCAGAATTTAAAAAAAAAATAAATAAAAAATATCACAATTTTATGTACCTCAACGAACTGCAGAATTTTATTTTATCTAATTTCGTTTGACTATGACAGAGTTTTGTCAACCGTAAAATAATATGTAAAAGGAACTTTTATTCGAAGGAAATAAATTTACAAATTTTTCATATCAAATATGATCTCGGATTTGATACAGTTTTTTTTTTTTTCTCTCTCTCTCTCTCTGTCTCTCTCTCGAACAAAATTCTAATTCTAATTCAAATTGCATGTGAAACTCTATACAGTTACAAGTATTATATAATATATACGTGAAAATCCGTAACGCAGTTCACATACTAATGACTATTGAATATCCCAGTATTACCTATACTCGCTAAAATTTCATAGGAAAGTCACGATTTCATATTGGCTATATAGAGGTCAGTGGAAAACTATAAATTTTGTCGATAAAATTTTCATTTTTCACACCTACATATGTATACTATAGACATTAGGGTGTCCGTTAAAAAACCCAATTTTGAATCGGACTAGACGCACCTCCTACAATGATTGAAAAACAAGTAAAAAAATTTTCAAGCGCAATTTGATCCTTCCATCTCAATTGGAAGGCGTGCCTAAGGTGTCCAATTAATTTCACATTTCAATAACATTGATTTTTGTCATTTCTTTTCAATTCCAATTTTTTACAAGCAAACCGTGACGTCCAACACCAGCCTGATGGAATCAGTACTTTCTTGTCCATTGCATTATATTGAATGGATCAGTTCTTCATTTCATTTAAAAATTTATTTTTCCGTACATACGAGACAATCGGCCAGGAGAATTTTTTTCTATGTACTTCCACTTATGTGAGGGAAATTTCAACTATCGAATGATTCTTTCTACCTTCTCTTGGCTACGTGTCAAAAATTGGAATTGAAAAAAAAAAATGACCAAAATCAATGTTATTCAAATAGAGAAGTATTTGGACACTTAGGCACGCCTTTCAATTGAGATAGAAGGATCAAATTACGCTCAAAATTTTTTTTATTTTTATTTTTTTCAATCAATGTAGGGGGTGCGTCTAGTCCGATTCAAAATTGAGTTTTTTAACGGACACCCTAATAGACATAGTATAGACATATTTATACATATAAAATTGCTAGTCCTGGTGCGTAAACGGAGCTACAGTTCCTCTTCAATTTTATTCGGGCCCCGAGGGTAGCTCGACAAATATGTCACGAACCGAGGATGAAATCGCATTTCACAATATCAGTTTCAACACTATTTTCGCGTTTATTTTATTTTTTCACCACGATATAACCCCATAAACATCTAAATCTTTCATGTATATATTTTTCTTTCTCTTCGCTTCGCCATGTGATATATGAGTTTTTTTTTTTTTTTTTTTCGTTCGTCAAACAAAAAAACTTTGAAAAAAAAAATGATAGATTTGGAGACATTTTTGTTTTTTTGCGAAATAAGCTAGACGAGACGTCGCAGGAAATTTACCACCATGCAAAAAATTGTTCGTAGAAAGAACACGGAACTTTTCTCACTCCATAAACATCGATAAATAAATATTCTTGACAGAGCTGTCTCGGAACTGTAACGCATATTTGATATATACAGTTGATGACTCTTCATCACGATAACTAAGTTATTAATATCCTCGTCTGTTCTTCGACCTTCGAATATGCGGTATAATGGAAAATGCGAATATTTGCCGTGCAATTTCCGTGCACCGTGTCTATAAGTGTTATATAGGCGAGGGCCACTTCTCGAAGACAATTTTCCGTCAGGAATTGAGTTACCGCAGATCGTGGGATTCCTAAATTTACCTCTATCTCGTGCGAGAAGCGGATTTAGGGAACACAAGAACCCACCCTTATTCCCACACTCTTATTTTATTTTTTTTTTTTTTTTTTCCAAGCAGTGAAAGAACAGCGGGAACTAGTAAGGGCTGTATAGTATACCTCCCTATCTCGAGGGTAGATTCATTGAACTGTCCCAAACGCGCCGAAGAAGGTCTCGAGAAGCATAACGGGAATTTAATAGCAACGAAGACCTCTACCACTCGCTTTTCTCGACCGCAAATAATAATCATTATTTATGAGATAAAAGCCGATGATAAATTTTCCCCCAGTAGGTATACGACAGCAGCTATACACATAAACAGTGCACATTCATGAATGATTAAAATACACACGTAGGTAGTAAAATAGACTTGTATATACGTGTAAAATATGCTTTGCTCCACGTCTCCACGTCTCTACGACTACTATTCTGAAACGAACAAAAAATTTGCGAGTCGAGACATAACGCGAGGGTATAAAAATAAATCGAGACAGTGAAAGAGAAAAGGGAATAGAAAGAGAAAAGAAAAACTCTCGTTAAATTTCTTCTGACGAGCAACGTTATTTTTTGAATAGACGATATAAAAGGACAAAAAAAATTGACACAATTTTTACTTTTCTTCGTTGAAGCCTCTGACTAGCGTCTGCGCTCTGCCTAGTCTCATTGGCAGCTTGCGCACGAGGATCAATGAGCAATTATTGGAAAGCTGATAAATACCTCATTATAGGATCGAGAGAGATCGGCCTACACGGGATATTGAATTTTTTTTTCGTGGTACTTGCCCACTGATCCATTGGCTAGTTCCCACATTCAAGAGGGTTGGTCAGTAGACAGCAGTAACGAGTTTTGATAGAGCTAAATTGGAGCCCGAAAAATTGTCTCTACCTTATATAGGTACTAGCTGTTCGATAATGAGCTACAATTTAGTTAGCATTTTGTTATTATATTATATAAATTATATTGAGATTAAGATACGCAAGATTACTTAAATAATTTATAAAAGCTCGAGCTAGTTTTAAGAAAGAATAAACGCCCAGCGTCATGCACGTGCGGTGCTTTTGTTAAACTTTAAGTACGAGACTCCCGGTGGAAATTGCTTCTATAAATTATTGATGATAAAAAAAAATCCAACAGTAATCGTGTCTGCGCGTGTAGATAGTGCATTTATCCATAAATTTTACGTTTACTAATGAATATATGTGTGGGAGAAGCAAAGCAGCAGAGACTGAATAATTAATCATACACTGGTATAGGATGAGACTAGAAATTTTCAATTAATTTCAAAGGCTGTGTGGTATATAGTCGAATTTTGATAAGCACATATTTATCGACAGCTTAATTTGCGAAGCTAATTGAACGTATTGAAATTTTGTATCATAATTTATTTCAATTATTTAAATTATATAATATGTTACGAGATCTTTGACGTCACGAAACTATAGGGATGATCTTGAAAATAGTTTTTGGGTCATACTAAAGGTGATATAGATTGATGTAAATTTGTTATTTACTTATTTTTGTCTCCTGCCATTGTAGAATACGTAAATAATAAATGTATAATTTATATATAGTACATACAATATATATATGAAAGCTAAAAAGGTAAAAAAAAAAAAAAAAAAATGATAAAGAATCGGAAAAGAACATTGAGCGTTAAAAGTTATACCAGAGTTTCAATTGGCAAGGTACCTATACCAACTTGGCTTTCTTCCTTTTAAAACTTCTCTTTACTCAAGGTAGTTGGTTAAAGCAGAAAAAAAAAGTGAAGATTATCACCTTTTTTTGTTTTTTTTTTTTTTTTACTACCTGACAGATGTTACTCGTGGGAATAATTATTCAACATTTGTTGAAACCGATGGGACACTCACGCAACCGCGGAAAAGCTTCCCCAGACGAATATAAGAAAAAAGAAATGGCATAAAAGAAAAGTGCAGATTTTTTTTTATTTTTATTTTTTTCTTTTTTCCTGCGACAAACAATCAGCGATTGGAATTATCGATTTTTCGATTCGATGCACTCAAGATATAACCACTCGTTTATCACCATTACCCGAATTAATAGCCAAGCTATGTGTATATTGTATACCTACATCTATAACCAAGGATCAGTTCATTATCAAGCCATAAGCAATCTGGCCCAGCATGCAAATTCGTATCTGTCTAGGGAGGTGAAACTCAAAGTCTATTATTCAGACGGTCCTATAATAGTGTGATTAAATTTATGATTAGAACAACGAAACGAGTTTTGTTGTAGATGGATTATGGAGTGAATTAGAATTAGAAAAGGATTGGCTTTCGTGTGAATGTGTGTTTTAAGTCTAAAAGCGTATGATTTGTGAGTTAATGTTAGTTAACTGCGGGAATAATGAAGAGTGTTTTTCGGTTACACGCGGTTTGTACATTACTGAAATTGGCTCCATTTCAAAAACTAGACATCATCGAATGCCTAGAGAATTTAAAAAAGTTGAAACATGGGAAACTGCAGGGAAACTAGGCTAACCCTGTGCATTCGGTATATCCCGAGGGAAACGATTTCCCTATATTCACAACTCTCTCTCTGACTACGATGTTATACCATAGTTTGCTCAACTTTTGATTCTCCTATCACGTGCTCTGGTCCTTCGGGACTGCCTCCGATATATTATATTGTGATTGCAACAATTTTGCCAATTTTCCAGAAACAACTGTTTACCGTTTGACACGCCAACGCTTTGACCAACTCCGTGAAATTGAACCTTCTCTCTCTCTCTCTATCTCTTTCTAGCATGCATGTATAGAAATCCCCGTGAAATTACACTACGAGAACAATCAAAATAGTAATCTAATCCCCGGAGCACAATGATTTATTTTACAAAGAGAATATATTATATATATTAGGGTGTGCCAAAAAAAAAAAAATTCTAACGCACATCAACATTCGGGTAGAGCATCTCAAATAGAATATCTCAGCCAAATATGAGCTCTTAATATTGATATTTAGAACTGCCTAACTCAGTTTTCCCATTTTTGATCTGAATAACACGTGAAAAAAAATCGGGAAATTTTCGAATTGTTTTTTCTCGTAACCAGCTTGATTTAGAAACTATCTGAATACAGATTCTTATAGGAAATTTCACGCTCTACAAAAAAGTACTGAGATAGAATTTTCCTAACTCTCACCGATTAAGAGATATTCGCCTATAAACATTGAGTCATAGCGTCATAGAGTCATACGACTCTGGGAAAAACAATTTATTTTTCAACCGCGCATCAAAATTTCAGTAGAGCATCTCAAATAGAACATCTCAGCAAAATATGAGCTCTTAATATTGATATTTAGAACTGCCTATTTTAGTAACTAAAATTAGTAACGAAATTAGGCAGTTCTAAATATCAATATTAAGAGCTCATATTTGGCTGAGATATTCTATTTGAGATACTCTACCGGAATGTTGATGTGCGTTTGAATTTTTTTTTTTTTTTTTGTTTGGCACACCCTAATATATATATACGTATACTCCGCAATTATTCCCATCAACGACTTTAATTATTGATCCATCGATTAATTATTCTGCTGAATACATTACGAAAAACTTCGAGTTTTCGTAGATATTTGATTTAGTGTATCTCATCTGTCATTATACATCAAGAATGATAATATGGAAATACAGAGTCCGGAAGTTTTGGATTCGCAAGCTGACCTGAAATATTCCTAGGGGGTCAGATTGGAGATAAATTCGCGATTAGCATCGTCAGAGAAATTCTTGGTTAACGTAGTCCTCGCATAGCGTATATATTAAATATACATATAGGCACATCGCGGTATAACTTACTTACGAGCCTTAATACTAATTGGTTGATAACATCTCCCCGTATACTGAAACGTTCTAGAGTTCCCGGTTAGATTCGCAATCTCGATATACTATGTATGTACAAATATCGGATCCTCATCGATATAGGGGAATAAAATTAAAACGACGAGAGACTATTCGATTTCGAACGAACAGCGCAATCATTAAACCATTCAAGTACAAACACTCCATGATTCAGATGAAGTATATATATACCGAGAGTAAACGGGTTGGTTTCCACTCAGTCACAGCCAACTCGGCACACTTCAACTTTTTCGTATGTTTATTGCAGGCCGGCTATCTGCATTTTTTCTCTGATTGAGTGGATTTTCTTTCGGAAGATACCAATTCGAAAAAACAAAAAAAGAAAAGTGGATGGCCGGCCTGCAATAAATAAGCGAAAAACTTGGAGTGTACCGAGTTGGCTGTGACTGAGTGGAAACCATACCCGTTTACTCTCTGTATATCAGGGTAGTCCTTATTTAGGACTCGGACGAATTTTTTAACAGGCGCCCCCCAAATCGGCTCCAAATAATTCAAAAACAATTCCCTGATTTTTTTTTTAGATTTTTATCTCAACTCCAACCCCTTACACCACGAGGGCGGATTTCCGCATCTAAAATACACGTGCTTCAGCTATATTCTTAGTATAGATTTTATTTTAAGAGTATTTTATTGTAAAATAAAATAAATAAGGACTACCCTAGCTACTATAAAACGCGAAATGTTTTCTCTTCTCATAGTTAGACCTTACGTTAATCCTCACGAGTATTAAAATAAATAACCACTTTCTCACAGTACACGCATACGTCTTCGTCACAGAGTTTCGAGAAACTTTTCCGTTCCATTATACTTTTCATCTCGAAAAATTCAGCCATATATATAGCAGAAATGGAGTGTAAGAAATACTCGGCACTGTTACATAATCATTAACATAACGATATAACGTCTGCTGCAGAGTGTCGTATCGATTCACTTGAGGCACAAGATAGGAATCAAGTATCATCGAAGGAAAAATGTCGAATTGTGATTATCAATGTACTGTGAGTGAAGATTTCATTTTTTTTTTTTTTTTATAGAAAAGTGAAACAGTGAATATAATTATTCGCATATTTACTGGTGATAAGTATACGAAGATGACTATGCCGTAGTCGTAATTACATTAACGTTAATAATAATTGATCCGTTTTACTAATCGGTGACATAAATTTGATTGAATTAAAATAATGAATATATCAATGAATTTAGAATCTATATCCCGATTCCTGCTATTTCTCAACTTTTTCGTACCTAACCGGAAAATAAAAAAAACAGACAAGAGAAAAAAGAAAAAAAGACAAGGGATACAAACGGATCTACCAGGAAATTCAACTCCCATCTCCCTCGCTAACTCACGGAAGGTCCTGGTCCATTTCACTCCCTTTTATTTACCGCCGTTTCGTTCTCTTAGTTTCTTTTTCTCTCTCTGAATTTTTTTTTTTTTTTTTTTTTCTTTTTTTCTTCTTTTTTCAGGATAATTATATAAGATTTACTACTGTTGTAGATCTACCACCCCGAGGCAATCTTCGAATGTAAATATACTTCGAAAGTATTGCAATATAGAAAAGGACAGAGACGATACGCTGTGCCCAACGATGATTACAAGAAAAAGATAAAGTGGATTATAGATTATATCAAAAGGTTTTTTTTTTTTTTTTTTTTTCTCTCTCTCTCTCTTTCTCTTCTTCGTATGTAAACGCTATATTTATTTCTCCCCCAAATTCATACATACAAATGTATTTGGAAGCCAACAGCTATTGAAGAAAATATAATATCTCACTGTACAGTTGACTGTCAGACAACAACACGAGTCGATGAATTTTTTATTGCACATATATAGACCTACCTTGTATGTACTTATACTAATGCAAACAATTCTTGTCAAAAGCGTAAAATTTTTTTTACATATTTTATCTACAGAGATGAATCGTGACAAGAGCTTTCAACAAAAATGAATATCTACCAGCCCGTCCCTTTTCGCTTGTAGATGTATATATATCACATAAATTTTAACGTTTATTGTTGCCAACCTTTTAGGTCAAAGCTTCGAAGAATTTCGAAAATTAAGCTGGCTAAGCCATCAAAAAATGATGATCGCTCACCGACGCTCAGGTTACCTTTCAAACCTCTCTAAACCGTCTGTCTGGTTATATAGGACCCTGTACTAATCGGTTTTATTCAAACGACTCGCTTAATTCCACGAAACCTTCGAATTTCACCCGCACCTTGATCCGCGGGGAAAGAATAAATCAAAGCAATCAATGATCTTGCTCTCTCTCTTTATTCTTTCATCTTTTTCCCTTTTTCATCTCGTTATACCATTACGTGGGATAAACTGTACAGCATCCCAAAAAGGAATAAAAACACTCGCAACTTGCGATCAATTTTTCCGAAACAATCTAAAAGTTAAGAACTCTGTACACAACGTTGTGTCTACGGACAAATCTATTGCAAAATTGAAATCTCAAAGTGCATATAGTTTCGCCAGGGACCATCAGACGATGGAAATGAGACCATTCGAATATATCGGAGCCATAAACGCGATAGTACCTACGGCTACGAATTCGCATTTGCAATGCTTACTTCTCACGTATCGGTAAAACATGATCGTTTTGTAATGCGCGATGCAATTACCATTACCGCACGATTTTTGCAAGCGTCGATAACGCCCTCACCCACATTTCAGAATAATTAGAAAATATCTTTGGGAAATTTCTTTTTATGAAGAGATATATAGGTGCAATTAGAAAGCATTTGACAATGAAATACATTCGAACAAATTGAACGACTCCTTCCGATCGATAGCGAGTCAACCTTCGAACAGATAGCACCCGATAATGATAGGAAAAATATCTGCGTATTTTTCGTCTGCCCCGGATTCTGTTCTCTTATAATGTTACCCAAAAATTTTAGGGATGATTGAGTTTTTTTTTTTTTTTTTTTTTTGAACTCTTAGAAATATTTCTGAGCACAGATCAGCACGCGCTCGCTTAAATTTGGTAAAAAATTGAAAATTTCTTTGCAAATGATTCAAGACCGCGTGGGCTATAACTTCAAACGACATATTACATAGAAGATTGCCATTTCTCATCCGGCTTAAGTGTAGGTACGAGTTTAATTGTTTACCGTTCGAAAAATTTGAAAAGCGTCAAAGGAGGATGAAAAATGAAAACCTTTCATCAAAATCCGTAAATTATATATTATATGTATGATATATTGAACAAATACTGATTCATCTTTTTTTTTTTATTTTACGATTCGGTAATAACCGTGTCCATATGGTACAACGGAAATATTTGACATCTAGATCAATAGATTAGATTTATTTTCGAGTACTCTAATCGGTGTGAGATTAAAGTTCATCAGTGTCCGTATAAATATATTCACGTATGTTGAATCGAATTTCGCCGTCATTCTGCGAAAAATTTTCATTTGCAGATTTACGAATCTGACGGAAAAACACAGAGAAATTAATTAATATGCAGATGTGAAAACGTAACGTGATAAGTTTTCGAGGATAAATTCTAAGTCAGGAAATATAGTATCACAGCTATGACTTTATATATACCCGAGATGAAAATCCATCTTTTATAAAAGTTTCCTATCCCTCGGCCCATGCCCATGAGTAGAAACTTAGCTTCGCCTGCACTTATATATACCAGCGAGAATTCTTTTTGCTTCAAATTAGTTCTCACGTCACAATCCGGATATCCATTAGCGACAGAAAGTTTGTACAATGTCAAATGAATTATGCTGGACGTTATGGCGTTGAGAAATATGAAGGAGAGGTGTAAAACGTACGGAAGATTGACCACGATCGAAACCATATTGGAATTCGATAATATGAATGAAGATTTTTGCAACCAATGAAAATAAATCACAAAAACTTATTATATAGGGGAGAGTGGCTTAAAGCGGGTAGGTCGCCTAAAGCGGGTAGGCGTTCGTATGCTGCCGCATGCAACGCGAGTGTAAATGTGTACGTATACCGTGATTACCCAAACACTCCCAAGTTTCAATCAGTCCCACTCGAGGATCGGAGGTGTGACATGGCGTAACTAGGCGCAATATAAAAAAATTGGTGAATTTTGAAAAAAAAATGAAAGTATGTAACTTTTGACCAGTCGAAAAGTAGTACATTTATTTATGCATTTAAGTAAAAAATGTGATTCCGGGCAAAGCGGGTAGAGAGACTTTTAGCGACTTTTAGTTACTTAAGACTGATGAAATGAGTCTGAAATAATTATTTAAAGAGTCATTTTTTTACGATAATTAGATGTATGATTAAAGTCTCATCATTAATGTTCAGACAAATTAATATCTGCTAAAATTTATCAAGCTTATAGCGCATACCCGCTTTAGGCCCCCTATCAGGGCAAATCGGGTTTTTGAGGAGTTTTGAATTTTTGATAATAAATGATTACTTGATGCAAAATGATACAATTATGATTTATTATTTTGAAGTTCGATAATCCTCCTAATCGAAAAAACTAAAATTGTTATTTTAATCAAACGAAAACTAAGATTTTTGGGCTTTTATCGTTAACGTACCCGCTTTAGGCCACTCTCCCCTATATCAGACCAGCAGTTTTCTTCAGTTTATTTCGGTATAGAAAGAAAAAGTGCAAAGCATTCTTCTAATTTCCAGTTTTCTCATGATGTTAATTAATGAGTCTCGAGTCAATCTATGAATTCATGCCTAAAATAATTACATGCGTGTAACTGATACCGAAACGTCGATACCAAATTGAATTGACTAAAGGTAATTGCAGCGCCTTTGATATCCCACTATCGACATTCAAGTTCAATATGTATAACACTTACTTGAAGGGCATGAAGTTTGAACAAACACGAGCACCCTTTCAAATTAGGGTATACTATATAAGTTTCGAACGAGTCCTAGATTCGTGAGGGATAAAAAAGGTTCGAGATTTTCATAATTAAAAAGGGGTGATACGGAAATCCACGCAAAGGATTATGAAGTTAATAAAAAATAAAAAAAAATAAAAAATGTCTAACAAATGTCAAGCCTAAGTTTCCCTTCGATAGATATTGTTCACTTGCTCCTCGACCCATTCGTATCAATGTTATTTTTACGTCAAATTCGACCAGATTGATTGACATCCGGTGATTGAAAAAATGATGACTGACATGACGTCGGTATAGCCCGAAACATGCTCTGCGAGCTTTCACTGTTTCACTAAACTAAAAATAAAAAATTTTATTGCGAAGATCCGTATATGCGGCGAGATATGTAGGCACATACCTACGTCAAAAGAAACCACGAAATGACAAGCCACTAAGATAGAACAAAGTGATCTTTGAAATCCAGGCACGAATTTCTCGAATTTTCAAATACCACAAAGAAGAAAATTGGAAAACGGCCGGACAGAGCTCGACTCATACCCTTATTTTCGGTGATCTCAAAAAACGAAATAAATTCTGAAAATTCTGTAGAATTTCTCGTCTGTTCTGTTCACGGCTGCGTATCGAGTCGAAAAAATGTTTAGAATCTTGTGCAGTTCGATGAGAAAACATAAGAAGCTTTTCTATTCATTCATTTTTTTTTTTTTTTTTTTTTTTTACTCCGCATATTTTATAGAGCGAACAAGATGTTCTGCGTTTGACAAGTAAGATCCGTATTTCCGTCGAAGAGATTATGTTATCTATACGGTGGATTTATAAAGATGAATTGGAATTTATAATACAGCCTAGCCGGATACAAGGAGATTACTTACCCGCGACGTAAACGTGAAAGTAAACACTTCCGTCCGAAGACTGAAAGAGGATTTCGAATATCAATACCAAATCCTGAAAAGAAAGTTTCTAGCTTCTCTGACGAAGTCCTAAAACCAGACTAAAATATACTTGTATAGGTAAAAAAAGAAACACATACGTTCAAAGATTTATCTGAAACCATAAAAGGATCTACTTTGATGGTAGTCTGTAAAAAATTAATAACAAATATGAAAAAATATGATGAAATATATTCGCTAACGACGCCATAACAACAGTGAAAATCCGGTTGAACGATAACGGAGAGCAATTTTGTGTAGGAAATTTAAGCCGAGCCAATTTCTGTAATTTTTATTTCTTCCCTAACTTTGATCAAATTTTTTTATTTTTTATTTTTTATTTTTTATTATTATTATTACTCTGCGGAAAATTGCGAGTTTAAAGAAAAAAGAAATAAGGAAATACGTTCTGTTGTCTCGTTTCTTTTTCCGAATCGTTTACTATACTTCTTGTCATTTCAATTCTATTGAAACGCGTCTGCCGGTGAATAACAATTCATTACATTTTGACGTCAAGCTTTAAATTAATTAAACATGAATTTTCCGTTTATTTTTTATTTTTTTATTTTTTTTTCCTTCCGTTTCTCCCTCGTTCCGTCTTTTTCTCTCTGACAAGTGTTTATAATTCTACAAACGTGTTACAATCAGTAATAATGACAGCTTGAAAGCTCAACACCCAAAACTTCACCGGTCTGAGGTCCGGTTTTGTTACAGCTTACGCATAATTACTGCGTTAACATTAATTACCTGGTAGAGCGGTTGACGTGCCAAAGGAAGGAAATAAATAGGTCCGCGAGCTTATAGACGATGTTAATCACGTTCACTCTGCACAATTTCCAATATTATATTATATTAGGCCCTAATAATTAGGGTGCTCCTTAATTTGGTCATTGATATTTGAAAATGATCAAATTGAGGAACATCACATTGTACATCGTAAGTTGAAAAATTCTCTTATCTCTTTACAAGATATTATAATAATGTAACAGCTGAGTGCGTGTATGTGGAGAAATAAATAAATAAATGGAGAAATTTGTTAAGAGCTAGCACGTCTCCAGATTGTATTTTGATCAATAAAAATTATCACAGTAGTTTGCTAATCTCTCGAAGCATAATCGCGTAAAAATTAGAAGTTGTGAATCTTTATAGGCCTCAGAGTTAGACGCAGTCAAAGTAAAAGCACTCGATACTCTAATTTTCCAGAAAACAATCCTCTATCCGATGAACAGACGACTTTTTGCTCCGTTGATTTTTGTTCCAGAAAATTGCCAGACGAAAAAGAAGTTTGCGAACTTGAAGATTCGGTGGGTATAAAAAAATTGATTACTCGCGTCACGTTTTCAGTATCAAAAAGTTGTACTTGTACTTATACTAAGTTGTGTTGTACAGTCATCAGACAGTGCTCTGTTTTCTGAACAATCGGAGACTAGAATCCTTGGAATCGGTATACAACGGTTAATCCAAAACCTTGCATTAAGTGCTTCTACTGAATTATATGCTTCGACAGATTGGCGAAGTACTGTAATAAAACTGACTAATTAAGCGGAGACTTCGGTGAAATTTTGATAAGATTTTTTTTTTATCAATTTGAAAAACGCAAAAATCGTTTCCATCAAAATTTCGCCGAAGTCCCCCTTTGATGAACAATTTGGACACGTGTCAGTAATTGAAGAATACCCCCATCTAAGATGTATACAACCCTTTAATTCACTGATCCGAATCTCAAGTCTCAAGCTCAAACTCGTAGTCTTTAAGGATGATCAGATATAGGCGTGGAAATGGTCCTCTAATGAATGCTGAATGCTCTGAATAATGAATAAAAGGTTTTCTCTCAATCATCCTAAATCTGCGAAACGCCTTGATCCTTATAATTGTGCAAAAATAATGCTTTCCTCAAAAGCTAAAATCCTCTAACCCAACCGTCAACAAATAGCCACAAAGTCCGGCGGCTAAACCGAAGTCCGAAATATGAGGAGAATTAAGTTGAGTCAGCTCGCGTGTCAGCAACAGCTTGCGTGCTGCCACCAAGCTGCGGCGAGTAAGTTGCCATTTCGCCATTAAGTTCGGAACTTTTAGTTGTTTGCTAAATGAGTAAACTTCTTCTTGGATCATCAATATTAACGAGAGATTAATGCACCTGATAATACCTCGGTTGTCCGCTGAATACCATTGAATTATTTCCAAGGTAGGTTGGTAGTTAGGTAGATTGGTGTAAACTGTAAGCCATTCTGATTCCTGTTTCGTCGTTTCATCTCTGGTAGGTATAACTAAATTCGCGACTCGATTGCAAAATGAATAACGGAGATTAATGTGAGAAAGGGTAAGGGGCACGAGGTGTATACGAGGCCTTACAAAATGACAATTCCATATTATATCAATGTCTACGGATATGTCTTCATGGGACATCGAGCAAACTAATCAGACGCGAGAGACCTTTAGAGCTGTTCATACAGTTTAGAGTGGCTGAAACTTGGCCGTTTGCGGAAGCAAAATAAACCGTGAGTATGAGGTTGTATTGCAAAATTCTGTTAGCTTTTACAAGCTTGAGGGGTTGTTAAATTTAGCCGGATAAAACCCCGCGTATAGATCGTAAGAAAGTTTATCACTCGGTATATAGGTACAAGAAAGTAGTATGTACCTACCTACGTTGTAGGTACCAACCTACTCGTTATGCAACGAGCAACGCCAACCCCGCAGGTATCTCTTTAACCTTTCCAAGCTATTCCCAAGGGGGTTTAATGCACCCCCCTTTCGATACTAGTAAAACCAAAGGTTCGATAAGGTTAGCAGCCCCTGTTACATCGTAGAGCTTTTGACAGCCGAAAAATTAATACTGTCATTTTTATTAGTCGGAGAACTTGATTCTCCATACTTCGATGAAAGTCATACCAACACATAAATCATGAATATTTCTTATACAGCACAACTTTTCCCACCTCAAGAAACTTCGCAGTTTGGCTAAGGGACATAATATTTTTCAGATCTGTTTGAATTTGGGTTCGGGTAGGCAACATCCTACACAGTGTAACCCACGCCAATCCTTCCTTCGCAGTCCCTTTTCACTGAAAACCCTAAGGACTCTGGGAACATTTATACAGCCGTATATATTCGTGTACTACTGCGTGGTCCGGAAATGAAAAAGTAAAAAGTTAGTACCAGGGATGAAAAATGTCCCATATTTTTCATCAAGTTTTATTCAATCGACACCAGTTTCTTTCACGATGCAATAAGTATGAGGAAATATTAGATATGGAAGGAGGTAATCAGTTATTTACTTCCTGGGTTCTGCCGTTTGAAGGAGTCGATATTTAATCATTGTAGGTATAAATGCAGTGGTAGCAAAAGTACGTTTGATGTAGTTGGAATGAAATTGCTGCTTCTTTTTTCACTTCGTGAATATTAATTATATTTGGATGTATCAGGTATATCCTCTGATTGTCGGAACACCGGGTGTAGATAAACGTATGTGTATAGCTAGGTACTACACACATGAGTCTGAGTAGAGGTTTGGCGTGTGCGTGTAAACGCCCCAGCCCAACTCAGCCCTGACAAATTGTTGGTTCCAACGCGATTCCTTGGTGATTCCTATTTCACCCAGCTTATTCCGGTTCCGTGAGAAACATTCCACGTCGCTTAAAATCTTTCCGATAAACGGTGGAAAATAAGGGGAAAAAAAAGAAATAAGAAGAAGAAGAAGAAGAAGAAGAAGAAGAAGAAGAAAAACTAAAGAGGGAAAAGGGAAAAGAAGAAAGAAGAAACGACCGGCAATCCGAACAGAAACGATTATGAGTATTTTCTGCCTTTTATCCTGTTTCCTAAAATGCTCATTCGTGCCGTAAACCGCACGAGCACCAAAGCTCTTCGATCGAAAAAGTATATGGAGTAAAAAATAGGACTGTAGGTATAATTGACCCCCCGAGAAATGTAGCGTGTATAATTCAATTCTTCTTTCGAATTATACAAAAAGTACGGTAATTTCATTTTTTTTTTTTTTTTTTTTTTTATACGATGTTAAAAAGTACGTTTCTCTGATTCTTCTATATCTCTGTAGCCCGCAGGGTAAGTCCTTAACTTGACTTATTTGATGTTTGCCAAATTAAAGAGGGTTCGTATTTTACCATACATCGCTTCGAGAACGACCTGGACGTCTAATTTAATTACGCACCGCGTGATCTCCCTCAGGTCTTGACAGGGAACGGCACTCGGAAAACTCATTTTAGGCACGTCCCATCGTACGTATAAACTTTGACAGACGGAACTGGTAACCGGGGAGTAAGCGAGGAAACCACCTGCAGTACTACTAGAATCCTACGGGTATTTCAGCATTGAAATTTACTACATTGAATTACATTGATATATTCTTGATTAAATTTCTACTAATTTCGATAACAATCACCGATTCTCAAGGGACCCACCCATACGGTTTACCTCTTGTTAAATCGCACGTTCAACGAGGTGAGAATAATCTCGCAAATCTTTCTTTCAAAAAAGTAGCAAAAATAAGGGATGAGCATTCCGAAAATTTATTCAAAATTGAAATGAATTCGATTTTTACTGAATTTCAAAATTCGGAAATTCGGAAATCCCGAACGAGCCAACTGCCAGCAGGATCGATTTTTACGTCGGTGGAGAGTAATTGATGTAGAAATTTCGACTAATGTGACGACCACTTTTCTCTAGGTGGAAAATTACGCTCCTCTATTACGAGACTCGGATTGAAAAGGTGTGGCGGTCAAATTAACTATTTGACGTAGAAAAAAGTGGGATAGAGAGTATGAAATTGGAGCAATCAGTCTTGTGAGTTGGGGTTCGATGAGGTTTGTTTTTTGCTATAAAATTAGGACAATTTTCTGAAATTAAGTGACCCGTTCCATACGTTCGTTCGAACTTTTGATACTTTGGAAATTCGCCAATATGACAAGGAATGGTTCATTATAAATTTACATTCCTTTAAACTTTTCGTACTTTCCTTCCTGAGGGACGAAGAAAATTCCCAAAAGAAGAACTGGACCACTCAATACTTCGCTGGTCACAGTTTATCGACGAAATATTCCCCACCTGTTCTTCGCCACCTGAAAATACCTGGAAAACTCCGACCGGACCAGAAAGGCTCACCAACACTGTTGAGGAAGTAATTTTCTACTTTCCCATTTTACACGCAGGGTAAACCGAGTAAAGGGACAAAGCTTTCGAACCGAAGAAGTACTTGGAGAATCTTCTCCTGATGATCTCTTTTTTTTTTTTCTTTCTTTTTCTTTTATATTCTTTCCTGTTTTCTCCAACCCAATCAACGAGTTGTAAAAATATATAAGGCAGACGCAGTGGAATTATAAAAAATCACCTAATTATAAGTTAATTGGTAAAGTTAATTGAATAAGAGGGTATAGATATGAGAGGTGGATATCTTTCCTTTTTCGTCTTTCACGTTTAAAAAATGATCTTCAATAAAAAGAGAGCTTTGTTTGAGAAATAATTTAAAAAATAAGAAAATGACTACGAAGTGAAATGTATTCGAATCGTTTTGTTTGCTTCCAAGCAGCAGCAGCAGCAGCACGTGTTGAGACTGGGGAAGCTGCAGAGATAATTAAAACTAATTTCTCAAGTTTTCTTGAAAAAAAGAAGATGAAGAAAAAAGAAGAAGAGGAGAAGGAAGAATAAGAATCTACATTAATTCATGAAGACTTTTCTAATATTGAGATAAATTCAAAGTTGAATTTTTAATAATATATATCCACTTTAATGAATATTTTACGTTACACACCAAAAGATTTTTTTTTTTTTTTTTTTTTTTCAAGGCAAAAATCAAGAGTCGATTTTCTCTCTCGGAGTAGCAAACGATCGAATAAAGGAAGACATGGAAACCCGTCATGCCCATCATTCGAATGTAGAATCCAATATAAAAAAGTTTATCGGTTATCAGAGAATATTTTATAGTTATGGGAATATTTTTCGGCAGTTTTACCGCAATCAAACTGATAAAATTACCTTATTTATATTATACATATATTAGTATGATAAGAGAGATACAGAATTCGAATTAGCTGAAAATGTATATCAGCTTCAGCGAACGCAGGGCGATTCTGAAATGAATTGCAAAAAAGTTCATTTCTGGTATATGAGAAATTTTTGGTTCGATTCGTTGATTCTACGTCTCAAAACTGCACTATACTAAATTAGCTAGTAATTGACAAAAAAAATAAATCGACGTATTGATCAAAGAATTGAAATCAAATTAAACAAGTAATTTAAATTAATTTGAATAAGATGATTGATCTTCTTTCAGTTCTTAATTTAATCTTGGTGGTCAAACCTTATGACGATCAGAATTTTTGATGAATTGACTTTATATTCGACATGTTAATGTGCATTACGCATAAATGTTGGGTATGGGAATCACATATGACATTAGACTGTGTCAAAAAAAAACGACATCTTCTTTTTGTTCGGGCCTTTTCGAAAATAGTTAGTGCTTAATATAAAGAAAATTGTCCCCAAAGCTTAACTATGTAGCTCGAACACAGAATTAGCGCATTTGAAAATAAGATTTCCCATTTATTTCAAATGGCGAAATTTGTTTATCTTAGTTTTATTTTTATAATTCTCTTTATTCAACTGATAAGAATAAAGTAAATATACGGTTTTGAAGGGAAAAAAATTTCTGAGAAAATGCATGAGAAAAAATTTTTTAATTAATTTGTCGAAAAGTAAGTAGTAATCAAATATACATATGACTTTTAAACCACTGTAACTCGTTAACGGTTCAATCGAGCAACTTGGGCCAAAGGACTATTTTTGTAGATCATAAAATTCTCTACAAAACCGTACATCTGCTTTATTCCTATCAGTTGAATAAAGAGAGTTATAAAAATAAAACTAGGATAAACAAATTTTGCCATTTGAAATACATGGGAAATCTTATTTTTAAATGCGCTAATTCTGTGTTCAAGCTACATAACTGAGCTTTGGGGACAATTTTCTTTATATTAAGCACTAACTATTTTCGAAAGGGCCCGAACCAAAAGAAGATGTCGTTTTTTTTTTTTTTTTGACACAGTCTAATATGACATTCACTTGTGAACAGAGAGAATAATTTCAGTATTACTTTTTTTTCATCACCAATATGTGATAGATATCAATAAAAAGTGAGGACAGATCCATAGAAAAATTTCTTACCAGTCTTGAAGACTTGTAAAATATTTTTCTAATGAGATAAAACCCGGGGGCAACTAGTGTCGTAGAGGGATGAATTCTAAGAGCGAAACAAATCCCGAGTTCCCCAGCCCGAAAACCACTTTCGCAAATCAGTGCTTCAGAAGCCTCGTTCATCTCGAATGTCTGAGGGAAACAATTATCGTATTACTTATATATACGACCCAAAAAGTGTGAACCGAAATGGGCTGAGGTACGAGAGATGAGAGGAGAGAAAAGGCGGTATTACCACGCCGCGAGGGAAAATGTACTTCGAGAAGCCCCGCGCTTATATTATCTTCTATATCGTTACGGAAACATCCCGTTTATACGCACGGCTGACTTAAGCTTTCGTGAATAGTTTACATCGTTTTATACGTTAAACAACTTAAGATATGAGGCAAAATTCGCCCCAGAGAATAACCCGGGCAAAAATAAGCAACAGCTGAGGACTACCGTAAATGCGCAGTGAAACATCCCGATAATTGAAATTTAATCGAGATAGAAATCCTAAAATTCGATCCTCTGCAACCTCGATCATTCTTTCGTTCTTCATTCTTATTAATTCTGGTTTATAGAATAGAATTATATGTATCCTACGTGAAGATTCGGGTATGTAAATCGGAATGAGCGCTAGCACTAGAAATTCTGATCACCGTTTCTACATCCAACTAAATTCTCGAATTCTACTTACAACCCGAAAAGTCTGTGAAAAATCTAATCAATAATCAATTTCATTTTTGATTCTGAAATTATTCGGCAATCAGTTCGCCAGACGTTTTATTAAAAAATTAAAGAATTGAGAAGCTGTGGGTTGAGATCGCAGAATCACGAAGGCTCCATGAATTCTCGGATCTGAAGGTCCAAACTAGAATTTCAACTTCCTCAAAATGAATCTTAACTCTTACTTTGAGGTGCAACTCGGAATTTCATTACATGCGCAATCCTACCCTCAAATTCTAGCTCGCACCTCCGAGTCATGGGCGAGAACTTGCGGAATGAAACCACAATTTCTCATGCCGATCTACCTTGGCTTTCGATCTAGATTCGGCGTTCTGTCATTTATAGAGCTTGTGGTAAATTACATGAATGGCTATGAATATACTGAATACGTGAAGAAAAAGTGAGCGAACGCGATCTTGTATGAAGAGTGAAACGCGGTAAAACGGAACTATTTAAGGGTCAGAGAAACAGAAAGAAAAGAAAAGAGAATAAAATGATCAAAATTTTGAGGCAAATATTTTTGCGACGTGTTCATTAAAAATCTGCATTGTATAATCATGTAAATTTTTGGGGTTGAAAAAAATTCATTGTCAGAAACAGGCGAAGTCAAAATGCTAATGTTGGGTTGAAGATGTCTCGGCGGATGAAGTTCCATATTGGGGCTGGTTCGAAGTTCCGAATTTTCAAAGCTCCGAACGGCCAAATTTCCGAATTTTAGTGCAACGAACTCACAGGGTTCAGAAAGGGTATTTCACCGAAAGTCTATGTAACCGATTTGAAAAATTCCGAAAGCTAAAGCCCCGAAAGGTCAAGACTCCGAAAGCTCAATGAGCTGAAAGGCCAAAAATCTGAAACTTGAACATCAAGCCGTCGCACGTCGTTTAGTCGACACGTTAAGAACACGTTTGATCTTTCGGAATTTTAGACTGTCGGAATTTTGGATTTTCGGAACATCGGACTGTCGGAGCCTTGAGCTATCTACATTTCGACCATTCGGAATTTTAATTTTCTAAACTTTAGTCTTTCTGAAAATTCGAAATCGTTTAGAATAAATTCGGAAATTTGACCGTTCGGAGCTTTGAAATTTCGGAATTCTGAACCGGCCCCGAAAATTATTAATCGAATGAACAAACGAAATGAAACTCCTAACCAACATCCCATTCGATAGATTCTCACGACTACCTACATCCTATTTCTTGTCAAAGACACGCGACTGGTCAAGCCGAATGTGCATGAAGCGTGAAGAGCTGATCTGGTTTTTTTCTTCTCCAACTATCTTATGCCACAATCCTCTGCTCTCTTCATCGAACTGAAAATTTCAAATTAACTCTGTCAGCTCCTCCCCGAATTCGAAATGCCAACGTGATCCAAAACGGTTGTTTAAACATTGCCATGTTCAAAATCGTTGCTTTACCGAATCCATCGACTTTTTCATGAAAAAAAAAAAAAAAGCACCTCTGCTATACTTAAACCGTATGAATATGAAGTCCACGTATAATGGACTTTCATGGGATTCATTTTTTGGTGAGATTTCAAAGAGGGGATGAAGATGATACGTCTAGACTGTAATTTTCGATCGAAACGAGACGCGAGTATAGACAACGTCGCAGAAACGTGGAAACGTGACATTCGGCTAAAAGTGATCACGTTATGTTCTAATGGGCGAATGCGAACTCAAACTATTCATTAAATTGAGTACATCTCATCTTCCAACAAATTCTAGAGACGAATTCTAAGACAATACGTCGTCGTCGCGTTAACGGTTCGAAGGATTACAAAAAAAAATCTACTATATAAATTGTGAAGGTATCTTTCTAAGGTTACAGAACAATTCGTTAGAAGATATTATATGGTATGTGTATATATATCGTTAGCCCCGAGTTGTATAGAATATCAGAAAGCTAATTGGATGTAAAGATTTTTATGAAAATTATTTTGCGAACGATTTGCATGTATATCTACCCTCCAGGTGGAGTTTGGCGATGGTAAGATTAATTTAATTGGTAATTAACACTCGGGTAGAGAAGAGGATCGACTAAGGCTTATTCAATTAGGGGATCCTCAAGGTCATCCGAGATTCCGAGTCACTATCAGTTAAAGGATTTGAACGATGAAAATCGGGAATTGTGACCCACCTCACGAATGAACTTCATCAAATTTCACCGGGCAAACGAGCATCCTGTTTCTCCGCTATGAACAAAACCCACACCTTGACACACCTTCGATATCCCGGTTCAAATTTAATACGTTGCCAAGCGACAGAATCTTTCTTTTCATCCGCTATATTCTTCATCTTTTCACTCGCATATTATATCTGCTAGCAACATGAGCATATCGGGAAAAAATGTAAAAATGTAGACAAAAAGAAAAAACAAATTCGCGGTTTGACAGCTTTACAAATAGCAGCAGATAGGTATTTGTGCTTTTATATCTGTGATAAAAATCTACACGCATCTCGATATCAGAGATATGTAGGTGCTATACTGTAGGTAATGGTAGTGATGGGACATCGACATCGAAATATCGCAAACATCGATGTTTTCAGTGCGAGGTATCGATATTTTACATCGATGGCATCTGACCGATATATCGATACCTGACATCGATTTTCATTTCCGATGTCGATATTTTGCGTTCGTTGACTGGATTTAAAATCGTGAACCTGGGGGCTGATTACGGTTCCTCGAATTTTCACTTTCATCTCATCTAAGCATTCCAATTGGCCCGCAAAGTTCAGTAAGCCAATCAGAACACTTCGATGAGATGAAAAGTGAAAAGTCGAAAAACCGTAATAAGCCCCCTAAACACGCGGTACGGGAGTAAATCAGCGGAAATTACAGTCCTGTATGTATATAAAAAGGAAAAAAAAATGCAGAAAATATGTCCAGTTACACCATTCAATATTCAAAAGCAAAAAGATCGAAAACATCGATGTTGACATCGATATTTTCTTCTAACATCGATTTCTTGATTGACATCGATGTTAGCTTCCCGATATATCGATGTGTGTAACATCGATTCTTTTTATTTCGATGTCCCATCACTAGGTAATGCCTGGTCTATACGCTGTGTTGAAGAGGGTCGGTTTATCCAATCCTAGCTCGAGCCTAGTTGAAAGGCCCAATGCGAAGATAAATACATCATCTTCAAGTGCACTTGAACACAGCGTGTAGACCCGGCATAATGGAACCTGGTGTGAAAATGAAAAGAAAAATTTACGAAACATTTCATAGCCTTTTCTGTTTCGAAAAATTTCATCATGTTTCATTCTCTGCTTTAGGTGCGTAAAAAAATGTAGAAAGATTCATTATTTTTCAATTTTCATAGCGTACCTGTTGTCCCTCTCTCGCGTTTTTTTTTTTTTTTTTCTTTTTCTTCTTTTTCATATACAGAATAGGATGTGCCAAGAAAAAAAAATTCAAACGCACATCAACATTTCGGTAGAGCATCTCAAATAGAATATCTCAGCCAAATATGAGCTCTTAATATTGATATTTAGAACTGCCTAAAAAAAATCGGAAAATTTTCGAATTGTTTTTTCTCGTAACCGGCTTGATTTAGAAACTATCTGAAAACAGATTCTTACAGGAAATTTCACGCTCTACAAAAAAAGTACCGAGATAGAATTTTCCTAACTCTCACCGATTAAGAGATATTCGCCTGTAAACATTGAGCCATAGCGTCATAGAGTCATACGACTCTGCGAAAAACAATTTATTTTTCAATCGCGCATCAAAATTTCGGTAGAGCATCTCGAATAGAACATCTCAGCCAAATGTGAGCTGTTAATATTGATATTTAGAACTGCCCATTTTAGTAACCAAAACTATTAACTAAAATTATTAACGAAATTAGGCAGTTCTAAATATCAATATTAAGAGCTCATATTTGGCTGAGATATTCTATTTGAGATGCTCTACCAGAATGTTAATGTGCGTTTAAATTTTTTTTTTTTTTTTTTGGCACACCCTAATATAGAACCTCTAAACAAAGGAAGAACAATAGTATTGCGAATTTCGAGTATTTTAATTTTTTATCATCATGCTAATTTCGGTAATGTAAAAAACAGCAAAGAACTTGTTTCAAAAATTTAATAATTCCCGGGAAAAAATGGTCGTATATGAACATAAATAATCATATATGATCATGAACGAAATTTGTCTCTATATGACCATATATGGCTATATATATATAATTGTATATAGCCATATATAATTGCATATATGGCTATATACAATTATATATATATATAGCCATATATGGTCATATAGAGACAAATTTCGTTTATGATCATATATGATTATTTATGTTCATACACACCCAGCCTGAAGCCAACTTAACATTTATGAAAATGGTGACGCATAAGCATTGCGTGGGTCGATTAAGTATGCCAAATAGATGAAGAATCCACCGAAACGAAAATCTCAGCTGATCCTTTTTTTGAGTTATGAGTAATTGAAAAAAAAATTTGATGACACGATAAAAAAAAATATATATATATAAATATATTAGGGTGCTCCGTTTCCGGCGAACTCTTTTTTTTACGCTCCATCGACAAAATATTGTTGTATGTCCTCAAAAAGAAACCCCCACCAAGTTTGAGCCCTCAATTCCAATTCTAAGGCCGGTATTCATAGTCAGTTCTTAAGAACTTGCTTTTTCAAGACCATCTCAAGATAGCGTTATATGGGTCCTGATAGGCTGAGACCATGCTTAAGTCGTGTGCCGAGTCGACTTAAGACTGTCTGACTGTCTATGAATATCGGCCTAAGACCGATCTAAAACGTTTTGAAATGTTCCCATTCGCAAAGCAAGTAAATCTGACTTTCTTCTCAATTATCCAATGCTTAGCTGCATTTCGGGATATTGCCTTAAAATGGCGATTTTCATGTAGGAAATTGATCATTATTCGTAAGGGCCTGGTGTGATTTTCGTGTGACTCGAGTTGTTTCACCTGTTTCAACCTCAAAAGTAATTTTTTCAGGATAACTCACATATTTTCGTTGATGGGGCCGATTCGAAGTTCCGGATTTTCAAAGCTCCGAACCTTCGAAATCGTTCAGAATAAATTCGGAAATTTGACCATTCGGAGCATGGAAAATTTGGAACTCTGAACCGGCGCCAAAAGGCCCTATTGTTTCATCGCCTAGAACTCAAAGTTTAGAAGACTTGAATACAATACAAAATATTTATAAATTTTGAAGTCCCTCACGCGATGATACAATAGGGCCTTTTTTTTTTATAGAAAATCAAATTTCCTGTGAATTTGACATTTAAATATTTCTTCTAGCTTTACGCCGTTTTTCAGATATTAACGAAAATATGTGAGTTATTCTGAAAATATGACTTTTGAGGTTGAAACGGGTGAAACGACTCGAGTTACACGAAAATCACACCAGGTCCTTGCTAAGAATGATCAATTCCCTGCATGGAAATCGCCATTTTAAGGCGATATCACGAAATGCAGCTGAACATTGTATAATTGAAAAAACAAGTCGGAAGATTTGAATGCTTTTTAAATCGCAACATTTCAAAACGTTTTAGATCAGTCTTAGGATTGGAATTAAGGGCTCAAACTTGGTGGGGGTTATTTATTGTTGTATGTCCTTTTTGAGGACATACAACAATATTTCGTCGGTGAAGCGAAAAAAAAAGTTCGCCAGAAACGAAGCACGCTAATTTATTTATGTGTAATTTTTTTTTGTTTTTTATCGTGCTGTAAAAAAATTTTTTTTTTCAATTACTCATAACTCAAAAAAAGGATCAGCTGGGATTTTCGTTTCGGTGGATTTTTAACCTATTTGGCATACTTAATCAACCCACGCAATCCTTATGCGTCACCATTTTCATAAATGTTAAGTTGGCTTCAGGCTGGGTGTGCATAAACGACCATTTTTTCCCGGGTTCTGATAACGTTTAAGTTGAACGAAAACTGACGGAATGATGTACTTAAATATTAAAGAAACGCAGAAAAACCAGTGAGAAAATATTTTCAGAAATTTTTCAGTCCACTGATTCACTGTGCGGGTATATATCTAACCACTGTATGCCATAACTATAATAACTGACGTTATTCATGCATGAAAAGTGGTTGATTCATGGATATGAATACCTACTCGAAAATAGAGTAGTAGGTAGGTAGTACCTGTATAGGAATTCCTTTTTCTAATCTACAAAACCACGTTTCAATTCATAATTCAAAAACAACTGAACAAACCGGATGAGATATCGCGTCCTCGTTCGCGGTGAACTCTTTTCAAAATCGTTGAGAAATATGAAATTTAATTATAGACACATGATTGACAAAAAATAATGTAAAAAATTGTTGATGCAAATTTTGAAGAAAATAGATCGACATATTATTTTTCGAATACAGAAAAAAGTACCTATATTATAGGAAAAGAACACCTGCAGAGCTTGTACGATATCGGAAGAAATTTCCCGGTAGACCCTTCTTGAGAATGAAGGTTGAACTACTGCAACGACAATGCGATTATTATTGATTTTAAATAATGTATTAAGCCTTAGGTAAATATCGCTCGATGTTGCCGTAAAGCGACCCGTCATTTCCATAGCGTAAATATTGGCTTCCGATAAATGCAAGAAAAATATATATTATATATACCATCAGAGTGTTTCCCTCTTCCTTAGACACGAAACGCAAAATCATTTCCGTTATTTTTCGATCGATTTACTTAATTTCTTCTTTTTTTTTTCTTTTTTGTTCCTCTATTTTAGTTCTTCCTTATTTTTTTCACAAAATTACATCTCGATATATTTTATCGTTGCCGGGGTTATATTGACCGACTAGTCATTCATTACCCTCTTGATAAAGCCGGCGAAGACACGCGTCTGACTAGTGCGTGGTTTCATCACTTGGCCGAAACCGAGTCAAGGAAAAAATCGGCAAGACGAAAAAAAAACTGAAATGAAATAAAATGAAATGAAATAAGGGCAGAATTTCGGTGAGACAACCCCCTTATACGTATCAGTTCCGGACGATTCCACTACTATAGGCCATAACGTAGTTTAGGGTCGTTCAAGATTTTCCCTTTATTATTTCGTTTTCAATAAAAATTCGAAAGAGCCACTGCGCGGTGTCTCATCTACCTATACGTATACGAAACGGTTTTCTATTCTAGTCGAATTCGGGTAAGTTCGATTTTCTAGCTGACTACGGTCAGATCATTTGCGTCGTTTTTTTTTTTTTTTTTTTTTTTTTTGTTTTTCTTCTTTTTTTTTCTACACGTTGTATTGTGTGTTTTCTTATTTTTCACTGAAAATTAGCCAATTTAAAAGGCAATTTAAACCACCTTAAGTAATAGTCCCAGCGTAGCGTATATAGCCAGACGTAATGAACAAAGGACCAAGTGGATCAGCAATTATTTTAATTAAAACTTATACTTTAAGAAACAATTAATAATATAAATTCTCGAGGCTAGAAAAAGTACCTATAATAGCCAAAAAATCTTTGCTCAAATAATTTCAAAATAATAAAAAAAAGTTTGTAAAATTTCAAATTTTTAAAATTTTTAATTTTTAATCGCTATAAATAGTATAAATATAGAAGAAAAAAAAAAAAGTTTCCACTGAATAAACACGCGGTTTTATATGAAGATAAAATAATGCGAAAACCGGGTTCATAAATTTTTTTTTTTTTTTTTACTTGCAAAGAAAAGCACAAGGTTCGCCGAAAAACAAGGGATGTAGGTATAGTGTGTTTTTCTTTTTTACCTTATTCAATCTTTATTCAACCGGAAACCCAAACGTTGTGCGACGACCATAACGACTTAGCACGTCGTGCTGAACGACGCCAACCTCACTTAGCGTACAAATCTGCTATTTGTTACTCTCTCTTATTCTTTGTGTCGACAATTCCGTCTCTTACAATTGCGTGGAGATCTGAGGCGTGAGGTTGAAAAAAAGAAAAAAAAAAAAGAAGAAAAAAAAATGTAAATTTTCATTGACCAAACTGACACGGTAGAAATTAGGGTCCACCTCCTTTTATACCGAGCTTAGCTAAGCTAAGCTAAGCTAAGTAAGCGTGTAATAAATTTTTGTTAAACCTTACTACTACTACCTCGGAGTAACAAAATTTCTGACCCCCTTCAAGCCACGTACTCGATAAATGTCGACTTAACACGCGATCCGGTAATACACACTTCGTATTTACACACAGCCATCGATCTACGTTTTACGCAATTATATATATGCATATACGTATTCTAGGGGCCGAGTGACGGAAGGTTGAATACGAATACGTAAGAGCGAGCGAGACTATAGGGGACCGCCGTCAATACAATCGATTCTTTTTTTTTTTTTTTTTTTTACTTCTTCAAATTTCATTTTTCTCATGAATAATAAGTAATAAGATTTGAAGAGTATTTTCCCCAAGTTTTATTTCCGAATTCATAAAATCTAAGAAGTTACACACCGGCTCTTTTATATAGTGACACGATTGCAAGAAGGTCGGGTCCGCCAGACGCATGCAGAAAACGATCCAGCAAGAAATCTATGAAGAAGCTATAGAAAGGTATTCTGTATGAACATGCGGAATAGCTGACTGAGCGTTTATCGATCGTGGGAATATAAGAAAAAACTCAAATTTTAAAACCGTGAATTTTTTTGGATTTTTTGTTTTTGATAATTCAGCTCGGTGCTACACTGCATGTCGATTAAACCGATGTCAACATTACGAAAAGGAACGAATTGAAAAGAACGACGTATCTTTTTCTTCCTTATATACACTGAGAAAAAAAAGTTATTGAATTCATCAAATATTCGTTGATTCAAATAAATGATTTTTTTCTATATTCGCAAGAGCATGTGCAATCAAAACAATACCAGATGTAGAGTTAGATAGAGTAAATATTCATTTCATTTTAAGAAAAAATAGTTTCAATCAATTATACAGATATTTAGCGACATCACTCACCGAGTTGGTCTATCAGTACAATATCTTGAGTCAAGTGTTTCATATCTTATATCGAGAAAATGATATATTTAATCAAACGATACATAATATATTAGATGGGATATTTTATCATTCTGAAGAAATATACCATAATATGAATTCAAATATAATCATAGGAAGTGACTGCTTATTAGAACCTAATACGATGATTGTTTGGAAGAATGTCTTATTTTCACGTAACAACAAAATATTTGATTAAGTTTCTAAGTAACGTTTCTAAAACCGTTTCTAAAACCGTTTTTCATGGATATCTTCTCTATTTTCGCGCAAAACGAACATTTTTTGGGCTGTACATGTTCGGAGTCGCACATAGAATTGCGCGACGTATTTTGTTTCATTGATTTCGGTGCCCAGGCAGAGATATTCCGTTTAATATCACATTTTTTCATGATGTTTTCAGGACTGGTGGAATTGCCTAGGAAAGCACCTTAACTCAATGCATATGCTTCGTTGTTCCCACTACCGCGTGATTGCGTGAAATAAACCAATGGTTGAATCAAGTGAATTGAATATCAAAGAAATCATTTCTTTGATTTAATAACTTTTTTTTCTCAGTGTAGGGATGTTCCTTTATATTCAAAAAAAAAAAAAAAAATCAATTTATCATATAGAAATCAATTCATAGTTTACTAATAAAAAGAAAAAAAATGTCAAAAATATCCCTTTTCTCGCCCAGTTACACTAGACTTCACCCTCAATGTGATAAAAGTGTTGTTAATGTTCGTTCTACGAGACATATCCCTAAGGTGCAAAAGACGATTAGTGGATTTACGACTAGGAGCCAAAAAAAATTGGAAAAGAGTTTAAAAATTTTGCCAATTTCAACTAGGTAGACGTTGTTTTAACTTAATTATTATAATTCTCAAGATTATACTTATCTCTCGGTATATATTTTTAATCAAAATTATTAACCCTTGTATACTTTACCCTTCGGGTTTACGCGTATTTTTCGCAGCAGTAAATTCGGTCTTAAGTGGTCTCGTGGCGAGTGTTTGCCCTGACATTACTCGATCATATAAAACCATCAAACGTCTACCACCCGACTGTGCCTTATCAAAAAATATGAACGTGAAGATCGGAAAATATTACTGTCAAAATCGACAAAATTTCAGCATGTGTCGCAAAATTTATAACAATCGTAGCCAGTTTTTTTTTTTTTTTTTTTCTTCTTCTTCCCTGTTTTTCCTGACCCTAACTTTTTTTCTCTCTCGCACCTCTTTGCACTTATAAAGCAATTTTCACCCTTTTTTCCTTTTTATATAATTAAATGGACAGCACACCCTCGAACGAATGACAATTTTTCATTGACATTGTGAAATATGACGTATTGTGGATTTCTATGTACTACCTAACTGGTTTTCTACTCACTACTGAATAGAAAAAGGATTAACGAGCATAAGGTATAATAAGTGACGAAGCCAGGTATTATTGGCTCAAAAATTGTGCAGCTGTACGTAAACGTAGATAAGTATACCTATACTGTCCCTCTCGTTCCGATTATCATGAATTAAAACTCACCCTCGTGCTCAGTTCGTCTGGATATTTAACCAGAGCTACAAACCCTTCTAAAGAAGCGAGTAAACCGAAATAATATTCATTAATTTTAAGCGCTGATGTTTGGTCGTGGTTTTTTTTTTTTTTTTTTTTTTTTTTTTTTTGAAAGTGGGAAAGATTAACGGAGAAGAAAAAAATAGGCTGAAAGAGTGGTTATTTTATAAGGGCTATTTTAAAGGCGAGATAAAAAAAAAAAAAAAAACGAAAGAAACGCGCGAGGCCGTTTTATCGTTCTGCAAATCGTTTTGAATGACGGTTCGAAATATCTCCTGGGAACACTTGATTAATCGTTCTTTTCACCATTCGATGAACATTTCACAATGAACCAAAAACCGGAGGCCAGCCAAGCCTGGAGGCAAAAGCCTACTTAGTTCGAGATTGAAAGAATGAGTGATCCTTCGAGAGTCTTGCGTGACTGATTTAATATTCTTTGAAAGAGAGAGAAAGAGAGAGAAATGAGACGAGGATTTCTTCTCGCCCTTACTTTTCTCTTTTTATATACACAAAAATATTTAAGCGACAGATCGGAAGAAACCCAATGAAAAAAAATTTACTGATTCGTTTACGATTTTTATTTAACTGTTGGCGCGGTAATTCCGTAATCGGTATTCCTAGAGGGATTCAGAAAATAGGGCCGGATAGTTTTTTGAGTAAAACCGCAAGGGCCTGATTCTTGTAATTAACTAATTGCCATATATTTAGGTGTAGAGGATTGAGAGCTGCTTATTTAAACGCAGGATTTAAAGTCGTCTGATGCATAAGTGTGCGCGGTAACGAGTTGAGCAATTAAAAAAATTTGAACAAAAACGCAATGAAACCCGAAAACGTACGTCGTGCAAATTGGATAAGTAATTGCGAGATTATGCGGACGAACAATTAATGAAGGAAAAAGTAATAAATATAACAATAAAAATAAGACCAGTTTACGTAGTGTGGGGAAATCTTCACTTTTGATGTTCAAATTTATCATCGACAATGGGAGATGAAAAGGACAAAAAACCTCGTATCCTTCCATCCCTAAAACTCAACACTGAAGCAGAGTAACACTGAAGATATTCCCAAGATAACAATGAAGCCCAAAGTCAAAAGGGAAGGAAAAAGATGACAGCTAAATTTATTTTGGGTCAAAAGTTGGAGGCAATACAGAGGAAAACCAACAACTATAAGTTGAACTACAGAAAAAGTTGTGCAGAAAAAATTACCAACAGTCACGAACCAATTCCACGAGGTATCGTTTAGTATCAACGATTTACCACCCATGATCCGGATGCATCTAGCGTGGTACAGTGCAGTTTAGTATAACAGTCTCATCGTCTCTCTATACATATATATACGAAAGCACTTATGTAGTTCGATCTCTAAAATGTGTAAGAGTTGTAATTCCACGCTGTTAGTTTAAGGATGTTCTGGCTATACAGTCCCAGACAAAAGTTACTGAAATTCGAAATAGATGAACTTCTCTGATTTACGGAGGTGAAGTATGCACTCGTATGTTGTGAAGGCTACAATATTGTTACTGAACATCTTTTTTCAACTCTTGGACATGAATTTGACCTCAATCGATCTATAAAAAATAAAATATCGTTGTTCACATGAAATATATTTTGATGTATAGCAGTCATCAAATGATGATTGAAAATGAATAAGATATATTATTATTCATCATTGACGTCATATTTCTACTTGTAACGAGAATGACAGCCCATTTTTGACATTTTCGATTGTTTTTTTATAAATAACTCGAGAACGAGTTAGGATCACCAGGAACTTTTTTTTTTTTTTTTTTTTTTACAAATATTGTCAAGAATTGGATCTTCACACACAAAAAGTTCGAGTACAATCTCATCGTTGCTTCTGGATAATTCCGTTCAGTAATGCAAAAATGTGCTGCTTCTCCATAAGAATCCATGCAAAATTGATGAATGTTGAATGTTGAATAACTATTGAACCGGTAAGTCGATCAACTGCAAACTTTACACACGTATTTGAATAGAAAAAAATGAATAATCTCTCGAATTTTTATCATATTCCTAACGTTAGAACACTAACGCCAGAACATCCTTAAGGATCGAATAATTGCCTCGTCAAATAAGATCTATAAGTGTACAGATCTTATAGCTGGGGCTCTTCTGGCTCATCTTTCTGACGAAAGCAGCATTTATCGCTATACTTTCACTGGCTGTCACTGGACTCATGCCACCCTCGAGGCACATACATATATGTTGAATGTGATAAATTCTAAGGGTATACGTCAAGAATATATGTATAATATATAATATATACCTATACGTATACGTATATCTTTGGGGTATAAATAAAAATAAATTACCCAACTGAGAATTGATATTCAACCGTGTTGAAAGAGTTTTGGGAAGAAAAGAAAAAAAAAAAAAAAAAATTCCATTACACCAAAGAACGTACCACCGCGCAGATATGATACATTATATTTCAGACTAAAAGCGATACGAATCGTGTCACAGATTCAGAAGCCCACACCGCTTTTCAGATAGTGAAAATAAAATATGAAAAAAAAAAAAAAAAAAAAAAAAACATAATAATAATAATAATTTTATGAATGTAATACCGCAGACCAGAGTATAATTCCATGAGGTGTAGGTAGTATTTCAGGCAACAGAAAATTCTCGACTTCCTGCACACGCAATAGTTGGGGGTAAAAAAAAAAAAAACGTTCTTTCTATTTTTAAATTATACAAAGAAACTATAATCGTCCAATTAGACAACAGCCGCGGTGTTTCATTGATTTGTTTAAACTATCGATAGTTTTTTTAATAGAACTATAGAAAAACGTTAAGATACGTGAAAAAAAGAAATTCTTCGTTCTAGGAAAAAAAATATTTTCAACATATAATTCAAAACTCTTATAAATGCGACCTAATTTTTTTTTTTTTTTTTACCCAACTCTCATGTGGAAATCAAATCTTTGAATTGCCTGTTACAAGATTTTCAAAAAAACTGATATCTAACTAAAATAAAGATATTGCTTAGTTGTTTACTTATTTCCTCGACGAAATTTCGTTTGTAGGCTAGGCTGTTTTTCACTGGCACATAGTCTTTACGTCGCACTGAAAATCACCATTTTTTATTACTCCAGTATTTCGTGTCATAAGCTTTTTAGAGACTCAATTTTTAATTGAACTTATTTCGAAAGCGGCCAATCTGTAGGGTATAGGTAAATTTTTATGTCACTCGTATACGCGGTGGATAGAGCTTTACGATTTCGTGTTAAACCGCAACCACTTGTAACTCGATGTACATTTTTTTTTTTTTTCTTTTTTTTCTGTATATTTATACCCGACGTATATATTTAGAGAATGAAAATTGATCGCGCTTTTACATTTGCTGTGACAGATGACCTCACGTAGCATCAATTTTTTTCATTCATTCCAAAAACTCATTCTTTATTCGATTCGGGTCACGTTCCGATCGATTTCAGCCCCAATAATACGGAAATGAAATTCTGCGATCCACTATTTTCCACTATTTCATTAATTCGCGAAATTATTTTACAACATTTATTCCGAAAGATGCGATAACGTTAAAAGCTGTTACGGTCTAATCTGTTCAGTCTCTCGTCACAGGCTCAAACTTTTTCGCTTAACATCAACCGGTCGGACAGGTAAATTTGATTTAAATCACGTCACGTGACGTCACTGTATTTTCGGAAAATTTCAAACAGGAATTTAAGACACTGAAATCGGTGTAATAAATTGCTGAACTTTTTACGCTGTTGAATATTGTTTGAAAAAAATCTCCCATCATTTATAAAATGTCATTTATTAAATATTTTTCAATAATTAATACTCATTTATAAGAGTCTGACAATCTGACACAGGTTCGAAGATAGACTATAACATCGCCGAGCATATCGTCGATATAGTCAGAATCGCAATGAAACTGAATAATTTATAACTGATTGATTCCAGCCGTTCCTAAGGCATTATAAAACGGTGTAAAATTAGCGCTATTAAATAAGCTGCACCGCGGTATTAAGCGCGATTTCACACGTGCCGCAATAGTCGCAATACGCTATACTATGGCAAGGAGCAAGATCGGACAAGGTTCACGACAAAATGTTGTGCCGCGACTGATCACAACAAAGCTTAAGCTCGAGAACACGCGGAGCTTTTCCGTCGATTGAAAACAGCGCTATCTTTCTAGGGGATGATTAATCGCTAAGTCATACCAGTCGGTAAATCAGAATACGGTTTCAACTTTGAGAGCTTTAGGATGGTTCCGGTTGATGTGTAGAATAAGGTAAGATATAAAGCTCTAAAACAGTTTAGCAATACTTGTGTTTCGAGCTTTCGAAACAACATCATTCTAAGGTAAGTAGAAAATACGCCGCGAAAGCTCAAAGCTCTATCAACAGTCGGTCAGAAAGACAACTTTCGCGTAAAGCTCAGCGCTACGTACTTCGTCTCATCGGGTAAATTCTGCAGCTTTTTTCACCTCCGCCGATAAATCAGTTGATATCTGTGAGCTTCGATCGATTACGAAAAACGCTGCTTTAGGTCTTAGGAGGTAAGGAAGCGATGGGATAAGGGAGCCAGCGACGCGAAAATGTTATCAATATTAAATTTGACGATACTTTAGATTTGCGGCTTGAAATGCTTCGAGAAATTGTACGTATATATATTATATATATTGATCAGTGTATGCAAGATTTGAAGAGCCGATGAAAGCATGAGCAAACATAGCTATTAATCAACTTTAAGCCTGTGTATACTACCAGAGTTTCAAAGCAATACCTGCACGGAGCTTCAAAGCAGTTTTGAATAACCCTTCAATAAATGGAACAGCATTCAAAGAATGTTCCTTAATCAATCTGGCAAGCATTCCGGAAGTTAGGGTAGAGAAAATCAACTCTAATCGGCGTATAAAACACATAAAATGGCCTAAGCGAGATTCCGGAGTTCGAGTAACCAAGTATTTCTTCATTTATACCCTTTGGTTCATTTTACATCAGTCTAAAGCGATACCTGAAACCCTAACGAATTTCTAACTGAATCGGTCTTTTGTTCTTTCGTAGTGAAAGAAAATTTCTCATTAAGTAAATTTATCGAAATCTTTGAAGGGATTCATATTTCAGGATCGGTTCCATGACTAATCAACGCGAAAACATCCCAACACGTCCATTCAACACACAACAATCCAACACAGAACAATTTAAACACATACAAATTCAACACATATCATGTGAATCTCAACACACCGGACGCTGATTAGCATTTGTTGGTGTGTTGTGCAGGTGTCCCTGAATTTTGAATTTCTTTTGTGTCAAATTTGTATGTGTGTTGAATTGACGTGTTGTGATGAAATGACTATGTGGTAATTAGTCCTGTCACCTCAGGATCATCACTGCAATATATCAACAAAATTGTTCAGAAAACAGTCACAGTTTTATCACAGAAATTCACTAATCCATTGAAGCGCAATTTTCTCATCTCTGATTGTTCGAAGAACAATAATTAGTCTATGGGATGAACAGACCACCTTATAATATTGCAAGACCATAAAAGACCTGAAATGAACTGGGCGTTTGACATATTTCGTTGATAGATACCAGTGGATCAAAAATCCCCCAAAAAATACGAAAATCTGTGAAGTGAAAAGATGTCCATCAATTTATTCATTCTTTTTTTTTTTTTTTTTAAAGTAACCCCCGATTATGAGCCACACAACACGTCGTCGGGTTATATCTATGTTTCAAAGTTAGCTAGCATCAACGTCAATATAAGCCTGAGGGTGCAGAGCATATACGCGACCGGATTATGGAAGTAGTTGATAAAAGTTAAGAACTCACCTAAGGGCAGGCCAATCCGCATCTGTGGTAGTAGTAGGCGCCGATGTGCTGCGATTCGGAAGACTAAGACGCGGCCCGATCCTAAGTGTCATTGGACGTCTTCTTCTGAGGGTGTAATCTGCAAGTAAAATTATACTAATAGAAAAAAAAAATTGTAATACTAATTTATGAACACGATGTGTCATTCGAAAAATTTAAGTTAAATTTCTACGGGAAGAAAAGCTCTGTATTTCAGTCTCGTAAAGTCGATTTATGGAAAGCTTCTCATGCGTCAGTCGGTGTATAGCCGCAAAATTCGCGATGATATAATCTTTGGGTGAAAATAAAATGTTGCTCCAGGCATGGGTATATGGTATTTCGAAAGACGAAAGGATCCATGAACGGATAGAAAGTTCCCCATATTTGATATTATTAAAGTATAATATATATATATATACCATATAGCAAATAAAAGAGCTAATTTTACGAGTTGGTAGATACTTGAATTCCTGAGGAAAATAAAGAAGAAAAGAATAAAGAAAAGGAAAACCGTAAGCCGCTTATATCAGCAATAACTCAATCCCGTAAAGCTGGCAGAAACGTCAAGTCGAGAATAAAGAAATAGTTGATGAAAACTAGGAGGAAGAAGAAAATTTTTCATCCGAACGGATACTGCGAGAAATTAAACGAACCCGATTTTCTCCAATATCTGTCGCGGTTCTGTCATAAGAAAAAATCCCAATTTCAGAATTCTAACGTCCCTTCTTCCGGCTTGGCCACAGCAGGGAACTCATCTTTTCCCCTGTGGGTCAGGATCCAATAACTAATTACTATCTAGTAATTAGGATGTATGATAATTAGCACATGTCCATTACTGTGCCATGATTAATGTCCCGCGATGTCCGCATGATTTATCAGTCATCGTTTAGAGCCGAAACGATCAAATTGTGGCTAATTATTCCGATAAGGGTGATACAGTCGATCTGATATAGCACCGTGAACGACAAAACGACAAAGTGCGAGGATCAAACAAATTTTAATACTGCACTCAGAAAAAGGTCTTGTTGACACAACCAAAATTTGGTTATTATACGGTCAAAGAAATTTTTTTGTTCAGTCAACCAAAATTTTGTTGGGTCAACCAAAATTTTTGTTGATACTACTAAATTTCTTGTTGGCATAACAAAATTTTGGTTGGCCCAACAAAAAAATTTCTTTGACCGTATAATAACCAAATTTTGGTTGTTTCAACAAGACCTTTTTCTCAGTGTGAAATTCCCACTGTGCGGTATTCGGATTACAATATGTCAGTGTGACTTTCAATTTGCATATCTATATGGTACGGAGAACGAAGTTATTCACAATTTATTTCGCTGAGTGTAATCCCTGACCGTGTATGTCTATACCTAGGTACAGATTTAGGTGTGTGTGTGTGTGTAAGCTTTTCGCTGACAGGGTCTAGTTCAACAGTTCGGATACCCGAATCGGAATCGCAAATTGCTGTTCGCTGTGTGAACGATTTTAGAATAGATATCGTGTTACATTGGACATTCTATTTCGGAAGTCTATTCTCATTCGACCGTAGTTTCGGGTTAAAGATAAATTACCATGTAACGTTATGCTTTTCTTTGGCTAACAAGAAGGAGGCAATAATTGAAGTGGAGAAGCAACGAGCGTGGAATTTCATGCAAAATAGAAGAAGAAAAAAATGAGGCGTATTATTTAGTAGACGAGAGTCGGAGTGTTAAATCGCGTATGCATAGTTCCATGTGATTGTAATCAAATTCCTTATCAAATACACAATGAAAAATCTGTCGAAAAAAACAGGATAATAATAATGAAAAAAATACGTCGCCCGGATCCATGAACTGAGAAACTGGGAAAACTAATTAAACTTCGAATAACTTCAAAGTAATTTTGACTTCTGTTTGATCCTTTGCCGTCAACACGACACATCAACGTAGGCGTTAAATTTTTCAAATATCAGACTATCGTGGTAATAATACGTCTCTATTATGATCTCTGTGAGATAGGTAATGACAATAAGTTATTACTTGCAGCATCCATCAAGATCAGGTGAAGTTTTCATCCCGATTCCTAATAGAGTTTGTAAAAAAGATATTACGGTGAATCTGTCAGAATAATATTAAAGTATTTTCTCTCTTTCGCTCTTTTATTTTATTTATTATTTTTAATGCAATTTTCTGTGAGTCTGCCACCCATCTCTCGTCAGCCACCGTACAGTATATATGTATGTACCTACCATTGTCTACGGCCAACTGTTGCTTCCGAGGTACCCAAAATTTATGGTAATAAAATACATGAAATATGTAAATAGTTTCTCTGTACCATACCGTTATATTTTGTTATTCTCGTTTTTCGCTGTACCTTCGCACCTGCCAAAAAATGAACTTTTACCTTATTAACACGTTTTTCATAGAACGAAGGTACACAAAAACGAAATAACATACCCTGCTTGCCCCCTTTCTGTATCTCTTTGTCAGAAATTTTACAGCAGTGTTACCATATCCATTTATATACCCTCCCGCTGCAGAGCCGCGGATTATCCATAGAAAAAGAATTCACGGCTGCTGCTTTCCATCGCAGGAGAGAAAAAAATGATAACTTATCAAATATACTTGCTAATACTTGATTTTTTATGAAATTGTTAGTTACACTGAGAAAAATGAGAATCGTAATATCAATAATAATTCGCTTGCTAACCGAATATTGCTAAGATAAGGATTTTTTCTCGCAATATTATAATGCTTTCCAATTATTGTTGCAGTTACGTTGCTGCTTCAACAATAAAATATTGCAGATACAACAATTGGTTGGCTACTGTAACAATACAATATTGCTGTACAAGCTTGCAATATTTATAGCACAGCTTCAGCAATGATTATTGCAGGTTGGTATGCAGCAATAATGTTTTATTGCAATTCCAGCAATATTTTTTTTCTCAGTCTACAAAAAAGAGGAAAGAATATTACAGTCACGCTAGTGGAAAATGAATTTTATAAGAACAAGGATCGACGATGAAATACAGGATTTTTGTGGAAAATATGATCGGTTCTTATTCCTCGATCATGAAAATTAACGGGCTATCGGAAAATCAACTTTGAAACTGAACATCAGCTTTCAATACGCGTGTGACTCGAGTATCTACAATAAATAACGTGAACTACGATTCGGACTTGAAACAAACAATAAAGAGACCAAAATCACGTGCTTCTCTATACCTCCTGCCATTCTTCGTCCCGTTAACTCCAACGTCAAACTGACGTCAGACGTTATAAACTATACGTCGAGTATCGGACACGTGGTAAAGGCACCGGTTGTGGATACAATAAGTTGTCCATCACTTGTCTAGAGTTCGGATTTGTTGGATAATTCAACCTTTGAAAAGCGTTTTGGGTTGATTGTTGCTAACAGCGTACATAAAATATTACCGTACGTTTTCTTTTTTTTTTTCTTCTTCTTCTTATTGCCGAGGAAGAAAAATAGCGAACAAATTATTTTTACAAACGTTAGAAATTCGGCAGAGCAATTTCTGCAAAGAAATAATTATGCTGGGTTAATAATTCACAACCTGAATTCACAATCATCGCAGTACAATGGCTATAGAAAATTTATGAAAAAATATTCGAAAGAATAAAAATTAATCTACAAAAAAATTACGCTAATGCCTGTAGAATGATTGCGACTATGAGTTTAATTGATCAGCCAATGGTTTCGATCATTAATAATACAAAAACTTGACCAACAAAGCAATATGAAAGCCGGAATAGACTCCCTGGATTCATCAGCTAATAGGCAAAGAATTCAAATCGATATTTTAGTATAGAATTAAAAAACGAAAACGAAATAGCATATGCATGCAAATATTCTCATATTTGCGTTATATGTAGCGAAAATTGGAGACGCGTGGGCTTTTCAAAAGAACACAATCAACGGCACTCAGTGACAAGCGATGAATCCTATATCTACGTTTTTCCATAAAGAGATCTGAAAAAAAACCTGCAGTCGTAGATTGTTTGCAGTAAAATCGTATCCGATGCTGTTTGATCGATTACCGGCTCTCTGAGTAGGACGTATACCAGATACTAGAGCCGCGCAAGAGCGAGGACAAAGTTAAGCCTTGGCGAGTAAAGTGAAATGAACTGAATAGATAAGAGATTATCATGGAATTAGAGAAGATTTTTGTCAGATCCGATCGCTAAACTCGAAAGAAAACAGCGATCCGAACTTTTTCCCATTATCGTTTTTCACTTTCGTCCTGATGGCTCGATCCCTTTAACGGATGTGACGTCTGTCTCCATCCCATAATCGTTAAATTACTCAGCTGAAGTTCCAAAAGTGTTGCACGAATTTTAGATGTTAAGAAATTGGCTTTGTGATCCTGCGCAGCTCCTATTTTCTAACATTTTCAGATCTCCAGGACGTTTTCAAAGCTTTTTAAAATCAAGACGTCTGCAGTCGTTGTCGTCGACGTCCTCAAGGGCAGACGGTATGACGAACACCTGCACTCAGAAAAAGGTCTTGTTAACACAATCAAAATTTGGTTATTATATGCACAATCACATTTTTTGTTCAGTCAACCAAAAATTTCGTTCGGATAACCAAAATTTTGTTGGGAAAACCAAATTTTGTTGGGACAACCAAAATTTTGGCTATTCCAACAAAATTTTTGGTTGACTGAACAAAAAATGTGATTGTGCATATAATAACCCAAATTTTGGTTGCGTCAACAAGACCTTTTTCTGAGTGTGATTTCTGGTCTCTTGATTTCCTTCGTTCCTGCATATTCGTTAATCAAGAAACGAAAAAATAACAGAATTCGAATCTCATAGGAAGATTTCCAAATCCTGCAAAACTGAGAGCAGTGGAGTGGATATATAAAGCTCTCAGAGATTTATCGATACATTGCGGTTATTCAATATTCGTCCTTGTCTATACGGGTAGTAAGAACTAAAAAGCATCATGAGATTCCGAAGATGTTTGTAAAAGAAAATTGCAAATATCGGTTCATTGATTAGGACCATCAAGCTCCGATCACTTCGCCATATTCCTCGTCGCTTTGACGGCTATTAGGTTGTAACTCGGCGACGGTCGGTCACATTCAATCAGCCGTGATGATTCAATTGACAAAATGGCCAAAGACATAGTATATGTGCCTTTCCCTATTCGCACGTGCCGGACTAATTAGCACAGACTTGATTTTCGGAGTTAGATATCACGGATAATTGTTACTCCCTTTCATGAATATGGGTATAAGTATAGTATATGTGTTTCCATGTGCGGAATGAAATTGAAGAAGGAATAATTGAACGAGGAAAGTTTCAGGATTAAGACCAAATTTGAGCTCTTCAATTCTGTGACTTTACCAAAGTTTAAGCCCTTCTTTATTTGCCAACCCTCATGCACTGGGGAGTTTCGATAAATCGTTTACCCGACTCATGAGAGATAAAACCCAAAGATATATAGATCCGACAAACACACAAGATTTTCGATCGGAGACAATATCGCTGTAAGAACTACGCGGAGAACAATCCCGGGCGAGAAATACTTTGATGATTTACTGAACCCTGCAGGATTTGGCACTGAGATCTTAGTAGGTACATTGAAAATAAATTATTCTTCCTTTAATAAAATAAGGAAATAGAATAAAGTTGAAAAGTACCCGAATCGCACATTGATTCAAATTTTTCCAGGAGTTTCGGTTTCCGGTATCAAACATCGTCTGCAAATTTGATCGTGGACTGTGCAGTACTTCAGGAGTGATAATTATTCAAGGGGGTGAATAGTGGCATTCCTGGCCATTCCGACTCGGCCACGATCTTAACAATTTTTTCAGTCATTCTCACCTGTGAGTATGTTGTGATAAGTCTAAAAATAAAAAATTAAACGATTCGCGAAGATTTAGATTCAAACAAAAATCAGTCATGATCGTCTTTGATGAAACTTAGACAGTAAATTTTTTATAAGAAGGCAAAAATTTCATATCTTAGAGCAGAAACGGGCATGAATCTAATTTGGTATAGATCCAGGAAGATTCATTGCAGAAAAAAAAAAAAACTATCATGTATTATGTACGATTTTATTGTATATATTGGAAATACCATCGCTGAAACGATTCATATGATATGAGATCCCTGCGGCAGAATAGGTGAATCTCTTTTTTCTTTTTTGTTATAGATTTTCTTGTATTATATCAACCGACCAAACTTTTGTGGTTTTAATTTGGGAAATGACGTGCTTCCTGCATTGTACAATATAAAATTTCAACGTAGTTCTTTTGGGTAATGTGAAAGGCTACTCGAGCATCTCGACGACGTTTTTCAATCTTGAACTGGTTCGCGTCAGCGAATCGAATTTACCGAGGATACGTTGCTATTCTGTAAACATGTATACCCACACATATACACACTTGCAAACAAGTTTGGAAAAAGCTCCCACAGAATGTTATTTCGCTTGTAGTTTGCGCTAGATGTGATATGTACCTACCCACAGACTGCAAGTCACAGCGAAACACTATACCTATCTAGGTTGATGGTTCTAATAAAATCCAGATTTATTTTTCATTGAACAAAAAAAAAAATCCTCTGAAAGCTAAATTTTCATGGGAAAGAATTTTCGATCGGATTTTTATTTTATTTATTTATTTTTTTTTTTTTGCAATTTTAAAAACGGAAGAATGGCGTTTGGCAAAATTCCATCGAAGTCCCCTCTCAAAGACATATATTGTACCATATATCAATACCTATAGGGGCGATGATATGGAAAGATTGCCTTTTATTTCCAAACGTTTTTATACACGAATTCACAACCCTATGCGTTTAACATTCCCACAGACATTTGTCTCCGTAACATGATAAGCAACGACATGTGATCGAATTCAATGATACATGTTAAGGAAGAAAAAGAAGCACATTTCTTCCTACAAGATAGGTGGATAGGTATAGGTACTGTTATATTTAGACAATATGCCACCAGTTCTGAAGAGGGTTGTATAACCCAACGAAGAAAGGTCTACATATCAAAATACGTACATCCCATGGGATAAAACACAAAAAATATATTACATAGTCGAGATAGTCTGTAAAAATGAATTTCTATTCTATATTCAGAAATGCGATTTTGATTGCAGTAATTTGCTATAAAAATGATTTCTAATGTTTCTAATTTGACAAATGACGTAAGGTCGTATAATATCGCTTACGACCTTCTGAAATTGTTTGACGTAATTATTTTCCGTTCGGTTAGGTCGTATGCGCCAGGACTCACGAAGTTCTGTTTTTACTCGTCCAATTTGCAATTTCCACGTTGTTCAACATATTTTGAGTTCTTTCGCGTAAATATACAAATTTCGTATAATAATGTGCGTAATAAAATGACAAAATCTTACCATTAGCAGAGCATAGAGAGTTTCTGCCTTGAAATACATGAGGCGATAGATATTGGTGAGGATTAGTTGGCGTCGTCGGCGACGTCGGTGTCGTCGACGACGTAGGACTAGGAACCGACGTAGCCATCCATTGAGGTACGTCATCGCGGGTGTCATACTCCTCCGAGGTTACCCCGGGCAGCTCCTTCGTGACTCGAACCTCTATGCCAGCCGTCTGAAATCATATAATAATGTTATTTGGTGATGATCCTGGACAAAGGAACCGCACCCCCACGTCTCATCCCCAAATAGGGGATAGTGGCCTAAAGCGGGTAGGTCGCCTAAAGCGGGTAGGCGTTCGTATGCTGCCGCATGCAACGCCAGTGTAAATGTGTACGTATGCCGTGATTACCCAAACACTCCCAAGTTTCAATCAGTCCCACTCGAGGATCGGAGGTGTGACATGGCGTAACTAGGCGCAATATAAAAAAATTGGTGAATTTTGAAAAAAAAATGAAAGTATGTAACTTTTGACCAGTCGAAAAGTTGTACATTTATTTATGCATTTAAGTAAAAAATGTGATTCCGGGCAAAGCGGGTAGAGAGACCTTTAGCGACTTTTAGTTACTTAAGACTGATGAAATGAGTCTGAAATAACTATTTAAAGAGTCATTTTTTTTTTACGATAATTAGATGTATGATTAACGTCTCATCATTAATGTTCAGACAAATTAATATGTGCTATAGATTTATCAAGCTTATAGCGCATACCCGGTTTAGGCCCCCTATCAGGGCAAAGCGGGTTTTTGAGGAGTTTTGAATTTTTGATAATAAATGATTACTTGATACAAAATGATACAATTATGATTTATTATTTTGAAGTTCGATAATCCTCTTAATCAGAAAAACCAAAATTGTTATTTTAATCAAACGAAAACTAAGATTTTTGGGTTTTTATCGTTAACGTACCCGCTTTAGGCCACTCTCCCCTATATACAGAGATACACTCATATGCTTTCACACCTCTGCTGACGGACAAAAACATTTGTTAAATGAATTTTCAAATTCCCAATTTCATTTCCGTCTCAAAATACATATGACATACATTTTTGAATGATAATTGTTCTATAATGCTGATACAATGAAGAGCCTTTCCGGTTGAATTAGATTTCAAAACCGAAAGGACGTTTCTTTTCTTTCTCTTTTTATCATCCATGTAAATTCAGTTTGAGTGACGAGGGTGGTCTCGTAGAATGTAGAGTAGTAACATAGCCCGGTTTCATATCAATAGCATTTCGATTGACTGAATCAGTACAATATCGCATTGCCGCGGTTGAATTGAAAAAGGTCAAAACCGCTGCCTCGCCGCGGAGTGCCATTATATTATGTAGGTACCTCGCAGATACCACGAGGGTAAATATCTGGGATATTATCTGACTGAATAACATCTTATTAAAAGTAAATTGCCTATCAAGTTGAAAAAATAAGATCTCATCCAAAATGCGCAATCATCAATGAAGCTTTTGAAGGTATTCAATATTTATTCCGCTTTGAACCGTTTTCACTTAAAAAAAGATGAAAAATAATTAGGGAAAGACTAAAAATTAGGAATCAACTGACAATTCATGCATTTATAAAAGCTCTGAAGAATTATTCTATTGACTCATTTTTTTTTTTTTTTACTCAGCTTATCATTACTGTCTTTAGATATAATTGAAAATTATTTTAAATTTACACAGATTGATCGCAACGAAGAAAAATTGCTTGTTACAAGGTACAGGTGGTATCGTTCATCTAAACTTTGCCAAATTTGGAGTTAATATTCTACATTTATGTAATTTCGGAGCAAACCATTGATATTCGACGAACTCGATTTTTAAATAAAAGAAAGTTTAATTTTGAGTCAATTTTTAGTAAATGTTGACACAGTTATATACTGGGAGTATTCGTGGAAACGCTTCATAGGAAAGTAAAAACGCTTGCGTACAGACAAAACCTAATAGCTTGATGTTAGAGTTGCATGTATGCAGGCGTCCTATGAAGCGTTTCCACGAAAACTCCCGGTATAAGACTGGCCTAATCTCTGTATATTATTGGTTTCCCCCGAAATTACATCATTCGAGACTATTTCATCCAAATTTGAAGAGGTTTCGATTAACGGTGTGACCTGTACCCACCACTACGTCAACCACTTTTTCTTCGATAAACTCAATCTATAGTAATCATAAGACAATGTCCATAAAATCTCAATTAATTTCTATGTTATTAGTGAAAATACAAGTAGGTAATCAGCAATGATGACGTTGAGTCATATATATCCCTCAGTCAGAAAGCACTGAAATTTACGGATAACAACGTACCGAAAATCGATATCACTCGAGTCGTTTTTACTATGAGAATAAACACAGACTGATGTATAGACTTATAAAGTATGAGAAAAGCTAGTAGTAGAAGAGAATCAAGAATTATGATATACATGGAAGGTTTGTTACACAGGCGTTTTCAATCCATTATCATCATTTGTTTATGTATCAGCTATAACGCGCGGGTCTGTTGTTACTTATTCTGATATCATGAATGTGGTAACAATATTGATATATGTATTATACATATGTATATCGTATCTACCCGGTAAAATTTTTAATTTAGCAAATGTAGGGAAAAAATGTTTCATGTATTATATGTCTGGTTGATTAATTCGTAAAAAGTTTAGGCATCACTTTCCCCGGTGAGGAAAAGTGCTCATTCAATTTCATAGTAGTACAATACTCTCACTTTTCTTCAATATGTTCTTAGCAATTTTCTGGGTTTTAATAAATTCGACTTATTAAATTGAAAAAGCACTTATTGAGGAACTAAGTACAAGTGTATAGCTACTAGAATTCTTTATTCCGAACGTCAACAAGAGTATTCTCTCATCAGCTCTTCCACTTTTCTTGTTTTACGCGATTCCCGGTCTGGGCACATCTTCGCTGAAAGTAAAACGAGGAACAAAACTTTAGCAGCAAAGAGCCCTCAGGATACACGCTGGGTATCCGGGTTCTTGATTCTTGTTTCTTGGTTCTTGGTTCAGGATCTTGACTCGCTCGGTTCTAGGTTCGATTGGAAATCTTTCCTAAGTGACATAAGATGTGATTCCTCGTTCTTGAAGCTCTTGAATGTACAAGAAAAAAATTCCATCCTTTTCATAGATATAATATTGATTTCGTTGAATACGTCTGAAAAGGATCATATTTTCATTTCTATCTCGTATCAGATTTAAACTCAATGACTCAAGTCACGTTGAAAAATCTTCAAGCCACTGCAGCCGTACCAAATTTACTGAAGAGAAACACACGAAATCATTGAACAGCTAAAATCAATTCTCACCAGTAAAAGCGTTCCATAATAGTATATCCAGTAATTTGGACTATGATAGATCGTAATTTCAGGCTGTTAGACCGAGTAGTAAATCGCATTCTGGTACCTTAATAACCCTTCTCGGTTACCCGTCAACATGCTGTCAGCATTCAGTATTCAATTCAACAAAATTGAAGTAAGAATTGCCATAAGCGAAATCGGCTCTGATCATTCAGAATCGAATCTCTATCAGACCGTTCGCAACTCATTGTCAGTGAATTTTCGTATTTCGTTATATACGCGTGTATCCGCGTATACACAGATTCGCGACAGTGATTCATGACGGAAAATCCGCCACCCTTCGTAGATGTTTTGTGAAATTTCTCCGCGCTTGAAGACAGATGTTACAGTGTTTCTGTGTGAAAAATTTTGAGCCGGTAGTTGTGAGCAGTATCAGGGAGAAACAAAAAACAAAAAGAAAAAGGCAAAAAAAAAAAAAAAAATGATTCGGCTAGCGAAAAGATTGCTGTTTCCCTTCTATTTCGTATTTTCCTTCATTTTTTACAAATTTTTACGGTAAATTGTAGGATATCGTTTTTCATTACAACATAATTCGAACGAACGAAAAAAAGCAGGTAGAAAGCTTAAGTATTAATAACGTGGAGGATATTGCCGAAGCTTTTACGTTTTAGAAAGATAAGCATACCTACACGTAATTTTCCTTTTTTTATATTATAGGGTGATAGCCACATGTTTACCGGGTATAATTTATTGCAAATTTATGCCTTTGGTTCATTATTTTTACCTACAATATCCGAAACATCCGGTGCGGTGATAATTAAATTCAATTATCAGGATGTCCAGCGACTGGGCGTTCGAAAATTCCCTGAGGAATTCGAGGTTTTACAGAAAAATATGTGCCATATGAAACAAAAAAATTGACGGAAACACGAAAATGCAATTACACCAGTCTGAAAAAACTCGTCTGCATAAACTATTATAATGGAGTTGAAAATCTTTTTTAAACAGCCCCTTGGCGAGCAACCAAAAAATAAAATGGGTCGTAAAGGCCAAGGTGCGTCAGATTCTAAAGACCGAAAGACCCCCCAGGCGTGAGAATGAGAAATGTAAGATCCTTGGAATTGTGAGATAAGCTTTGGATCATTATGAAAAAATGGAGGCTGTGAAGAAGAAAAAAAAATTGTCCCTGATTCTGCATATTCTGTGTAAAATTATGTAATAAGGTCGAATTGGAAATTGCGAGTTTAGATTATCAGCTGTGACCGTGCTTTGCTTTTGAGTAGTAATAACGCTCCTTGGTAAGACCGGAACGGTCAAGGTGTTTAAATTCCGTGGTTAGATCTAAATAGTTTGTCGAGGAATTTCGATACTCCCAAATTAAGCCAAGTAGGTACTATACTAGGTACTCGGAAATTGGTCCGAACGCAAATATGTGGAAATATTGATTACAGATATCCGTTGGAACCTATCCGGTGTATGGAATTACCAAGGTTCGAGAAGGAAACTAAATTTTCCTGTTTTTGAATGAATCAGAAAGATGGTTTTTCTTAGAATACCGACGACACTCAAATCTCGAACTTTCACCAAAAGCATACCTTCGTTCTTTCCTTCCCGAAATAAAGCTCGATAGATAAAACGGTTTATTTCTCCTCCGCAACGCGGAGAAACGAACCGCGTTCTGTTTTGGCAGAATGATTGAATTTGGAACTAAAAAATTGCGGACATTTTCCACTAATTGGTTAAAATTACGAGAGCTTCTTCGATCTGTAAATACAAGGACCCTTCCTAGGAGAGACCGGAGCAAAACAAAACTCTAAATGAAAAAAGGTCACATTAATTGTTTCCATCACTTTTCCTTATCGAATTCGTCAAGTCAATATTAGAGATATAAGACGAATACGAGGGTGTGTCCCAACTATTTCACATTTCACAATCATTTCATATGATTTCACAACCATATCATATCATTTTCTTACCACTTCACAAGCACTATTTCATACCATTTCACAAGCATTCCATATCACTTCACAGGAATTTTACAAGCATTTCATACCATTTCACAGGAATTTCACAAGCATTTCATACTATTTCACAGGCATTTCACATGCATTTCAATACCATTTCGTACCATTTCACAGGCCCTTCATACCATTTCAAACCATTTCACAATAATTTCATATAGCTCATTATCCCAACTATTTCACGAGTAGTCACCCCCTCGGACGAATCATTAAAAAAGAAAATTCTTTTTTCCGGGCCAATTTAGGAAACACTCCTAAACAGTATTCGAAAAATATGTCCAGGACAATGCGGAGTGCGTCAGAAAAAAATTACTTTCTTAGATACATCGCCATTGATATTTTGACATTATCGAACACGTGGGATTGACATTTGATCAATTCCCATCTATGTATCAGCGCAATTATTTCCACATAGGTATACGTGTAGGTATTATATTTTTGTACAACTCGCTGGGATGATTATCATTGAGCTTCATTGCTAAGGTTCTCTTATATTATAGCTGTACAATCTACGGTATTTTTATTCCCACTTTCCACGATATCAGTAGATGACATCTGTCATTTTATGAGGCCATACGAAGCTGGTTTTGGTCCCCAAACCACCCCAACAATATTTCACTCTTTCCTCCCACACCTACCTACCCCTACGTAGGGCGTACCAGACGATAAATAAAATTTATTATTCATCATCGATCATGTAATAGACCATGGAGGGTGTAAGGGGGCGTAAAAAACTTTTTAAAGTATCCGAAATTTAAATCGATGCCATTTTTTCGTTGCTTTTCATTTCTTGTTTCTTTTTTTCAACATACGGATAGCTACAGATTTTTCGGGCACAATCAAGCGCGGAGAATGAATAGTAACCGATAGAACTTTTTTCAACTAGTTGTTTATTTTGAAAGTTATGATTTGTAGCTCGGACATACATATAAGTCTACGATTGTCTTTCTAGCTCGTATTATAGTTCTAGTTTCTAAACTCACCGGATCGATTCGTGTTGGGAAATATAGATACCTAGTGCAAAAACGCGGAGGCGAGTATGAATGCTCTGAATTAATTCTCTGCTAAATATCTATACCTATAGCTACTGATTTTATGGGGCTTGATAAAAATAAAAGTGAATATTATATCTAAGGATTAATTTCTTGTATTTATCAAGCAGTAGGACTAACTGAACACTTGAAAACACCAAAGTAAACTTTCAAGTCGGTAAAGCTCTGGAGTTTGATATTTACGAGGTAAAATACCCCGCATACCCTTCACTCGAGCTGACACTGGCAAAGGACGAAATACTTAAAGTTTTAATTGTATATCGATCAAGGGTGTTATTTCTTAAAAAATTTTAATCCCCTCTTTCAACCCGGATTGTGATTATTATGAAACATAAAGGCGGAAGAATTGAGAAGAAAGAAAAAAATACTTCGCGGAATATCCGGGTACAAAGTCACGGTGCGCAAAGAAAAAAGTCAAAAAATATATCGGCTAATAAACTCGAAGATGACGGATGAAGAAAAATTGGCAATAAATACTGAATGACAATGAAACGAATATTGAAGCCCAGGCTGATCCCATGCGATTCAGTTGAAAAATAAATCAGGAATATTCCTGATTATTCGTTTTCGATACGCATGTAGGTACTATATCGAATACATCGTCATTACAAGACGTTAGATAATACTACGTTTTAAAGTAAAGAGTTTTAACGAAATTGAATGAAATTGAGTAGAAAGAACCTTACCTAAAGCTCCGGGTATCAAAGTAAATCAATATAAGAATTTACGATACATCTCTGTGGAAGTAAACTCGTAATACGATATAAGTGCAGGGCTGGGTTGAAATTCCAAATTTCAAAACTTCCGAACAGTGAACATTCCGAATTCGAATATTACTGATTCACAGTTTATAAAAATGGTATTTCCCCGAAAGTCTACGTAGCTGATTTCAAAAACTTTCAAACGAAGAACACCGGAGATTCAAAATTCCGGAAGCTGAAGATCCGGAAGGCCAAAACTCAGGCTGTAGTGATCGAATCGAAACCAACAAGTTGTCAAATAATCGTTTTGAGATATACTTTTTGGAAAAAAAAAAAGTTTAAAAATCCTGTCAATTATTTTTGACATCGAAATTATCGATTGAAGAGAATCTCGATCAGAACGAACTATTTTTTGTCTTCACATCCTGAGAAATAGACCGAAATTTTCAAATTTGTAGGGTTACTGGGGTCTGGTTAAAACTGTCTGCATTCCGACTTTTTGGAATTTTAATGTTCCGAACTTTAACGTTTCTAAAAAAATTCGGAATCTCCTCAAACGAATTCGCAATTTATACCGCTCGGAATTTTGGAAATTTGACGTGTCAAACATGTCAATCATGTGACATCAGTGCCACATTATACGTAGATAACGAAAGTAGTCGATATGGTATTGGTACAACAACGAAATTACGGACAATCCCTTTGAAGATAATCGCTGTTGATTAGCTAAAATCTGATAAAAATAGGGGCCGTACTATAAATCCGCGTGAAAAAGAAGAAATCGTTTGAATTTAGAAACTGTGAAAGCAGAAAAAGATATATGTATTAAAGCAAAGTTCGATGGCGTAGAAATTTTTCTTTCTTTAATCTTTATAGGATTACAAAGGTTCGTTTGCATTTCTCCAATATTAGCGATTGTTGGTTTAAGAGATCCTGGAAAAAGGAGACAAAAAATCAGGTGTATATATTCTGCGGATGAGGGAAATAAATATTGGAAAAAAGAAGCGATGTGAAATGAAGTGTGGAAGATTTTTAGCTCGATGAATTATAACGAATCTATTGAAAGGAAATAAAATTCACGAGTGAATAAGCGCGAAGACTTTCACTTTCATGACTAACCAGATGAAAAAATACATTTTTTCCTTAGCTCTGGCTATAAGCATCAGAGGATCCATACATCTGGAATATGAAACGTTTTATTTTCAAACATTTTCAACGTTTCATTTTCATCGAAAGAAAATTTCAATATATCGAAAAGATAGATAACCGTTCTTTTTTTATTTTCACATTAAATATCTCATACCCAAATCTCGACGGATCCTAAGCCCAAAATCGAAGAAATTTATTTGTTATATTAAAAAATTGAAGAAAATCCATTACGATGAGATAACATTGAAAATAATTGCGGAATTCTGAATCGAGGATAAAAAAAAGTAAACACCATACAAAACCGTGTACGTCTACATATTCTATAGATACACAAGTAAAAGGCATATTACCTAAGTCTTACTTGGAAAATGTAAGCAACACCGATTTCACAGAATTGTCTGAAACTAAGCCTGCGTCAAGATAAAATGTCGCAAACAGCGTATAAATAAAGAAGAGGAAAAAACAGCGAAAAAAAAAAAAGGATCTCTGAGGGTATAAAAACAAAGGTTCAATTGAAGCTTTTATAAAAGGTTTAACGAAAGGGATAATTAAATGGCAGAGATGATTGCCGGAAACACAGCCGATACAGCCAAAAGGGAAAAGGCAGAAACAGACACAGCGACCCGATGCTGCAGGGGAAAAGAACTGGAGCCGGGCCGGGTTAAAGTTTCGGATTTGCCAAAGTTCCGAACGGTCAAAATTCCGAGTTCAGAACATGAAAATCCCTTAGGGTCGGAATGCAGAGAGCTCAAAACTCCGAAAGCACAAAAATCCTCAAATTTCGGTTTATTTCTCAGGATGTGAAGACAAAAAATAGTTCGTTCTAATAATCGAGACCCTCTTTACTTCAATCGATAACTTGGATGTCATACATGATATACCTATAGGATTTTGGAACGTTGTTTTCCCAAAAAGAACATATCAGTTGTTATACATACCGAGAGTTTTCGGCGAAACTGGTGACCCTCACCCTGCGGTGAAACGAACACAGAAACGTACCGCGTGCGTGAGGCTCGAGTCACCAGTTTCACTGAAAACTCTCGATATTTGAATTTCAAATTTCGGTGATTGGGTCTTTCGGATCTTTAGTTTCCGGAATTTTGGACCTCCGGTGTTCCTTGTTTCAAAGTTCTTAAATCAGCTACTTTGAAGTTTCTACAGTTCGTGAATTTAAAAAATTGGAACTTTATTAATGCCTGTCCCAAAGAGCTAATGACCTACAAGTTTTCCGAAGCTTTATTCATTTTCTAATAATATAGATGATTTAAATAAACCGTTGTTGAACCGCCGCCTCGTAGAATGAAAAGAAACGTGACGGAGCCTAAAAGATCGTTGCTAAAGCGTGTGACGTGAGCAATAGAAGCGATAAAATTGAAATCCGTCAAGCACAGTCTTTCATTTCAGCAGGCGTCAAGACGCCGGCATTCCGGAGGTTGAAATGTTTAATCTGTCAAAAAAACGGAAAGAAAGAGAGAGAGGTGGTGTTCTAAAAGCGAAAAAATCGCAGATGGAAGATCGTAGATCTAAATTCTGGCCAAATAACAGAGTAGAAATTAGGCGTCGACGTCGGTCTTGTATACCTAACACCGATCAATTCTTATTTGAGATAAATAGCTACGAAACAACAGCAAATAGTTAAACTATAAGATTGCAGACGGTAAATCTAATATAGGTAGTCGGAATTCGAGTGAAAAAGAAAGAGGAAAGAGGAAAAGAGAAAGAGATAGTTATAGAGGAAAAAAGAAAAAGTAACGGACTTTTAATCCCGAGGGATTGCAGGGTAGTTCTTTTCCCTGAAGGTCTTATTCTCTTCCCTGATAACCACCTCGCATCGAGTCTTATATCATTACCGCCTGTTCTTCGTCCGCGCCATGCACCTATACAAGCGGATGATGATAGGATGAGAATTCGTACCTCAATTCAATACTTCGAGAATCTAGACAATGCCTTTTTCCTCTAACGAGAAACAATAGCCAGACTTCATTGAGTTTCCCGTAGCTTCAATCCCGGATCAAGAATCAAGGACAAGTAGTACCTATTGCAGAACAGAAAGCCGAGTACCCAGATCAGATTTCATGGTTTCCGAAAATGTCCAAAATCCTCTCGACGAATGATAATAACTTTTGAATGGATTATGATCAAACAATTGAATCGTTGGCTTGAAAATTCAACCAGAGATCTATAATGCGCACCAAATTTAATTTCTAAATTTCGAGAACTGTGCCATTCGCAGATGATTTAGAAGAACTGAGAAGAAAGAGAAAAATTGTCTGAAAAAAAGCGCGAATGGTCGTTTCTCAACTATACCTATACCTACGTCGGACAATCGACTATTCCTAGTCTTTTGAGAGGTAGGTATATCATATCCGTGAAAGTATATATTTTCGAGTAATATCCTCGGCTTGAGTGTTGAAAAAGTTTTTTCATTGCCCAGACAGGATTACGTGAACACGCACAATACTATATGCCTCTTTATTTATTTTTTTTGGTTCGATCCTGCACGGGGATTATAACGAGATTTATTACTTTTTTCTTGGGTTATTTAACCTCCGATCCTACGAGTCGGATTAAGATCAAAGATTACGATTCTCGTAATGCGCGATTAGAATTTGCAAATCGGAGTACAACGCGATTCAGATTCAATGCAGTTCCAATTAACAAAATTTCGGGTCATTTCTACCCTTCTTAAGATTTTCTTCACAATTCTTTCGGCGTTACTAGAAGCGGGCGGTTCTACTGTTAAAAGTTTCCTTTTATCAGTCGGGTCAAATTCTGTCCACCCTTATCGCGCTTGAGTCTCATTTTTCTTGTATCCGCAATATACGAGGTAAAAATGGTTCAAAGTCTTCACCATCCATAAAATAATTTAAAATCGTGTCGATATTCGAACTCAAGAAAAAAAATTGGTCTTACCATAAACGCGCGTGTGATATAAAATCTAGAGTCTTGTTCAAAGAATTAAACAAGACAAAAAGTATGATAATGATCAGGATTCTCATAATGTGATTAGAATTTGCAAAACGGGGTGCCAACGCGATTCAGATTCAGTGGAGTTCAACTTCTCGAACAATATATATGTAGATACGAATTAAGGGATATTCTGTAATACATATTCAGAGCGTAATCATTAATTAAGAAAATTTCGGTTAATTTTTACCCTTCTTAAGATTTTCTTCTCGATTCTTTAGACGGTCCTCGAAGCAGCGGCGGTTCTAAGAGAAGGTGAAAAGTTCCGTTTTATCAGTTGGGCTAAATTTTTTCCACCCTTATCGCGTTCGGGTCCAATTTTTATTGTATCCAATACTACTAGGGTGTAAAATGCGGTTCAACGTCTTTACCGTCGGTGAGATAATTAAAAATCGTGTTGATATTTGAATTTATGAAAAAAAATTCGTCAATCTACAAAGTTCGCGCGTATATGGTATAAAGTCTGGAGCCTTGTTCAAAGAACTATATCTATTAAGCGCCGGTATAATAATATGTATTAGAGCCCCTAAAGTTTTGAATACGAAAATAATTCGGGTCACTTTTCTTTTGACCTTGAAAAATGTCTAGACACAAGCAAAAAAAGGGTTGAAAAAAAAAAAAGAAATTACACCCTGTCGTATACCGGTACGATAGGTGCAGAGAGAATATGGATTACAGATCGGTTGATTGAATTCTAAAAGAAACGAATTTTAATTAAACAACAAAAAATCGCGGTGTACTGATCGCTCTAGAATCTAGATAACGAATTTCATATACGAATCAGTCGCAGCACACAACACAACAGCCTTTTGTTGACCTTGAATTTTCGTTATCATAGATATGTATAGACAGCGCAGAAAATTATACCTACTGTATTGTTTCCATGGAAAAAAGTGAAAATTTACTTCAGCGCGGAACGAATTTTACGCATGGTAAAACACCGAATGTCAAAGGTTAATCCAAATCCCGAATCGTTTTTCATATAGGTACAAATATACATAGGAGGTAATAAAACAGGAAGTAAAATACGTTTTAATTAGAATATCAATTTTATCAATGCTGTTATTATTATTTTATTAAATTGATTCATTTTTTAAGCTTTTGTTTTTTCACTCAATTATAAATAACGCACATGCGGCGATATACGCGTATAATAACAGGAAAAATGAATTAAGTGAAAAAAAGAGTATTTCTCAAACTACCCTCAGAAACGTCAGCTAACAAGGAAATGATTAAATATGATCAGGATTTATGTTAAATTATCGTGGAAGATTGAAATAAGCTATTCTCTGTCAATTCCGCCTGAACATTACACCTTCTCGGTTTTTTTTTTTTTTTTTTTTTTTTTTTTTTTCTTTGGGAAATAATTTCCTCGCAAATCAGGTCACACGATACTTTTACCCCACGTGGCCCTTGCTAATTAGACATCGGGCACCAGCCTTGAAAATCACCAACACCCTGACCTTTTAGGTCCTGAAGTTTCAATGAGATATTTCCTCGGAGTCCCGTAGCCAATTTACTTTTGGTCGTAGTCCGTGCCTAAACCGGAAAGTAGGCTAATAACAGGAAGGAAGGCTTTCCAAAATGACGAAAGGGCGACATTGAACTAACGGGGAACTGGGAAGCGGGAACTGGGACCCAAGGTTGCTACATGTACACATAACTGTGTCTGGGATTCTTGATATTCAAACATTGCCTTTCGCTTTTCCGTCTCTCGTTTTGAAACCCAAGGGAAAAACATCCCGGTGAAGGCACATGGCACTGCAGGGACCCAAGGACTTTGTATAAATCCACCCACGTTGATGTACCCAACCCTGGCATCTGCCTACGCAGACTGCCTGCTGCTTTGCGTACCGAAATCCAGGAAGAGACTTTAAAAGGAAAGCACCAGCTCGCTTGTACGTACTTACTATATACGCTGCTATATACTATTGTGTCTATCTACTCTATACGCTTACGCCTTTTTTGATATATCTACTCGGTTTATTAAAATTCAGGAAAATTCAGGTGGCGAGGGAAAAGGGATGTGAATCGAGTTTCACCATTTTATCCTCAGATTTGCTTGAATATTCGCTTTCCATATATATTCCACGTACATAGGTATATGTAGGTACATATCGTGTAATTGGAGAAAATTTAACATGAAACGCCGGAGGCGATGCATCGGTTTTAATCCGGACAAAGAAAATCGATCTATACTACGTATTCCGTAATTATTCCAAAGCATATATATATCATTTGTATGATGATACAACGTGTCTATAATGGCAAAAGGCCGTAATTTTGTTTTTCGATGAATTCACGCAAAAAATCTCGAAATAATATGTTGAAAAACGTAAAAATTAAAAATTAGCCTAGTGAAAGCAGAAGATTGATCTGTTGTACCTAACTGAACGAAAAATAATCACGTCAACTATAATACCAGAAAATCGTACAGACGACATTATAGTACGACTTTACTGTGAAAAAAAAAAAAAAAAAAAAGTAGAAACATCAGAATTTCGGAAAAAGCTTGAAAAATGACTGAATCAACAATTGAAAGCAAAAGGTCGTACCAGACTTAAAATATATAAAAACAAAAAAAGTTAAAATCAAAACAAACGGAAAACCCGAAAGCAGAAAGTCGTATGTTAGGTAGATACATCTGTTGAACATCGATTTATTGTTGTCGTAAGAACCCAGGAACCCAGGAGTGTCGCATCCGCTCGCATTTCGGCTTCGAAACTCTTAATTTCGAATTACTTATGCGTTTTCATCATTTTTATACAAATATACGAGTTTATGTTACCAAAATCGCTTTTCTTGTGATTGCGACCTTCTGCCATTATAGACACGCGATTATACGAGTGTAGGTATAATCGTATCTATATCTATCTAATTCTTTGTACGACATTATATCAAATAAGGCAATATCAATGAATTCATTTCTATATCAACCCTGCAGCTGCACCAGTGCGGAAATTCATTAATTCCGATATTAGAATATGCGATACTATAGAAATACATGAAATATTTGAAAAAGGGGTATGTTACCATACCTATAAGTGTAGCGTATAAATTTTATTACCATTTCATATTTTCCACGAATGAAAATATTTTCCGGCATATAGAACGTATTTTTCACCTTGAATACCACCCCGAATATGATATTCTGCGACATTTCATTCGATTTAAATATTCTCCAACCATTTATAGATATATAGCCACATATTCTCCTCGTTTTACCCTAAACTACATTTTTCTACTTATATATTTTTCTCCCATGGATCCTTCGAATTTACATTGATACCATCCCACTCTACCTATAAGTGCGAATTTTTACATCCGTGCGAATATGAAAACAACATGTTTATGGCACACCTTCGCCGTAGCTTAAGCACTTGCCTACCTTATTATACCTACTGTGAATAAATATTCCTTGTCAATCGAACTTTTTTTTCTTTTTTACTCTTCGTTTTTCTCAATTTTATTTTTTCGATTATTCAATTATTTATTCATTACTCTTAGGAACGGAGAGTGGAAAATTTTCTGCAAAATGAGTGAGTCGTTGATCGGATAATGTGATAATAAAATTGCCACTACACGCGCGCACCCCTTGCATCAACGTCGAAAAAGCGTAAAGAATTCATTTGCGTTTTTTTTTCGGTCATATACCTCTACTCTCGATTAGTGATATTTCCTCAGCCTATATATATATATAAAATATACCATACAACCAGTCGTGACGAACTGTGAAAAGGAATAAGACTAAAACTTTTCGGGTTAAAACTGAGGATGAGAAAAAGGGGACTGAGAGAAGGGAGGAAGAAGCTCAAAGATCGATTCAGTGCTTGTAAAGTGTTTCTCCTTCACCTTTTTTATTCTACTTTTATGTTATTTCCCTTTTTTTCTCTCTCTCTCTCTCTCTCTCTCTGTCACTATTTTTCCTCTTTTTTTCTTCTCTCTTCATTCGTTGAAGCAATCTCAACCCGAAACCAGAAAGAATTCTATAAAATGAGCCGCCGCTCTGTACAAACTGGAGCAAAAATAATTTATGTAGAAAACAGTTACGTTATGTACTACTACTACTATGTTGGGTATATAAAAAAAATCTATGTAATATTCGCCAGGGGCGTTGTGACGTATCTCAAAGACGAATAAAATCCGCGAATTTATTCTATATATAAATATACTATGAACATGTATAATAATATTATATGTGCGTATTGAAAAATACGGTGAACCTTAACATTAGCCTTAGAAGAAGCGGGCATAATCATCGACTTTGATCTTGAGGAAAAAAAAGGTACAGAACTGCCTTCAGCTATGTTAATTATTTCAATGGGGGAGGATTGAAGTACTACCGAATTTTAATATTACCAACTCAAAGTTTTTAGAAAGTATATTTTCCCCCAAAGTCTGCATTGGCTGATTTAAAAAAAAACTTTCAAACGAAGAATACCGGAGATTCAAAATTCCGAAAGCGGAAGATCCGAAATTCACGCATGTATTCATACAGTGTTCAATAACTCGGGCTGTACACTCAGAAAAAGGTCTTGTTGACACAACCAAAATTTGGTTCTTATATATGCACAATCACATTTTTTTGTTCAGTCAATCAAATTTTTTGTTCAGTCAACCAAAAATTTCGTTCGGATAACCAAAATTTTGTTGGGAAAACCAAATTTTGTTGGGACAACCAAAATTTTGGCTATTTCAACAAAATTTTTGGTTGACTGAACAAAAAATGTGATTGTGCATATAATAACCCAAATTTTGGTTGTTTCAACAAGACCTTTTTCTGAGTGTAGTGATCGAATCGAAACCAACAAGTGGTCAAATTAATCGTCTTGAGATGTACTTTTTCAACAAAAAAAATGTCAAAATTCTATTAATTATTTATGACATCATGAAGTAGATAAAATGGATTTTCGTACAGAGAGAGTTAAAATCCTGAGAAATAAACCGAATATCTCGGATTTTTCTGGACTTTTGGAGTTTTGAGCTGTCTGCATTCCAACCTTTCGGAATTTTAATCTTCTAAACTTCAACGTTTCTGAAACTCCGCGAAATCGACTGAAACGAATTCGGTAATTTGACCACTCGCAACTTTATAACCCAGTCCCATTTAAATGTTCTGTAATGTACTGTGTAAATCGTAATACTTTTTGAAATAATTATCTTTCTAAACTTTATATAAGGTACGCTCAATGCCATTTTATTCGTTTTTCTTCGACTGGTAGGCAACCGAATTCTGATTATCCTGCGAATCCCTTTATATAGGATTTCAAACTTTCTGAATAGATATAGAATGCGGAGCAGGTCTTTTCGCATACCTATATAGAGTATGAACACGATGTGACACCTGTGGCGTCTAAAACTTCCCACAACCTTTATCCGCATTGAATTTTTAAGGAAACCATACGATCTCTACGCTTTCTCTTTCTCAGGTATCCTACAGTCTTTAGACTAAAATCTAGTCGCTAATCCCTGCGAAGTGTTTTTAGTTAAAAATTATACCTCACCCTATAATGCTCTTAGAGCCAAAGTAGTTGCCTACTTATGAAACAGACTAAAGATCTCTAGCTATATATATATAGGTACGTGATGGATAATTACACGCTATACATATATATATAGTCAGACAGACAATAGGCTGTGTAATAATTTGTCGAAGATAGAACGAACTTTGACTTCATGTATAGATAAGGGAAGATATTCAAAACGCGGTGGAATGAGAAGAAAATTAAAAGTTAGTGGTTTAAGTTATTAATGAGCGGTTCGAAACTTTTGATTTCATGGCATTGAAAGCCAGTGCGAGTATATTCTTACATTATCATGATACCTACTTATTATATATATAATACCTAGCAATTTGAGTTGCTTCAATACATAAATAGGGAGAAAGGAAAGTTCAGAAATCCTGTTATATTATGTATGATTCGATAAAATATTTTTTAGGGGCTTGAATGAATGATTACATGAGACACAAGGCTGTAAGCTCGAAGAAGGCAATTTTTGTGACATAAGGTCATATAGTTTTTTGTTATTCCTTTTTTTCACACTGCAACACGCTACAAAATTGATAAAAACTTGAAAAAGTCTTGGGGAGGCGAAAAAAGTATTATGAAATTTGAGGAAAAAAAAATAAAAAATTGCGAAAATAATTACAAAATAGTATATTGTGTAGCAAGGGCGTAAAGTGGGATTTTTTAGACCGAGTGTGGAGTTTGCAGTACTAGTCGGAGGCGAGGGAGCACGAGTCGAAGACGAGTGCATCCGCGAGCCGAAGACGAGTACTGCAACCACACGAGATCAAAAAGCCCACTTAGCCCTTGGTACACACCATATTTTTTGTAACGCATGTATTGATTTCTGCGTTTCTGTGCCTATAAGCGGCATATATATATATATATATATATTAGGGTGGTTCAAAAAAGACCTAAGTTCTCAGATTTTGCTGCTCATCCGTGAATATGTTGCTTGTGATTTTTGAAAATTATTCCATTTTTTTGAGCTCTATAGGACAATATTTACTACTGCCTCAGTACAGTTGAAATTTCGAAATTTCGCCATTTTTGGCAATTTCAAAGTTCTCAGATCCAAGTGCTCATCCGACTACCTCTAGATTCTCATTCAATCAGCATTCTGGTTCAAGATGAGACTCGTACGATAATATTTAGTACTGCCTCTGAGACATTGGAGTTTTTTCAATATTTTGCGTTTTTTCAAAGATTCGATCGCCAGGTGCTGCTCATGAGACAGTCTTTTCTTACCATTTTAAGGAAGAAGTACACGAAGTTTGCAGTCTGTGGGACCATTTTTACTACTGCCTCATGTTGCTAATTTTACTTGAAGGACAGTCGCCCTCAATGAGGCAGTAGTAAAAATGGTCCCACAGACTGCGAACTTCTTGTATATCTTCCATAAAATAGTAAGAAGAGACTGTCTCATGAGCAACACCTGACGATCCAATCTCAAGGTAAAACCCTAAATAGTGAAAAAACTTCAACTGCTCTGAGGCAGTACTAAATATTATCGTACGAGTCTCATCTTGAACCAGAATGCTGATTGAATGAGAATCTAGAGGTAGTCGGATGAGCACTTTGATCTGAGAACTTTGAAATTGCCAAAAATGGCGAAATTTCGAAATTTCAACTGTACTGAGGCAGTAGTAAATATTGTCCTATAGAGCTCAAAAAAATGGAATAATTTTCAAAAATCACAAGCAACATATTCACGGATGAGCAGAAAAATCCGAGAACTTAGGTCTTTTTTGAACCACCCTAATATATATATATATATATATATTATTGAAGAAGCGGGCAATAAAGAATCCTTTATTGCCCGCTTATTGAAGAAGCGGGCAATAAAGAATCCTTTACGCCCGCTTATTGAAGAAGCGGGCAATAAAGAATCCTTTACGCCCGCTTATTGAAGAAGCGGGCAATAAAGAATCCATTATTGCCCGCTTATTGAAGAAGCGGGCAATAATGGATTCTTTATTGCCCGCTCTTTTCAAGTGGTCAATAAACGGCTACTTTAGGCCCTATTTTTAGGTCAAAAAAACGCAGAAATCATGCATGTGTTACAAAAACATTTTTTTTAAAATTCTCAAATTTCATGTTTTTTCACCTCCCCAAGGCTTAAACCTTAGATTTACTCCTCACAATGCACCACGCAAAAGGAATGCGCGGAAAAACCATCCTAAGAGGTCGCTCAATCGATGTCTAGTTTTATCAATAAATATCGATTATCACATCGTGAGAATTTTTCTCGGCGGATTCCGTTTGCGAGGTGTATTTCGAGATTAGGATACACACATTCAGCAGTCAAAAAAATAAATTCGAATTTCGTTTTTTTTTTTTTTTTTTTTCACACCCTAAATTATATATGGGGAATTCCACGTGAACTCGACCAATGTTTGTCCCTCACCGTTTTTGATTCGCTTCACGATTTTTTATACGATTCTACGATCTCGAAAAAGCACTGCTGAATTTTTTCAGATTTTTCCCTCCAACCGTTAATTTTCAATGATTATTCAAACCCATTTTGAAAACGGCATTTTTTAAAAATCTCGAAAAATTCTCAAAAATATTATTTTTTATTTCGATAATTTTGACACCCCTCCCATGATGGGATCATTATTGCTTCTTTTTTTTTCAGCACTTTTAACATTTTGATAAAACGAAACACCATGTTCCAAAGTTTCGAAAATTCTTGAAAAATTACCAAAAATGTTGTGTTCAATTCTAAATGTTTTCGTGTGAGACCCACGATGACTGACAATAAAAAGTATTTTTTTCGAAAAAAAGTATTTTCCGTCCGTCATCGTGGGTCTCACGCGAAAACATTCAGAACTGAACACAGAATTTTTGATAATTTTTCAAGAATTTTCGAAATGTTGGAACATGGTGTTTCGTTTTATCAAAATGTTAAAAGTGCTGAAAAAAAAGAAGCAATAATGATCCCATCATGGGAGGGGTGTCAAAATGATCGAAATAAAATAATAATAATAATAATATTTTTGAGAATTTTTGGAGATTTTTAAAAAATGCCGTTTTCAAAATGGATTTGAATAATCATTGAAAATGAACGGTTGGAGGGAAAAATCTGAAAAAATTCAGCAGTGCTTTTCTGAGATCGTAGAATCGTATAAAAAATCGTGAAGCGAATCGAAAATGGTGAGGGAAAAACATTGGTCGAGTTCACATGGAATTCCCCATATATATATATATATATATATTTTAGAAAAAGCTTAAAAAATGACTAATTTAATAATTAAAAGCAGACGGTCGTATCCGCCTTGAAATATATATATATATATAAGACGAGAAGACACTATAAATGGAGTTTTATAAATTTCTTAATATAAAATTTGTATCATTTTTTGTATTAGTTTAATGAAGTTTTGTTGAATTAAGTGATTGAAAATTTTGTCAGTTAGAAATGTTTCCGTTTAATTTTTAGAAATTTTCTAATGAAATTGATATAATAATACCATTTACACAATTCAGTTTGTTTTTTTTTTGTTTTTCATTTGGGAAGAAAAGTAACACGCGGTAATAATAAAAGTTGTTTCCATTTCTGAATGAATTCAAGCGTACTTTAGGGATCGAATTTAATATTGAATGATAAAATCAAGTTTCCATCAGACTAACTGACAGACTATAGTTTCATACGGTTTAAATATCACGGATTGAAATAATCCGATCCGCAATTTTCAACTGTACTACATCGCAATTTCGTTTCATTTATTCGTCGCAGTTATGTATACCTATAGCTCTAAATTCCACCAACCATGTTGAAAAAAAAAATAATAATCGTGACCCTTGGTAGGTATTTAACGACGATTATACAACGCAGTGTCATTAAAAAAAATAATAATAACAATAATAACGGTACGCGCAACAGATGGCAGATTCGAAACCCCTGCAGCGAGAAAAATCGACACGACTATGATTGGCATGCAGGGCAGGTTTCTCTTTCGTGCCAAAGTTACGGAGTAAAGTTTGGCCGCAAGAAAAGAATAAAAAAAATAAAAATAAATTCAATCTCTATCCAAACTTCAAGTAAATCTGAGATGAAAAAAAAAAAAAAAAAAAAAAAAAACTGAAAAGAAAAAAAAAAGACAAAATTAGTTTCCGGCTACTGTCTAAGTATACACTCGATCCTTTTTTTTTTTTTTTTTTTTCTTTTTTTGCTCCACCTCTTCTTCTCTCAAAAGATTTCTTCTCATGAATCGCGGGCTTTGAGAACATAATATAGGTATCTACTGATCTTCTGCACGCACGAGTATCGGAAAAAGTTTCTGCGTTATTACTGTCAGACTGCAGATCATCATCTTCTCCTCCTCCTCGAAGAAGAAGAAGTCTGTAATAAAAATCTGCAGATTATAATAAATTTTTTCGCATTTGTTTCGTTCTTTTTTCGATAGCTATAAAATTCATCTATTATCGTTCATTGTCATTCACTGATTCAAAAATGCAACCGAGAATGCAACTCAATTATTATCACACATTACAACCAGTGAAGGAAGGAAAAAATTTATAAATTGAATAAATAAAACAGCGTCTTTGATTACCCGAATTACCTCCTGGCATATCGCGTATAAATGTAATCTTATACCTCTAGTGTGTAAACCAGCCTATACAGAGATCTTTTGCGGGTAGATTCCCCGTGAAATTCTAAGACTAAATTTACTTTACCAAAAAATCGAGGGCTCAATATTTTCCGAGCTACGAAAGATCTTAGTTGACCAATCGTAGAACTTATAGGTGACGCAGACAAGACTGCGCATGAGCGGAAGTTGCGCGATGCCCTAGCTATGCGACCTATACGTTCTGCGATTGGTCAACTGAGATCTTCCGTAGCTCGGAAACTATCGGTCCCTCGAAATTTCGGTAAAGGAAATTTGTTCTTAGATTTTGACGGGGAATCTTTTCTCATAATGTGGCTCACTGAACGTGAATCACCCTGTATACATATAACTAAATGTATGCACAGCACGGCAAAGGGAACGCGGAACAGCCTCCTACTTTGACGATGAACACGGTGTGGCTACGAAGCAGCAACTGGCCGAAATATTTGGACGAGAATTTCATACAGAATCCTGAAGATACAGAGGTTAACGTATACGCAGCGTTATCACGAACGTGCGTAATCTAGACCACATCAATGATCCTATACATACCGAGTTCGGTTCATTCCGAGTTCAGAAATCCCTCGCAATTTCTCGTCTCGTATAAATTTCATCTGAAACAACTTTCGGAGGTGTAAGAAAAGAATTTTTATTCGTTCGCCATAATAATCGTTTCGTGATACATTTTCGATTTTCTTTTATATATGATCTATCTATCTTCAGAATCAGATGATTTTTCATGCGATCGCAAACTCCCCGAGATAAGTAGAGGTAGGTATAGGTTTTATTTTTAGTATACAAAGGGTGATTCTTCTCCACCCCTATTGCGCAAGGCATATATAAATTCTCATCTCAAGGCCACCCTTTTTTCACCTACACACCTACACACTCAAACCAAAAACTTTAAATTCGTATTTTACTTTCTATTTCTTTACCTATTTTTATTGATTTTATTTATTCAAACCGCATATGCAGTTTGAAAAAAAAAAAAAAAAACGTAAAATTTTCAGTTCAGAATAAAATTTATACCTCAATTCAAATTTTGAATGTAATGAAGATTATCCCTGTTGATATATGCGTACGTTATATATATGTATTAGGTTGTTATCTCAGGATCTGGTTCACATCAGCAATAAACTACGAGGTAGCTGTTGGGTAGCTCTTCGCACGGGCACGGGTCAACCAGTTTGCAGCATCGTTAGCCCTCACTGCGTGGGTAGGTACAACAACGAACACGAACAGGCATATATAATATGTAAACGATGTCATACCCGATGTCATGCACGGTGCGAGAACGTCATTTTCGGCTTCTGGCTTCTTTACCCATAATCTATGATTATCGGAATTATATAATGCGTATATCGCGTGTCTAATGGCATATTGAAAATCAAAGGGTCGTATAATTTTTTTCCCCATATAATATGTACACAGAAAAAAAGTTTAACTTGAGCCAAGAAAATTATTCTTGATTCAAGATAATTTTGCGGTCCAAAAATGAAGACCGAAATTTTTGATTTGACCCGAGAAAATTTCGGTCTTCATTTTTAGACCGCAAAATTATCTTGAATCAAGTCAACCTTGCTTTCTGTGTACGCGAAAAACTTCAAAAATATGTTCAAAAACGTTGAGATTGATTGACTTGGCCAAGTAAAAGCAAGACGTCGTAAGTCCCGGTGCATACGACCTTTTCGACTTGACTGAACGGAAAATAATCACGTTAACTAATTCTAGAAGGTCGTAACTGACGTTCCGAAAAAGCTCTCAAAAATTACTAATTAAACAATAAGAAGCAGGAGGTCGTATCTGCAGCCTTAAAATATTCGGAAAAAAGCTTAAGATCAAAAAATCGAAAAGCTTAAAAGCAGAAGGGCATATTTTCGGTAGATACGTCTGTTGAACATTGATTTTTTATTGTTGTAAGAACCTAGGAGCAAAAAGTCGTATTTGCCTCATGTCACACCCAGAGAATTTATTTAGATTAAATAATTTAAGAAACCCATTTCTCTGGGTGCATTAAAATCGTATTATGCCATTAGACACGCTATTAAATTATTGGACGGGTGAATAAACTGGTTTAATTACATTTGGTTCCTAATCATTGGTATTCCGGAATGAAGTGCAGGCATTAAATCTGGCTATTGAACAATTTAAATTTATTTTATTTTTATTTATTTTTTATTTTTTTTTGCAAATCAAGCCCAGAGTACCAGACCTTGACCGTCAAAGGACACCCTGCTATGGATTAGCGAGCTTAACGACGAGAACAAACAGTTTTAAATTTCAGGAAGGTAGGCTTATACGCAAGGTTGACGTCGCGTCGCACCTCGCTTTATCGAGACCTTAATTAAACCCCGTTAATTTACTCTGACAACGGTTGAATTTAGGCAACGATTTGTTTAATATGTTAAGATCCGATAACATATCTCTTATCTGAAAGTGTCTGTTAAATATGAAAATAAAATTAGCAAAAAAAAAAAAAGAAAAATACTACAGCTAGTATAAGGGAACGTCGAATGATTTAAAAAATCATAAATAAAATTCACGCCTCGTGTTTCCCCCACAGTCACACTTTGATCGAGAGTTCTTCTTTAATATTCTGTGAATACAGGTAGGTACGTCCTATACATATATAGTATGCCTATCTGAAAGTATAAAATATTATACCTAGCATAAAGTTTAACCAGTCAAAGAGGTCGCTCGCCCCCAGGACACATTTCCCGAAGTGAATAAGATTTTTTAATTGCTTTCTATTCACGCTTAATTGATTATGACGACAATTATTATTACCCGTCGTTTTATTTTGATATCGCAGGGCCTAAAATTTTTTTTTTTTTTTTTTTTATAGGTATTTTTCATTTTTTATTTTTTATTATATATTACAAAACATATATATACGAATGAAAACCTCCCAAAAAAAATATTAACAACCCTCCAGCTCAACCGCATGGCTAATGAAATTTAATTTCGTACCTATAAGTACGTATATAGGTAATGGTTTCCAACATATCACTCACATGTCAATGAAATCTAGACGCTTTAATTAGTCCGAGGGATTTTTTTGTATTTTTCTTTTTTTTCTCCAACTTCGTTAAAAAAAATTCTTTACGTTAGGGATTAATTTTGTAAATTATATAGGTAATATTTTAATATATATATACTTTATTTATTATTATGTGATAAACTGATAATATATGAAAATATATATATATATATATTTTTTTTTTCCCCCCATTTTTGTATACGGTTATGAATTATTGCATGTAAAATAATGTTATACATATCACGATATAACACGGAGACATCTGGCAGCCTAGCTGTCGAAAACAGATTTGCTGACGTGATACAATCGGTATACGATCTGCATTAAAATGTTCATACTATCCATTCAGCGAAATAAATGATATTCAAAAACATCTGTAGGTAATATAGAATTTACAATTCACATGAATAACTTTTTATAACAAAATATAATATGTAAGTATAATTAAATAGAAAAATCATAATAATAATAATAACGATTCAATATCTGCCCGTGAATTATAAGGAACAAGGAAGAATGAAGGTCCTATAATACCATTTGATATTCATTAATTCATATATTAATATAATCGTAAAAAAATTATTAGTGAAAAAATTTAAGTGAATAATGCCTAGGCATGTACATACTACCTACTATACTTGTGAGAAACAAATAGCTCAATTATTTTCAGTTTAGGGATGGAACGTGACGATTCGTCGCTCTTTGTATAGACTTTTGGTTTATCGGATTATGGAAATTGGAGAGAATATTAAAGTCCGTATTCCTGAAATGTATGTACACTATAGGGTAGTCCTTACTTAGGACTCGGATGAATTTTTTTAGCAGGCCCTTTTAACCGGTTCACTGGTAAGGGCACATATATGTGCAAAAAGAAAAAGTGCCACAACTGGTAATGGCACATATATGTGCAACGTGGATATCTCTGTCAGTTTTGAACGGATTTGCATCAAACTTGATGTTCCTAAGTTTTTTGGGCTTCATGTTGAATACGAAATTATTTCCTTTCACCAGTTTTGGCACAAAACGTTGATTTCGGGTCTACCAGTGAACCGGTTAAAACAAAAGATAGTACTATCTATAAATATGAAAATGATCAATGTTTTGTATATTTTTCTCCCCTTGGTACAGAATAAATTCCCACTAAAATCTCGCAGTTACAGATTTTTTTTTTTTTTTTTTTAGAATTATTACTCTCACCATAAAATATATAGTACTGAGAATATAGCCGAAACAGGTGTATTTTAAATGCGGAAATCCACCCTCTTGGTGAAAAGGGGTTACAGCTGAGATAAGAATCTGAAAAAATTAGGGAATTGTGTTTATTTAACCATTTTGCAGCCGATTTGGGGGGTGCTTGCTAAAAAAAACTCGTCCAAGCCCTAAATAAGGACCACCCTAATGTACATACCTGAAAATCTATTGCTGCACTAATCAAAAACTAATCGTGAGGAAAATAATCCGACACACACAAACGAGCGACGAATAAAACGAGTATCGCCAATAATCAATCTCTTTTATCATGTAGTTTATTTGTGTATGTTACATTTTCTTGTACCGGGGCAAAATTTTTCATCATTTCATCCCCTACTGAAAGTTTTTGAAAATATTGACAAAAATAAAGGAAATAAAATTGCAGGTCTTGCCATTTAAATGATATGATAAAGACACGATTCTTTTTTTTTTTTCAACTGGTATCGATCAGCTGGGTTTGATGATTACAGATTTTCGCAGAGTGCTGTTTTATAGAGGACCAAATTGTCTGCAAAAAATGTCTGCAGAATTATTTTCATAAATTTAATAGTTTAGCAGTGACATGCGTTTGGAGGTAATCTTCCACTACTCTTATTTGTAATTAATTATTGTAAACCGTTGGATTTACAGACTTGGTTCTGAGACATTTTTTTGCAGAGAATTTGTGCTCACGTAAAATCGTACTCTGCGAAATCAACTACCATAAAACCCATAAGCTGAGTAATAACGATTGATTGAAAAAAAATGCATATTCAAATTGGGAAACTTATAATTCATTGAGCTATCTTGTGAAATGCATTTTTAGCGCTATTTATTCACGAACATTTTTCTTTGGCCATATTCTCGAGAATTTTTATTTCGTATAATGAAAACAAAGATAACATTTTCCTCAATAAAACAAAAGAAAAATAAATAATAATGGATGATAAAAACGCAAATGATATACTAGATATCTTTGAGTCTATCGCTTAAAATCTAGGTAGTACATACGGGGTGAAAGTCTAACGTCCGGACACTTGGAGCAGCGTTGAGGTGGCCGCGATTTCGGCGCGGATATAATATAAAAACTTATGCGTGCCGAAGTCGCAGCCACCTCAACGCTGCTCCGAGTAGTCCGAGTGTCCGGACGTTAGACTTTCACCCTGTATATGAATCGTCATTCCGTAACAAACAAACGGGCGACTTCGATTATCTTACGTCATTTTGCCTGTATAAATAACACAAAATAAAAAAAAAAAATTTCAAACGCATACAGGGTGAGTCTTTTCTGGTATCGAATGAGGGAGGGGCTTATCATCGCAAACGCTCCGCCCCTTTCTATTCATACTTATTATCGTCGTATGTATCGAGAAACCCCACTTTTGTTCTCACGCACCGTCAAAACTGATAATTTTAACAAGTATGAATAGAAAGGGGCGGAGCGTTTGCGCTGATAAGCACCTCCCTCATTCGATACCAGAGAAGACTCACCCTGTATAAATTTAGCTAATATAATTGTAACCGCGAGTAAGAATCTATACGGGATCCAGGAATTAATTAATTACGTTGAGCGTTACGTAAATAACGCGCACTCAGTTTACGAGCAATATCGCGTCTTCCCCAATGCGTTTTTTTTTTTTGGGTTTTTTTTTTCGTTTTATTCATTCTTTACCGCCTTTTTTGGTCAATTTCGGAAGACGTTCTTCTACGGAGTTACAGAAAACAGACGATAAACTTCTCAAGTTTTTCTCCTTAACGTACTAATAGGGCCTTTTTACTTATCTGACTCGAAAAACTATAGTAATCTATCACAATCTACCCTGAGTTTAGGGTAAGTTTTTGTTAATTAATATTCACCATTATATGATGATGAAAGCCTTTCGCAAAACTCTCACCACGTAACTCCGAGCGCGAGTCAATCATAACGTTTTCTCAAATCACTTCGACTGATTGAATCGGTTTGTTGAAACACGACGTAATTTGAAAAATAGCCATTTTCAGGTAATGAAATTCTCGTTAAGGAATCTATTACGTTATCGAGAAATAAACGGGAATGAAAAAGCATCTCAACACAGCTGAGCAAAAATGCACATTAAATACGGTAGCTGCAAAATTCCGGATTTGTTTCAGACGATTTAGAATTTTCAAAAATGTTGACGTTCAGAACATTAGGATTCCGAAAGGTCCGAATGCAGACAGCTCCAAACACTGAAAATTTCAGTCTATTTCTCAGGATGTGAAGACAAAAAATAGAGTTCGTTCTGATCGAGACCCTCTTGACGGAAACCCATTTTATCTACTTCAATCGATAACTTCATGATGTCATAAATAATTGATAGGATTTTGAGAATTATTTTTTCGAAAAATTATACGATTAATTTTATCAGTTATCGGTTTCGATTCGATCACTACAGCGCGAGTTATTAAACACCGAATGAATACAGGCGTGAATTTCCAGTTTTAGAGGTTTGGCCTTTCGGATCTTCAGCTTTTGGAATAATGATCCCTCGGTGTTCTTCGTTTCAAAGTGTTTTAAATCGGCCATATCGACTATCGGGAAAACACCCTTTCTACACGTGCACGGATAAAATTTTCCCCAGGCGATTTTCGACTCACACAAATACAGGGCCGTTCCCAGCATATTGGGCACCTGGAGCAGTAGAAACTTGAAGCCGCCTTTTTTTCATTTTTTTCATTTTTTTCAAATCTTATTTATTTTTTTTTGGGGTTTTTTTATTTTCTTGAGATTTCGTATCTTGTCTCAAAATGCCGCCTTTTCCAAATGGCGCCTGGAGCACTTGCCCCTTTTGCCCATGCCTGGACACGGCCCTGCTCAAATATCCCAAAAACTATGCACTTAACTTTGGCAAAACCGTTCAAAGTTTGTTTGTAAAAGTTTCATTGCAGCTTCATGACTGCATAGTTAAATTTTCCAAAATACCATTGTTAGTTATCGTAAAACGTGCTTAAAGTTGAAATTCAATCGAAGCAATGTTCTATTTACAGAAAAATCGTAAGATCAGAATGACCCGTGTTCATTCTGGATTCTAAACCCTGAATCTAGGTATACTACCCTTACGGAACAAACGCCTCAAAATATCACCCTCAACTGAGCCCTCAACTTTCAGGGTGATTTCGTACCCCCAACTTGGGGGTTAGCCCTGAATTGAGGGAAACCTTCAACTTGAGGAACAACCGTCAAATGGGGGTCCCTTCAACTTCAGGGTTTTTGAGGTGACTTTTTGAAGTGACCTTTGAAGTAACCACTCATCAGGGTTGACCCCTAACTATTCAGGGTCATCCCTCAATTTTCAGAGTTGTCCCAGAACGTTTCAGGGTTATCCCTCAATCGTTGGAGGTTGTCGCTCAATGTTTGAGGGATATTCCTCAATTCTTGGGGGTTTTCCCTCAATTTTCAGTATTGAACCCCAACTATTCAGGGTTATCCTTCAATTGTTGGAGGTTGTCCCTCAATGTTTGAGGGATATTCCACAATTCTTGGGGGTTTTCCCTCAATTTTCAGGGTTGATCCACCAACTTTTCACGGTTGACCCTTCAATTGATGGTTCATCCATAGGAATTAAAGGTATTACCCTGAATATTGGAGGTTGAACCCTGAAATTTCCGGGTTTCACCCCCAGAATTGAAGGTGAAACCTTGAAAATTGAAGGTTCACCCTCAAACTTGAAGGGTTTTTTCCGTAAGGGTATACTACTCGAGTTCACACAGCGAATAAAAAAAACGGTACATAGATCAAAATCATTCGTGTTGTAAATTGTAGCTACTACATAATTATGGGATGAGTCAGATGTAAAAAGAGTGATATAATTTTTTTTTTTTTTTTTTTTTTTTCAATCATGATTACCAGGCCTAGGTTTCCGATCTATAAATACGAACCTTCGTACATACATTCGAGCAGTATAGCAGGGAACTAAAACGAAACTGACCTTTATCACGGAAAACTGCACCTAGGTGCTACAAATAATCAATGAACATCCAACGGTGCTGAATAAATTTATCCACCTGCGATCAAGGAAGCATCTTGATTCTTGGGGTAGAACGCAGACGCGAGAAAATACGAGGAAGAGAAAACGTGCGCGAGGCAATTTGGAGCTCAACTTGTCGACAAGCTAAATAAGCGAAGAAAAAGAATTCTTCTTTGCTTAAGTTTTTTTTTTTTTTTTTGTTTTTTTTTTTATATAATCTCCTCTTTCCTATTTTCCACTCGATATAGTTAGCTGTATCTAGGTGTACCTGTTCTTGGCAAATTACCTCTCTTAATGCTTATATACTAGTTTTGAAATTAAAAGATTTATTCCATAGTTCGCTTCGCTAATTACTTTTCAAGCTTACGATTAGATGTGTAATATCTCTCGTGATGGAGGTGTCTAAACGTGACGCTAATTCTTAATACGGGTCATATCATAAAAAAAATTTAAATTCATAATCCTCGACCCCCCATTCAGGATTTCTGACGAGTTAATTTCATGCCAAAACTAAAGTTTTCATCATCCACCAACCCCGCCACATATAAATATAATTAACAAAAAACAATGCGAAATCCTCTTCAGAGGTCTAACCAGCTAGATCCCTGGTCGTGCGAATCGCTATCGTCATTTAAATTTTACGTCGTCACATCACGAGTGACAGGCTATTAAATAATCGCTATGAGAAGAGCTGCTTGTTAGCAAGATATAATATATTAGGGTGATCCCTAATTTGATTATTTTCGAATTTCAATGCTTCCATAGGCTAGGACGTCTCCAAATATATACAAAAAATGTAAATCTGCAGATTATTCGAAGCAATAATGCAATAGGAAGTAAAAAATGACCCCGCAATACTAAAAATCGTGTGCTATTTGAATGGGAAGGTTCGAAGGCTTTGGGGCAGTACTTAGAATATTGAGAAAAGGAACCTGGGGTTTGGACCTCATTTTTTTTCTATATATTTGAAGACGTTCTGACCCATGGGAGCATTGAAATTCGAATACGACCGAATTAAGAACCACCCTAATATATTATAATATACTATATATAAGATTAAATTCACCTTTTACGGAAAAAAAAAAAAAAAAAAAATGCTGCAATTTATGAGGATTGAAATGATTTCAAGATATTTGTAAGATAGCTAGCTAGCTGCTTTCTTGATACAATACGAAACTAGATAGTACATAAGTGCACGTGTAACAGCGAAGCTTCATTCTATATGAGAAGACAATGAACATCTTCTCGTTAGTTAATAGAATAGACGACTCTTTATTGTCAAAACGTGATGAACCCGTTTCCTTCATTCCCTCAGTTTCTCCTCGAGTGAGATTTCTCAGACACTTTGTCTGACGAGCAAATATAGCAATCTCGTAATTGTAGTCTGCAGTAATATAGGTAGATATCCAACTGTTGAGGAAGAAATTGCGAGGACATAATATACGAAGTATATTCAATTCTAAATAAATGTACAAAAAAAATAAAATAAAATCTGGGGTTTTGGCGCTTTTTTTTCGAAGCATTGAAAGTTGAAAATGATCAAACTAAGGACCACCCTAATGTCCCATGTGTAGAGGAGACCGGGACATAGTGGGCACCTCAGCCTAAAATTCATAAAAAGAAAGTTAAAAAAATCCCAAAAATCGTTTTCTTCGAAATTTTATTGATATAAAAAAAAAATTTCTAACAAAAAAGGTTTGTTGGGAATTTTTAATTTTTTTGTTTTGTCTTTTGTCATCGATTTTCAGTCGAGGTACCCGCTGTGTCCCGGACATACAATACATACATACATACATACGTGTAGTGCGCACGAGAGAATCCATATATATAATATATATATATATATTTTATATAATATATATGAGCAAAGGGTGAAGGTTTGAAGTAAATCCCCTGGCAGAATCCCCAAGTCGAGAGTATTGTTTACTTATTATTATTATTCAAACCTTGTAGACTGTTATAATGGGAACCCTCGTGTTACGTGCTTTGATTTTCGCACGTTTCGTAGATAATAAAGTAGCGTAAACCACGAGTTATTAAACTCTTTGTAAAAGACTTTGTGTGCGAACGTAATCACAGCTGAAGCGTATAGCAGAATTGAAAAGGGCCGAGGGCTGTTTTGAGTCGTTATAGTTTTTTTAACTTCAAACCATTCTCCGTTAAAGCGGTCGGCAACAGCTGTGCAATTTATGAATCGTGAAGATATACTATACGTTAGTATACGTAATGGTTCATGCGGAAAAGAGTAAATCTGATAATCCCAAACGAATTCAAACTTCGCCCTTTAAATGATAATGGTATAGTATATATTATGCAACTAGTGCGTAAAGTGAGTTTTTCTTCACGAGTAGCGATCGCAGTAAACGAGCCGTGCGGCTATTTACTTATTTACACACGGTGTTAAGAAAAGTACACTCCACGCATCGAAAATTTAACTTTACACGCGCACTTTACGCACAGTTCGTGCATAAAACAAGGTATACAACTCGTGCGTAACTTTTTTTTTCACTAGTTTATTTTACTGCGATCGCTACTCGTGAAGCAAAACTCACTTTACGCACTAGTAGCATAATATACTATTTCCGCACTGCGTGCGTAAAGTTAGATTTTTGCATAAAATTCAACTTAACGCGCGTTGTGTTAAAAAATAAAGTTCGATACACGTGCGAAAGATTATTCTCGACCCGTGTGATTGTCACCCTCGCTTCGCTAGGGCGAAAAACTTCGTACCCGTCCGAGAATAATCACTTTCGCACTAGTATCGAAAAGTACTATTTCCAACACCGGCCGGGACCGGGGTTGAACCAGAAGATGATTCTTTACGGAAAAAAAACCCTCAAATTTACGGGGTAAATTCGCACCCCCAAAGTTTTGGGGGTTTACTATGAAAACTCAGGGTTTACCCTCAAATTTTACCCCCAAACACATGGCAAACCCTGAGTTTTACCTCCAAATACAGGGTAAACCCTGAGTTTTCATGGTAAACCCCCAAAACTTTGGGGGTGCGAATTTACCCTGTAAATTTTAGGGTTTTTTTCCGTGAGTGTAAGCAACTGAGTATATGCCCTAGAGATGCACTGGCCAAAGGGTAAATCTCTTTGGACTAAAGAAGGAAACTCATCGAAGCCGGACCCAACTATTGATAAAACTTTTATGCTTGTCTAATCAAATTCACATGTTACGTGTATAAGTTACATTTTTGTGGAATAAAAGTATACTACCATACAATATAAATCTCAAAATGACAATTAGGTCATTAATTCATTTCATATTCAAAACCGGATTGAAACATATATATTTCTTACTACATATCAGATTACGCACAATTCTATATACCTATTTAGAGAATTAATTACGTTCTTCATTTTCTGTATAGCTTCGATGCCAGATACACCGTCTCATTGCACAATAGGGATATAACTTTCTATACTGCACGTAACTCGATAAAACAATACCTATACCTATCATATCGGAATCTTTGTGCCATTCTATTGAAATCATTTCTCTTCTCTTCGCGGTTCTTTGTGCGAATAGAATACCGGTTGCTGTACCACGGCTGTATACCTACTGGCAGTTATACAACACAAATCGTTACGTTGCGAACTAATCAACCTGCGCCCCATTCATTGATAATGCGAGGGACCGTACCCACGGGGTTATACTTACGCATGGTCAAACCAATTAGAACCATATTGAAATGACTAATTTTCGATAAATAGCTACGTAAGTTTGATTTTGAATGAAAAAAAAAATTTGTTTAAACATATTGAAAATTATGTTACATATGAAACGTTCTTATTTTCTTAAAAAAAATCATCCAACACAATAACAAATTTGGGTATAAAGATTGAACATCATGTATCAAGTTTATTAATGGAGTTTGGGTATCCTACTTTTCTGACATTCAAAAGTGCCCTCAGGGAAAATTTCGGAAGTACCCAATGTCTCACTTTGAAGTAAAGAATATTTTTGTTCGAGTATTTTTTTTTTTTTTTTTTTTTTTTTTCTGAAAAAAAGAACGTCTTTCTATCGGGAAAAATAAATGACAAGAAATGGAACGAAAACAAAAAAGGTATAGTGATATCGTATATAGGTAGGTATACACGATACTATTCAATTTTCGAGTTACTTTATCCTCGTCAAATTAATTAATTCTTTATTTTATATAGAGAAAAACGTTATGAGAAATCCTTCCCTTCGTGTCATATACCGCGTAGTATAAGTACTACGTATATGTGAAAAATCGTGCAACTTTCGTGCAGATCGAGGGGTGACGCACTCGGAAATCATGATTTTCTTCGTTAAAATAAGGTAGAATAAGCTCAGCTCTTGATGGCCCAAACCGCTTAACGCACTATTATAGTGTAATACTATAGCGGAAATGAATGAATAAGGAAAATAAAGAAAAATAAGGAAAAATCACAGTACAATGTCGTATAGGGCGAAACGTGTTACGTTGTCTCTATGATTTTAGAGATTTTAGAGCGCGTCACCCCTCGGTGCAGATTACATTTTTGAAGGTAAATAGAATAGATACCTACACACGAATTATGAGCACCTTTATCAAACAGTATTTGAAATATAAAACCAATATTTGAAAAATTTATTTGATAATATTTGATTTACCATGAACCAGGCTCTCTGCTTTCAAAAAAATAATTACATATGCAGATTCAGATCCTATCCTATAGCCTCTATTTCTACAGGAGGAGATGCCCGGGCGAAATGGTATGAAAATTTGTACAATTCGATGTTTGTGGGTGAAAATACCTCTGCGATGAAAAATTATTTTCAATTTACTTCGGTGTTTCGGTTATGCAATTTTCTTTACCAATCATTTTGTGTCTCGATTATGCCACCTGCATGTGATTATTATTCATAAATCCGATCTTAAGGGGACCAGTACAGCGACTTTTCGAGAAATTATCATAGTTCGAAATCAATTTATTTCATAACCAAAGTTCATTTCACATCAAAATATTTTTCGTTTCAAAATCATGTGTCGTAAGGATTTCAGAGCACCGTTGGACCGATTCAGGTCATCTTGGATTCATTTTCTTCAGAAAACAAATCCTCATTATGTGAATGTAGGAATTTTGAAAATTTTTCGTTTTGGCCAAGTTATTTAAGAAATGAGTGATAATAATTTTTGCAAATTTGGTAAATTGATCATAACTTATGACATAATTGTTCATTTTAAAATTCCTAGATTCACATGATGAGGATTTGTTTTCTGAAGAAAATGAATCCAGGATGACCTGAATCGGTCCAACGGTGCTCTAAAATCCTTACGACACATGATTTTGAAAAAGAAAAATATTTTGATGTGAAATGAACTTTGGCTATGAAATAAATTGATTTCGGACTATGATAATTTCTCGAAAAGTCGCTGTACTGGTCCCCTTAATGCTTTATAACAAATATTACTTGATAATAAACGCTATCATTAAACTGCAGCTGCATTGTAGGATCAAAATATAATTAATATTTTATTCCAACAATTGATCTCAAGGAGTTCATTAGGTACTACGAATGGTACCGTCAAGTGCAATGTGAATAGAATATCCGCTTCCGCTATATTAGCTGGGGGATTTATATAGCTAGTCTGAGTCAAGCTGGTTTTTCCAAAGCTGCAGATCTGCAAAAAGCGGAGAAAACTAACAATGAAAAAGAAAGACTGTCTTATCCTCGCAGTTTGCTGTGAAGAGACGAGTTTCAATGTAAGTAAATTACTTAGACGGGCTCATAAATCTTGCACATCGTATTCGGGCTAAATGTGAGTCGACTGAAGTACCTATTGATTGTTCTAGTTTTTTTGCAAATAAAAAGGCTTTGTCACATGAGTTCGATTATTCTATTTCTCAATACTGATACATGATTCCGTATACGAAGTGAAAATGTAATTTTCACATCTTCTTACCTGTTTTCCTTTTTTTTTTTTTTTCCATCTTTCTTTAGCATATCCGATTTCCCGGACTTCCTTCGTATATACTTTTATATTCGCTGGAAATATTTTCGTGCATTTTTCGTGTCATTCTTCCACCTCTAAGAAACGACGTCTGTTTGGAATTTTCTTTAGTTTGAAATCTAAAAAAAATTTCTCAAAAATCTTATTTTTTTTTTTTTTTTTTTTCATTCTTTAATGTTTCTCATCAATTTTAAGCCGAGGTGTCCACTTTGCCCTGGTCCCTTCGACACATGAATATTCGATGATCCGATAATTTGTATCGCGATAACTCCACTACTTCGCTGATACAAATCTCCCGCTGTTTAATATTTCAGAATAACCTCAGCCCCAACACTTCAAAGTATAAGTTCTAAGCTCAGGTATATGGGCGCCAATTACCCTAATAATTTATTACCGCCCCTCATGAACCGCCTATATATAGTATAAGACACAACGTTTTCGCTATGGCGGAAATTCTGCAATTTCAATAACCACACATCGTCGTACCTGCGTAATATATCCTTAAATATAATTCATATTCACGGTAGCTCGCGCGAACATAATATACGTATATATATACAGCTATAGGTATAATATGTGCGATAAGGAATAAAATTTCAAATTCTAAACCGTATCGCGTGTGAATATCTCTCTATCGAAAAATAAGAATGAATCTAACGTCGTGAAATTCAATCTGACGAGTGTAAAGTGGAGTAACAAAAAAAAAAAAAAAAATAACAGTGTCAAATTGCCAAAATACTCAATTTCCCATAATAATTACCGTCGTAATTACAACTGTACCGTGGATTTAGCAAGTGACATTGTAATTCTACCGAAATGCTGAGTAAACAGTTGTGTAAAGGTAGAACAAGAACGCGTATGTAACAGCTGTTTGTAAATAGTTTAAACAAGAAACCCTAGGTTACCACAAACGTCGACCAACAATGAAAACGTCCCAAAGGGTAGAGCTGGTATGCTAGTGACCTAAACCGAGGACTTAATTTCAGAAATCTACGCCAGACGAGGAGTGAAATAATGTGTTTAATGCTGATTTTCATTCTTTGTCTGTCTGTCTGTCTGTCTCTGGATGGGTTTTTCATTAGCCAAATTTCAATGAAGTTGAATTTGCCGCACACCATTCTCTTCCTTATTAAAAAAAAAAAAAAAAAAAAAAAAAAAAACACGAATGAATTCATGTATGATATAGAATCCCTTTACTGCTGATACCAACGATTGTGTGACAAGAAATGTATGGGGTGCGGATATCTACCCCAGTCGAGCGCTAAAAGGTAGAAAAAATCGTATACTATACAGGGTGATTCAGTTTGAGCGGACCATATTAAATAGGCATATTCCTTGTTGAATTCTGAGACTAAAATTCCTTAGCGAAAAATTCCGGAGATCAACGGTGTCCGAGTTATTCAATATCTTAATTTGGCTATAAAGTATCTTTTTCATCAATAAAAACGGATAACGGGTGTTAATTTTCACTTTGACTATTACGTTTTCAATCTTTGGCAGCCACATCGTCCGCTCCGTAGTTTTCGGTTGTCTAGGTCCACGGTTTCAGAGTTCTTTTTTTTTTCAATTTTTCAATTTTTCGATTTTTCGCTAAGGAACTTTAGTCTTAGAATTCGACAAGGAATATGCCCATTTAATATGGTCCGGTCAAACTGAATCACCCTGTATATAGCTTTCTAGCCAATGACGCCCAATCTCAAAGTTATTTAGCTCTCATACAGGCAATAGGTAGACGAAACGTTTCATTTACTTTAGGAGACAACCGACCAACTATAAACTATCAAACTACTTACTGCCATGACCCACGATCGCTATTAATTATATTGTTAACTATACTGGAGGAATAGAGATGCAAATACCTATATATGGGAAGGTGAAACAGAGTCTTCTCTCTCACTGGGTCATAGTTTAACAAGGCATATTCTCTCACTTGATTGTTAATTTCGGTATTGGAAACCAAGTCTGTATCAGGTATACCCATACTATACAATACACGTATTGGAATGTCACGGAACCGAATTAATGGGGTAATTATAACGCGCGAGTAAAGCAAGAGAGCTGGTTGAGAGGCAGTGCGAAGGCAAACATAAGAAGAAAGGGTTTGCTAGTATGTATCCCTGAAACCTAGATCCGGGTTACGCGTCAAATATGTTAGTATACAGGGTGTCCCGTAATTCGTGATGAATATTTTACAGGGTCATTGTCGGTCTAAAATGGGATCGAAATTCCCTTTATCATTTTTTTCTAAAATGCTCAGATGTTGTGTTATAATTAATTGAATGATAGCCAATGAAGCGCCCTCTATGAACGGGCGCCTGTCGGTGTAGCGCGGCAATTTTGGCTAGCGGGCATGCGCACAAACAGACGCGCCATAGCACAGGCGCTCGTTCATAGAGCGCGCCTCATCGGCAATTATTCAATTAATTATAACAAAGAATCGAGACATTTTAGGAAAAATTGGCAAAGGAAATTTCGATCCCATTTTTGACCAAGATTGACCCTGTAAAATACTCGTCATGAATTACGTACAGAATTAGAATCCAACGAAGGTATTCCACTATTCCCAATATTTTCGCGGTTGAGGTTCTGTCTAGTACCTTACTCGCTTCAACAGGTATATAGTATACGTATATCCATCGTCTACTCAACTTCATTCACTGCGCTATAGGTACGAATCAGCTAGCTATAATTATTCCTACGTTAATACACTTAAATAATTACGAACTTATAACGAATTATAGAAAACATTTCACGAGATCTAATGATTTTATTTTTATTTCTTCGTTAATTTTTCTTCACTTCACATAATATCCACCTCTTCGACGCAGCGAATATCATAGCATGGATATAATTTTTGATATGTATACCTATATGTATACGTATACAGAAAATGAGGCATGTATTTATATATGGGCAATTCCACCTCAAATCGGCCGAGAAATGACCTCGTATTTTTTGAATCGACTTAAACTTTTTTTACGTGAAATCTACGTCAAAAAAGTGGACCCGAATTTTTTCGTTGGTCCAAAAAAATTTTTTTACGCTAGTTATGAATTATCGCATTTTACTCTAAAAGTGGCGCGCGGGCGGCTTTGAGAATTAATATCTCGGGTCCCCGTTACCGTAGAGAGATGTTCCAAAACGCGTTTTAAAGGCGATGAAAGACACTTTTCGATAAAAATTTTTAACTTTTCGAAAAATATAGTTTTGTTATTTTTATGAGCAATCAAAATGTTTATCGATTTGTTTCGCAATCTAAGGCCATTTTTGACATTTTAAAAAAAATATCATCGAATTTCTTATTCATTTCTGAAGATGACGATTTTTTAAAAAAGATGGTGCTATTTTTTTAAGTATTTTTTTTACAATTATTTGTTCGGCGCTGCGTCAAGTTGCCTCGTCGCGCGCCTCGCTACTACCGCGCCGTACGGGGCTCGGCCAATGGCGTGGCGCGCTGCTTTCCATGCATGGAATCACGCGGTAGTAGCGAAAATACCAACGAAAAAATACGGGTCTACTTTTTTGACGTAAATTTCACGTAAATAAAGTATAAGTGGATTCAAAAAATACGAGGTCAAAAAACACCGAAAATTGGCCGATTTGAAGTGGAATTGCCCATATGTATACAAATATAGCCAGAAATATTCGCTGAAAAATTTTCTAGGACGTCGGAAAAAGATTTAAAAAAAAGTTCGATGTATGCGACGATGAGAAGAGAAGAGGAAAAAAAAAAACTTGAAAGGTTTTGTTGTTTGCATAGGTATATATAATATTTTATTCTCTAAAGCTTATACGTGAAAACAAGGTTTTTTTTTCTCTCTCTCTCTCTCTCTTCTGATTTTTCTGCGTGACCTGCGGGGTTGTGAAATTTTTCTCCTCATTTTTGTTCGATCCTTTTCAAACATATACGAGTCAATTTAAAAATAGGAAATAACACTGCATGCATTCACAGCACAGTGATGCTAATATTATTTTAAAAAATCTCATTCGCTGCTGTGGACCAGATTTTTAAAAAAAAATCTCGTTTTTAAAATGAATAAATTCCAATAATCGTATTCTTCGAAGAGACATTTTACCAATTATTAACCACAATGATCAGTTATTCCATCCTCAAAGAGGGTAAAAATATTCTTATCTAAAAAAAATTAAAATTAATTTATTAATTTCATTATTTTGCCGAATAATCGAAAACTCACGTGTTGCATTTGACGGAATATGCTACCGGTTGAGATCTCCCATAACAAAGTAAAAACACGGGTACAAACGAACTCGAACGAGCCCACTGTCAGAAACCTTATTTCTGTTTTCGACACGAATTAAACAGAAGAATGAAAAAAAAAAAAAAGAATTTTAAGGGTGGTTCGTGTTTTTTTTTTTTTTTTTTTTTTTTTTAAATTCCCTCTGAACGCAGCTGGCTGTTGATGCTCTTATATCCCAGTTTCACTTGGCGGCTACACGCGCACTTTTATTTTTTTTCTTGTTCTTTAATTTAACCCTCGAAGTTCAAAGAAAGAAAAAATTTTGACAAAAAAAAAACAAGAGCAGATCATTTAAACGGTATATTCATGACGCTACTGCACTCACTTGAATTTCTCACTTTAATCTATATAATTGCGTTTTGCTATAACTTCGAGAATAGGAAGTTTTTAAATACTATTATTATTATTATTATTATTATTCGTTGATGAATCAAGATTCATGATAATTCGTTGGAACAATGAAAAAAGAATATCTGCAATAAGAAATCTAATAACTATTTGAAAAAATAGAGTCAATAAAAAAAAAGAAAAAAGAGTTGAGCTTCTTAAATGTGAGAAATTGTTTTGGATTAGGGTAATTTAATTAAACTCGTTAATCCAGAGTTTAATTAAAACTGAATAAATTTTGTAGGGTAGAGAAAACATTCGGTTATAATCAAGGTAGATCCTAATGATAAATAAAGCACTTTATTTTATCTATTAGTATACTAAATGTTAAAATAATTTATAAACACGATCATATTATATTATTATCATTAGTATCAGTATTTAATTTCATGTTTATACAATTAGAAAGCTTTTTAATCACAAATAAGAAAACGGATTAAAACAGTTCAGTCAGTATCAGTATCTTGGAATTTTCATTCACGTGACAAACCGATAGCCACTGACTAAACGAAACTAACAACCATCCGCACCGAGCGACTAAGCAGTACTGACGCTGGAGTAAAGAACGCGCGTGTATAACAGCCGAATCGCGATTCACGTATATAATAGCGAATCAACGAGAGTAAAAAAAAAAATTCATTCAATCTTCACGGACTTGAAAAATCGCATTTTTCTATGGAAGATAAATCGGAATTCACCTCGGATTTGATTTCATATTACGTCTAACCCAAAGGGGGCGTGACTACAGGCAATTCTATATTTCATGAATCATGAATATGTAATTTTTAGTCCGCGATATTTGGTGACGCTATTCATAATTATCTCTGCATGGAAAATTATCGCATATAATAATATAAGCGCGAATATTACGAGTATATAGGGGAACGCGGGGCAAAACGGGCACCAAATCCAAAAAAAAAATAATAATTTGGTCGGAAATGATTTTTTATGAAACATGGCGACGTGTTTTAGATCAAAATAATGACACGAAAAAAAGAAAAAATCATTTCTTTTTTTTTTCACTTTTTTTACTTTTTGTGTCATTATTGATCCAAAATACGTCGTACACATTATTTTTTTTTTTTTTTTTTTTTAATTTGGTGCCCGTTTTGCCCCGCATTCCCCTATACATATTTTCGAAATATATAAATCGCGAATTTTAAACAATGAATTTTTAATGTAGCTGACATTTTCGCACCGGGAATATCACGAACTTGAAATGCGCTAGTCAACCGTGAATAATATAGGTTTGCTAGATGCCTACATCCTATGTGCTAAGCGGAGCGTTCGTAAATTGTTAGAATATTTCTGGGCTAGTGATCGCTTGACTTTACGTAGTTTTATAATCACTACTTTTCATCACCGAGATTTTTCTCTTTACACATATATTAACAATGAAACCAATGAAAAAGTATATTCCACAAGTTTCTAGCTGTATTATTAATAAAAAGAAGAAAAAAAATTCATAGGCACATACTAGTTTGGATATAAATCTAAATAATATCCTTCGAAAATTAGATGTCATTATATTTATACCAGCGAGAATTCGAGATATAAGGGACGTTTTAAATTATACGGAACCAGTTACAGCCCGATCAAAATTTCATTATTCTCGTACTAATTTAGAGCAAATATCCTTTCTCCGAGAGCGGTAAAGATATTAGTCAAACATCAACGACGAGAAACAAGTTTTCGGTAATTCAATTGCCATATAATCACCCTTCTCAGACCCTAGTAGATAATGGAAAATAAATTAGCAACTCAATTGGCGTCACGATCTACATATAGATAAATGTTTGTTTAAGCACGCTCGTCGCTTCATTAATTAACGAGTGTATTTACAATGTCGAATATCGTGAACATCACCAACTATATTTTACCCCATACGTCTTCAACGCTCGACTCTCCTATATTCAAACAATGAAAGATAAGAACAGATCAATTATTTCTATATTTGAATTCAAATCCCGCTAACAGCCTACTTCACGCGGTACTCAAAACATCAAACATATCTCGAAACAGCTCGAAATGATTTATACAATCTGCGGCTATATTCACGGCAGTGTACACAACGCGTGCACATGGCTGTTCTAAACGTTTATTTGAGGTTATGTGACTGTCTTTGAATATCTCAAGCTGTTTAATTATCGTTTCGTTTTGATAACACAACTACCGAATCGAAAACACGTTTGAAAATAAAACTGAAACGTAAGTACGTCGATTTATGTCGAATATCTAGATTTATGGAAAAATTTATTATTTCATAGGTTATGCGCACACGTCGGTATTTAACATCGTGTTTCACGTTCGAAAAAATAAATGACTAAAATTGCTAAATAATAAAGATAAGGCATTATTAAGTATTATTCCTCGTCATAATAATCTTATTTATTATTATATTTCAGGTAATAAATAATGAAAATGAAACGCAAAGACAAAGAAACCGTAGAGGTTGAACCAAAAGTAAAGAAGGTTAAAAAGTCTGTAAACTTTCCTGGCGAATCAAACGTGAAAAAGAACCCAGATATAAAATTGAAGAAGTCTAAAGGTGGTGAAAACCGAGATGTGGTCAAAGAGAAAAAAGGTAAATTTCAGAAACCTACTGTAGGAAAAAAGTCAGAAAAGTTAGAAAAATCGGCCAAAATCGATAAGATTATAAAAAAGAAAGGAGGTCAGGGTACAGACGGTAAATCGAGTAACGGCAGCACAAACGATACGGAAAAACCAGACTGGTTGGAGTTTAAAAAGCAAAAAAAAGAACTGAGAGAAAAACGAAGGGCTAAAAGACTAACCGACGCTTACGACGTAACTGTGAAGGCAAAACAACTGGGGGAAAAATTACGCAGAGCGGATTGTTCCAAAGAAAAACGGGAACAGCTAACAGCAGAGTTGTATGAACTGCTAAAAGGACAATTTAGCAAAATTGTATTCTCGCACGATATGGCGAGGATTGTTCAATGGGTACTTAAATATTGCACATCTGAAACGAGGGAATCGATCGTTGATGAATTAAAGGAGAGTATCGTTCTTATGATGCAGTCAAAGTACGCCAAGAATTGTATAAAAACCATATTAGTTAATGGAACTGATAAGGTCCGAGCTATTGTAATCGCGGCTTGTAATGGTCACGCCGTTAAACTGGCTAGCCACACTTCGGCTGCGCCAATAATAGAGCTTGCTTATTCATCGTGGGGAACTGATAAAGACAAGATATACTTTAAACAAGAATTTTATGGCGATATGTACAAGCAGGCTAAAGATATTGAAGTTAAGACGCTTGCAGATGTTTATAAATCTTCTGAAGATATGAAATCCGCTACTTTGTCGGCGGTAAAAGGAAATCTGATTAAAATATTAAACAAGAAACTGATAAACGTCACACTTGTACATACCGTGCTGTTGGAATTTTTGCGAAATTGTACAAACGAGGACAAAGAAGAGATGATCGTTATGATCAGAAGTTTGATATTTGAATTATCTCAGACAAAGGACGGCGCGGAAACAGCGATGATTTGTCTACGGCATGGGACTAACAAGGACAAAAAAATAGCCATGAAAGCATTGAAAGACCAAGTCAAGAACGTAGCGACAAACGAACATGGCTACATGGTGTTGATAGCGCTGTTCGATTGCATCGACGACACAGTTCTCATTAAGAAAATGATATTATCAGAACTGCAGAAGGATCTGACTGAGATAACGCTAAACGAGCATGGAAGAAGCGTAATTTTATATCTTGTCGCAAGGAGAGACCCTCACTACTTTCATCCGAAAGTTGTTGAACAACTTAAACAGGGAAATGATAACGCGACTAGTAAAAAACCGTCCGATATACGAGCAAAGGAACTGCTTGATGCAATTATTGATAAGTTTTCAGAAACTATTTCGGAAGACGCTGCAACGTGGCTATCAAACAATTCCATTTCAATGGTTACATTAGCAGTTTTGAAGGCGGGTGACGGAGAGAAGTTTGAAAAGGCTTACGCAGCTATCGCTGACTATATAACAGACCCAGAATCAGTAATAACTGAAGATGAAAAACAGTACAAGGTAGTTGAATACGCCGGGCTTCATATGATGCTGAAAAAATTGATACAGAACGATAAGACCCTTGTTGAAAACGGTAAACCAACCTTTGGCCAAGTACTGAATGAGAGATTAGATGCAGAGGTAATTAAACGTTGGATCGAACTCAACAGAGGCTGCTTCCTCTTGATAACTCTAATCGAAAACAGCTCAGAGTCAACTTCGAGCTCGTTAATATCGAAGCTAAAACCTCTGACCAAGTCACTAAAATCTAAAAAGACACCAGGAGCATCGATATTGTTAAAAAAACTGAAATAAATATTGTGCAGAGCTTTTCTGTGAATTTAATATTATACAGTATCAAATGAATAACGAACTGTACTTGTTTTAAGAAATTTGCGATACTTGTTTATACTACAATATCATTACAATAATTTGTAATAATCTAAGCAGCACAATATTGTATCAATATAACATCTGATTTGTACTAAACTGTTTTATTATTTATAATACGAGATACGTTTACGTAATAAAACCCTATTTGTTGTTAGTTTCAATTCAGAAATTTCTACAAGAAGAATAATAGATAACAAATTTAGTTTGTGATAAATCATCAGAACATTAGAATTGAATTAGAAATAGTATTTTTATCCAAGGAATTGTGAAAAGAATATCTAAAATTTTGAAATCAGTTTGAAATTGATTTATTAAATTTTCGCTGCAATATATAAATAAGTAGGCTAAGTTACATACACAATATTAATATAAGGGTAACCATGACGCAGTAGTCACGTTTAAACGTAAATTCATCAGCCTTACGCAACACCACTGTTAAATTAATTCAAAGTATATAAACTAGAAATTATTTTATGTTACCTATGAAATTTTTTATCATTCTTTTTTTTTTGAATTTTTTGAATTTTTTTTTTTTTTTAGAACTGAAAAGAAAGATTGGCACAAATGAAATATTGAAAAAGAAAAAAAAATTAACAAAATTGAAATTAAATTGAAATTTGTTATTTTTATGTTATTTATTTTTTTTTTTTTTCATTTTTTTTTTTTTTTTTCATTTATATTTCATTATTTAAGTTAATGCTATAATTATATGAATATATTATTACCGGCTCGCGATATCTATTTAAAAGTTCAATTCCTATTTGATGTTTACATACCATTCGTAGCAAAATGTAATGCCTCTGTATTTATTTATTTTTTTTTTACTTTTTTTTTTTTTTTTTTTTACTTTTTTTACTTTTTTTTTTTAATAGTTCAAACAAAAATATTACCAAGTTCTAGAGCATTAGAGGCAAGATAATTATCGATCTGTTTTTTGTGAGACAAAGACTGCATGCGGATGTGGATATCCAAAGATCTTTACTAAGAGGAAACTAGAATTTATTATGAAAATATTCTACTGATAAATACTCAAAAGACGTTTAAACAAATACTGAAATTTCACTTGTACATTGAAACGTTGTAAGCAGTGGTTGATGACCAAAATCCAAAGTTTGTTCATACAGTCTTAGTCGAGTTTTGCCTTACGAGCCCCAAGCTACTATTCCATAAATTAGACAACCCCATACCTTACGGTAATCTTGGCTAATTAGTAATTGCAATTGCCCGTTGCCTAGACTTTCAACATATCTCTAATGTCGACTACCCTAGAACGAATTTCAGGCTGATTATCCTTAGTTAGTTCTGGCAAGAGCTCTTTGAATAACGAAATCAGCTTATCCAATTCAACAGTGTTCTTTGTATCACGAAGTTTTCTAGATATTGTGAAAATTATGTTCAACGCCTCCTTTCGTATCCTTGTGTACTTTGATATACCTGAAAAGCAAAAAAAAAACAATACAGTATATATCATTCAACCCATTATCTCACATCATATTTCATCAGATATCAAGTTTTAAAACCAGTTAGTTATTTAAATTGAAATTATGTTTTCCATAAAAAAAAAAATAATCTCCAATACCTAAAGAATTTCTTAAAATCTTGTTTATAGTCCCACAGATTGTAGCCAACGTTTCTTTATCCTCTGGGCTAGTGTCGTTGCTGTCTATTTTTATCAACAATAATTTATCAACAAAAAGGCTCAGCGCACCCAAAATTGCTACCTGCACCATTCTTATGCTGTTAGGCAGTGTCTCGTAGCAGTGCGTCACAAATTGGATACAATATTTATCTGCAACATATATAATAAATAATAATATATCACTTATCAATCTTTAATCGAGAAAAATTTATTGATACAGAATAGGGAGGAGGATTCTAATTTACCTTGAGTTTCCTTTGTGGAAGGCCAAGCCTTACCAAGTGTTTCATATACAGTTTCTTGTAACTTCATATTCATTTCCCTTTTCTTAGAGTTTTCTTCAGCAGAACTTTCCTCGTCCTCGTCATGTTTGTTAGATAGCTACAGAGTGATGAGGAATTAATGAAAAAAAGATAAGAAATCGTGAATAAATATTCATGGGGGGGTTTCTTTCAGAATCAGAACAACTTACTTTCAGAAGAATTTCTTGCGCTATGTCATACACCTGTGTGAATCGATCAATATCCAACTCATGTAAGACATCAGAAAATGCTTTTAGTGCATGTCGACGGTATTCCGCTGCTTCCTTTCTACTCTCTTTATACAATGCATCCAATGCTGATTCAACAAGCGCATCAGTTTTTTCTATAGTCTCTCTGTGGAATAATGATAATTTAAATAAGCTATTCTCTAAACTTTAGTTGCATTTATAATAAGAATTTATGAAAACGGATCAATGCTTAATATGTTAATCATATTTTTCAAAAATATAATGTAATTTCAAAAGAAACAGAAAAAAAAGAACCCACTTGCTGTTGCACGTTAAAGTAGCCAGTGCATTCAGGAGTCGTTCTTTTCCATTCCAAGTTCTTCCTTGCAAACCGTTTGTTAAAATTTTCAGCAGATTATTCCTCGCCTCTGTTTCTATGCCAGAACCTAATTTGGCTGCAACTGTGGCGACTGCATTCGCAGCCTGTGCTTTAGTCGTCCATGAAGCTGATTCCAAGGCTGTATTCAAAGTACTAATTATAATAGTTAAATTCTGCTTGATACCAGTTTCTGTACCAGGTGCTATCTCTCCCCAAAGATCTGTCCATAATTCAATGGTATTCTCAGTTTCTGAAATTCACAAGAAAAATATAGAATATAGAAAATATAGAAAAATATAGAATGAAACTCAACGACTCGATGATATTCAATATCACATTTAGTATACATAACAAATACAAACCTGGAGTTTTTTCAGCATGCATAGCAAAGAACGTAAGAGGTATAACAATGTCTGAATAATTTTTCAATATCTCCTGATTATGATTGTTCATAGATTGCAACGTCTGACCAATTGCTAATCTGATCGCATCGTCTGTAAAATATTTCATAGTTTAAAAATCGATTGAATAACAGCAGCGATATGCGATATCAAATTGAAATTCAGAATTCAGTTTATACCTTCTCTCTCCATGTACCAAGTATTCAACATTGTAAACAACTTTTCCAGACTAGATTCTTTAGCAGATCCAACAACGTGACCGATAGTAACAGCGTTGTTTTTTCTCACAGCTGTGTTTCGATCCGTTAAACCGTTCACCAAAGCAGCTAATAATTTACCTGTATTTAAAAACACAACAAATTTATTTATTCATCATCAAATCCACGTTATTCAAGATCAATAACAGATATAATCTCACTAACCAGCGTAAGGTTGTAATTCCTGCTTCAAATGACTACAAAGAAGTATCAAGAAATGCGAGCATGCAACCTTCGTCCCAAGTCCTATACTAGATTTTATTAAGTCTATAACTTTTGGCATTAGTTCCTTAAGGATGGGAGCATCGATGTATTGAATGCACTGCGAACAATAATAAAAGATGATGTTAAAACAATTCAAAACTCCGATACATCGTCTCAGTAAGATTATTCGACCCACCTTAGTCATAGTTTCAGTTGTATAATGACTCTTAGCTGCGCTAGCTCTGACACTATCGATAACTCCCTGTGCTTCAGAATTAGCACCAAATCTGGTACTCAGTTGTGTCAGTTTAGGACTCTCAAGTTCACCTGTTGCGGTCAAAAGCGCTGGTATCAAACTGTCCAGCGATGGTTTTAGCAGTTTTCCAGCTGCAGTTACAAGCTGCGATATAGTTTGCAAAGATATCGCTCTGATCGAACCCACGGTGTGAATAATACCAATATTTATAAGCACCGGTAGCACCGCTTGGAGAACGTCTTCTCCTGCCTTGCCGTAAGAAGCATCGCAATTTCTTACTGTGACCTAGATACAATTAATTTGTGTTTTTTATTCCATGTAGAAACTTTATCTTAGATAACAAGTCGTTCGAAAATTTCCTCTCAGGTTTTACTACCTTGCTGAGAATTTTAGTTGTATTAGTTGCAGCCAGTCTGGTGCCCTCATGGACGTCATCCATCACTCTGAATAGCTGTTTCCATAATTCAGATCCACATTCTGATAAATCAATCGGAGCATTGGATCTCAAGAGATCTGCGAGTGCGAGACAGCAGCTGATTCTCACTCGCCATTGATCGTTTGTTAAGTTGACTTGTATGTCTTGCAGTATTTCTTTGTGATATAGCTCAACCTGGTATAAAAATAGGAAACTTGAAGTTATAATGAACACAATACATCATAGATTTGAAATAAAGAAGAGCCGTTTTCAACTTACAGCCTTATGCGTTGAAGGTACAATTGCGTGCCAAATACTGGCCATACTTTGCTGAATCTTTGGAGTAGGATCGAACTGGTATCGATACAATCTCGGAACAATATTTGGCAAATATTTGTTCAATTCGTCGCTGGCTAGTGTTGCTATAGCTGAAAATCCAAATGCTGCGCCTTTCTTTGATGTCCAAACGGCGTTGTGGTTCGCCAAGTGCATAAATCGGTAGACTAACTCAGGCTGGTTCAAGTCTGAAGCGAGTGAGCATATCTCGCGATATGTCGAGAGATTTCCTCTGTAGAAAGAGTTAAGAGTTGGGTATTATGATTATTGAAAATTATTCCATTTTTCTATCCTCATCATTATCAGAATATTATTATTACCCGGTCGGACTCTTTCCCAGCAAACCCTCTTCGAATAATTTAGTATCACTCGTTACTTGAGTCACAGTTTTTCGGCCTTGCATCAACTGTTCTAATAAATTAGACACCAATGCTTTGCGATCGCTTTCTTCACTGCTGTCGTATACCAGTCCAAGACCCTTTGATGCGATGTCTTGAACAATATCTGTTACGAGAAATATCAACACGTTAGTTATCTAATTACGCAAGAAACATCAAGAGTGCTTAGATCATTTGTACTCAATTATCTAGTTCCGCAAAAGGATATACCATTGTTCTCGGACAGGAAATCCATAAATGCATTTTGAATGGTAGATAGTCTCTCCAGAACCGGAGCTCTGTCTGCGTTGTGTTTGAGTAATGCCAGTAGCCAGATACACACAGCCTAATAAATAAAAAGGTAATTAGAAGTGGTTTAGAACCATTCGAGATCAAATAATGTGTAATGATGGTGAAAACGCTGCCGTAGAATGTTCGTATCTTATTTTATAAATTGAAATTACCTGTCTTGAGTTGGGATGCGGACTGAGAGCTAATTTGAACAACTCTTCCAACAACCAAGCCAGTAGCTCGTCGCTTTCTTTAGTAAAAGCTACTTTATGTTCGCTGGGTAGCGTGTTCCAAGCATTTCTTGCTTCTGGTGATGCTTGACCCTGTACGCAGCAAACTAAGGATTCTCCTACCGTTAAATGGACCTCGACATCTTTAGTCTATGATATGAGAAACAGAAAGTGTTTATTTTTCTTCAATTAAATTCAATTCAATTCAATTAAATTGATACAATAATTAATAATTAACTTCCGTTAGCTAATTAGTAGAAATTCACTTCAAGGAGAAACTGATCAGCATCTGTGACCGAAAAATATTCATTTTATATAAATTACAATGAATACTCGCCTCCTTTGCCATCTCGACAAATTTTTGAACTATCGATTTTGTGTGCGGAAACTCTTCGCCGATGCAGAGAAAACCCAAAGATAGAGCCGCTTTTTCCTTTACCTAAAGCAATGTACAGAAATTAGAGCATCGTATAAGCAAGTACTATGCTTTTGCTTATGGTAATTAAAAAAATTCGGGAATCTTTGCAATCGCTAATTTCAAGGATTTACTGTATTGGCATTGGCGTGAGAATGAGATCGAGCGACAAACCTTGGAGGACATTTTAACATTGTTTAAAATGCCAAACAACTTAGTTACTAAAGCGGCCTTGTTTGGCTCATCTCCATCGTCAGCAGGCATAGGCAAGGATAAAGTCTTTCCAAGTAGACCGATTCCTTCGCTAGCTGCTCCGACGAGCATAGCGTTATTATCGCTTAAAAATGTATCTGGAAGAAAGACGAGTTATTTTTGTTGTTTAAAAGTGTGATTTGTGAATAAAAAACGGAGTTCACATACAGATTAACTTAGTTGCGTTAACGTAACTTTCCCAGTTAAGCAATTCAGCTCTATTCTCATTCCTTCGCATCATCAGTTTCCTCTCCATCATATAAGACAACGCTAGTATTGCTCCGTGCTGAGTTTCTAGCATTTTATTACGAGTCACGTTGATTATCTCAGCTACTTGTTTCTCGAATTCCCCACTGGGAATATGAGCAGCTACAACTCCGTATATTTTTGCAGCTAATTCCCTAATTTCTTCCTTCGTTGATGTTAGTAAATTTCTTATCCATGGTAGCTCACTCGCATAACGCGACGTTGTTTCGACTGGTATCGTACCAACTACTTCCAAGAAAGCGGTGAGGGGAACGAGACCTGAAAATAAAAATTATCATGATTTAAAATGCTTCATAGAGCACTCAGCCTTCTCATATCTCAATCATAGGCCCCTTCGTTTAAACAAGAAGTTATAACTTCTGTACTCCAGTACCTGCAGTAACTTGACTAAGGAGTAAAATTATGTCCAAATAATTGTTGAGAGGCTCGGGTCGTGTTTGAAATAAATTCTTCAAATAGGATCCAATTAAGGGGCTGTACTCCGATGGGTGTTGGATCGGCTCATTGTATGATGAAATTTCAGCACATTTTGCCAGGCATAGTCGTAAGTACGTGATAATCTATAAGATATAACAAATATGTTGTAATTATATGTTATTTCATGAGAGAAGTGTGAATTTAAAAACAAGAGATTATATTATTATGAACTAATACCTCGGTAAACGTGGTAACATTGTAGGGTAAAGTTTTACTGCCAATGCTGACCGTTCCAGTTGAGTTGCTAAGCCTAGCTTGCATTTTAGCATAAATATATGTTACAAGTTTGGGAAAATCTGGCAGAAAGACTTTCTTAGAAAAATCTTTCTCCCGTTCATTTTTGTGAGCAGTACCGTACAAAGCCTTTATAGCTTCCGTTGTTACTTCGTCCTTAGTATCGCCGGTTGCTAACAGTAATAAGTATCGTGACGGAGCATCATCCGGTGGGAATACTGTAGCCGCATAATGTACAGCAACAAATCTATCAAAATAATAAACATATCATTAAACATTCGTCGCAAAATTGACTATCAATTAATTATCGGCATAAACTTTCGCCCCAAGTTCACAGCGTTAATTTTATTCTTCAGAATTTCACCTGACACTTGATTCAGCAGACTCAATATGAATAGATAGTAACGCGTTCATCATAGCAATGGTGTTTTCTTCTTCCTTTTGAAGTACATATGCTGGTGTCATACTGAGTAGAGCGTCTCTTATGGATTGTCTCAACTCAGTATCAGTCTGGAATAAATATTGCGTTTAATAAGTAAGCGATAGGAGAAAGAGCGGTCCGTTAGTTGCGAACATCTTTTCTATTTGGTCATCGTTTTCCACAATTACATTACTCACCGATGCCAAAGTGTCAAAAAAGTGTTGCAGCATGCTCAAGTCTTTATTTACAAGACCTTGGGAGTTATTTGGAATCCTTTGCCCAAGTTGTCCAATTACTGTATAAGCCATTGCTTTGTGTGCCGGGTCACCTTCGGATATCAATTTTCTCATTCCGTTAAGAATCACACCAGCTACTCGTACAAGTTGCGCAAGATTGCATCTGAAATAATAATTAAGAATTAAATTTTCGTGAAAGAAATGAAAATTTTTTTCTTATACACTTGAATGGATACCTACTGTTGTACAATGTTAGACGTAAACTGAAGAGCCAATGATTTCAGTTTAGGATTCGTATTGCTTCCATAGAGTGAATCGAATACAACCTGGTGATAATCATACAGACATAATTTAGTCAATTAAATTACATATTATCTATAAATTGGGAGACGAAAAATGACATCCATTCTCCTCAGTGTTATTTAATATCTTGCCTGAATGCAAGGTGGGATTATAAATCCAGCTCTGGTTACGCGACAAAGATAATGTAGTAGCTTCAAACGAATTCTTGTACTAGCTGGCAGTCTCTTCATTTCTGGTTTCACTTCTTTCTGAGTGGCCAGGGCATCGGTACCCAGGAATAGGGTGTATAACGGCGCAGCTAACTGCATTGATCCCCAATCCAAGGTGCTGGTAATAAAGCAAATGAAATTTCCGAGCTGTATTCTTTCACCATGACATCATTAAAAGCGAGAAATAGTATATCTCAGCTCTCTTACCCGACAATTTTTTTCAACTCAAGATCAGCCATATTAGCAACACTAAACCTCGTGTCTGCGGCAGCGACGATTAAATGTATGAGTATATCGGAGTCGGTGAAAAATCCACCGGCAAGAAATTTAACTATCCCCAATTTGGTCTGTTCAAGTTGTTCGGCGGTCGGCGGACTCTCGCCTATTACTCTCTTAAACGCATATTCGCTGAGACCAGCCGGCACTGGAAATTGCGACCAATCAATCGGCTGACCTGATTGTTGATTCTCAGTTTGTCCAACAGATCTGTTGGTGAAAATATCGACGTTAAGTTTACATGAGGCGATATACACAGGAATTCATACGATTTTTACAATCTTTGAAGATACAGAAAAGAATGGGGAATCTATTTTCGTCGAGAATCACAACTTTCGATGAAATTTTCATTATTTTATTTCTGTCTTCTCCTTCTTCTTCTTCTTTTAATAGCGAATTAATAGCGTTGATATATTCACCCATATGGCAGTAACAGGACATCGAGCATGAAGTTAATTAACTGCTTTGCGACGTAAGGTTTGTCCTGAAGTCCTAGTAGAGAAGCTCTCTTGTCGCTATCCATTGGAATATGGATGTGGCCCAATGCCGGCATTATGATTAGTAGTAAACTGAAAGTTCATATTATTGAATAGTTGCGATAGCTGGAAATGTGGATTATCATCAATCTCTAGATATTACATCGCAATCAGAATCTCACCTATCTTGATGAGACAGTGGCTTTCCTTCAATGGCATTCAAAACACTCGGTATTAACTCGCCTTGTTTGCTAATCTCCATTCTTGGGTATCCCAGCTTTATGTAGATGATAGTAAAGTTCTGAAGAAGAATAAACAATACTTTGTTCATTGTTATGAAATTTTTTTTTTTTCATGTTTTTTTTTTTTGTCAAATTGAAAAACTTGAGCCCATCAATCACAAAATTTGTACAAATTCTGTTCATTGGATGTTCTTAGGGCAAGAATATGAATATTTCTAATAAGTATTTATGCTATCTAGGTCAATGAAACGTACAATAACAAAAGAGCTTGCAGCGGGGTCTTGATACTGCAATAACAGTGCTTCAACAGGAAGTTGAACCACAGGTCGACTCTTTACCCTCCGATTAATGTGGATCAAAAGTTCCATAACTTTTTTGCGAACACCCTCCTGAGCGCTCGATAATTTGAGAAGCACAGGAGGCAGGAATTTGCATACTGATGCTTGTAGTTGTTCGTCTGTTTCTGCTGATCCCAAGCGGAGAAATACCCGCTCCAATAATACTATGAAATTTAAGAATCATTGGAGATTAATAATTACCAAGTATTCACCCCGATATTGATAATAAGAAATCTGTAACGAGGAACTAGTCTACAATATGGTCTAGTATAGTGTTAAAAAAAAAAATACACAGCATAAGGGAGATATGGTAAATTTGGTTTTATTTGATTTTTCTTTTTTCTTTTTTAGTACATATAATAATCAAAACATGCATGCGAAACAAATGATAAGACGTTATTGAACGTGTAGAAATCATATCGTAAGAATAGGAAAAGGGCTAATAAATGTTGACGTAGATTCTATCTTTTGAAAGTTCATTTCATCATGGCATGAGAATAAAGAAAGAAAAAGTGAAGGCATTGAGATGGTTTGATGTATTAATTAAGGTGTTATTCCGAAGTTTTCAGATTCACGTATTATTAGGAAATCAGAATTTGGAAGGAGTTCTGCAATTAGTGTGACGTTGAAAATTCGAATTTGAACGCAGCCTTTATTAAAAATTAAGGGCGTGAAGTTGCCTTTTTACATGGCGGCGTGACATTTGACTTTTCTTTGTATGCTATAAAATAGATGTTAAGTTTGATTTCTGAAATGGCAAATTCATAAATCCATAGCTTAATTATTAGCTAACGAAATGACAGGTGTCACGACGTGATTATTATCTTAAATACAGTATAAAATAAATTTTTTTTTACAAGCAACTTACTCAGCTCGTCTGTGGCCGCTGCCATTTTGGAACTGTGTGAGAAAACGAATGACATGTCAAGAATACAATATCGGAAACTGTACCGTAGCTGCGTTGATTATTAATTAGTCAAATCGTAATGGTCTTTAAAAATATCATTTTTCTTTACATAAATACCGGCCTTATTACATCACCAATATACATTTACAGAAAACCTACTAAACTAACAAGGCACTAATCTCGGCGATTATGAATAGTGCCAGATTGAGGTTATGTAACAAACACCTCGTACTCGATACTTTCGACGTAAGACTATCTGGCATTGGATTCTCTATGACAGGATTTTTTCGAATTTCCGGACAATGAGTCTAAAAAAAAAATAATGTCGACTCATTAAATGACAGAAATTTTTCGAGAAATAAATTTCACTCACATCAATAATCCCATTTATTACTCTAACCACAAGTTCCTTCATTATTTTGGCTGCATTTATACCACAGAGCATTGCAGTTTTCGTGTAATAACAGTCTGCTATCAGTTTATATTCGCTGTAAAATGAAAATTACGAGCATCGAAAAAATTGACAAAATTATAGAACTCATTGTATTCTATAATTCTGAAATTCTTTTTTCAATTCATTTTTTTTTTTCATTTCATACTTGCATAGTTCGTTATGGTCCATATTTTCTGTCCAATCAGCTGGACCTGCGCAATCTGTATATTCTGTATGAAGCTCGTGGAAACATGTTAAGTAATTTTGATAGCCTGTAGAAAAAACATTTACGCAGAACATAGAGATTCTATAAATTGTAATTATGGAAAATGGCACAAGGAGCTTAGGTTCTATTTGATATTAAGGAATCTTTTCCACATCTATAAAACATACTTTTTTCATAATCTGACTCCATGCATAATTTTGCGCTGAGAACACGAAGCCCTGAAATAAGTTGCATGTAAAGATGATCTTCGGGCAGAGGTGTACAAGTCTGCATAAACGAGTCAATAGAGTCCAAATTACCAGCGATTCTCCTATATATGTTAAAATTAGATTAGAAATTACTTAACTTTCTGTGTGTTTATTTGGTAGTTCATGGATAAGGGAGGTAAAAAAGTGTCGATGTGAATACTTTGGTATTGATTTATTTTCACATCTATGTCATGTGTTCGTCACTATGATCCATAATAAAAATTCTTTTTGCACTTTTACATTATGTAACTTATGTAGCATTATTGAGTTATTTAGCTCAGATTATATACCTACAAACCTACAAAGATGCTCCAGGTCTTTATACGATGCAATAAGCAGTAGACTTTCAGGATTGGTAACCTGTAGTTTAGCTAAGTAAGTCATAAGCTGATTTTCATCACATTTCATTGACTGTCGAGTAGCTGAAAGATTTTTTTGTTAATTTGTCATAAGGGTGAAAGTCTTCATTCAAATTTTACTTGTTTTTCCCGAAGTGTTGGAAAGATTTTCTACTTGAACGGAAAAGCCGGAATCATTTTCGTCATTATCGTCGCCAATGAGTGGACCGTAGTCGCTTTCATAACCGTTATCTTCATTGGCATAAAATTGTATCATTTCATCTTGAGAAACTGTTATTGTTAGCTGTGTTGTTATAACTAGAAGTAGCGCGAATATTTTTACGCCATATTTGTATAAAATTTCAACTTCCATCTAACACCTTTTAAATTTTATATACGTATATAGATAGCCGTCAATTCTGTGTTATTAGATTGATAAGAGATGTTCAAGAGTTGAAGCGGTTCAAAAATTGCCGCCATTGCAATATTCATTCTTTCTAAAGACAAGCCTGAAGTTATGCGAAAACAATCGATCGATTATGAATTGTCGATTGAGCGTAGCCCGTCGTCTGCTATATTTGGGTTTTAAAAAAAATGTGTGACTGCCCTAGTTTTGGGTGCGAAATTCTCACTGCGAATGCGCAGGAGCTAATAAACGAAAGCAGCCGCGATGACCTTCAAGCGCGTAAATAGAGGTCAAATTTGAAATAATACATGTTTGTATTATCGCCTATGGACCATTTCGACTTGGTGTTGTTTTTCAATTTTTTCATAGCTGTAAGAAATTGATAGACTTTATCGAACAGTTTCGATAAGCCGGTGCGTCTGTCATACGAAGGTCCAAAATTAAATCGTATGTTCCATAATTTATACACTATTTAAAATTGTAATTTTCATTTATTTGATGTCTTGCTTGCTTTGATAATTTTCTAAAAATTTCACATATAAGTACTCGATTAATAATCTAAATATCTTTCACTTGGTTTCTGTATAATCGACAATTATTATTTCAAATTCGTCTCCATTTCCGAATTAAGGTTATAACTTTGTATTCGTTCGTATAATCTTTTCGATTAACAATAAGCTTATATGATTTTAAAAATCTCATTGTATAGTATATCACATATTATTATTTGTTGTTAAAATATACTTTCGGAGTTATGTATCAAAATAATCTTTCCATACATGTTTACTTTTAGCTGTTATATACCAATACAAAATCCTTATAGAATCACATTGTTTTCGAAATTTTTTATCATACCCTCTGCTTGCTTGTAAATGAAATAAAAAAAAAAAAAAAAAAATCAGCGTACTGTACTGATTTACTACGAATTATATCCTATTTTCTTAATCTATGCTATCTACCTACCTACGTCTCGTTACTTTTTAATATGTTATAATCAATTAATGATTATCTATAGTAACCGAGAGACAATTTTTAAATTTAATTTGACATTTCTGATAATAAATAACAAACCAACAACTACTTGTAACAAATACTATTCTTTCCAACACACTATAATGAATAAATAAATAAATAAACAAATCAAAACCTCTGAACTTTGGTGTTATTTTCTGAGTTTTAAATCTTGCGATTGTATATTTTTTTTTTGTATGCTTATAATTCTCAAACACCACATTCACTAATGGGCCTCAGTGTGATATTAGTGATGAAATTTTGAAGCGTGGTATTTATAGTTTTCAGCATAATTTAATTATTTTTCACTTTAGAACCTATGCTGCATGTTGTGCTTGAATTTGCCGAAGCTTTTTCATTTGGCATTTTATTTAGGAGCTATAGAAGAGTCATGCTAAATTGTTACTTTTCTATTTGATTGTATTTCGTTCTTAGTTGTCTCATCACAATTCATATCGAATTTCGTCCAAATATAGTTGGTTCTGATGTACGTAATCAGTGATAAATTATGATATGTTATGTTTATGCGTGTCCATTGACCTTTAATCACATGTTTATCAATCTGAGATCACATGTCTCTGATCTTATAGAAATAAAATTATTCTTTATTCACCCTTTGACAAGTGAGTTTGTTACTTATACTTATCGTTAGTCAAGTAGGTACATACCAGAACGTGTGTGTTTAGATCAATAACTTTTTATTAGTTTTATTACAGATTTATTCATCATAATTATATATCAATAAATTAAAATGATGCGTGTATCCAAGATACTAATTCTCAGTTTATAGATCGGCCTTAAAACAATTGATGATAACATTTTAAAGTACAAATTTCTACTCTGGGTTGTTGGTGTTTACCTGCACAGTTTATATTATCTCTACTCCCTTCAGAATACTTCCCCACCTTTAACTTTAACAACAGTTTTTTTTCAAATTCAAGGAAAAGCAGATCAGCCTGTTACCTTACCTTTACGTTTGATTTGTGCTCATATTTTAATCACAGCAGGCATTTCTGATGTCTTCTTATCCGTTATAGAGACAGTGAAATTATTTGTGAAATAAAATCCAGATTAAGATCTGGTAAATTTGATATTGAATTAAATAAGAAGTAAAGGAGTAAATTGCCTTGCTTGTTGGAAACATCTGATTTTCATATTGTAAATAGAATTTATATTCTGTTATTATTCTGTGTTGATGAATTATTTCTATTATAAAAGTCAAAATAAATAGGATTTGAAAGACTGACTGAGGAATTTTTTAAAATATCAGTAAACTATAGCTTCTTATGTTATGTAGTGTCGGAATGGACTCGGTGGCTGCATTAAGACAGTTGATTCAAAACTCAACAAAGATGCTTTTCAGGAGATTAGCGTGTTTCATTGAACGGGTTTATAAATGCAACTGCTTTAGATTACTCTGGGTTTATGTAAGTCTTAGAAGATATAAATAACTATAGTACCATGATTTACAAATAATAACTAACTCAATGTCAAATGAATCGAATACATCCCTCCCCCGCCCCTGAGATAATGATAGTCACTAATTTTTGTTATTCATCCATTCGTGCTAAAGTCCCATATTTTCAATTTTCTTATATAATATCAATGATGGAGAAATTTTAATCATTCCTTTGAAGATTATTGCTCTGCGTTGAAAGATCCGAGTTCTGATCCATCATCCTTCGCAGGCGAGGTACTCATATTATTATAACGATAGCTTTAATACATTAGCGATTTATTTATATTGGCTTATACTCTTCGTGTGAATTAAGTTCATAGAAACACCTTTCGATCGTCAATAATTCTTGTTTGTATTGCTTATATGTATACCAATGTCAATTGTTCCTGTTGTACAATGTGTTAATTAGGTGGAGACAAAAATATTTATATGTACATATACATGCCTGTTTAATGTCTGGAGTAATGAAGCTTTGATAATTTACCCTATTCTTTTTGATCGTGATATCACATTACTTTGAGAAAGCTGATCAGTATGATGTATGTATGTATTTATTACAAGAATTATACGAGCACTCAGTTAAGTCAACGCCTGATAATAATCTGTTCCCCAATCCGGTATAAAAGTAAGATTGTTGTAATTTCCGTTTAGTTGAATCTAAAGATGTAAGACAAGTAGGAGACCATTTTCTGAGAAGCTACTGCTTTTATGAATGTTCATGTAGCAGAACTAGAGTAACATAATACTTTACTTTTCACACCGCTACTGAATGCATTGTCTTCATAGTTTATATTAAGGATGCACGTTCTCTTAATGTCTACTTGTTTCGTTTAACGCGTAAGTACTCATCAAACTCTAATATCACTTGGAGTCTTGTACACGTTTTTGCCCTAAACATAAAACACTAATAATTTATGTGCACAATGTTATAATATACCTATGCCAAAGTACGTTGTGTGATTGTTTCTCTGTTTTTTACCACAATTATGATAGTTATCATAAAAATTGTAAATATTCTATAGTATAAGAAAGATTTACGTTTATAATAACTGGTAACATATTCAACAAGCCAATTATACGTGTTACCTTGTGTATTCTATGTCTGTTTTGTTTGTAAGAAATGGTACTCTGCTTCCTCCATTTGTACATTGAGTTCAATGTTGGTAAAAAATATCGAAGACCTAGAGCAAATTAAATATGTAATTCAAATGGTAATTATTTTAGCTATTTATCAGGAGAATGGACAAGGGCAAAGAAACGGTCAAGACCTTGTCTGAGGGACAGCTAAGAGTTCTTACGCTCAATAATGGGGAACATCAAGATGGGACCCTTTATCGATTGCGTAAAGGTATACATACTGGTTGTAATCAAATTCTCAGAAGCTATAATCCACGTGTACACACATATGTACCATTGATTCGAAATTTGATTAGTCACATACAACGAACATATTTGAACTCGTAATCGAAGAGTTATTACTTTAATAATAGGTTGGCAAGTGGAATTCAGACTCGGACCTTCTCTGCTTGGTAAAAGTGTGAATATTTTTACCAATCATCCGCTGGTGATCAACCAACAGTTTGAGAGAAGTTCCTATTATCAATTAACATGGGACAAGGATTCCGCCACCTTAACTCTTGCATTAGCAGGATCATTTCATTACTACGTAACAGATAACAGGTAAACAGTCTTAGATCTATGGAATAGAGTTCCGAATCACTGAAGATATTAACTTGTTGGATTATAAAAATCTGATTTTTGTTCAAGCGATGAAAGCAACGGAGCTCCGATAGCTTCTGGGTATTTGCTAGTTGATCCTGAACTACGTGTGGGAAATGGTGAAGAAATTCTTCCGTTAGATTGTGTTCAATGTCAAACTGTACTAGCGAAAAGTTTGGGGCCATTATCAACTTGGGAAAGTAAATTGTTAGTTTCTCGAAACTCTGGATTCAATATGATTCACTTTTCGCCAATTCAGGTAAACTTTCGATGTACATACATATATCATATTCATATAATTATACTCCATGCCTCTATTGACCAATATTCTAGTATATCTGTACATTTATTTCACTTCATTCAGGAACTCGGAGCATCAAGATCATCGTACAGTCTTGCTAATCAATTGAAACTTAATCCCTCATTCAACAGCGATGACAAGGAGGCTACCTTCGATGATGTTGAAGAGCTGATAACTAAACTGCGAAATGAGTGGAATGTAAGATTTACATTACATCAGTATCATGTGTATCAATTCGAATATATTATAATGTATTCTTCTAATCATTTTCAAATACAGGTACTCAGTATTTGCGACATTGTCTTAAATCACACAGCAAATGAAAGCTCATTCCTAGTTCAGCAGCCAGAATGTACCTACAATTGTCTGAATACTCCTCATTTACGTCCAGCATATATCTTGGACGCTATGTTATTCGAATTGACTATCCAAGTCGCAGCTGGAGAATGGGAGTTCAGAGGCATTCCAACTGTTGTAGAAACCGAGGATCACTTGAACGTGAGACTACCTTTATAATAAATCGTAGAATACTCGCTTCGGAGTTTATATCTTATTCTTATACCTAATGAGTTTCTATTATTCATTTCTAATTTTTTTTTTTTTTTTACAGTCAATCAGACATGCTTTGCATACCCATTTTTTACCGCTGGTAAAAATACATGAAATGTTTGTATTGGACATCAACGAAACTGTAGCACAGTTTTTGAGCTTGGCTAGAAACGAAGTGCCGCAAGACTCAATCGGAGATGAGATCAAGGATACTATTTCTCTAATAAAAGATCCACAATTCCGGAGACTTAAAGCTACGATAGATATGCCACTTGCGTTGCAAATTTACAATGTATACAGGTAGGGTATAAAACGGATTCTTACTTCATTATTTAAAATTTCTTAGTTATCGAATAACGCAACGCATCTTTAGTTTCAATAATTTTTACTGAACACATTTATCATTTCAGAGCTAATTGTTTCGACGAAGAAACACGTTTAAAGCAATCTGCGCAAGAGTTAAAATTGAAATTGGAAGAACTTAACACAACTGTTATCAACGAAATACAAAACCATTTGAATGCTTCAATTGAAAATACCATAGCTAACATACGATATTTTAGAGTTCAATCAGATGGACCTCAGCAGAAAGAAGTTAGCGAAAGAAACCCGCTTGTTCCTAGGTATAACGATTACAAATAGCATTGTGCGACGAGTACTTTTACCTCTATTATCTCGTGTATTAGATAATAACTATACCATCTATTCATGATTAATAAATCACTAACGTAAACACACATTATTTCACAGATACTTCACGGATTATGGAACACCCGCATCTTTAGCTGAACGAGAATCAATAATGTATTCAGACATGGGATGTTACTTGATGGCCCATAACGGATGGGTAATGAATAGCGATCCTCTCAAAAATTTCGCAGACTCAGATTCCACCGTCTACTTACGTAGAGAGCTTATTGCTTGGGGCGACAGCGTAAAGCTCAGGTATAAAGTAGAAAAAAAATGAGAATCTTAATCGATCGTCTATATTATTCGCGTTTCCGATCCGGAGTAAAGCACTGTTTGTTTATCATAGGTACGGAAACTCTCCCGAAGATAGTCCATTCCTCTGGGATCACATGACAAAGTATGTCGAATTAACAGCTAAGATTTTTGATGGTATCAGATTGGACAATTGTCACTCGACTCCAATTCCAGTTGCTGAGGTACTTTACTTCGTCTTCTAAATAATCGTGTATACTTTTTCGTACCTTTGAACTTTTGTCTTATTAAATACTCTTCGATCTTTAACTTCTTCCTCAGTATCTACTGGATGTTGCACGCAGAGTAAACCCGGATTTATATGTCGTTGCTGAACTGTTTACAAACTCTGATCAGAAAGACAATATCTTTGTAAATCGTCTTGGTATTACATCGCTGATCAGAGGTACGTGCCGATTTTTATTTCTATTTCAAAGATGTCACGACGTGCTGATAAACATAAATCATAAATCACCATCAGATCTTCATATTTTATGAAATTTTTATCTCCTAACAGAGGCCATGTCTGCATGGGACAGCCACGAAGAAGGAAGACTGGTATACAGATACGGCGGTGATCCAGTCGGAGCATTTTTACAGCCACGTCAACGTCCCTTGGTGCCAAACATCGCTCACGCTTTATTCATGGATTTAACTCACGACAATCCAAGTCCAGTTGAAAAACGTAGTTTATTTGATATGCTGCCCAGCGCAGCTCTCGTATCCATGGCATGCTGTGCCAGCGGTGGTAATCGAGGATACGACGAATTAGTACCACATCAGGTGAACAAGAAACTACTTTCTTTGTAAATATTAAATTAAATGATCATTAGATTCACCGTCTGAATTTACACATTGTACTTTGATTTTAAGATAATATTATAAAGACTTAATATTGTTTATACAAATTGCAGATTCACGTCGTCGATGAAACCAGACCATATACATCATGGACGGACAATGATGAACTAGCTGAAAATAATGCGGCTCTTGTTGGCTCTAAGAGTGGGATAATTGCGGCTAAAAAGGCGTTGAATGATTTACATTATTCACTTGGAAAGGAGAACTTTTCTCAGGTATAAGACTCGGGTGTATTTCTAATACTCATCATTCCTATTCTCAGCTTATTCGTAAAATTTCAAAAGCAACTTATTCAATATTGTTACAATTTCGCAAACATTTGTGTATATTTATTTTGTAATATAGGTGTTTGTCGATCAAATGGATCCTGACATAGTAGCGGTGACTAGGCATTCACCTAATACTCATGAAAGTGTTGTCCTGGTTGCATTCACTGCATTCAAACACCCAGATCCCAATGCGAACGATCTAAGAAGACACATTAAGCCTCTTCGGGTCGAAGGAGTTATTGATGAGATTGTGCTAGAAGCATCTCTATCCCACGTTGGGTCCAAGTGAGTAAAATACAAACTTAATCTCTTCCTTGGTGTATCGTATTGATTATTGATAACGTGTTGAATTTATTTTAGAGATGGGAAATCCCCGTTCCATCATCCAGAGAAATACAGTCAAGAAGAAGACGTCATAAACGGTCTGGCCGAATATGCTCTGGATATTAAACAGCACGTTCAAATTTGTGACTCTAAGATTTTGGAAAAAGTTGACTCTGGGGATCCGAAGATTACGCAACTTAATTTCGTCAATTTCCAGCCTGGATCTATAGTGGCCATTCGGTAGGCTGATCATACGCATTGTTCCAGGGATGTTCATTTAGAAAATCAATTCGATCGAAAAGCCAGTCTCATAAATCTTGTGTGTTTCATTTCATAGCGTCTCACTGCACTCGAATATAAAACCAGCACTGGACAAGCTGCAGAATACTGTTCAAACAATTACCTCAACTGAAAACTCAGACTTGCGGGTCATTGTCTCTCGATTAGAGCTAACAGACCTCAACATAGCTCTTTATCGTTGCGATCGAGAAGAACGTGAGGAAAGTGCTGGAGCTTTTGGTGTTTATGATATTCCTGGATACGGTCCTTTAGTTTACGCTGGAGTTCAAGGTAAATTAAGCCGTTAGATAAAGGAAATTAGCTACTGTGTCTAACTTTCGTTAATGTTTCCAGGATTTATCTCTTTGCTCGCTGAAATTCGTCCTAATAACGATCTTGGACATCCGATGTGCGCAAACCTTAGACAGGGTAACTGGATGATAGGTACGAACCGATGATAATTGATTTTGTTGATATTAGAAGAATGAATCATAAGTTATTCAGAAACATGTTGAAAAATCATATTCAGTAATCTAGAAAATTATTTTCATAGCTATCCGGGTATCAGATTGAATTATTTACTCAGGAAAGACGCCTGAGACGACCAGCATGAAATCTCTGTTCTCGTGTTCAGAGATGGAGACAAACTCAGTATTCTTTATCATATAAATTGAATATACTCGATCTTTGTTTTTCAGACTACGTTTGGCAGAGGCTTAAAAATGAGGAGGGAACAAAAGCCCTCGGTGAATGGATTGAGAAGGCTGTAGAACCGTTCGAAGTAATCCCTCGATACTTGGTACCTAGCTACTTTGATGTTATTGTTACCAACATTTACATGACTTTATTGGATCAATCCTACGCACTTATGTCAAGGTAAGAATATTTCAAGAACGTTTTAATCCAGAATCGTCATATTTTCTAAACAGAAACTGCATTCAATTACTAAATTTGTCATAGGATGAGAATCTACTGATTAAATATTAGCCTTTCAATATCTGTTCTGTATTTATAACAAGCAATTATTATTTCAGTTTTGTTCAAAATGGCTCAACATTCACGAAACTAATGTCTTTGATCTCGGTTCAAATTGCTGGTGTAGTAAGAACAGCGCAGCTGCCTGATTTGTCACCAAATTTGACTCCACCTAAGCCAAAAGTCAAGGAGATTGATAATTCAACTATACAATTATGCGCAACACTGAGTGCGGGCTTGCCGCACTTTACCGTTGGATACATGCGAAACTGGGGAAGAGATACGTTTATTGCATTGAGAGGGTTGTTGCTTTTAACTGGAAGACACCAAGAAGCAAGATACATCATTCTGGGATATGGTGCAACGCTGAGACACGGTCTCATCCCTAATTTACTCGACGGAGGAAAGAACTCAAGGTTCATTGAGTTGTGACTCTTCCAGTTATTTTTGCCATTTTTCATTACTGCATCATAGATTTGTGTTTAAACTTCGATTTTCTTTCGCCATTAGATACAATTGCCGTGATGCTGTTTGGTGGTGGCTTTATACCATCCGAAGTTACGTTGAAGAAGTTCCAGATGGAATCAAGATTCTTAAAGACACAGTTTCTCGACTTTACCCAACAGATGATTCGCCCGCTCTACCTGCTGGACAAGTGGTATACTATCGAACAGGGATTGTATTCCCAAATGAACAATTTTCCAATTATAGTCCAAATATCTTGCCATCAGGTAAATTAATAATAGAAAATATTTGCTGTATAGGATCAACCGTTGCATGACGTTATGCACGAGGCTCTAGCGGTACATTTCCAAGGATTATGTTTCCGAGAACGTAATGCTGGTAAAAAAATTGATGAGCAAATGGTCGACCGCGGTTTCAACAATCAAATTGGGGTACACCCAGAGACTGGATTTGTTTTCGGTGGAAATGAGGCCAATTGCGGTACTTGGATGGACAAAATGGGTTCTTCAGAGAAAGCTGGTAACAAGGGTAAACCTGCTACGCCAAGGGATGGAACTGCCGTTGAATTAGTTGGACTGAGCAAAGGCATTCTCACTTTCTTGGCGGAGCTGTATAGACAGAATCTATTCCCTTACGGAAGTGTTCAAAGAAAAAATCGAGATGGTAAGTCGGAGCTTTGTAAAGTTCTGTTATTTATTAACGCGTACATAGCATAACTCTGGTTGTTCGTTAACATTGTGTGATTGAGAAAATCTGAAACTCTTAGGCACCGTTGTAACATGGAGTTATAAACAATGGGCTGATAGGATCAAAGCAAACTTTGAAGAACATTTCTATATCAACGATAAGCCGACTAATGGAGAGATAAAACCAGAGCTAATTCACCGTCGTGGTATCTACAAAGATACTTACGGCGCTTCGCAACCATGGGCCGATTATCAGCTACGTCCCAATTACCCTGTAACTATGGTGGCTGTGAGTATTCATTAATGATTCATAGCGACAATACCACTTGTGAATAATTCATTGTTAAATTAAACTCTATAAATCCAGGCTCCGGAATTGTTCGACCCTCATCATGCCTGGACAGCGATAAAATTGGCTGAGGAAGTATTGCTGGGACCATTAGGAATGAAAACTTTAGACCCTGCTGATTGGGCGTACGATGGCTATTATGACAATTCTAACAATTCTAATGATACGAAGCTAGCACATGGATGGAATTATCATCAGGGACCAGTGAGTCGACGGAAATTATAGAATTTTCATCAAATGAATCTTGTTCCAGCTTCTTTGATCTTGAAACTATTTCATTTTTGATATTCTGCAGGAATGGGTCTGGCCGATGGGATATTTCCTGAGAGCTCGTCTTCATTTCGCTCCGTTGGTCGGTGGGGAGGAAGAACTTCGTCGCACTATTGAATCGACCGAAGCTATAATATCCCGTCATTTAGTTGAAGCGTCTACAAATCATTGGAGGGGACTTCCAGAGCTAACTAATAAAGATGGAGCTTATTGCCGTGATAGCTGCCGTACGCAAGGGTGGAGTGCTTCGGCAATAATTGAGGCGAGTATTTTGCACAGCGGCTAATCTCTGAATATATTAAAACGCAATTACTTGTATAATGTATCGATTTTCGATTCAACAGGTTCTCTATGATTTGGAAAAGCTTAAACAAGGATTACCATCCATTGAAAAAAATCAATCAAACTGATATAATTTTGCGTGTGTTCACCACCGCCACTTACACTTAGGGTATTTGAAGCTAGCGAAGGATCGTATCGTAGGAATTAAAAAAAATCAAGAGAGTTATTGTACTGAGAAAGATACTTTAGACGCACTTTGCACGGAAACACACGCATATGTTACTCCGCCGATAGATTTAGTGCAAGCACATATACCGCACACCATAAATTTTGGGATCATATCTGAAACGGAGAGATATTCGACCGGAGGATCTGTCAACGATGTAACTATTGAAATTTCTGACCCACCAAAAAATCCGCAAATAAAATCTAGTACATCGTTTGGTATGAGTCTTCCGCTTTATGATTATCAAAAAAATCTGGAAAAAATTCATGTTGCGGAGGATACATCTAATTCAAGAAAGTCAAGTTCTGAGATTATTCACCAAGCTGCGCAATTTATATACGGCGAAAAATTGAATACAGATGATTTTGAAAATCCATCGAGCCAATATTCATCAAAGAAAATTCATAAACGGCACCGAAATGACCAAGCGACTGATGCTAATCTAGATAAAATCAGAGGCTCTATATGCTCCGACTTCCAAGTTCACGTAACATGTACCGATGTTCCTAGATCACGTCCTGTCGATCATATATATGAAGAAATTGAATCAATTGCAGAGTCGCCGAGTATATCAAAATACGATATATTGGATTACTATGAAAAATACAGCCCTACAACAGCCAAGATGTTAATAGACACGTTGTTTCTTCCTGGTCACAAAATTTGCAAAATTTGTGCAGCAATACAAAGAAGTGTGATATACAGCGATCGTTTGATAAGATATAACGAGCCACTTAATGCAAAAGAAGTGACATTATTTCAAATAGAAAATTCTCTTTATTTTAAGTATACTCTTAACACGTGTTATTCTAATTTCAGGCGATTTTTCAATGATAATGATTCTAAGAATTTCATACCTATCTATAACGCAGTTAAGCCAAACACTTCTGGAATATTTTATTCGAATAATTCGTCTATAGATGTATTCGACTTGAAATCTACTTTGGAGCCGACGATACAATTAGCAGATGAGACTTTTCGCGGACTAGCTAATACCGAATTATATCATAGGAATGGAAATCATTTTCTAAGTCGTATATCAGCAAATGGTTTTCCACCTATGGTATTCAATAGCGATCAGAATAACTTTTTGAAAATGATCAAAGGCGTTGGATATGAAACAGATTTAAATAATTGGATCAATTATCGCAAGGATGTAGTCAAACTACGTACTTCAAAGCCAAATGAATTGCCTCTATCCGTTATTGAGCCTCATCCTGATAGATCTAGTCTGTTATTACTCGAGCCATTGTTGCTTATGCCAGAGTTATCGAATCCCAGACGAAAACAAGCTAAGAATCGCATCACACATTCTGAACATTTAAAAATAGTTAGAATGATGATCGCCTATACATTAGCATTTTTTCTTTTGGCAATTGTTACGTTTTATATAATATATTTTAGTTAAACTAAGCATATTTTATACTTTACTGTTTAATTATTGCATGGGAAATGTTCTTTTTTTTTTTTATTGTTGTTTTTGTCAAATTCACAATCTGTCGTGTGCGCCATGGGCAAGAATTATATATTTTCGTTTTATTAGCGAGGATGCAAACAATTTTCAAACAAAAAAAAAAATAACATAAAACAATTTCAAGCACACAGATCTTCCGATAAATATTTAATACGACATGATTGAAAATTCGAAAATTTATTAAATTCATCATATTTCATGTTGATGTTGATGTTTATTGTGCAAGTATTTTTCATCATTCAATTTAATAATCTAATCCATTTTTCATACCAAAATAGCCAAATAGCCAGAGATCTGCTTCTTATTAATATTGAATTGCATAAGTCGACGGTTTATGCCACTAACATGTGTTTATTACACCCTCTAATTATGATTGCTTACGCTTTACTCTAATCATCACTCTTATCGATAGTTTCAATTTATTATTATTATTAGAATTATTTGATCTATCAATGTTTGTCATGTAACATGCATTGGGTAAAATCATATATTCAATTTGAAGAATATTTTTGATTTGATAAATTTCAATTAGATATTCAAAAATGAACAAACACCTAAATAAAATACTATTATTTTACTCTTTTTTCGTGTAATTAACAAACGTTGAATTTTTTTTATCAAAAATATATGTTCTGATGCGTAACAAATGTTTGAATCAAAAGTCTAGACAAAGAAAATAAAAACATAATGAAAAATGCAAAATGAAACATAGATATAAGTGTGAGAAGCTAATAGATTATATATATATATATATATATATATATATCTTACATAGTAAAATCTTATACTCATTTTTTTATAATTGAAATGAATCGTCAAGACTGTGTTTACATTTAGTGGTTTTGGGAAATTGAAGGGAGTAGTTAATATTCATAAAAAAGCTTAATTTACACATTTGTTGAAAGAAAAAAGAAAAATAAATAAATATATATGTTCTCAATAAAATGCACAACAATGTTTTAACTGTTAATTATGATTATTATTATTATTATTATTATTATTATTATTATTATTATTATTATTATTGACCTGTGGTATACAGTGAAAATATATACATGCTTGTACCGGCCTCTTACACTTTATCCTTAACACTGAATCCTAGTTGAAACGATCATGCTCTCTATACTAGGATACAGGGAAGCGGCATAACATAATATAGCCGCCAGTTAGGAATAACTAATCTCTTTGGCAGCTGGTACTGATCGTAAAAGCTTTTCATTATTCAATAATTATCATTTAGGAAAGCGAATACATACTTTAACATCATACTTATAGTACGATGATAAATTCAAAGTTTCCTGTATCTCTTTTTTTAGAGAAAACATGACCCTATACAAACTCAGCATTACATAGTAGTTGAATATTTAACGCGATATATAATATAATTATATTACACATCTTTCAACAAGACAATATTACAGTATTTTGTTGTTAAATTAGTTTGAACTGCAGCGATTTAAATTAATTTTATTTCTACTGAAGAATACGAAATTACGATTCACTGTACTCTGCTAATATAAACTAAGAACTATTGAATTCAATGAGAAAAATAATTCAGTGCCCAAGTGATAGAATTCGAATAAAATACAAAGATTTTTTTAGTAGCTAACTAAATTACAGAATTATCAAATACATACTAATTAAATATATCATTGAATAATATAGAATTAAAAACACCATAAATGCTTGCAGGGGATTTATAATACAGTCCCACCACAAGCAACACAACAATAGAGTCTTACTCTGACGATGAGAATATTTACATCATATTATTGACAACGTATTTAAAAGCTAATCCTTAATTGTTAATATAATTAGAACAGAAAATCTGACGAGTTTGATACCAACGAAATATTACTACACTAGGTATTTGTCTAGAAAAAAATTCTATAATAAACGTAGGATTGTTTCTAACAATATAATAAAATATATTATACATACGCCAGAGTACATAGTTATTCATCTTTGCCCGAAAGATGATATAGGTATAATAGCATAATCACTTTTCTAGGAATCTAAAGATTATTAAAGATATTGCTGATATTGACTATAATTTTCTATATATGTATACTCCTATAATCATAAGATAAAATGAGATTATTTTATAAGATCTTTAGATGAATTCAAGTTTATACTATGTTATGTATATGTATGCTGAATCTGATATAACAGATTTCTTAAAAGTACATATTAATTTTATAGCTGGCTGATAAAATTCGATTAAATCTGTTCAGAAAATGATAGCTGTGTATGTGTATAGTATAAACTTAAAGAATACATATATAAGTATTACAGATCACCTATTGATACTAAGGCAAGTCAATTTCACAGTGAAAATAAGATTAATCATTAATTTGATTATCGATCATTGAACAATTCGACGCTGTCGTTGAGACGAAATTAATCAGCAATTAAATAAATTTTATATAGTTAACTAGTGCATTCGAATAACTACTTTATCAATCTCTTAATTTAACAGACTCTCCGGTTCATTTAGGTATAGTCTCAAATTTATTTTTAAACAACGTCAAAGAACTTTTCGTTTATTTTTTATATAATGCAATCGTGAGCGCGGGCAACTAGCATGGACACGCTAATCCTTTTATAAATTGAACCAATATTATTCTGGAATGGAAAAATACAATCGACAAACACAGAGTTGAAAAAGAAAAGCTCGTGCTGTCGAATGCCTGAGAAAAGTTGTAAATTATTCTCAACAAGGTAATTCTTGTAATCCGTTCAGTTCAGGAGAAATACCGATGGGAAATACCGATGTTTGAAAAATTATGAGATGCGTAAACGTTTTCTGCATCGTTATTTCTTAGATCTCTATCATTTTCAGAACATGCGACCGGTACATAGTCCAGTTATTTCCATCAGGCTTTCGTTCTAAACAGAATAATTAGCGAGTCTATGTGTGTACCTTAGACTTTTAATACGAGTTAACTTGTGTCAATATTAATATTGGAATGACGAATTTTTTTCACCTAATTAGTTAGTGAAACACAAGAAATATAAATACCCAATAATAATTCCAGAGTACCAGAGAGTCTAGACATATTTTTATCTAATAATACGAATTTTAAGTCATTTCCCTGGATTGCGGACGCAAAGCCACATATGGTACGGTAAATTTGATACTTTTTAATCCCAGTCGAATTAGTTTAAATATCATCAAACAATCCTCTAGGAGGAGGTCCAACACGATTACTATTCGAAGTATACGCAGTTAAATTATCTGTACTCAAATCGTGGTAAATTTCCGCTTGGTATCCCTGATCGTAATGATTATTTGGTATGTAGCGATCGTTCTCAAACGGAGAACTAACATAATAGTCTGTGGATTCGACATCACGTAGTAGACCAGCTCTCGCAGATTCTGTAGACTCGTCTCGGCGCAAGGGGCGCACTGTTAGACAATTTTTATAATCAATTTTTCGTAAAACTATGTTATTTTCATGTTTATTTTTAAAATCATAATGGTTTGAACAATTAGCATTTTTCAAAATCGATTACTATAAGCTTGGACTTGCAACAGTAGAAAAAATATGAACAACTATGAAAGCAATACTTAATTAAAAGACTAGCATTTTGCATCGTGCATCAGAATAATAAATTCACTAGCAATAGGCAAAAGGGAATATCAAAATAATATACTAATATCGTGTTGTTTAAAGTTCTCTAACATTTATTTAACCAGATATTATGTACAATAATATTTTGATAAAACGTAAGCATAATCTCTAACAAGACTGGCACCACCAGACTAATTAGTTTACATCAATTAAAAATAAACGATTGTACTATTATTATATATTACTTTTGTGTGATTCTTTGTAATACTTTTTTGAGTACATGCGAACAAAATACAATGATCAACGATTCAAACGTTGAAATACTGAGGATTACAAATATGATTGATACAAAATAAGCATGAAGTAATTACGATTACTTTCTTCGTACCAGAAATTGCTTAAGAATCCAATTTTTACATGCAATACAATAATACTATACATATATAATAAGATACATTCTTTATCAATGAATGTACGTAGTATTAAAATTTTCTTATAAATTAATACGAGATAAAGCAAGCAGAGAATTAATGCATAGATAATAGCTATAAAAAACATAACAAGCCTAAACAACTTTGTACATACCAGTATCCGTACTTTGTCTTGCGGTTCGATAACGAGATGCTGTTCCTAAATTATTGAATCTTTCTTGAAACTCTCGTCTGCGACTCATAGAGTCTTCAGCACGCTGACGCTTACGTCTTTCTGTAAGATTATATTATTGATTAAAATGAATAATTTTGTATCCTAATAGAATCTGTAATTGTTAAATATTTGTGATATGATATATACCACGCTTGATGAGTTCACGGCCTTCTTCGACAAGATCAGTCGTCAACTCGTCGTCACCAAGGAATTGTTGAAAACCCAGCATAGAAAGTAATCTACTTCCAAGACTGAAGTAGGTCGCCAAACAGAAGGCTAATATTGCCATTGGGAAGTATATATTGAAACCATCTGAGATAATCGATATTACATCCATATGACCCATTACCTATCGACGAATTTAGAAATTCATGTAATATGGTTTTGAAGGAAAGATATTTCAGTGGCAAATAAAAATTGAGAAACCAGTTAAATTTTTGAGAATCCATAATATACCTGCGTATAGTGTGTTTCTAAAATATGCTCTTTAATTATGTGAGAATCCATGTGTATAAGGCCTAAGAAATTGAGACACATTGGAGGAGTAAGGCGACAAAGCATCATACCGCTGAATATCAAACTGTATTCATTAGTTTGATGATGCGGAGCCAAATAGTATAAATTCAATACACGAATTTTCAGCACTGTAGAGTAGGCGCAATAACAGAGATATGCTATGATCAACGTTGATAGAATCTGTAGGTAAAATTGATAATATTTAAACTTGCTTGAAAAAATTTGTATAATTTGGAAAACTGTTCATTAATAGTAATTCAAAAATCATTCAAAGAACCTCGCAGGTGAAAGATGGTAAATTGTAATGTAATCCAAATTTTACCTCGATTGTGAAATAATCGTATTCGACTTTTGCCAAATCAACAAATCGTGCGAATAAAGAAAGCACTGGTGATTGATTGAAAAATGTTACTTCCGACCAGACAACAGCTACAGAAAGAGTCCCAGCTACGAAAGCCGTTAACTTCTGGGCATAACTTTTGATCATGCATTTCCAATACCATTCTGGAATTATTAAAATAAATTTGAATTGAATTTACTCGATGAGTTGGTTCGACTATTATGCGTCTACTTGATTATTGGAAATTTTAAACCTACCAATGGTGGGATTGTAAATAAGTCGTAGTGGAAATGGACGGGCAACAGGGAACGTTGGCTTGAATCTTTTATCATGGCTAGCTTGATTTTTTGCAACATCTTCAAGATGAAATATCTTTTCGATTAAAATTCCCCACTGAGTTTCTGTTCGTTGCAAAGTTTGCAATGATTTAATAGTCTGGAAATATTAATTAATTTATATTATTTAAAAAACACAAATTTTAGCTAAGAAAACGTTATTCAAACAACTGGTAATAAACTACTTAAAACATACGTGTTTGTGTAACCGAATGAGAGACTTTTCCGATGGCGAATCTGTGGGAGTATCGTCTGGCAACTGCCTCCGATTCATTCTGTCTTTTAATTCGGCAGGAACTTTTTGAAATATTGTTTCTAAATTACGATGAAACGGATGTCCCACTCCGATAGCTATAGAAGCTGCTTGCAGCGACTAGAAAGGATGAATAAGTAATTTAAATTCAGTAATAAGCTGCAAAGTTCTAATATCCCAGAATTTAAATTACTAGTATAGATTAGTACCTCAAGAACATCATCCACTGTTTCCTCAGCCTCGCATTTATCTAAACTAAGCTTAGCCGCTTTAAAGTAACTGTAATGTAGAGTGTACCCAGGTTTGCTAGCATTCCATAAACCACGGGGTACTTCGACAAGAGCATAACCCAATAGGAGTACGAGTAGAAATAATCCCCAAGTATTTGAGGCGGACGATGCTATAGCTTTCAACTTTTGACTGTAATACATTTAAACATTGATAAAGTCTATTGTAGGTTTTCATCAAAAATGAACGTAGACTTTGGAGTCTAGAAATATTCTCTGTGATAACGGTGAAGTCTATACATATTCCAATTCATCTAGTAATCTTGTGGCATGTCCCAGAATTATTTCAAGACCAGCTTAGTTGAATTATCTCGTTTATTCGTAGAGAAAAATTCATTTCTACTTGTTATACATCTATTAATATAATCTTGGGTTAAACCAATATCGTGAAGATATATCAATATTTCTAGACCCCAAGGTGAATGTAATATACCATCTTGAATTTTTTAATTTCATAATTAAATGAACAAAATTCATGTTGAAGAACACACAAAACGAGTTGCAATTTCAAATCGAGTGATCATGCAATAATTAGCTTAGTTAATTCATACGTAATCAAGTATAGTACATAATTTATTCTATTCCTAATAGGACCGATCAACTGAACTATACACAAAAGTTATACGAAACAGATGTTTATTATTGTTCAATAAGGTAACTACTACAATGTAAATATATGGCCACACCAATCAGTCAATTATTATAAATTAAAAAAAAAAAAAAACAAAAAAAAAACATAAATTTCATCCAGAAAATACAGGAATAAGTTTAAAAGGCGGTGATCTAGAGACACTTGTAACTTCGTCATCAACATCGTATCTTCTTTTCTTATATTCATGATGAGTCCTGTAACTAGGCATCTCCTGATTATTCCACCAAGAATCATGAGCTCTATGCGAGTCATCGTGGGTATTGTACCAATCGTCGGACCATGGGTTCCTTCGAGTTCTTGACAATGTTTCCTTTATATCCTCACTAGCAGCCTTAGTTTTTTCATATTGTCCTGATCTGATGCATAATATATATATACATGTAATGGTAATCATGATAAAGCAATGTTTAAATGCATATTAGAAACTATAGACACACATTTGTCATAATCATAGTAGTGATCATCTTTTTGAATACGTTACATTACACAGTTAAAATTCATTTCCTTCTTCCATAGCATACCTGCTTTCATTTTCTACATGTATGCTCTTGTTCGATTCAATATCTGAAGGATTTTTGATATCATGTGAATCTGGTACACTTCTTTTGGCCAAAACAATTGCAGGATCTAAAAGATCCTGTATAAGTAGTTGGGCTTCAATTCTTTCTTTTATCAATGCTATCGACTCAGTTGTAGATGTGCTCAAGGTACTTGGTGTAGTTGTTGATTCGAGATTAATTTTCAAATCCGTACTTTCATTTGATGTTTCTTGTGCTGTATTTAAAGGCAGCGTAACTTCTGTAGTATCCGTAGATTTGTGTGTATTAGATATAATTGCGACGGTAGTTGTATCGGTGGTATTATATTTCAAGATTGAACTTTGAGTCACAGGACTTATACTAATATCAGGGTCTGACAGTTTATTCGACGAGGTTTCTACCGCTATCATAGTTTCAGATGGATTCGTAGATAGAAATGATCTGGAATTATCAGTATTTTTATTATCGCCCAGATTTGTTGCTACAGATTGTTGTTCTTGCTGTATTTTGCTCGGTGTACTTCCAGGAGTTACCAAAATATTTTGAGGAACTCCTGGCGAAGGAGTTTCTACTGTATCATCAACGACAGCTATTGGAGTACTAGATACACCATCATAGCCAATCTCATCTGATCCCAGAAGATGTGTAGAGTGTGTAGTTGGCGAGGTGATATTATTTGCTAATTTTGTTAACTGTTCATTCTCGTCTAATGGAATCACTTGTATATCCGACTGTAATTCTGAAACATCTTCTTGTGTTAGCACTGAAATACTAGGTTCCGTTACTTCTAGGGATTTAGAAAACGATGGTATTGATGTATGGTCAATCTTGATACCGGCATTTGAAAGATCTCCGGAACCGTGATCACTTATTGCAACATCCTGAATTATGGAAGTAGAATTCACATCGGGAATCAGTTTTACAGTGGTTGAACTTTCATTACTAATGTTATTCGCAATGGATTTATCGCTCGATGATTTTTGAGCTTCTGATTCCGAAATATTCAATGTCGTAGGAATGAGTCCTGATTTCTTTAATGGAATTTTCAAGATATGTGTTTCATTGTTATTTGCGATTAGGCTGTTTTTGGTTACGGGTATATTGTCTTCTTGGTGAGTTAATTCAACGTCATCTTCTTTCAGTGCACTTAAAAACTTTTGATTGCTGTTATCAAGATCAGGGCTGAGTGGAATCACAGTTGACGCTGAGTCTGTAGAATTGCTGTTTGATTTATCGAGTGGCTTTTGCTCAGAAACCGAAACGGTATAGAAGATGAGTGATAAAATGAGGATCTTCATTTTATAACAGAATATACAACTTTGAGACGAGTTTTTAAGGTAGATGTGCTCGGGTCCGAATACAATTCTTCAGTGGTATATTATTCTCAACGGGCTCAGTGATATAGGCCCAATGACACCAGCGCTAACGGTGTTAATATATGGGCAAATTGTGCTAATCATCACTCAGTAAAATAAATATTCTGAAAACCTCTCAATGGCAATAACGGCATACTACGAGCTATTTCAAAAGCCTACTGTACAAACTCTGGACTAACTGAAATACAAATTAGCAGAATTCACCTGAAGTGAATGAAAACAATGTTTCTATAATCTTGGCTAATATCAATAATAGGACATATTCACGTTTGTAAATCGTACCATAGTTAAATTTCCTATTTATTGCAAGTTATTAAAACTTGTCCCGTGCAAGTTTCAAGGATATATTATTTAGATTTGTTACGATGAACCCACTTCCTTTTCGCGCAATTCCTGTTGAGTACCTCCAATCTCAAATACAGACGTCCTTAAAGCCGGTGTTTGCAAATATTTGCTTTTAATGAGTTAGTTGCGAAATATCAATAACATGATTTGGTTTGCTTGTATAATTTCGAATTCTGCATAGTTATTTTATAATAAATATTTAGTGGAAAAACACATTTGTCTATTTATATTCATTCTCACACATTTACATAGCAAAGTATATTTGGTAAGTTACAGCGCCGTAGCAAGTAGGCAAACAAAAAGATGAACTCACCCATCAAGATCCAAGCCAGGTTTCAACGCAATATATATTAATAGTATCCCACAAATGAACAAGTAGCTGCCGTAATATATAGCGTTATCAATCAATGCAGACTTCAATTTACCCCTTACAGTAAAATCTCCAGCCTTTATGTAAGACTGCATTAAAGGAAGTATCAGCCACGTCAAACACTGCGATGTCCAATAAACTATTCTCCACAAGTTTACAAATACATTTTCAGGCACGCTAGACCATGGCTCGCGACAAATAGGGGGTGGATCGATTGTTCCATTCCCATTCAAGATAGATACGGTCACATTACGTTTCGTGCATTGTAAATAGACAGTCTGTTAAACAAACTTTCATTAATGAACGTGGAAATTTAAAGACAGAGAAGAGTCCTAAGAAATATGCATTGGTATTGGGTCAAATATTGATTGGGTCAAACTTATTCATCGTTTATGAACGTTACCACGATTTTTAAGATATTATTGATAGAGGATGTTTAATTCATGTTAGTTTTTCATAAAAAAAAAAGTGTTTTCAACGTTTTAAAAGCATAAAACTTTTCCATATGATAATTAGAGGAAAAACTATGATTTCTGCACGATTTCACAGACTGGTAGTAAATATCTAGTAGATAGAAAATGTGACTTTAAAATGTTGCTAACTGATCAGATGGAGAGTTACGTTCCCTAAAAATCATTGCATGATGAAAATTCTATGATATTATTGATAGAGGATGTTTAATTCATGTTAGTTTTTCATAAAAAAAAAGTGTTTTCAACGTTTTGAAAGCATAAGACTTTTCCATATGATAATTAGAGGAAAAACTATGATTTCTGCACGATTACACATCCTGCTAGTAAATATCTAGTAGATAGAAAATGTGACTTTAAAATGTTGCTAACTGATCAGATGGAGAGTTACGTTCCCTAAAAATCATTGCATGATAAAAATTCTATGATATTATTGATAGAGGATGTTTAATTCATGTTAGTTTTTCATAAAAAAAAAGTGTTTTCAACGTTTTGAAAGCATAAAACTTTTCCATATGATAATTAGAGGAAAAACTATGATTTCTGCATGATTACACATCCTGCTGTAAATATTTAGTAGATAGAAAATGTGACTTTAAAATGTTGCTAACTGATCAGATGAAGATTTACATTCCCTAAAAATCATTGCATAATGAAAATAGAAGCTATTTTTTGATATTTTGGGAAACAAACAAATGAAATGAAGCAAAATAGAATACTGATAATGGTGAGCTTACCGACGAAACATCCAGAGGTAGTACGAATATAATTAACAGAGAAAAGTACCACGCTATGAGAACAGCTATTGTTACGATAATGTGGTGTCGATATACATTTCCGTATCTGTATAACAGCGTCGCAGCCAAACAGAAGGCGAATATTACCTCGGACAGAAGTGGCCCAAGGCTCATTTTGACGAGTTTTATTTTACTTCGATTACTAATAGTCGATATTTTGTTATATGTGATTTGTTCTACTTTTCTTGGTTTGTTCTATGCCAAGCGTTTTCCATTTCTCTTATTTTAAGCTCAGCTTCTTTTTGCATATTCTCCAATTTTTCTAACGTTATTGACTTCAACGGCATTAATTTTGGTTTGCATAAAATATAGTCAGATTTTTCTACCTCGTATAATACACCCTGCTGCGGTATTACCACTTTTATATCACTGTTTATTTCATTTTTAACTTGTTCTGACATCTTTTTTCAAATATTGACAAATCTGTAAAATTATTAAACAATACTAGTATATATTGAAAAATGATTCTTTCTACAATATTCTAGTGTATAGGATTATGTATTGAGTTCTTAAAATTTCTTATAAATATCTTTTATCAGTTTTAGATTGAATTATAAACAATAATGCGCAATATTGACCGTTAAACATGCTGATTGATTATTATATTATCAATGTTCTTTATCTATCTCAAATTCTGACTAGTACAAAATACATAAGGCCTTGAACGAATGATAGGTTAGGAATGTAAAGAAGTGTAGTACATGTGCGAAGAAATTGAATTTTAGAAAGTTCATTTTTACGACTATCTATTATAGTTAAATTGAAGAACAGTGCTTTCACTAATAGCATGAAAGTTGAAACATGTAGGTATGACATGTATTAACGAAATGCAAAGAAGGATTAATAATTAATAAAACAAAAGTGAATCGTGGCGAGTTACGATTTTTAGTAAAAAAATTATATTATTTAGTGATAAATTATTATCATTGCATTTGTATTTTTGAAAAATAGAATATTGTGAGAATATTAAAGCTGTGTCATTTGTTCGATTGATAATCGCGTTATTTTTTTTTTAATTAAATACGAAAATTATTATACATTATACTAGCATAGCATGTGTCAAACGTCAAGCACAAGATATATAATATTTCGTCAGTGTGCGGCAACAGAGAATTGATATATTATACAATTTGATTTACGTATTATAACCTACAATTTGAAGCGTATTTTTTCTCCTAGTCCTACACTTGAACGTATAACGAATAAAACATTACCATTGTTTTCTTTGATTTTGATTTAATAAAATTGACTTCAATTAACAATCTGCCTATAATACGGGCGACTTGTTTTACTATTATTTTTGTGACGTAAATATATCTATTGACCTCGACAACGCGCATGCGTTTCATAACTCATATATTATTGGTCTACGCGTTTTAGCGCGAAATTTATCTCAGTTTTCAAAAACCTAAATTAGGTATACTGATATTATTTATAAAAGCGATAAAATCGTATAGACAAAGTTTTTAGGAATTTTTTTTTTTTTTTTTTTAACACACAGAAATAAGATACTAACTTTGTGCTTTTTTGAAGATATAGTAAGTAGGTGATTATGGTAAAGTTTTGAAAAATAAATGACACTGAATAAAAAATATATACGATTTTTAAATCTCATTTATTTATTTTATGATAATTATTAACATCTAAATCACTAAAAATTGTAATTCCCTGATTCTCATATTGGAGATTTATAAAAGCCACGATTTGCGTAATCGCTTGGTTTTGTACGTTGTGATGGTTCTGGGTAGTTGGGATCTCCAGGTAACACAGGTACCTTAGAGCTTATCACACGCCAGCCACCTTTGCGCTCCCAGGTCTATCGGAAAATGAATAAACAGTATATTATATTGTTAATATTTGTAAAAACAAAACGTTGTTTAATTTTTTTTTTTTTTTTTCTCTCTATCTAATTGAGATAAACAAATGAAATGAACATTCGAAGTTTATAAATAATTTGTTTGACTAAATTTGATAGTAAATCTTATCATAATTTGAACGTAACAATCTAAAAAAAATCTTAAAAATTCAAAAATCCTTCTCTATATCAATAACCAAATATTCATAATATAATAATTGAAATTTTCTCACGTTTTGATTATATTTAAAGTAGTAAAAGCCTGCGTATATAACGCCAACCCCAATCATGAGCTTTCCAGTAATGTAGCGTGTAAGTAAAGCGTTTTCTCTACCCTGAAAAAAAAGTTGATAACAAACAGAATTTAAATTTATGAACTAATAAGTCAAAGCATAGAAAAACAAAAAATGAACAAATTCCTTTCTACTTTCTTGATTCTTACCAACGAAGGTGTTAACGCATCTGCAAACTTGTCTAAAGGAGCTCTGTAAAATCTTCTAATTGGATTAAAGTTTGCTCTGTATGCTTTGGCTTCGTCTATAACCGGTTCATCAGGAGCTAAATACTGATCTTTTATCCATTGAGCTCTCCACGCTCTTTCTTCGTCGGTCATACCTATAAGACGTTCTTGTTCTCGTACCATTCGCCTTCCGATGGCGAACGCCTTCACACCGCCAGTATCTGATGATGCCATTTTTTAAACGGAGATAAAACGCCGGCCCTAAATCTGTGGTAAAAACATATACTCAGATATGCGATTCGTAAAGTATATCGATAAATATTGAAATAACTTAAACGGCGACGAACAGATTCATCAAAACATACTTATTACGATCATAACCTAAAAATGTACTTTTTTTTTTTTTTGTAGGTTATGAAAGAACGATAATAGGTAATATCAGCGTTGTTTCAGCGTGATATAAGGTTATATTCAATAAATACTAATGCGATTAATTATATTATTTGATATGAAAGGTTATGGTAATATTCTCTCTGTCGTTACAGCGATTTAAATCGATTTATATAATTATTATTGAGGTTATCTGAAATATGGAAAATGTGGGTATGAGATGAGAGCGTGAATAGAATTATATCGCGAAATGTATAGTAATTAAAATTTAAGTTTATTATTATAAACTATAATAATTATAAAGCCAACCTTATTCACTGTCGCAGGGACAAAAATAGGCTACACAGGTATCGTTACGTCATTAGATGTGTACGATTGTATGTATGTGTGCATGTGTGTATGTGTGTAGTGTCGCGATCTTGCGATTGCTTCCCTGTCGCTTCTGCGGAACCAAAGTCAATGGGATTCAAAAGCGACTAACTACCGACTAGATCATCGGCCTATTTCATACGCAAATCATCTAATAAGGTAAAAAAGTATGATCAAAAATGAAACGTGAGAACAATTTCTCTGTCAATTATCTAGCAGAAGTAAAAAAATCGCGTCTGCTATATAGATTTTAAGACGCGCGCATTTCAAGTTGGCAATGTAGATTGTAAGATAGAATTTCAATCGACTTATTATTACTGTAGATAAAAAATCTCTGCGAATATATACTAGTATCTATAAAATAGAATTATAATAGTATAAGAACTAATTACGATGTATAATAAATTATGTATACAATATTATAATAATCGATGCTAGGATATTGATGATATTTAAAAAATGTATGTATGTTATTAAATTTAAAAATAAAATCAGCTGTTCTCGTCGCCACCTACATCCCTATTGATGAACTGAAATTAAATAACCTATATGATGGGTCAAAGCAAAGATATGTTTCGGTGTGTACTTATCAGTACAATATAATTTGACCTCCTGAAATCTCAGTCGTACTTATATTCTGTTATATTTGACATCAATTTAACGATATAATTTTTATAAAATAATAATTGAATTGTGTGATAATAAGCGTAAGTTTAATACATGTAACAATTCACATTGTTTATATTCAAAGAATCGGTATTATCTATTTTCAGTTTTAATATACATATTATGTACATTACATCGCACTAATAATCTGTATAACGCTTTATAATCGTATAGAATTAAATTATATCATATACGAATGATATAATATATAATATGAATTCATTGAACACAATAATTATTCGCATACCTAACTGTATGAAAATAAATCGCGAGCATATAACTTCGTTCGTTTGTTTTGTTTTGTATGTGATGAAAAATGAAAACAATGAAAATTTCAAACTCATTATCAATCATAACATAACATTACCTGTTGCCATTAGAATATCAGTTATAATATATAAGTAACGTACCATCGATTTGAATAATCGCAATCAGTGTGCGAAAAACAAAAAAAAAAAAAAAAACAGAAAAATTCTTTGACACTAAATGATCGAAAATATTTCTAACTTTTCTATAAACTTGTAATAATTCTCGATTTACAGAATAACAATGGAAAGGAATTCTGACATTAGCTCGTCTATGCAAAGCCTAAGAACTATGTTAGCTGTACAAAGAGAATCAGCTGTAATTGAATCAGATTTTTGCACATTAAATAACTTGGGCGATGCTCTGTCCACGCTTTCAGAGGTATGTATAATATTATCTAGTCGTTCTTGATTCGGTAATATTTGAATTCCACTGTTTCTATGAGCCAGAAGGTCAGCTCTAATGATATTATATACAAAAAATTTGATTTAAGATGTTGCATGTTTTTTTTTTTATTATCAATGTAGTTCTGATTGTTAATGACTTGTTGCAGTTGGCTATATTCAGAAAGTTAAACAAAAATTGTTATTTATTACAGGAACTTGAGTCCTTTGACCTTCTTACATCACCCTTAAACACTGACGACTTACACTCTATAGAATTTTTGGGATCTACATGTGTGAGATTGATAAACGCGGCTTGGGGTTTGGCTTGTAAGCATAGAATACTAATGAGAGTAAACGACCACGCAAGTGATGTACAGCATAGAACTGCAAACGACAATTCTAGTCTAATTGTAAGTTGAAATTTGGTGAATTGTTGAAATCTTGAATTTTATCATTTTGGTATTTTCAATCTGGTTGGTATTTTTTGGTTTTTTTCATGCAGAATTTAGAGAAAGGAGCTAAAGGTGAGAATATCTCTATGCTGATGTTGATACGTGTCTCGAATTCTCTATACAAATTCAAATCTAATATTAAATTATTTGATATTTTATCTAATCAAGAATAGTTTTCTATTAAAATACGTGTTTATTATTATTATTACCAACAGAATCACGTGAAGCGACTTAAAGACGATCTAGAAAAGAAACTACATCTATTATCCGAATCTCAAGAAAGAGAAAGAAGACTGAAAGTTAAATGCGAGTTACTGTCTCGGGATTATAAACAGGAAAAAGACGAGGTATTATCGCCTTCGAAGATAAATTTGAGGCCATTTTCTATCCCATTTTTTATTTAATGAATAAAGTTCGGTTCTCTTTACTATTTTGCAAACAATATAGGCAGTCAAGTTGCGGAAACAATTGCAGTCCAAAGACATTCAGCATGCTCATGAAATAAAACGCCTACAACAAAGTGGCCACAAGCTTAGAGATCAGCTGCAAAAATCTGTTGGTAAGATAATTGTTTCACATAAAAATTCAAACTGTAGGGATGATAAATGTTTGAATAATTAATAGGTAGAATTTCATCTGCAAATTTTAGCTTTAAAATTGAATTGGGAAATGATTGGAACACCAAAACAGAGGAGGAAAAATACTAGAATAATGTTCCGATTTATCAATGCAGTATATCTGTGAAATACAACATTTATCATTATTGTTTTTACAGGAACATATGTGCCTAGAGATAAGGCATCTCAGAATATACAGGCTGAACATGAGCGGCAGTTAAATATGTATAAGCAGACTATATGCCGCCTAGAAGAAAACAACAGGCAATTATTATTGGAAAATAATGACCTCAGAGATGCGTTGAATCTTCACTCTGAAGCAATTGATCTACAAGCTGAGGCATCGGGAATTTGGAATGACGCTGACATCTAGATTCTAGAACTTCAAAAGTTGTAAGTATATAGTATATAATATTTCATATCTTTCTTCATATCCTCTTTACTGAGATAAAATTTTGTCGTAACTCTGCGCTGCTATAAAACCACATGCTATTTCCGTCGAGCTTATTATATTTGTATAGAATTTTTCACATATATAACAAAGCTGCTATACATCTAGGGAAGAATCAGGAAATTTCATTTAACATCTTTTAAACTGAAATAATTTTTCAATAATTACAATACTTTCCGTTATATAGGGTATCTTCACTCTCTAACTTCAAGAAACTTTATTTATTGCATGAAAAAAATGGGGAAAATTTTTTTTCAAATTCAGGGAATTCAGGGAATTTATAAAGTAAAAGTTTTTATTATAATTATTAAAAATTTGGAAATTAGAAGAAACAATTAATATTCATATTATTTTATTTTATTCACAAGATATACAGATGTGGGTGTATATAATTTTCGAATAGTTACGTGTACAATTGACTAATAAATATGAATATAATATATTATTAACACATAGATAACAAGGGTCATAATCATGTGTATAAATATATAGAAAATAATTGTACAGGTGAAATCGCCGACTTGAGAATAAGAAATTATTTATAAAATTTTAAAGTGCGTTAACAAACTTGAATAGCCCCAGTGAAAATAATTCTACGAATATCTATTTACGAATTTTAATTTTTTTTTTTTTTTATTGATTAAAAAAAAAAAAAAAAAAAAAAAAACAAATATCTTTTCAAACACTACGAAAATTTATAATTTTTATACGGAAGAGACTAAATAATATAGTAATATCAAGTGATTTAAATTTCCGGAAAAAAAAAAAATTCATAGTAATTTTAATTAATTAATTAATTATTTATTAATTATTGGAAACGATATCGTATATCGGAAAGTTTCCAAATAAAATGATCTTATATAGGTTTGAAATTACTGAGTATTAATTAATGCCCTGTTACACAGCGAAATATTAACGTGAAATCATATAAACAACTTATAGAGAGTGGAAATAATTATGCAGTATGAGTAGATAAAAATAATTGTATCTATAACAAATGCAGAACTGTTTTAATAATTATCGCATAATTTTTGACGCGATGATAGCTTCTATCTTCTCAAAGACATCAGTGTAAGATAATTTGAAAATTTAACATATCGCGTCTCTAATATGCCGCAAGAAGGCAAATTAAATAGTTTTCTCAAATATCTCATAAAAAGTATTTAAAAAAATATCATATTCTAAATCCTAGTAAAAATAGCAGATGCAATAACGATAAAATGCAAGAAAAATCCACGGCTAGTATCGTGATGACTGTTTGCAAAATTATTATATCCGTGTACCGGCCTCATTGGTTTTGTGACTAAACAATTGCACTTAGCATTTGGGCAGACGGTATTGTCTTTACTACGCCTGTGATGAGATGCATAAATTATTCCAGATGGCAATCTGTTTCTTTCGCTGAATATGATATTTTCATGATTACGGTGATCAGTTGAATTGTCGACATGAAGTCGCATTGTGGAACTAGGTCCATCCGCGCAAGTACCGTGCACATGAATCTCTCTTCCCACGACATTTACACTAGCGTTTATAAAAACGTTATTCAAAAGATGGATTTCCCTACCAGATATCGATATATTTCCTCCGTGTTGAAAAATGAACATTGAATTTGTAATCGTAATTCGATCAAAATATGCGAAATTCAATGAGTCATTGGGCTTCAGCAGATCGACGTATATAACTGAATCGATGATCTTGAGACGCGTACCGTTCGATGAAGAAAGATCCAAAACTCGCAGTTTCAAGATTACGACATCTTTCAATTCGAACATATTGACTTCTACCTCGTTGAAACTTTGGTCAAATTCACCAATGTGCGTGCTTTCTATGATAAATTTATCCAGTTTATTGAAACTCGAGAACGTCATATCGCCATCGAATTTCTCGATTTCTCCGATGTTCAAAAATTCGATATTTTTCAATTCTACCGAAGATAGACCAGGAATAAATTCAACCTTATTCTTAATGTTTTCAACTCTTATCGACGTTAATTTTCGAGAGTCGATACTGATCCCCATATAAGCGGTCAGATTAGCAGAATTACAGGATGAAACTACCAGTGATGTTATCTCGAGATATTCCCCAGATCCGTCACCATCGTACAACACGTCTAAATCCTGAAACAAAATACCCTTATTTAGTTTTTATTTTTTTTATTTTTTTTTAAATTTATTTCGACAATATTAGGTATACATACCTCATTTTCATTGCACTTATATTTCACAGTATGTTTATCATCATGAAGCACATATTTACCGTATACTACTTTCGCACTATTAAAAAATACGAAAAATAATAACACTGCGATAATCTTCATCGTATTTTCTTTGCAGAAACTTTATATTACGTTTGAAAGTTATTAATTTATATCGCCAAACCGTGTTTATTTATTTGCTTATTATATTTATCACCTGCACTCGTTCAAGCTCCGTTATACCTAGAGATTCCTCTTATCTCACTATTTTTTTTTTTTTTTCGTGAAGTTTAATAGATGAACCAATTCACAGAGAAAAACGAAAAAATACTTTTTATTGTTTTCTTTTTTTTTTTTTTTTTTTTTTTTACTAATAATTTGCGTATATATAATCGCGTCTTTAAATCGATGAATCCAACGGACTGTTCGATGCCCGAAGAACGGTGAGATGAATAAATATTTTGATACCCGCGGGGCAATTAAGTTTCGACTAATCGTATAAATTGAAATAGACAGCTCTTACGGGGCCGCCTTTACAATGACTGACGTGTGCCCTGCGATGGCTACTGGATGTCTACATCATATCACATTTACATATTGTGTTAATATCTATACACATACTAGTGTAACTCATCGTTTGTGTTGAATCGGAAGTTTTATATCCGTCTAAAGATAAGTGACAAACCATATAGCGGATTACCGCGCGCGCAAAGAGGTTTGATATCACCGCAATTCTCCCCCCCCATTATCTTACGCAGTCAACATAAGTTGTTCAAAAATATGAAAAATATAGACATAGGTACATATATATGAGGTATTCCACGCCGTTTCGAACGGTCAAAAAAATCACCGCTTCCGAAAAAATCGTAATTTGGTCCTCGAACACAACTATATCGAAAGAATTTTTGTGAATTTTTTCAGAATTTTCGGATTGCATTTGTGGATTTTTTCCAAATTCCAACTTTTTTTACAAACTTCCGTATCTCAAAAGTATAAGATCCTACAAGAAAATTTATGAGACACAAAAGTTGCAGTTTCGAATCAACTTTCTGAAAAATTTTTTTTGGGAATTTCTCGAATCCCAAAAATAGCAATTTTTATCAAAAATACACAAAAATCGATTTTTCAATCAATACGTCACCTTCGATTTGCCTCGATAAGTCACAGAAAATACTCTCAAGTGTGGAGAACAACCCCGTATTTTTTTTGAGATGGGTGGCGCAATCGTTTGGAAGATATGCTTTATTAATTTTTTTTTTTTTCTGAAATTTTTTTTTTCTCTTCTGAGAAAAAAATTAATAAAGCATATCTTCCAAACGATTGCGCCACCCATCTCAAAAAAAATACGGGGTTGTTCTCCACACTTGAGAGTATTTTCTGTGATTTATCGCGGCAAATCGAAGGTGACGTATTGATTGAAAAATCGATTTTTGTGTATTTTTGATAAAAATTGCTATTTTTGGGATTCGAGAAATTCCCAAAAAAAATTTTTCAGAAAGTTGATTCAAAACTGCAACTTTTGTGTCTCATAAATTTTCTTGTAGGATCTTATACTTTTGAGATACGGAAGTTTGTAAAAAAAGTTGGAATTTGGAAAAAATCCACAAATGCAATCCGAAAATTCTGAAAAAATTCACAAAAATTCTTTCGATATAGTTGTGTTCGAGGACCAAATTACGATTTTTTCGGAAGCGGTGATTTTTTTGACCGTTCGAAACGGCGTGGAATACCTCATATACTGTATAGTTTATGATTCATTATATTAATCAACCTGGTTCAGTTCACCAAAGGGTAGGTCTTGTTTCATCGCGAAGTTCTTAACAATTTCGAGGAAGACTATATAGGCACGATAAATCACTCGACAATTAAATTTTGCAAACTTTGGATTTTTGCATGAATCAGTATACCGACGAGTTTGAAGTCTAATCAGTGACCAATTTTTTTTTTTTTTTTTTTGTTACTGTCATATGATTTGAATATCATGGAGTCTGATTCATCTGGTCTTCTTAATCGCATCAGGCAGCTGATTTACAATAATATAACTTTGCCTTGTTATAAGTTCAGCCTCGTGTTTCTGAACAGATTTTCCAGTCCTTTTCAAATTTCAAATTGTTTATTATTCATAAATTCATAATGTTTTTCGGAAAAGCGAGGTACATGACGTAATTATATCTAACTTTTTCCTCAAAGGTATATTACGCACTTGTTGTTCAGAATATTGAAATCTTAGTAACATCTTATTCATTAATTCAGTTGCGAAATAATAACTGCGTAAGTATAATTGTAAGAATTTGTGAAAAACTATTGTGACATTGCGTGGCTCGCATGGCGTCAATATTCTTTGCGGTCAATCTTATAGCAATAACATATATGTGATTAAACGCGTATAAGGTAAATTTCCGAGTGTTTATTTTCACGGCGAAGAAGTTATTCATCAACGTTATAATAGCTACGACGAGCGCGAGCTTAATAATCAGCGTTTTCTGCTGATTTCCATTATTTGCCATTATTTCAATGGGTTTTCCTGATGGGTGAATCACAAGCAGAATGATGCGTACACCATATCTCTTTTTCTAAATATCTCCCAATACCTCCTAATATCTCCCAATATCTCCCAATATTTCCCAACATGTTCACGCATTTCCGACCGTGATATCTTCCGATATTTCCCCACATTTCCGGTACACCAGATTTCCGTTGTGATTCACCCCTCGGGTTTTCCATCAACTAAATTTCAATGAAATTGAATTTGCTGCGCATCATTTTCTTCCATATGAAAAACTAATAGATTCATGTATTAGGAAGTTTCTCTACTGCTGATACCAACGATTGTGTTATAAGAAACGCGTGGGGTGGATATTTACCCCAGTCTAGCGTATTAGAAGGTAGAAAAAATCATACTGGAGTTCTGGGGTTGAGTATATTGTATCAACTATAAATTAGATCGAAAATGAAAACGCTGACTGCACAAGTATCGAAACACAGATATCGCTGGTTGAAAATAAATCTTCAACCCTTTTAGATGAAACTATACAAATCGTCAATCTATATGTTTTATAGATATTATATTCTACCTCACTAGAATGTTCTTTGACGTGATAATAATATGTGAAACTATACACGTATACGGGCAGAAATCAAGGAAAATTTCGAAATAATTATAACCGAGACATCCGATTGTATACTACATCCCGCCAAGATTCTTATGGAAATCTTTCATCGACGTATCTGTAAAGTTCTAACCGCGTTCCGCATAAATTGACTCTTTCTTTGACGAGGCTTGATCTCTATATTAGACCATTGCTGCATGATTTGAACAATTATTTATTTATTTTTTGTCTTCAACGAAATTTGACGGACTTAGGTAAGTGAGTCGAATCGCGTCATATTTCTGGCACAAAACTGCAGTAGGTATATTGAGTTTCTTAATTCCCATTTGTTTGATGTTGAAATTGGCGGGCCTCAAAACGACTTCGAGCTTCGATTTCATCCGAATTACTTTCCGGATAGGGAAAATCTTAATTTCAATGCTTTTCCTATAACTTCTTCTCAGATTTTGAACGCTAATTATATAAATCGTACTTGATGTCTAACACTGCAACGTTTACGTTAACGAAGAATAAAATAATTAAACGTTAGATCGTGGGGTGAATCACAAGCAGAAATGCGTCCCGATATCTCTCAATATCTCCCAATACCTCTCCATATCTTCCAATATCTCCCAATACCTCCCAATATCTCTCAATATCTCCCAATATCTCCCAATGTCTCCCAATATCTCCCAATATCTCCCAATACCTCTCAATATCTCCCAATATCTCCCAATGTCTTCCAATATCTCACAATATCTCCCAATACCTCTCAATATCTCCCAATATCTCCCAATACCTCTCAATATCTCCCAATACCTCCCAATATCTCCCAATATCTCCCAATACCTCCCAATATCTCCCAATATCTCCGAATATCTCCCAATATCTCCCAATATCTCCGAATATCTCCGAATATCTCCCAATATCTCCGAATATTTGTTAAAATGTCTGTACCATATTTGCCCTTCGACCTTGTAGGTTACGGCATCAATAAACGAGTTTCTATCTATCTATCCAATATCTCTCAATATCTCCCAATATCCCCCAATACCTCCCGATATCTCCCAATACCTCCCAATACCTGCCAATATCTCCCAATATCCCTCAATATTTCCCAATACTTCCCAATATCTCGCAATATCTCTCAATATTTCCCAATATCTCCCAATACCTCCTAATATCTCCCAATATCTCCCAATATTTCCCAACATTTCCGACCGTGTGTTCACCAGATCTCCGTTGTGATTCACCCTTCGGTATAGATTAGAACCTGTTCGATCAACACAAACTAGAACAATGGCTATCATGCGCTTTTCCCGTGGGCCTTCCCCATCGATGGTTTAATGCGAATCGATTCTTCGTCTTCTCGTTATTCATTATTCAGTTGAAATCGCACATTGTGCTTTTCACTGCGGATTGTAGTAGCTCTGATGAGCTATAATTCAACCAGACATAAGGAAAATCAACAATTCAGTCAGATAACTTCGTCTTCGAGTTTATTAACTTATGCCGCGTTTGTATAACCGGACATGTTGCTGTCGCCGGAACATATGTTGTCGGAATATAATTTGCAAAATGTAAAATCTGACCAACAAAGAAGAGATTCAAAACGTTTTATCATAGGGCATAGCATAATACAGGGTAGGGCAATAACTATTACCACCTCAAATATCTTTGAAACTAAAACCTATAGAGGAAAATTCATCCCACAAAAGTTGTTCGGTATTGAGGGGGCCGTTGTATGGAGATACCGATTTTTACGTAAGTGGAGGCGCTGAGGAGATATCAATGTTATCTCCATTTTTTCAAATAGACTTATATGTTTCTGGTCCCATAGCGTGATAGCGGCTTTTGATACGAGTTCAACGACCTATAACACAAGGTCGTTCAAGGTCGTACAAGATCGTTAATTTATCATTATTACCTTATAAGATATTATGCTCAAATTCATCGAAACTACCTTTCGGATTTGTGTTTGTTTTACACATATTATTTGTTTTCTTCCCAGGGTGAGAATGATGAATTAATGATCTTGCACGACCTTGAACGACCTTATGTGTTATAGGTCGTTGAACTCGTCTCAAAAGCCGCTATCACGCTATGGGACCAAAAACATATGAGTACTACATTTGAAAAAGTGGAGATAACCTTGATATCTCCTGAACGCCTGGACTTACGAAAAAAAATCGGTATTTCTATACAACGGCTCCCTCAATAATGAACAACTTTTGTGAGAAGAATTTTCCGCTATAACTTTTGTATAGTTTCAAAGATATTTGAGGTGGTAATAGTTATTGCCCCGCCCTGTATAAGGCTACGCATTTGAGACAAGGAAAACTTTATTTCCAGTTCGTCGTATCAACTTGAAAAACAGGGGACTATCAGCAGTAGGGTGGTTCAAAAAAACGCTTCATTTTTTCCCAGTATTGCTCATCGATATTTATATAACGCAAGCATGTTGTTCTCGCTTTTTGATATGACTTTTTTTCTCGTTTTTTGATAATGACATTGATGCCTTTGTATAGGACCTAAAGTAGTACTTTTAAGTCCTCGGACTTTAAAAGTACCACTTTTAGGTCCTATACAGAGGCATCAAATAGCGAGAAAAATATACTTGCGTTATATAAAGTATCGTGTGCACCATGGAGGTGGGCCTTTTAACGCCTCGCACGATGTTTTCAGTACTCGTCTTCGCCTCGCACGCTTCGCGCGCTCGTCTACGACTCGTACTTAAAACATCGCACTCGGCCTTAAAAGTTCCACTTTACGACCTTGGTGCACAATGTACTATTTTGTTCCCGTTCATAGAAAAATAGCTCTCGCACAAGCTAATCCCTGCAGGATTTTCTTTCACTACTGCCGCACCCATGTTGAAATTTGCAAAAATGCAGCTTTTTAGGAATTTCAAAATTCAGACATCGATGCGTTCTTTGAAATTCTCGTTCGTCTTAATATGTAAAGAAATTCTGTGGAAGCAGGTATCTGGCAAATGACATTTAGTACTGCCGCATTGATATCGAAGTTTCAAAATTATTTTTCAAATTTCAATATCAATGCGGCAGTACTAAATATCATCCGTCAGATACCTGCTTTCACAGAATTTCTTTACATGTTGAGACGAACAGGCCCGGCGCTAGTTGTGTGGACTGTGTGGAGCATTCCACATGCCAAATTTTGGTGGGTGTGGAATTCCACACCCCGCATTTTGGTAATGTTTTTAGAAATCTTTAGAAGACGAGGACAGCTTAGTACTGCTTCAAAAGACGTTTCTCAGTCAAATCGAAATACAAAACGTGACTATCAAAACACTGACGGATGTGGTGAATTACTTGAAAGCGAATTCAAATTTTGACGACTTTGTAGCGCAATTCATGAAACACATCCAAATCATTCTAACAATACCATCGTCATCATGAACGGCCGAGCGCGTGAAAAAAAAGAACAAAAAAATAAAAAAACTGCGAATAACTGCGTTTGCAATGAAAAAGAAAGCTAGAATATAAATAAACGTAAGTCTGCAAAAAAAAAAAAAAAAAAAAAAAAATAGATCGTGGAGAAAAATTTCATTCGGAGCCTCCCCTCTTCAGCCTCCATTTACTCCACACCTTGCCAAAATTTGCTCCGCCGGGCCTGGAGACGAACGAGAACCTCGAAGAGCGCCTCGATATCTGAACTCTGGAAAGCCCAGGAAGCTGCATTTTTTCAAAATTTCAACATTGGTGCGGCAGTGGTAAACTGAATCGTGCGGGCCTCAGCTTGAGCCAGAGCTATTTTTCTATGAACTGGAACAAAAATATCGATGAGCAATACTGGGAAAAAATAAAGCGTTTTTTTGAACCGCCCTAATCAGCAGTATATAATGTTGTAGAGTTTTCCGTGGTTTCCTTAAGTATAGACGTCATAAGGATGTGCTCGAGAATTCTAGTTAGCGGACCAGACATTTGACGCATGTATATTAGGGTGTTTCATTTTTAGGCAATATTTTTTTTTCGATGGCATACCAGAGAATCTTATACTTTATAAAAAATGAAAAATTTTGCCGCCTGGCAAAAGGTTTTAGGTCTAATAGCGGCTTAGCTCATTCAAAAATTCGATTTCCCACCTAAATAACACAGGAAATTTTTTTTTTTTTTGTTTAATTGAATTTTTCGTTGTTAAAAATTTTTTTTTCGAAAAAACCTTCGTATAGTTTTTGAAGGAAATTAAATTCTCTACAAAAATCTCTCTATGGTCGAAGACCGTACAACCAGTAGTTTCGGAGTTATAGCGAAAATTGTTCATGTTTGACGCGCTATAACTCCGAAACTACTGGTTGTACGGTCTTCGACCACAGAGACATTTTTGTAGAGAATTTAATTTCCTTCAAAAGCTATACGAAGGTTTTTTCGAAAAAAAATTTTTTAACAACGAAAAAATTCAATTAAACAAAAAAAAAAAAATTTCCTGTGTTATTTAGGTGGGAAATCGAATTTTTGAATGAGCTAAGCCGCTATTAAACCTAAAACCTTTTGCCAGGCGGCAAAATTTTTCATTTTTTATAAAGTATAAGATTCTCTGGTATGCCATCGAAAAAAAAAAATATTGCCTAAAAATGAAACACCCTAATGTATATATGTATATAGGATATATGTCTTTGTTGCCGCGAGTGGGAGGTCGTTATTGGCTCCGAAAGGAAATGATATAAAATATAATAAAAGCTGAAGTCATCAATTCACGATTTTATTCATTTTATTCCAGGATTGGAAACTGGATAAAATGGTAGTTGAAAATTTGTCAACGTTATAATCCCGCATATGTATACTTTTAATATTGCTTGTGGTGGAGATTATTTCTAGTATCCACCTCATTGGAAAAGCGGAAATCTCCAATTCCAACTTTTTTTTTTAAAGAAAACGCAAAGGTCATAGAGGAATAAGCAGGGTAAAAAAAAAAAAAAATGCGTTTTGCGAATATCTTGATGATCTTTGATAGATAATTAGGTACTATTAAAATACTAAGATCCTGGAAGTATCTGACCCTAATCTCAATAGGTTATTGATACAAAAAAAAAAAAAAAAAAAAGAAAAAACTAAAATATAATATAAAAACAATTTTATGTATCTAAGCCAAAAACTGCAATCAAACCGAGCGAAGCGAGGTCAGAATCGCGGTTTTTCGGGCCTAGACACATAGTAAATACATATTTTTGAGGTCAACGTATCTTGAAATACAACACATATAATATTACTGTCACTAAATAACAACTACCGAGAATATTCGGTGAGAGTAGACAGTGCCCTTCCTACGGCAAAACCAACACGGGCGTGCACCGCGTGCGTGAGGCTCGTGCGGGAGGGGATGCAATGCTACTGGCACCTCATTTCGTCCCGACCGATTTTACCGTAGGAAGGAGACTGTCTACTCTCACCGAATATTCACGGTATATTATTATTCATTTAAAAATAAGAGTACAATTTGCAATAATACGGCTAAAACTTGTTTAATAATTCAGTTTTTTCCGGAAAAATAATGGTTGTTATTGTTTTTCCTTAAGGGGAAATGAAAGCTGACATGGTGCCATCTATCGGATTGAAATTTTCGGAATTTTCGGGAGCCCGCTTCTCAGCTAAAACACATCCGATCGATATGAAATTGATATCAATGAAGTAGAAGAAGTGCACGGAGGGCATGACGCTCTTGGATTTCCAAAAAACGAAAAGGAACGAAAACGAAAATTCCAATCCGATAGATGGCACCCTGTCGCGCAACATCAGCTTTCATTTCCCCTTAACAGGATATGAAAGGTGAATTATACACCTCGAATTTTTGGCAGCCCGTTTCCCATCTAAAACACATCCGATCGATGTGAAATTGATATCAGTGACGCAGAAAAAGTGCACGGAGGGCATGACGCTCTTGGATTTTCGAAAATCGAAACAGAATTTACAGATTTTTTATCAAGAGTGCTCTGTAACTAATAATCGTTGATGCTGACGTTGTACTTTATAAATATGAAAACACCCGAAACACTATCGATTTTCGAAAATCCAAGAGCGTCATGCCCTCCGTGCACTTTTTCTGCGTCACTGATATCAATTTCACATCGATCGGATGTGTTTTAGATGGGAAAATTCGAGGTGTATAACACGCCTTTCATATCCCCTTAACTACGGCGTACAAATATGAAAATTTTCAAAAAAATACGAGTTATTGAGGAATTTATCAGGAATGTAAAAAAAATAGTTTTATTATTTTGCTCGAAAAGTATCACTGTGAGAAAAAAAAATTTAAGAGAAAATAATAATTTTTTTATCATGAATTTATTAATCTAAAAATCTGTCCTTTGTATTTATAAAAGCTCTTGACTCCCTCAATAACATATTACATTTTCAAACGAAATCAGTCAATAGTCAATCTAAAAAAAAAAAAAAGTTATTCTATATTGTTTAGTTTTTTTTTTTTTTTTTTTTTTCTCAAAAACCAATTGAGATTGAGGTCTGATACTTCCAGGATCTTAGTATTTTAATAGTACCTATACTTACCCATAAAATATCATTAAGGGGAGGTACCTGAGTAAACAGCGAGAAAAATAGGTAAACTTCGGGAATTTTTATCTCAAAAACCAATGTTCCGATTGGATCCAGGTTTTTTTCATTGGAAAATATGTACATTGAGGTATGTTCAGGAATTTTTTTGAATGAATTCGTTGACTCGTTGTTGTGTCAGCGTCAGACGTGTTGTTCGTTGACATGGCTTGCGGTGCCAAGGATTCCGGGCAAGCGATTGATCTGAAACATGAAAACTTAACGGATTCCTGAAATATAATGTAAAAACCAGTCCGCTACGTAGGGGTTTTCCATTTGATTGAACCATTGCTTTTTTATGCAACCAAAATCGTCGGAAATTGCGAACGAAAAACGAAAAATAAATCAAAACGGTCGCAATTCCGTCAATAATGAAAATTTCAAGAAAATCCTACGTAGCGGACTGCTTTGTATATTGTATTTCAGGAATCCGTTAAGTTTTCATGTTTCAGATCAATCGCTTGCCCGGAATCCTTGGCACCACAAGCCATGTCAAGGAACAACGCGTCTGACGCTGACCACAACAACGGCGCTTCCAGTCAACGAATTTATTCAAAAAAATTCCTGAACATACCTCAATGTACATATTTTCTAATAAAAAAAACCTGGATCCAATCGGGACATTGGTTTTTGAGATAAAAATTCCCGAAGTTTACCTATTTTTCGCGCTGTTTACTCAGGTACCTCCCCTTAAGATATTCGCAAAAGTCATTTTCACCGTACATGAGCACCTGATGGCTCTTCTCTGATTCCTTTACTTATAGCCTATAGTATGATTCCCTAGGCGTAGGAGCGAGATTATATTATATTATATTATATTATATTATATTGTTCGCCGCACCGCGTGACGCGACGCGCTCGGCGCTCTGTCTATCTGAGCCATAATAATAAAATCCCTCATTTGTAATAGAAATGACCCCAACTTTAAAGCCAGATCAGTTATATTCCAAAATACGATATTGATATGTCGTTAAATTTATTTTTTCTTCGACAGGTATTACACTTGATATATGAACATGGTGGAGATTTAGTAGGAATTTCTTGATCTTTATACCAGTTTTCAAAATATATTCAAATTTCCCGTTCAGATTTTTAAAGCTCGAAAAAACTGAATTCGATGAGTGAAAAATAATAAAAGAAAAATATATGTTACGAGCGAAAAGTTAATTTAAAAGTTAAATAATTACGAAATGTAACCAGATTTGAATTGTATCAAATCCTATCGATTGACATCAAGATCATTAAAATCTGTTGATCATAATTCTTGAGATATCGTCAGTTGAAATGTTTTTTCAACATTTTGTTCTTTAAATAATTCGAAAATCACTAAACTGATCAAGTCCAAAATCTAATCAGTTCTAAGTCAGGAATAAGTACATCGATTGATACAAGGAAGGAGGAAATCCTTCAATTTGTTTCCGAGATATTGTCGGAAAAAAAATTAATCACAGCCCCAGATGATGTCCATTGGAAAATGGTTGAAGATGATTCTCTTTGCCTCAAAGCGGGGAGATTTGGTGAAAAACCGAGCCTCTCATTTTCGGGTTAATTATGATAACTTCCTTCTTTTCTGAAACGGGAAGTTAAAGACTAATCCAATTTTTATTTTTTGCAATGAATCCCTTTTATTGAAAATATATCAGACTAATTAACATCGATTAGAGTATATACGAATTTTTAAAAATAACATGCATCTCTTAGATTCTATACACAGATAAAGGTAGTCTACTTGTCAGATCTAGGAAATCAATATACAGGGTGGATTCCTAACGTCCGTAAACTTAGATAAGCGTTGAGGTGGCCGCGATTTCAGATTCCACATAAAAAAAATTATGCACGCCGAAATCACGGCCACCTCAACGCTTCTCTAAGGCTGGTATTCATAGTCAAGTCTTGAGACCGGAATTCGTCAAGACGGTCTTAAGTCGGCTTCAGACACGACTTGATTGGCGGAGAGCCGGTCTTGAGACCGTCTAGAACCACGCCGGTCTCAAGACCTGACTATGAATACCGGCCTAAGTGTACGGACGTATTGAATATAATATAATCTGGATATACAAGAAAATATAATTACAATCACATAAAATAAAAATATGTCAAATACAGATAGATTTATGTAAAGAAAATAAAAAATGAGTGCAAGTCCAGATTAACTGGGTGACTTTTGCACATAAATGGGGCTTTTCACGCCAACTCGACCAACGTCTGACCCTGACCATCTCGGATTTTATTGATATTTTTTTAAATAGTTGTCTGCAGGTTGAAGATCTCAAAAAAAGAAAAAAAAAAAAAGAAAAATAAATAAAACTTTCAAATCCGTAAAAGCCCCAAATATATCTACCTAATGAATTCCACTGTCATATCTGGGACGTCACTCATGTCAACTTATAATTAAAGATATATTAAATAGAAAAAAATAATTTTAAATCATAAAAATCTCGGTGATCTAGGCAACGACGGCCTTCAAAGTTGTACATTTTGTTACTTTTTTGGAATGGCACATTAATATTTCGTCCGTTAAAACCTTGGACTTTATACTATATTATCATAATCGTAATAAAATTCATACAACTACATACATATTTTGTATTCTAGTCTACGCCTCGTTGTCATCAATTATAGTAGTATACATAGATATTACATATACATCGAATACATATCTTGCTGTGGAGTTGAAGTTACCACAGCTATCCCATATGTAAAGATAAAGTGCAAGTTCAGTATGAAACAAGTACTTAAAACCGCTCATTCAATTCACTTTCTCAACCCTCAGCGTTATAATTTGACCAAACAAATTTATTGCAGAAAACAAAAGCACAAAAAAATGATATTGAAAATCTGTAACCAGTTGCACGGTTCTCTTCTTCGATCGGTCTCTCCGTCATTCGTTGCCGGTGAAAGACACTTATGTGACTTAAATTACCAAGGCTTAAATAATATTCAGCTTGAGCAATTATCAATATACACCGAAGTTGCACAATGGAAAATAATTAAATATATAATTTGTACTATACATACATACGGTGTGAATCCAACATTCATTTCATCCCGCTAACGAAGGGATGCCGAAAGCGAGAACGTACTGTGTCTCCTCATAAGACGGGGGAATTAGAACCCGGGCGTATTCACCAATCAGTTTTTCACAATCCTTTTGCAAAAGATTCCTGCAATCATCTCGCGACGTTTTTCTTTCATGTAAGCGTATGGTACATCATTCTGTTGGTTCCGAATGTTGGTCCGACCTCCGGCAGCGATTAATTGACCCCATACCCCTGCCTGAATCATCGGGTCCACGTTGTTCAAAAATTCGGCAGCTAAGTGGAGCGGTGTGTTGCCAATGTTGTTGAGCATGTTAACAGCTTTGTTACCGTCCTTACGAAGAAGAGCCTGAAACGAGTGAGACATGAACATTATTGCGGCAGTCCCTCAGATTTTCTCAACATTTGATGCATTTCTTTGAACTCTTGTAATACCAAGCAGCTAGTTTAGTGATAAATTTTACCTGTACGATCTCTAGACAAGATCTGTTCAACACAGCCATGTGTAGCGGCGTGTCCCCGTTCTTCTCGTCTGTGATGATGGGGCTAGCTCCGTAATCCATCAATTCCATAATAACTTTGACACTTCCCATCCGATCATGAACTTTTACTGCTACGTGGAGAGGAGTCTCGCCTGAAAACGTTCAGAAACTGTTGATCTAGCAATTTATAACAGCTCTAGGCTTTTTGTAGCATAAAATCGAACTGCGATAGACCACCCATTATAGCTCACTTGATCAATGATTTTTTAATTAAACTAACCATTGAAGTTTTTTGCCGACAAATTGAAGAGGGTGCGATTCGAGGTTCTTTGTACAGTTAAAAGTTCCTGTAATACATCCACGTGGCTGTCACCTCGGGCTGCCAGTTCATGGAGCAATGTTCCCTTTTGTGACCAGATTTCAATCAGTTATTAATAATAGTTATAGTACTGGTATACCAATAGCTAATATCAATTTTGGTAATCATGAAATTAGGAAGCCGAACTGACAATGAGATCGAACTTTGCTTACCCCGTGGTTGTAGTTTCGTTGCCAGATGTCGTTTGACTTGCACGATTTCTCAATGGTGGCTGCTATCACACCAGCTACGAAACTATACTCTGGACAATTTATTGCTGCCAAGTAAAGAGCATCGTGTCCATCTTTGTTCGTCATAGTCAAAGACTCCGGTATCATCTTCATCTTGTTAAGCATAGCCATGATTAGGGCGAACTGAGACGGGAGCTTATTCGAGTCGCGAACGATGGTCATCAATTGTCTGCAGGTGATAGTTTGATTAAATCGTCGTATCAAGACATACATACATATTCGACAAACTACTTTCAGTTTTATCTAAGCAATCACTGTGTACTTACGTATCGCCCATCCCGTCTTTCTCTGTGTAATAATCGTCAGTACGTGTGTAAAGGTTCCGCATAGCTAAATACGCATCTATTTTAGACACTTTTTGCTTGAGTTTTTCAACTGCCAATGTAGACGGCAGTCTAGAAAGTGACCAACCATCTATTGGCGCTCGACCCCTATAGGTAAAAGATTTACTGGATCAGTTTAATGGGATAAAAATGAACCGAAATTTTGATCGTACATTAGTGAAGAAGCAACCAGCTTACTTTTTCTGATATGAGGATTTGTTGTTGATTTTTTCCACGGTTGCTGGAAGGTGAGAACCGTCTCTACTTGTAGAAGTGATTGGTGCAGAGGCGGTTGGAGTAATACTTTTCTTTGGGTTTGTCTTTGGTATGGGTTTCCTGGTTTGACCTTCGTTGCACTTGACTGTATTATTTGTCTGATCCTGTCCAATTGGTGTCAGCTGGGATTCAACTTTATCCGTACTAGTAACTTTCACGAAGCCCCACGAGGTGGAAAGTGAATTACCATTTGGCGAAATGACAGGTTCGTATCGCTGTGTTGTCGGGAGTTGTTGTTGAAGATCATTGGGCTGGTATTGTGTCGGTTGTGTAGGGCTGAAGAAATACGAGTCACCCGTGATCTGGCTCGGACTCGTTTGTGCTTGGATTCCTGTTTGTATGTTAAAATTGTTGCAAACGTCGGATTGACAGATATTCACATTTCCCTGCCTGCTGACGACCAGATCTGGGGATTGGGTATAAACGTTTGTTTGGTTTCCCACATCGTTCAATATCACAGGGTACAGTAGGTGCGATGGAGACCTGTCTTGTCGGGTTTCACAGGGTGTACCCAGTACTTCGTGTATATTAATGCCTCCGATATCTGGGGTCATCGATTCTCCGAAGGCTGGATCAATGTCAGTAGTGTAACTCACCGGGCTTTGCTCATTAATTCCAAACGAGTTCGACGATGAGGCCGATGACATGGGTGGGCTAACTGTCCTGGAAAAGGTGTTCTGAAAAAGTGAATTATTTTTATCAATTTACAACACTTACATGCATTTCACTAAATGCTGGTTCGCGTTTTGATACCATAGATAGGTTTTGGTTCTGGTACTAGGATTTTACACTACCTCGGGCGATTGATTCGGAAAGGCACCATTGATCAATATCTCAGGTTGAGAGTTGGTGTTATTATTGTCGCCATAGCCGATTGCGTCGAATATTGGTGTCTGTGAAAGAGAAAACGAGTTTCAGGTCGACTAATCAATCATTCGAACCATATTTGGGAACTCTGAATATTTCTTAAACTTGTGGATATTGAAGAACAACAATTCGATGATAACATAGATCATAGACGCAGCATATATCTTTCGGAAAGAAATGCTAACCTATAGGTATATTTAAAGGATGTTCGATAGAATATAATAACATTTCAACGACCCTGTTGGATCGACGTGATACTCACCTCCTCGGTTGGACTGTATCGGCTGTTCGGGAGTAATTCGCTGTCCAGCACCTCTAGCTGCTCTTCTGAGGATTGCAAAATAAGAGTGGCCACAAGATCTTCAGCGCGGCACTCAGATTCGCCACAGTATGAGGGAAGACATATTGCGCATTCGTTTCGAATATCTGTTTCAGTTGTGTCCTCCAACATACGCATAATCTCGCCATTGTGGGGACTTTGTATAGGACCCCATGAGCGTACTGCGGCCTCATCCGCACTCTTGGAGTAGTTATCATTCGAGTTATCATCGCTCGTGTGATCGCTCTCTTCGTATTGGGCCGAGGGGGGGGTGTTAAGATTATAAGAAGATCCGTCGTCAGGTGTGAAAGCTTCAGTTCCGTTCTCGTACTTCGGGCTCGGTCTATTATACGGTTTGTTGCTACTGCGGGGATGTAATTTTTCATATGGACCGCGTGGGATGACCTTGACTTCGTCCTCATTTGTCGAGTCATCACCCGAGTCATTATCGCTCGCGGAAACATCGCTCTCTTCGTTTTTGGACGAGACGGGGATGTTACGAGTGGAAGAAGATTCGTCTTCTTCGTCATTGTTGTTGTTCTTCGATCTAGCTTCATAATTTTCATCATGGTTTCGCGACATCTCCTTTAATTTCTTGATCATATCTTTGTAATCGCTCGACCGTTCTTCAGCTTCGCTCGATTCATCCTCGCTGTCGCTATGTGAATGCGATGTCGATGAGTAAGGAGAGCTTTCCGATGACGATCTGATCCACGCTCCGCAGTCCCGTCCTCCAGGCAATATTGAGTCGACGCTATCCGCAGACGTATCCGACCCTATCGACATCAATTGGAGCAAGGTTGGTACCCCAGTTGTCTCAAGATTTTGCGAATCCTCGAATCTGCTGATGGCAGATTCGTTACTCTCGGGGCTAAACGGTGACTCATCTTCAGAATTCGAGTCCGAATCGTCCTCATTGTAATTGTTTGTACGTCTGATTCTGCAAGTTGGCATAATCCTGACCTCAGTTACCCCAGAACTAAAAACACCGTTGAACATGATAGTCATAGATTTTGAGTATTTAGCAACTCATCGATCAAGCTGAAGAGCGATTTACATGGTGAGAGTGCTTACCTGTTTAACGCATTATCGGTGGTATCCCCTCGGTTCAGCTTTAAAACTTCTGGTACTACTTCCTCTGGCATTCTGTAACAAAATTGGTCGATTATGAGTTTATCATTTATATCTAATCAAAGTACCAAGGGGATCAAGATTTTTGTAACTGAATGGAGCACTTTTGGAAGCACAGTAACGAAACTTGTGTTGAATGTATTGTGCCTTAATCTTTTTACATGTAAGTTTTTTTTTTTTTTTTTCTCTTCTAGAAGTTGTATGTATATGTTAGGGTGGTCCACTTTTGAATTTTTTTTTTTGATTCTGCGGGGCACCCCTGAACATTGTTCCAAATCACGTAGAAAAAATCTGTGTAAATCATGAATCCAATCGGAAAATATTTAGAGGTCGCTACCGAATATTATAGTATTTTCTCGATTTAATAAAGCTTTTCCTGTATAGCTTCACTTCTGACGAGTCGGGAGCTTCTAAATCTTAGTGATACGACTCAGTCTTACCGCACGAGGTATTTCTTCAATTGATATTGTAGTATGTTATACAGGGTGATTCAGAATTCGTAACGAATCTCTTGAAGGGTTAATACTTGTCAAAATTGGGATTGAAAGTTCCTCAGCCATTTTTCCGAAAAAATGATTTTTTTTCTTGGAACAAAACTTTTTCCGACAAACGATTTTTTCCAATTTTTTTTTTCTTTCTATCATTTGTCAATTTTTTAAAATCCCAAATGATGTCAATGATTTTTTTTTTCACAATATTAGAGAGATTTCTCGCTGACAGTTTCTTATTTGGTGGAAGATGCAAAAAAAAAAAAAAAAAATGTGTTATAGTTCCAACGAAAAAAAATGATTTTTCGGAAATTAATTTTTGAGAAAATAATTGTCTTGACTAAATACTTTTGCTTATATAGTTGCAAATAAATGTTCAATTGATTCATCTCAATATCATTTGCGGTACAAATGAATGTCACCTAAAATCAACCAACTTTGAGTTGTACCGCCACCCATATTGAGATGAATCAATTAAATATTTATTTGTGACTATATGTAGACAAAAATATTCAATCGAGTCAATTATGGTTTTTTTCTTTACTCATACAACATACTACATTACTACAATATTAATATAGAAGAAATACCTCGTGCAATAAGACTAAGTCATCCAACTAAGGTTCAGAAGCTCCCGACGCATCGGGAGTAAAGCTTTACATGAAAATGTTTAAAAAATCTAAAAAAAATACTAAAATATTCGGTAGCGACCTCTGAATATTTTCCGATTGGATTCATGTTTTACACAGATTTTTTCTACCTGATTTGGAACAATATTCAGGGGTGCCCCGTGAAATCCAAAATAAAAGTTCAAAAGTGTACCACCCTAGTATATGTGCAATGCTTTGTTTGTTGGATCACCGAGTTCAAATATGATATCCTAAATTCGGCAAAAGATTTTTCTTTTCTCGCGTCTCATCGTATTTTAAAACAGTTTGGTATTATAGTTTTCTGCTTGGATTCTGAACATGTGCAGGAAAAAAGTTTGCTGTCTAAGGAAATTCGCTGAATTGACTTCGGATGTCTCTTAACCGATATACTTCCGATGTTATCTAATTGTGACTCAGTTGCACATAAGGAGCACAAGATCAACGACATTTTCTATATCAATTTATTCAAGATTTTTACATTATTGTTGAAATTAGTGACACATTTCGTGTTTTACTTAATACTTAATGTCTGAATGCCTGGATTTGGGAAGAGTTTTATCAATAAAAAGATTCAAAGATATTTTGAAGATCAACAAATTGAGGCTTGCATTTCCGGGCACCTAAAATTTGTCAGAATTTTTATAGGGTATGCCTCAGTTGCAGCCTGAATTGCTTGTCTAGTCGCATTTCATTATCAGTATTCTGTTTGAATATAACTATATGTAATGTTTAATCTATGAAGTAGCAACGTTGAATATGTGGTCTGAAAAAAGAGCCCGCTTATAGACGCCATGTTTGCTTAGCCCATGTTAGTTTTGTTCTAAATACGTGCCGGAGTTGTTAATTCGGTTATAAATCGCGAATTCTGTTCATGTTTTCGCGCCGATAAGCCACATTGAAAATATTTCGTGCAAGTTTGTGGCCCGCGGTGGGCGTACTTCAAACTAGTACGATATACCGCGACTATAGAGGTCAGGGCGCGACATTTCTGTTCCGATTATACTTCTACCATATATGGCAGAGCATCTAACTAATTAGAATATTTGCCAAGGCCCCTTCCATGACCTCATATAAATTCGGACTACACTCGAAAACGAAAAAATTAAAGATGGGTAACAATGATATTGAATGGGAATTCCTAAATTGTCACAAACGTGTATTTGCGTTAACGGAAGAGATAAAGATTTATGAGAATGTGTAAGTATAGTATACGACGAACAAGATTTATTTTATCCGCGCGTCCGTAGTACAAAGTCTCTGAGAAAGTGCTGCGGGCGTATCCACCTAGCCGTGGTACTGCGAACTATAGTTGGCGATTACTAGTTTGTCTTATCAAACAAAATTATGTAAAAATCGCACATTTTAATATAATAAATGAAATGGCGTTGAGTTATCTGAACAATGGCACGAACTTTGTCAACTGTGCATTATGGCCGACTAATGGCGTAATATCATCATTAATGTATGTTATCATACATGTACGGAAATCGCGCTTTTTATATGCTTTTTATAACGCAATGAAGCAACAGGTTGCCGGAGTGATACGGAATTCGTGGAACTGATCGTAGTACACTCGTTCTAAAACGTACATTATTATGTACGGAGTATCATCACCACTGATGAATTGTGGAGCACCAAAAAAACTCCATTGATTCAGCTCCAATTTTTCGAAACTGCAGTGTAACTATACTGTCTTCCCGGCTTCCTGAATCATCGATTCGCTAAACGTAAGGATCGTGTTTCGAAAAGGACCGATAATCGGTACATAACTTAAATGCCTGACATTTCATTTGTAGGTATACTGTTCTCGGCACGCGGATAGAATTTCATAAAAATACGATACAAGTCATCGTAAATATCGGTTGCCACTGATGGAAGATAGAAGATAATATCTAGTATGGAATAGAAATGAAAGCGTGGAAATTTACGCACCTGGTTTACTGATAATTAGCAGCAGCAAGCAATATCCAATGTTAACGAGATCGCAGTAGAGTGCGCACTGTAGTATTCAAGTTAAATCAACTTAATTTAGGTCGATTGCTTAATCATATAATTATGGTGGATTGTTTTTGTTTGCTGATAACAGTACAGCTGTCAGCGTAGCAACAGCTTTGCTTTATTTCACTCTTTGCACATATGCGTGGTGAGAAAACTTGATGTATTCCTTTCAAAAGGGATATAATTCTGAACAATAGCTCAAATGTATCAAATCAATAGATTGTCGTTGTCTAGTTAATATTCAGTAAAAAAAAAGGCATATCGAAGGTCGCTCAACACACACAAAACACCGAAATTCAAGCCCAAGTTTTGCCACGGACAAAAATGAGTGCAACCGGTGTTACCAGATCAAAGGAGCGACTAGCTTCGACTGTAGAGCCAGACCAACAGCGATGACCATTCCCCCGATGTTAGATCAAGTGCGCATGCGCCGTGATTACGTCATTCGAATTCCACCAACGGTCAACATATAATTTACAGATCACACTTGTATTCAGTCCAAGATTCATTCTGTTTTCAGGCTTCCATAATTACGAGCATCACATTCACTCCATTTACTTGATTATCAAATTCTAAATATTCTTCTCATCAATGTATACAATTCAACTGCGAGGACATGCTATGCGCACCATACGTTTTTGAAATTTTCACTTGACACAATACGACAATCGAGTTTAATTTGAATCCAATAGAAGCCCGCACTTGATGATGGTCTGCAGACAATAAATATACAGTTATAATGCATATTTCTTTTTATCGATAAACTTTTACACCATGAATTGTATTTTCCAATATAAGGTTTGCCATTTTCACTTCATACATCGTATTTTAGTCATCTAACTCCCTGATCGGGTATTCGATCTGATCATCATCATCTATTTTATATTCGGTATTGGGTGGTGCCATTTAGCGGTCTGTTAGCAACACAAAGCAATCGGAAAGCTAAATCATATTACGTGTCATGCAAGAAAAATCAGCCATGAAATATTATGAATTTCGTTCACGATCTAATACTTCTAGAGTATCATTCTGCTATCGTACATTATCAAGTAATAAAATTGTAATAAATCTTCTTATTCAACTTTGTGATTTCTTATGGTTTAATCATTTCTCGAGAATGAGGAAAAAGCGAAAACAATCGCTCCCGGTATTTTGCATCTTATGGCTTCGATGAAACTCGCCATGTAGAATCAAATTAAATTACCTTTCTAGTCTCGGATCTTTTTTTTTTTTTATTTGCTCTGCGATGTTTCATTAATTATGATTGTGTTCTGATTTATTAATCTATTTGCCACTATACGAACGACGCTTCATGTTTTGAATTTTAATCGAAAGAAGTCGAGAATAAGCAGGATTTTTTCATAACATACCAACTTCTTTTTGCGCTTAATTTCTCTGTGTCAGAGATTATCTTTCATCGTGCTGTATCGGACTTTGACAAGTCGTGGCTTATCATTCTTACCTAACCGTAGCTCGCCTATAGGTCACTGATATCTATCAATCTAAGCAAATTTTGCTTCCGAATAAAGCTAGTTACTATTTCTACAAACCATCATTCCTATACGTGCACTGAGTTTCGATTCACAGCAACAGGCAGTATCAGGCCCGGCGCTAGTTGTGTGGACTGTGTGGAGCATTCCACATGCCAAATTTTGGTGGGTGTGGAATTCCACACCCCGCATTTTGGTAATGTTTTTAGAAATCTTTAGAAGACGAGGACAGCTTAGTACTGCTTCAAAAGACGTTTCTCAGTCAAATCGAAATACAAAACGTGACTATCAAAACACTGACGGATGTGGTGAATTACTTGAAAGCGAATTCAAATTTTGACGACTTTGTAGCGCAATTCATGAAACACATCCAAATCATTCTAACAATACCATCGTCATCATGAACGGCCGAGCGCGTGAAAAAAAAGAACAAAAAAATAAAAAAACTGCGAATAACTGCGTTTGCAATGAAAAAGAAAGCTAGAATATAAATAAACGTAAGTCTGCAAAAAAAAAAAAAAAAAAAAAAAAAATAGATCGTGGAGAAAAATTTCATTCGGAGCCTCCCCTCTTCAGCCTCCATTTACTCCACACCTTGCCAAAATTTGCTCCGCCGGGCCTGGGCAGTATCTTTTACTTTCCTGATCTTTGCTCGATGAAAAATGACCTCAGTTCACATATGTACCTACACATATATACGTAGCGTAAAAAAACGTCGAAAAAACGAGCAAAAACTCCTCATTCTGAGAAGCATGACCTTGTATCTCCTTCGGTTATAATATTCAACTATACGCCACTTCTGCACGACTCTTATCTGCTGTTATGAATTGAGAACGAATTTATCGACTGATTTAAAAAAAAAAAAAACGAGTTTGAAATGTGATCCGCTTATTGAGACGTGTGATAAATCATGCAGATATATATATTTAACGAATTGAAAGTGACCGTCTTATGCATCATAGCATATACATGCCCTATATTAATATACCTAAGCTCTCGAGACACAGGTTATCATTCATTGCCCCGATGATTCGTCCTTTCGGTCGAAGGACTGAGTTTAAGAAAACGTGGTTGTCTTCGAACGGAAACGCAAAGGAAAGAAGAAATACAGATGTAGTGTACATGGTAAAACGGTAGTAATCAAGTTTTCACTTGCCAAAACGAATTTCTTGTCTCTCGGAATAATACGTACTGTCAGCGATTATTCTTAATTCAAACCCTAGCGATATGGTCACGCTGCGCATCTCTTTGTGCTACAGGCCCACGATGAAACGTGGAGACAGGAACGTGATAATATCTATAGTCTATAGGTCGCGAGCCTGACTCATTCGTTCGAGCCTTCAAGGACAGATCAGGATACTACTTTTTGGAATTGTTGTTTTGCACGATTTTTAGGTGCTGAAGTCGTTTTTTGGTTTTTTACTTCCTGCCACCGGTTTTCGACGTACTTCTTGCAACCGAGAGTATATTTTTTTCTCATTTTATCACGGCGATGATGCCATATTGCGACTAACGTATTCGCTACAGTTATACTTGTTATTGTATTCTTCGATTCTCGGCATTGTTTTCATTCGGATTCTTCATATCTGACTTAACAAAATCGCATCATATCTCTGGACATGTTATTTGCAATATTCTATAGCAACTCCTCGTCTGACATTGTCTGGCATCACCTGTACAGCGGTTTTGACAGGCAAAATTTACGTAATACGGTGACTAAATGAAATATGAGTTTTTCCATTCAAATAACGTATAGAAAAGAAATGATTTTTCTGAACCAGTTATTGCTCAGCCGGGTTCCATGATTCAAAATTTTGCAGAATCCTGTTTCATGGAAAATTGAATTCTGTACGGAAAATATCTTTAGAATTAGCTTCCTTAAGTCGAAAGTTCAAAGGTAACTTTCAACGTTCATACCTTGCACATCGTTGAATTTACAGACTTGCTTCTAAGGACATTTTTTGTAGAAAATTTGAGTTTATAATATAAAACCGCACCCTGCGAAATTAACCACCATGAAACCCAGCTGCTGCGTAATACCAATGAAAAAAAAAAAAAAAAAAAAAAACAGTCATGTCTCTTCTATGTCGTTTGAATGCAAAAGTTTACATTAGAAATTTCCAGGTAGGGGAGAGCAAAAATAAATTTCGCTGAAACGATACACCCTAAACTATAAAATTGCTTGATTTGGCGTAGGATATCCTTGACGCGCTGCAACCTTCCACATAAAATCCAGATATGGAATTCGCGATGTTGAAGCTGTTGAAAGTGTTCGTTGGTTGTATACTTTTACAAAATCTCCGATTTACTTCGTCGATGTTTTTGGCGCGCTGATATTTGCTAGCTTTATATACAGAGCGATTCTGTGGATAATCACGGTAGGCTAACGGAAAACGCCTGAATTGAGCAGATCAAACATCGACGACTGGGTTTGATTTCCCTCGAAATAAATAAAACCCAATCGTCGATGTTTGATCTGCTCAATTCAGGCGTTTCCCATTAGCCTACCGTTATAGGCGCATGATTATCCACAGAATCGCACTGTATATTTGCCTGTCGTTTTTTTCTCTCCTACAGCTATGGCAAAAACGATTTTGATTAATTGACACGCTATAGTTAAATATTCATGAATTATCGGGCTGTTGGCTAACAGAAACACCTACTTTGGTGTAGGTAAATTTTTACGGTACAGAATTATTAAATAGCTAGTTGATTGAAATCGATTGGGAACAGAACGACCAGTCAAATCCCAGTTTGACCGGTTTTAACTTATACATATAGAAAAATATGAATCGCAAAACTTTCACATTTCAGAAAAGCCCATCTAATAACAAGTAGAGTTAGCGATCGCTGCTCCGTTATTTATATTGTGTGGTGCTATTTAATACGGAGAAAGACTTGCTATCTGAATACTTTTAACTGAAATAAGTAATAACCAAAGTATAGTCTCGACTAATCATATAAGACGTAGCCAGAAGCATTCTGAGATTTCCAAGAGCGTTGATTGACATGAATAAACTATAGCATTGCCCACAGCCAAACGGACTAATTCAAAAGCCCGCACAGAAAATTTGTGCACTGAAAAAAAAGTATGAGTTCCACAGCGATAAATTTCGGTACTATAGCAATACTCGTATATGGTATACACTAAAACGACGTTTTAGTCCTATGACTATACTTTTCGCTACCACAGCGACACTGGTATACGCTATACACTTATCCACATACTTATATTAGTACCACGGCGATACGTATTTGGATATTAGTAGGGCTGTGCGATTAATCGATTAATCGAGGTGATCGATTAATTGATTGTCCGATTAATCGATTAATCGAGTAATCGAAAAAACAATTAATTGTTTTCCCGATTAATCGATTAATCGACCGTTTCGATTAACCGTTTTTCCGATTAATCGATTAATCGAGAAAAACAATTAATTGAGAACGTCGATTAATCGATTAATCGAGAAAAACAATTAATTGAAAACGTCGATTAATCGATTAATCGGAAGAACGGTTAATCGAAACTGTCGATTAATCGATTAATCGGGAAAACAATTAATTGTTTTTTCGATTACTCGATTAATCGATTAATCGGAAAATCAATTAATCGATCACCTCGATTAATCGATTAATCGCACAGCCCTAGATATTAGAGATACCAGCCCGTTAAAATATAGTATGCCCATAGGACTTATACTTTTTTTTTCAGTGTGGAACAATATCTTAGCAATTATTATTATTATTCTTATTATTAATATTATTATTACCTTCATTTATCGAATGTATCTTCTATGTACAGGAACTTTGCACCTAGCCACTAGAAAAAAATATTACTCTTAGTCTTCTATGAGCTTGGAAAATTTTTAAGACAATTGAGCTAGTGCATGGCCCCTACACAATAAAAAAAAAATTCATCATTGTGTAGAAAGAAAGTCCGTGTTAAAATTTTCGTTTTAAATTTTTAACACTCTCGTGTGTTAATTCAAACAACGGCTCAGACGTGTTGTCTTTTGTTTTTGATTTTTTAACACACTAAAATGTTAATTTGATACAAAAGTAACACTATATCTAAATGTTACTCTCTAATCAACACAAAATTTTTAACATAGTTCTGTGTTATTTTTATAACATAAAGCTATGTTACTTTTTTAACATAAACGTATTGTGTTGAAATAACACAAATTTTGTGTAAAAAAAGTTGTCAACACAAACTTTTATGTTAAATTTTACAGAAATTTTTTTACTGTCATAGTACAACAGTAATAGTGGCTTATATACAGTCCGATCTCTATAAGTCCTCCCAAGCCCCCAACGGGAAGATTCTTTCCACGAAATGAGGTACCCCCACTTTACCTTCTTCGATAGTCTCACCAATTGTTTTCCGTCTCTCTCTTTCCTCCCGACGCTATGTCTTATAATAGGTAGAGTGGGTGAGCGCTGCTAGCGAGAAACTAGGGAAGCGGACCTATTGGGAAAGGACCCATTGAGAAAGGACCTATTGAGAGATCGAACTGTAGTTAGTTCAAAAACTGAAAACATGAAAATTGATTAAATTCTTCGGCATAATATAGTTTGAATTTTTAATCATACGCACAAGAAATCTTGAATATATAAGATATTACATCGCTATAAAGTTGAATTTTTATCACAAACATAACACAACTTCTACCGCAAGAAGGTCCGATAACACGTATAGTTATACAATCACGGTGAACAAAATTATTTATTATATTACAATCTATGTCACCGATTAAAGATGAACAGTTTTTGGTCAATAAATTATATATTGTTTATTAAGAAATAAAACAATATTCAGAGTAACAAATAAATGTATGGATATTAGGGTGTGCCAAAAAAAAAAAAAAAAAAAAAATTCAAACGCACATCAACATTCCGGTAGAACATCTCAAATAAAATATCTCAGCCAAATATGAGCTCTTAATATTGATGTTTAGAACTGCTTAACTCAGTTTTCCCATTTTTGATCTGAATAACACGTGGAAAAAAAATCGGGAAATTTTCGAATTGTTTTTTCTCGTAACCGGCTTGATTTAGAAACTATCTGAATACAGATTCTTATAGGAAATTTCACGCTCTACAAAAAAGTACTGAGATAGAATTTTCCTAACTCTCACCGATTAAGAGATATTCGCCTATAAACATTGAGTCATAGCGTCATAGAGTCATACGACTAAGGGAAAAACAATTTATTTTTCAACCGCACATCAAAATTTCAGTAGAGCATCTCAAATAGAACATCTCAGCCAAATATGAGCTCTTAATATTAATATTTAGAACTGTCTATTTTAGTAACTAAAATTAGTAACTAAAATTAGTAACTGAATTAGGCAGTTCTAAATATCAATATTAAGAGCTCATATTTGGCTGGGATATTCTATTTGAGATGCTCTACCGGAATGTTGATGTGCGTTTGAATTTTATTTTTTTTTGGCACACCCTAATGGATATATATATATATTTTTTTTTGATATTCATTTCTAATAGGTATGTATGTACAAAGATTATGCAAGCGAATATTGTTTTATTGATTTAAATATTGTCTAATTATGGCGAAAAAAAAAAAAAAAAAACAACTTGTCACGTATAATTTGCGTATTATTAAAAACTGTGCGAATTTTTTTTCCTTTTCTTTATTCTTTCTACATGACTCACCGGATGAAAGCAGGACTAGAAATACAGATTAGCTTTAATTTACAGTATGGTATACGAAGTGATAACGAGAGACCAGTGCTGATTGTGGTTTTAGAGTTAGTTAAAAACTTTTTGTCCCAATTTGAATTATCTCGTTTTTTTACCGTGTATATATAGTTTAAACGTGCAAAACAGTTTCATTATACATACGTAGATTCAAAGATATACGGATTACTGTTATAGTATTCAGTGTTACGAAATGATCAGTGCAACTATAGCAATTGACGTCAATGGAAACCAGTTCTGCAAGTCTATACCTTCCCTGGAATCTCTTTAGAAGACATACGTCCTACCATCAAAGTGGAGAGACGTAGAAGTTTTGCTCAAAACATTTTGCGAATATCTATATTTCTGACGTTCATTCACAGCTCTCTTCATTTCCTCGTTTCAGATCATAATATTAGATCGCTTTTTTCAATTGATTAAAGATTTTCATCTGATCGTGGTCCCTGATCAGTAGCAATGACTATCTTTATATACGAATAGTTTATTTGTTGAATACTTCAGGTAAAATTTGACCACATTTCGATTTTTTTTTCATCCAAATCATATCTAGATCGGTTAGATCGACTTCTGGTTTTACATTTGACGAATCCAAAATACAAATATTAGATAAAAGTATGTCTGACCGATAGTCAATATTAGTAAATGTAATTTCGCTGAAAAAGTTAAAATGTGACAAAAATTTTGACCAGGATGTTTCAGAGATGAATGATCATTTCGATAATCTCTTAGTCCTAAAAAACCGTATTTCTTAACTGTAAATCCTGCGGGGTATCCAAGTTTAAGATATTCCTTGCCACAATAAGACTAAAATTTCATTCGCTGATTCCGTTAGCATTTAAATTAGCTCTTTCATGTCTCCTGTATAAAATTTAGTCGAGCTGTTTCACAAATAAAAATTTAGCTGCTGGCTTCAACATGGGACGTAAGATGTTAATTACAGCCTACAGGATGGAGAATCCATAGATTTAAGAGCCACCCAACTACTCCTCGACTTGAATAATTTTTGTGTCCTATTCTATTCCAGAAATTTCAGGCTGGTAAGATCTCACATCCTTTGGTATTGAAATCTATTCAAGTCACGAGACCCGAATGGAAAATACGCATAATTCCATGAATCTTCAGACTGGTCCTATATACGGATGAGTGACGTCTGTAGATTTTTCTGGGACCAAAAGAACAGCCTATTGTTAGCAAGTTACAATCGAGATTATTATTGCAAAAATACAGTATATTTTCTCAGTCAGTCTCGAATTTACCTACGTAGTGGCTATATCGTATACCCTTACCATATGATCAGAACGTCCCGTTCTTTGCGAACGAATTTTTGCGTCGTATTAAACAATATGACGTTCTTCAGCGACCGTGAAAATTTCTACGTTCTTCACTATACATATGGGGCTTTCCATGCCAACTCGACCAGCCCGTGACCTCGACCTTTCAGATTTGGTCCGCGATTTTTTATATGGTTAATCTACCTCAAAAAGACACTGCAGTTTTTTTTTCAGATTTTTTCTATTATTAGGTTATTTTTAAATCGACTCGAAAGGTAAAAAAAGAACGCCACTTCCAAAAAATCTGAAAAAATTCACAAAATTTCTAAAAAATACAACGAATTTTTTCACATTTATTCCAAGATGGAGAAATCGATAGGTAGGCTTTTTATGGATAGCACTTCTATGGTATTGAAGGAATAAAATTAAAAAAAAAAAAAAAAAAAAAACTCGTTTTTTCAATTACCAATCGAGTACTTAACGAAGAATTTCGAAACACGTAAAATCATAAAGTTATTCCTCTTTTATCGTCTTGTTATTTCTTATGTTTGTCTAACATATTTTTTAAAACATGGAAAAATGAAATTTTTTTATATTTCCAAAGTTTTAAACGATACTACACACTTCCAAGTATGCGCACAAAAATTTTCTCTCGATGAAAAAATTTGGTTTTTCAATGGCGCGATTTGCAATTAAGGCGCTGAAAATTTTTCAAAAATTAATATCTCGAAAACTGTTGGAGACGTGTTTCGCACACTTTTTTATATTCACATGAACATTCATTCTCAGGATTATTAAGATTATATAACAAGTTTCGAAGTTATTAAAAACGATTGAAAAAACAGCCCAATTTTTCCACATTCACGCTCGCTGTAGATTGAATTTGGAATTTTCGATCATCCAACTAGTCTTATTTTGTAAGAAATTTTATCCCGATCAAAACAGATTTTCATCATTTTCCTCTAAATTCACGTTAAAACGGAGATATTCATGAAAATGTATCGCAAAACGCCTCAATTTTCTTTAATTTGTTAATTAACAAATGTTGCACAACTTTTCAAGACTGTGAACGAACAGTTTGTTTTTTCACCTCTATAATACGTATAAATTGTAGTTTTTTTGAATGTTTTTTTGATTAAATGAAGGAAATATGTTCTTTCGAACAAAGAACGTATTAATTTGAGTTAAGAACATATTTCCTTGATTTAATAAAAAAAACATTCAAGAAACTATATGGTTTCTTAAAACAAGAAATCTTTTTCTTGAAACTAGAAACTTTTTCTTGAAACGAGAATTTTTTTTCTCTCTGTGTAGTAACAAGTTCTTCCGGCCTTGCCATGCATGCCGAGGACTATTCACAACTCTGATAATGTTTTGTATGTAACTAAATACTTGTTATTGTTGATTGGGTGTTAGGTGTTCAAAGCATTTAATGTGATTATAAACAAGTTTGGATTGTGCGAGTAAACATTGATAAGATTTTCTCGGTCGAGGTTTATCTGCAGAGATGCTTGCAATTTATATACCAATTCACGTGCGGTTTGCGCATGTAAAACTCAGACGTCCTGTGTAGATAAGTCTCGTCAGACATCGTCCTTGAACTTAGATACAAAAAAAAAAAAAAAAAAAACGTGCAAGGATCTTTAAATAGAAAGTATATGACGAGGCGAATGGATCGATAGAGTCTCACGCCTTGTATATACAATAACAATTTCTTATTTGTATTCCTCCAATTAATCATCCATATCACTAATTATACAGAATCTTTAGAGTTGCATATAGATATAACATTCTAACATACTTCAGAAACATCTTCATACAAATTTAGAACAGAAAGGAGGAAGCCCAACGATGACGTCTCAGACGAGGCGTCATTTACCATGTGATAAACGATTCTTTACAGACGTTTATATCAGTAGTAAACTAGCAATTATAATCATTACATTGACGCCTCTAGTCACTATACACATATAGAGTGATAGATGGTAATCGCAATTTCAACGAACGTCACGATCGGCTAGAATCTACAAGAATTTTCCCGTATTGTAAAACGGGTTCTTCAGATTCTGGGAATAGTTTCAAGACTGTAATCGATATGATCACGTTTGCACATCGAAGAGTAACGCAGGAGTTACAACACGGTCGTATCAGAGACTCAGAAAAAGATTTTGTTGAAAAAAAAAAAAAAAATAATAATAAATTATAAAAAATTATTGCTTCAACCGAGAACAAAGAAAGTCGTTTTTTCGTCTTCAAATAATAGAAAATTTGACTCATATATCAACGAAATTAAACAACTAACATATACTAGAATGTTACTCATGTGTGCGCAATGGCCTCGGCGCGTATACGTCCGCTAGCGCTGCCTAGCCTGAATTCGGAATAGAATTGGGAGTACGCCTCCATGCATATATGTTGTAACGTAGTTTTTTAATAGGTGAGGAAAACCTAAATTTTTACTCCGCTGCAATTCGGCACTCTTCCGTGTTAATGATTAAACTTACTGAATCAGTGGCGTAGCTAGAGGGGGGCGGTTGGGGCGGCCCGCACCGGGTGCCACCTGTTTGGGGGTGACACCCAACCGCGAAAAAAAAAATGAAAACTTGCAAAAATTCCTATTATTCAAATAAAATGATACTCAAAGTCCTTCGCATTTTTATTGGTTTCATTCTTGGGGTGACACCATCGATATCCGCACCGGGTGCCACCCATGCTAGCTACGCCACTGTACTGAATGTTGGGCGCCAGACGCTAATGCGTCGTTTCGATACGATACCATAAGACAAATTAAATAAAGCCAAAAATCTACGGAAATGCGACGAGCGACAACTCGACTTGCTCAGATAAGAAAGCCTTAGATAGAGGGGCAGGGTACACCATAAAAACAATATCATTTCATTGAGAATATTTGAGAGCACATCAATCAATTATTTATTAATTAATTTAGATAATTCAACGAGATCAGTACAGAATTATAAGTTTTATACGACAGTTTGTTACAATAAACTATTTATTCACGATAGAATTTACTTAATTACGATACGATTGATCCGAGGATGTGTCAGAGTTGACTCGATATAAAATTAATTATTTAGACTCCAGACTTGGTATCACAGAGCGATACATCGTACCCAAATGCAAAGTTATTCATAACCCATCCTCAAATCAACGTATTAAGCTTGAGATATTAAATTATGAAAATCAGTAACAAACTCTACAGATTCCCTATTAATTAATTAGCTACGCTTAGCTATTCGATTTACGATAATTCGAGATCTACTGCTAAATAGAGACCACACGGTCATTCGAAAGACGTGAATCACAAGTTCAACGATAACAGATTAATTCAGAATATGATTGGATCTTTAACTGAATTCTGACGATACTATAGATCGATAGTTACATACGATACTAAATTATCCAAAAGATATTAATTTTACTGAACCGTACTTGATTTTACAGACGGTAATAAATTATATCACATAACTGTACTTTACTTGATAAGTGACTCAATATTAACAGACTTAATTATAACAAAATTAACGATAACGAACTAAACTATACTAAACTATACAATAACGCGAGGCTAAGCCTACGCGGCTATCTTCGCTCAGGGTACTCCAGGAATAGTATATTATGTGGCATGCCCGTAAACCAAGTGTTTTTCGGCGAGAATAATGATTTCAGGACGAGCTAAAGGCGAGCCGGAAGCGAGTTCTGAAATCATTATTCGAGTCAAAAACGGTTTACGGGTGCGCCCCATACTGTATTTTTTTCGAAATAGGCATGAAAAGTCACTTTGACGCCTGTTGAGATTCACTAGACGAAGAGTGGGGTTATGGTGCGATCTGTCGCGCACTTCGAACCGCGCATCGAAACTGCCGTATAAAGACTTTATAAGGCAGCTTTGGAATGCGCACTTCGAACTGCGCATCCAGACTGCCGTATAAAGACTTTATAGGGCAGTTCTGAAACCAACCATATAAAGTGACACTTTCTGGATCGAAAACAGGCGTCAAAAAGTGACTTTTCAATGCCTATGCCGAAAAAAGGTAATTTTCTACAGTATTTCATGCACAATATTTTAACATACTAAATCAGCAACATAAGCCATACGAGAAGCGATAGCGATTATCAATCGATAATAAGCAATAAATTATAGCCAAAAAGCACTAAAAGATCTACGTAACTCAGCCAGACTCGAGGTTGTTCGATAAATTAACAGACTAAAGACAAAAGACGAGCTTCATAGCTCAATAGACAAAAACGAACTTCTTAGTTCAATAACCAAATTAATTAACCATACTTTTATCAGAACGACCTCGTGCCTTCACAGAAAGAATCAAGACCTTACCTTAAGTTGCTCAACCAGATACACAATACACTATTTTATATAAACTTTACGATATTCACAGTGGTATAATACGATACTCGAGATAATTCGATAGATTGGGTATTCGACAGTAGAGGATACGATAGGAGCGTGCCGTAGAACAGAGCGAAGAATAGGCAGTTTTGCGGCTGTACCCGCTTTATACAGTCCTTATTTTCTATCGGCAGCTCATCCTTCAGATTAGCGAGATCACGTGTCATTCTGACACGCTAATTGGTCCGCGTAACGACAGGTTCGTCGAACGTAAGTTGGAGACATATACCTCACCCCTGCCGCTGCTAATACCGCTCCTAGTACCGCCGTCCTTTGAAATCCCCGGGCGCTGGACTCACTCTCTAAATTCGAATCAGTGGAAAGTCACTGATGGCAGTGATAAGTATACCAGAATCACTGACAATCAGTAACATTTTCACTGATTATCAGTGATTCTGGTATACTTATCACTGCCATCAGTGACTTTCCACTGATTCGAATTTAGAGAGCACATGGCGCCTCGCTCGCCCGGCTACCCGATATTTCTTCTAGGTCTTGACACCATTCGTCGATCCACAAGAAGATTGGTGGTAGATTCGTGTTTAGCATACTAAGGGCCTTACTCACGGAAGAATTCGTTAGGTCGGAGCTGATCCGGGGGTTTTCTTGACCAACCACGGTCGCGATTACAGATTCGGAGGCAGTCGTTGATGGTAGCTGCACTGATGGATTGTTCATTAGGTGGGAGGTTGTGAGGATGCACCCTCACATGACCTTGTACTCCACCCTCGCATCGATAGTGCACTTTCTTACAGGCGGTAGCATCTCCGGATGACGAGAGGATTTCATCGTGCTCCTCGCACATCCCTGTACGCCGTTCATCCGGTAGTTTGAGGCGGTAGACTCCCCACTTGAGAGGAGGCGCTGACCTTGGGGTCTCCATGGACCACCATATGGTGTGCACGCCGACAGTGTCGTCCTTGACGATATTTGAGATTTCCTTACGTTCGTTAGTCATCGTTCCATCGGTAGTTCCCATGATAACAGTCGTCTCGTGGAGTATCGATCTCGAGATTACATATTTTACAAAAATAAAAGAGTGTTAGTTAATCCTAATTAATTTTCCCTAATTTTTCCTTTTCCTGGAGACCCTGTCTACGTCACGCATCATCATATTCTCGATAGAATCGCCTTGTGGCGAGGGATTATAAAATACCACGTCACAATGTATACGGCAATACAAGTCTGTACACCATACTAATTGCCTCACGTATATTTGGCTCAGCCATAGATTTCGATAGAGTAATAAATTATCGGCATAAAATTTACGTGGGCAACGATTTCGCTCTAAGAATATAATTTGTATTCGCTGTGTGCCGCGCTCCTGGCGCCCCCATTTTGGCGTTCAGCCCATGTTAAATCTTATGGAGCAAAACGTAGTTAATGCGGCCGCCACCGATGATAGCGGGCGTGCGTCCATAAGAATACATCGACGGCTGCGTGGAATAACCGGCTATCTCAGAGTCCGGTTGAAAAAGCGGCTATCCCGAGTTGAAATTTTTCTCCTCCTTTCGACCTGTAACTCCTACCGATTAGGAGGTTGTACAGGGTCACTGGAGGTTTACTTTCAATGTAAAATGAACTCCTACTTTGCGCCTAAAACAGTCAGATATCGGACAATTTGCCACTTTCAGGCTCAAAATAGGAGTTCCCGAGAACCTCGTAGAACCCTCCAGACCCTAGACATTCGTGATCATGGATTTATGTGGTAAATATCAAAATTCAAAACGTCTAAGATATTATTACATACATATAAACATGTTTGACAGCCTTTCATTGGACAAGTGCTACGATATAATTAAAAAAATATAAAATCAGAGAAAACTTTTTCAAATTACATATTATCGAATATCGATGTAATGGATGATTGAAAAAAGTTTAATTACGCATTACAAATGTTATGTGTAATCGGAAAAAGTTCAATTGCACATTATTAAAATTATCCGTAATTAAATGGGTAATTCAATTGGAAAAGTATTTATTGACTTCCAACCCTGATTAGAACATAGCGGTTCAAAGTAGGGGTTCCAGGTTGAACAGTACTAAATGAGGTTGAGTAGGCTCTGGAGAATCAAAATAGGAGTACAATTTCTACTGCGAGTAGAACTCCGCGGGTCAAAATAGGCGCTATAGGTTGGGCAGTATCAAAATAGGTTGATTTGAGTGCTCAGAGCAGGTAAATAGGAGAAAAATTTCGACTCGGGATCTCAGATTTCGGTTGAAAAAGCGGCTATCTCAGAATCCATTCGAAAAAGCGACTGTTGCCTATGTTATTCATATAGGCACAGGTCGCTTTTTCGAATGGATTCTGAAATAGCCGCTTTTTCAATCGGATTCCGAGATAGCCGCTTTTTCAACCGGACTCTGAGATAGCCGGTTATTCCACGCAGCCATCGACATGTTAAATTGCCGGAGCGCTTCGATCGTTTCGGCAATCCCTTCCAACCGGAGTCTCACAGCGAATAAATGAAATTGTATAGTGCGTAGGTACGTAGGTACTGCGCGTATGATGTATCAATAATTTTATGAAACACGGGAATAAGTTGCGTGACGAGAAATAATCATTTCCTTTCATCATTTGAAATAATTCAGGATTCATAACGACAAGTTTCAATTAACTCTTCATACTAAAACATAGCTGGGTTCTGGGCGTTATACACACAGTTATCTTACGCTCCACGCTATTAACCGAAAATAGTAATCGGCCGGGCCGCGAGCTATCAACCTCAGCAGTATGTATGATAAGCAATGGCTGGTATCGCTCCATTTGAACTGGACCGATTGTGTTGCGTCGACATTCGTCTATAAAATGACTTATTTTCATGAACTTTCAATTACAAAAAGAAAAAACAAATATTCAAGAAGAAGCTAAACTAAGTTAAAGTTTCGAATTTCCAGAGTTTTGACGGTCAAAATTCCGAATTCGAATTTTTAGAAACTTTGAAGCTTATAAAACATAAAAATTCTAAAAGATAAGAATGGAGAGAGCTTCAAACTCCGAGAATCCAGATCCCCGAATGCCCAAGAATCCGAAAATTTTGGTCTTATTTCTCAGGATGTGAAGACAAAAAATAGTTCATTTCAATCGATAATTTCGATGTCATAAAAAATTGATTGAATTGTTTTTTTTTTTTTTTTTTTTTTCAAAAAGTAAATCTCAAGACAATTAATTTGACCACTTATTGGGTTCGATATGATCAATACAAGCAGAGTTATTAAACACGGAATGATCATATGCGTGAATTTCAAGTTTCGGAGGCTTAGCCCTTCGGATCTTTAGCTTTTGAAATGTTGAACCTTCGGTGTTCTTCGGTCCAAAGTTTTTGAAATCGGCTATGAGTAATACTTTAAAAATTCGGAACTTCACCCCAACTAAACTGTGAAGTGAAACGTTAACAACGGCCCATGGAAGAGGTCGCTGTTTTTCTGTATTGTCACTTAGGTTCATTAATTTTTCTTATTTTAGTGCTTCGTAAAATCTTTTGTCTTGAACGAGATAGACTTATAGGCCATTTTCTGATTGAAGAAAACGCGGACTGCTCAAGGGTTGTTCACCTCTCAGTCATCCTCTTTTCCATCGCATTTTCTTTTGATCTTAAATGTCGATACCTAGTCCTTGAAGAGTTAGATTTTTGTGCCAAAATTAGAACGCAATAGCCTCCAAAGCCCATGCCACGGTGGAACGCAAACGCAAACGCGAACGCAGGAGCAGCGCAGCGGCGCTCCTGATTGGTGGTTGACACGATTTGTTCAACTTTAGACCAATGAAATTTTATTGTCCAATAAAGTTGCACATGATCTTGGACAAATACCTAGGGATACTACGCTAATGTAAATTTAGAACCGTTTCTTAAATGGCGTGCGCTTGTATCCTTAGGTATTTGTCCAAGATCATATGCAACTTTATTGGACAGTGAAATTTCATTGGTCTAAAGTAGGACAAGTCGTGTCAACCACCAATAAAGAGCGCCGCTGCGCTGCTTCTGCGTTTGCGTTTGCGTTTGCGTTCGACCGTGGCATGGCCTTAATATGTTCGATATGTGTATTATAAAACATGGCTGTAACGTGCGGCGTAAACACCGTTAACAATAAGTGGTGTGATGTACCTACACTGTATAACTTTAACTCGGGAAGTGGTCTGACTCGCGTCCTGCTGGGTAGAGTCCGGATCGAGATCCGGATGCCACAGCAGGATGTGGAGTTAGCATCGCAAAGTTTAGAGATGATATTTTCAGAAAGACGGAAAACTAATATTTATAATTAATTAATTCACCAGCAGTAACTAACTTTTTGCGGTTTGTTATGGATTTTTAAATATTTTTCCCGTAGTGCCTGTAAAACAATGTTTTATATACCGCGCGCTTATGTGGAAATTACAGATTCCAATCGCGCAGGCGCTGATTTATTCGAATATTATGAGGGACGCCAATTTCAGACTCGGCACGAATATCCCTAGAGTCCGTCTGCTATTCGTTTCCGATTGTTGTCAAATACAAATGGCGGCAGACCGTGGCACGAGTAGGTTATGTTTGTTGTGAATCTAACAGACGACAGAACTAGGGATATTACTGAAAAGGTGGTGGATTTGGTGGCGCGATTCTGCCTATTGAGGGTTGAGGTAAAGAGGACCAACTCCGTGTATAGAAAGTGTCCGTGAAATCGAGTTAATTAGATGGCGCTGCTGTAGCAAAATTCCCGAATTTCAAAATAAACGCGTCCTACGGTATACTTCACTTCATTGGTGATCACCAAGGTCAGTCTTGCGATTGGTTACCCTGATTGCTTACGAGCGCCATTCTGGGTACTTCTGGAACTATTATTTAATACACTTTTACGGACACTTTTGCCGCTGATGCCCCATAAGAGTTGGTCCTCCTTACCTCTACTCTCTTAAAATGAATCAGTGGAATTTCACTGATTTACCAGTGAAATCTCACTGATTCAACCAGTAAACATAGAAGTGGGGGCAATTCACGGTTTTCACTGGTTCAACCAGTGAATTCCACTGATTGAACCAGTGAATTCCACTGATTGAACCAGTGAAAAACTTGGAAATGGGGATAATTCACTGATTCAACCAGTGAATTCCACTGGTTGAACCAGTGAAAAACTTGCAAGTTTACTGATTTACCAGTAAACTTTCTACTCACTGGTTGAATCAGTGAAATTCCACTGATTCATTTTAAGAGAGTACCCTCCATAATTCTGCTGGCCAATGATATTCGAATAAATCAAAGTTTGCGCGCCCGGAATCTGTGATTTTTCCACATAATCGCACGACATATCTTTCAAACAATGATAGCTAAATGCTAAAAACTGCAAGAATTCTATTGCAATAATCAAATACGTACAAATATACATTGCAGAAAGTAGTGGCAATCTTATTTTTTTGTTATACGTACGATACAACTCGAGTAAGTTCTTTTCTCTTTAACGTATAGCATTTTAGGAAACTCAAGGGGCGACTTCGGTGAAATTTCACTAAAAACGATTTTTTCGTTTATTAAATTACTAAGAAATAATCTGATCAATAATTCCCTGCACAAAGATTTAGATTATAGAAGTATGTGTATTGAAAAATAAAAATTCAATTTCCTGAGATGAAAGCGCAAGGAATTTTTCGCAGTGGTGCGCGGGAAATCTTCTGCGAAAGGTTACTTGCGCATGTAATTTCATCTTAGAAGATTGAAATTTCTTTTCAAGATATATGTTGAATTTGAATGATTAAAAATATATTATGAGTTTGAATTATTAAAACAATAAAATAAAAGAAAAAATGAACAATAAAGAGAAAATTAATTTTTTCGGCCCCAAAATTTAATAAATTATGGAGATGAAAGTCATTCGAAGGTCATGTTATTACACATGGTTGAAATCGTTTCGATGTCAGCTTTTCCGTAGTGAGTAAAAAAACAGGTAGTCCTATTTAAAAAAAACGTTGCTACCGTATGGAAATCTCAGAAGATATGACCTTTCACTTTTTAAACTTATTTTCTCCCTTCACATGCAACAACTTTTCCATATGACATTTTTCTGTATAATCGATAATACCGAAATTATTCGAGGTGGCAGAGTTGAATGGACCACCCTTTATATCGCAATTGTTCGTTTGTGATACACTCTGAATCGCATTTTTTGACCTCTCAGCTTTATCGGCGAGATCACATCTACTCACATTGAGGCATCGATTGAAAATACTTTTTTTTTTCCAGATTTGACGAATTCGAGCTATAAATATTTATATGAGTAGATGTAATTTCGCCATAAAAGTCGAAGAATAAATGTGATTCAATTTGTTTCATAAATAATTAATGATTTCAATAAACGTCTACAGTCCTAAAAACCGTATTCCTTAATTGTGACCATCGTCGGTGTCCAAATTCGAGATATCTTCTATCATTATAAATGTCCGCTTAATTAATTAATGAAACAACTTGATTCTATTAACTCCAAACTGATATCGTATCAAAAATATATATGTATAGTTACAAATTTTTTGTAGCAGACAGAACGACTTCTTAGTGAAAGTATTCTCATCAGATAATAATAATAATAATAATAATAATAATAATAATAAAAACCAAGTAAAATCAATCATTAACGTCTAGTGTAGAATTTTTGGATGTGGTAATGCATTAGGTGACTTTCTTATCCGTGGCATCAAAAACCTAAACTGAAAGATTGTTGATTTCTAGAATTCAGAACGCCCTAAATTAATGATTGTGAGTTATTAATGATTGTGAGTTGTGAATGAGTTTTTGTTATAAGAAAAAAAAAAAAACGATTACCCATGTAGGTATATTTTGCGTCAGAGAAATATTCTATGTTTATTTCACGTCAAATGATGACTTATACCTATATACGTAGGCGAAGACTATGTGTCGCAAAACTTTTCTTGAATCCCTCCATGCGTTTGTACTTCGGCTTACACATATCCTTATCAAGTATGAAGGTTTGCGGTCTTTTTCTTTTATAAATAGCTTCAGCAGAGCTTGAATCATTAAAACTTTGCAAGAGCGTATGGTTTGCTTGATTCATGAAGACTATTGCTTTCCATCTATTTCCTTAAAATTCTCGGCCACGCGTTAACATCATACTCAGATCAAAGCGTGAGCGTGTTCTCTACGGAAACAGAACTTTGTTGCGGAAGTCGATCGCACGTACTCCACAATCGCAACTTATAGGAATGACAATCATCGCGTTGGAAAATAATCATTTTCATTCTTGAATAAACATATCTCATCACGTTTTCGTACTGTTGTAAAATATCGAGTAAAAAATCTCGTATGCAGGTTGAGCAATTGCTCAATTCTCAAACATTCATAAATCTATAAGGTATACAGTTTCACCTATAGAGTATCATATGCGAGCATGATGTACACTCAAAGAAAAGGTTAGCTGACATATCCATTTTTTCTTGGTTGAGGAATAATCAGTCAGAACATCTGCTATGAATAATAGACCAACTAGCGCTATTGGTCACAGTGACCATTTTTAAATGTAGCGGTCTAAATAGCGACTTTGTCATTGCATTGGCTGCTGCATCCTACCCCTAGGCATGGCAGACGATGCGTGGCTGGGACAACCAAGTCGTTTTATGCACGTTCCGCGCTGGCTACATGCGCCAAACGCGAAATGTCAAGAAACAAACAAACAAGCAAAAACCAAACAAACAAACTAACGCTTCGCCCCCAAATCATGGGTCATGGCGTCGTGCAAATTGTAACGTGTGCAGCATTGAAAGAATTAGCTCATCACTGCAGAAATAGAATAATGGATGAAGAAACCATTCACTTTCTGAATGACATTGAAGTTTGCATCGTTGGAACGCAACGAAATTCAATGTAAATTTAAAAAAAATATACATAGCATAAAAATGATCCAATTACGTTTATTGACATTTTCAAGTTATTTCTAATTGTTTTCACTTTTCAAACATAGCAGGATCATTTTTGGTAAATTAACATATTTAAATTATTTTTTTTCGGATTTCGTTGCGTTCCAACGATGCAGACTTTAATGTCATCTTTCTGAATGAAAGACAGTAGTCTTTTTTAATTGAAAAATATAAAGGTAAAGTATGTTTCAACAGCACAGTCCACGCATCCAGAGCACTATAGGCGGATCAGACAACTCAACCGATATGGTTATATTTTGATTTTGATACGATGTTCTGACCAAGATAGTAGTTGCATCCTTCAGTACAGTTGGATGTGGCAGCCAAGTCACAACTTAATCGGGTCAAACTCAGTTGGGTGACACAACCAATTTCAACTCATCTATTAAAAATGACTGTCTCGTCCAACAAATGGGATGGCTCCCCAGAATCCAATTATATTGGATACCGCAACCATTTCAAAGGTGTTATGTCCAACTTTTTCTTTGAGTGTAGTACATACCTGGAAACGAACAGGAAGGAAATCATACTAGTATAAGAAACACGACGATATACGAGGAATCGAAAATGGTAATTTAGCCAGCATAAACTTTGCTGGATTTACCGCGTCTAAAAAACTTAATTCTGACGACAACAAACTCTTCTGAGTGTGATTTAAATTTCATCATTCCCTTTCCATGCAGATCTATTTATACTCAGTAGCACAGTGTCGATCAGTGAATAGCGTATAATGGCAGGCCCCTTCGAATCTACCATTCAAGGCACGTGCACATAATATCCCAGGCACGTTTGTAAATATTTCGGAGAATCCGGCAGCAGTTTGGATCATACGCATGATGATAATCGTTGCAATGCAGTTCCATACTTGGTACTACCCGGAATATCTTCTGAGGTATTCGTTGTTGGGAAAGGTTGACAAAATCTAACATCTGCAGGAATGTATATAGTACACTAGGGTGATACTCAATTGGATCATTTTCGAATTTCCATGCTCCCGCATGGGCCGGAAAGTCTCCAAATATAACAAAGAAATGTTAATTTTTTTTCTTCCCGTTGCAGTATAGCTCCGAAAAACCTCAAACTTAGTACACTCTTTACCTGTACTGGTAGGTATTTCATGAAAACTCGACAGATTTTCAACGACATAATTTTCGGAGCTACAGTGCACCAGAAAAAAAAATTTCTCATCTCTAAATGGTGATGAATAAAATTTTTTCGTTAAAAATCTGTACATTTTTCACGGATCCCTACTACCATAGGTAAAAAGTGTGCGGAGTTTAAGATTATCCGAAGCGATAATGCGATAGGAAGTCAAAAATAACCCCGAGGTATTAAAAATCGTGTGTTATTCAAATGGGAAAGTTCGAAGGCTTTGGGGCAGTACTTAAAATTGAGATAGGAACCTGTGGTTTTGACTACATTTCTTTTGTATATATCTCGAAACGTTCTGGCCGATGGGAGAATTGAAATTCGTAGATGACCGAATTGAGGATCACCCTAATACACACACGTTTACTTTATTGTTCCGAATTACACAGTCGCAATAGTTGAACATTGTGTTGTGCTTGATTAAACGAAATGAGACTTTTCACCAACTTCCAGTTGGATTCAAGCAGCTATATAAGCATTTTAGTCTTGGATGGGAACAAATTACAACAAAAGTAAAAACGATAATACGATTTTTATAGGATACTTATTATTGTAAAGAGATGGGCTATATCTGCGAAATGCTGTTACTGAGAATAGTGTCCCAATTATATCAATTATACGCTATATAAAAAGCTTAGGTTTACAATATGTCAAAGACCGATTCAATAGCGCCCAAAATGTTCGCAAGTAGACCGGAAGCAACGAATGCCCAGGTTACAAATATCGCAAACCAGACTTTGAGGGTTCTGTCGATCCACCACATTCTGAAACAAAAAATTGAACATTGCTTATTATCAAACTGAAAATAATTTTCGGTTCTCATTATGCGCCAATACATCATATGCTTTTAATATCCAATCGAACCACTGTTGAATAGGCCTCTTGGATACCTTTACATACAAAGTAGACTAAGCTTGTGTGGCGTATACATGCATGAAATTCACGTCACTGTTTTGTCAAACGTCCACGTTAGGCGGCGCTGTCAGCCGTATATGTACACAGCTCTCACGCACACTAGTAGCGTTCTTGTATGTTATCCAAGAGGCCTATAGCATCGCAATATGGGGCCGTCCATAAATGACGTCACCATGAATTTCACCTTTTTTTTACCACCACCACCCCCCCCCCCCCAATGATAAAGAAAAAAACATTGAAACTTTTCATTATTTTAACAAATTATTCCAAATAATTCCATTCTGATATTCCAAATAATCTTACTGCACATATTATGTGAAAAATCGAAATTTCAAAATGTGACATCACATTTGGATGTCCCCCTCCCCCCCCCCCCCCCGCGTGCTGACGTCATTTATGGACGGCCCCTATCTAAGCTGAGATTGAACCTTCGAATACCCTAATCGGAAGTTAGGTGGAGTTCTTTTTTTTTTTTTGTTCCAATGGAATAACACTGTAGCACGATGTAAATATGTATAAAATAAACGCCGATTTGGCTGATTAGTGGCTGACCAGTGTCACGTCAAGCAATTTAGAGTAATATGCACTTATAAGTGCAGAATATTTGCAATTCCAAAAGTCTATTTATATATATATATATATATATGGCTAATTGCAGCATAATATTGACGAGTAATTCCACATCAATTAAGCCGAACGCTTTTGAAATATCAAATTGCTCGATCGTCTCGTTACTTTTTGGTATGCTATATGAACAAGGAGGAGAGGATCCATTCCTCCGCATGTATACTATAACTTTTTTAAATATTTTCGAACCTACACGGAATATAAATTCTGGTAAAAGTACTAAAAATCGGTCGCACATTTTCGTCTACACGTTAATATCTTCGGTTTTATTTTTGCTACAGACTCTAGCGAGATCTAATTCGAAAATTATTCAACTTCAACTAAAAGCCCCGTAAATATTTTTGAATTGAACGATAATTTGGAAATTCACCCATTAATCGAACTAGGAAATTGGAGCAGAAAAAAATATCTTCAATATAGAAATTGAAAATAGCATAGGGCAGACTCAGCCGTTTGTTTCAGACGAAAATTTCTGAAACTTACCAATTTTATAAAAAATAAATTTATCAACGAATCCACTCATATACAGGGTGGTCCATTTAACGTGACCACCCCGAATATCTCTGTTGCTTTTACAGTTACAAGAAACATTTTAAGAGATGATCTTTTTGATTTCAAAGGGCTGATAAATCAGTGGTGTTAAATTCATTTTTTTCAAGGTCATAGTTTTCGAGTTCTGAAGGTCATCAATGGTTTTTCAAATGGGAACATGTATTTCTGATATGACGATGTTCTAGCCGACACTGAGACGAATCCAACGAGCTGTAATAATATGACCTTGGAATAATTTTTCACCTCAATACACGGAGATAATATTATGGTAAGCGCTCTCATACTGCATAGGATTTTTGATGTATCGCGCACTTTTGAGGTCTCGTACTATGAGATGTGGTAACCATTGCCTAAATTGTGAGAATGGCCTCAAAAGTTCGCGATACATCGAAAATCCTATGCAGTATGAGAGCGCTTACCATAAAATTCTCTCCGTGTATTAAGGTGAAAAATTATTCCAAGGTCATATTATTATAGGTCGTTGGATTCGTCTCAGTGTTGGCTACAACATCGTCATATCAGAAATACATATTCCCATTTGAAAAACCATTGATGACCTTGAGAACACGAAAACTGTGATCTTGAAAAAAATGAATTTATCACCACTGTATCAGCCCTTCGAAATCAAAAAGATCATCTCTTAAAATTTTTCTTGTAACTGTAAAAGCAACAGAGATATTTGGGGTGGTCACGTTAAACGGGCCACCCTGTATTGGGAACAAGTTGAGTCACCACGTCTAGTGGTTAAAATTTTAACTATTAATAGCTTACAAATCTATTGTGTTTGCATGAGTATTTGTAGTCACTAATACTATTTCATATGTGTACATTAGGGCTAATCATTTTGGGGTCATATTTTTTGATTTGCCCTCGCACCCCTCAAAATGTGAGTCTATGAGATCAGTATCAGTACCTATCAATATGACCACGGTGCGATTTTTTTTGGCGTGGCCCATTGCAAAAGTATTTTTCCCATTCAAATAACACGGAAAATGTTTTTTTTTTTTTTTTTATTTGAAATTTTATTCCAATCTAACGAATCATCGCGTTGTAAAAATCAATACATATTCTTGTAGGAAATTAAACGATCTCCAAAAAAGGTCTGATATGATTTTTCGCCAAGTCCACTCGTTTGAAAGTTATTGAAGGTTAAAGTTCAACCTCAAACGGTATATGACTTTTTTTTCGACTTAGCGAAAAATCGTATCAGACTTTTTTTGCAGATCGTTTAATTTCGTACAAGAATATGTGTTGATTTTTACAACACGATGATTCGTTAGAACGAAATAAAATTCCAAATAAAAAAAAAAAAAAATTTCCCGTGTTATTTAAATGGGAAAAATACTTTTTTGTAACACATGCACGATTTTTGCGTTTTTTTTACCCATTAAGCGGGCCTAAAGTGAGGGGTTTCAGACGAGCGGGCGTTTTCAGTTTTTATTTGCCCGCTCAATCGAGCAGCGGGCGTTTTTAGTTTTTATTTGCCCGCTAAATCGAGCAGCGGGCGTTTTCAGTTTTTATTTGCCCGCTAAATCGAGCAGCGGGCGTTTTTGGTTTTTATTTGCCCGCTTATGCTCGATTAGCGGGCAAATAAAAAGTGAAAACGCCCGCTACTCGAGCATAAGCGGGCAAATAAAAACTAAAAACGCCCGCTAGATTATTTTTCAATATTTTCATGAAAATTATCAACAATGATGAAAAAAACGCGAAAATCGTGCTGTAACAAAAAATATGGTGTGCACCAGGGCTAAGTGGGCTTTTTGACCTTGTGTGGTTGCAGTACTCGTCTTCGGCTCGCAGACGCACTCGTCTTCGACTCGTGCTACCTCGCCTCTGACTCGTACTGCAAACTCCACACTCGGTCTAAAAAAGCCCACTTTACGCCCTTGGTACACAATATACTATTGCAATGGGCCATGCCAAAAAAAATCGCACCGTGGTCATATTGATAGGTACTGATACTGACCTCATACACTCACATTTTGAGGGGTGCGAGGACAAATCAAAAAATATGACCCCAAAATGATTAGCCCTAGTGTACATACATAAAAGTGTAAGCTGCTTTCCGACATTTTTTCCAAAGCCACTCCCACGTGTTAGTTCCCAATATCTGGTATCGAAAATATGAAGATATGAAAAGCATGCAACCGATCCTCAGTGCGTTGATTAAAATTTAGATTTTTTGTAACTCGAAGATTAATTGGAAAACTAGGCATGCTGGGGGAGGGGGGGGGATCCGCTCCTTTCATTCATAAAAATTGTAAAAAAAAAGATCACATTAATTCGCTTCACGTGGAGTTCTTTATATTTCCCGTGAACAATCAAACTCGATCTCACGTGTCACACGATTCTGCCATTATAAAGATGTCAGTTCATTTGTTTTATTGCCCTATTAAATAAGACGTTTATTATAAAAACGTATAGTCTAGCATTGCGTCATTTGAATTATTTTAATAGTTTTAGCTAGAGGAAGAATATTTTCAGGGTGTGACGAACTGCATATTAATTCAATTACTCTGACAATAGTTGTGTCTGTGATAAAGTGTTGTACCTATATGCGTGAATGGTATAAAAATTTTTTTTATTATTTAGGAGTGAAGATTATAAATTCAAGCCGCAAGCGTACTACCTATACATATGTCAGCAATTCCTCGAAGTTATTCTAGTGACATCATCGATTTCGAAAAAATTCTTCGTGGCAATAAGCTGTAACCTTTACTTTGTTTCCTCTTTTGGCCGCGAGCCATTACGTTCTTCGCGGGTGATAAATTTCACTATTATATATACTTTAAGTGATACAGTTTTAGGAAATGCGACTAATTTCATGAAATTGAGTGCTACGATATGATCTAAATATAGAAAAAGCTGGCTATATATCAAATTCTTTTTATTGCATCTCTATATAAAAATGATTGTTCACGGCTTTTTTTCATTTTTTTTGTTTTTTTTTGTTTTTTGTTTTTCTAACAATCTTAAAAATAAAAACTTCATTAAATTTCGATGGTTAATTTTTGGCTAATTTTAAAGAAAACATTAATTCTGTCGACAGTAGCGCTGATATTGTGTAAAAATTATATAGACTCAAAATTTTTTGCCGTTACCCAACTTTTTAATAACTTCGATCCACTGTGTGTTTCAGAAACCGAATAATACAGCAATGTGCCTTTTACTTTTTGGTATAGACTGTATAGAGTATGATACCCGTTATTTTCTGTATAAATAAAATATGTAGTTTCTTTCTTATCATCTTACGACGGCGTTTATGTAACCCCTTCATATGCGATTAATTGCTTTATACCAACTAAATATAGAGTTTGTCTATTTGATTTAAAATTAAACCACCGACTGCGTCACAGCTACGTCAAACAAATCGAAAGTAATATAATACATCATGAATTGATAGTGCAAAACCTCAGTCTATGACGTATGTTTATCGACAGGCGATTTGATTTTTGATATTTTTGGATTTTATTATCCTGGTGGTTTGTGCTTGTATTAGTTAACGCAATATACGATTAGAATATATGAAAAACGAAAGAACAATACTACATACAAACGTATTAATCTGCAGGAAGTATTCGATTTCCTTTTCTTTTTTTCATGACATAGGATACATATATTAAGAATTCTAATGAAGCTAAACTTTATTCAATTTCTAATTACCTCTTTGGCTGGTATAACAGGTATATGCTGATTAGAAACACTAGCATTGGTTACAAGAATGTATAGGAAATCAAGAGGCACCCATACCACTAAAGACTATAATCTGAGTTCCAAAGCAACCGGCTTCTTACATACTATATATGGGGTATTCCACGTGAAATCGACCTGACCAAAACCCTGACCCCATCAGAATCAGTTCAAACTTTGTGCAGTGTTTGTGTCAGTTGATGAGAGTAATCATGCATTTTTGTAGATTTTTGATCGAAAAAGTTTAGACGTTAGGAGCTGATACGATGTATGTGAAAATCTGCAATGTCCGACTTTTAATTGAGTATAACTCGAAAAAGTCGAAAAAGTTTCAGATTAATCTGAACTTCAATGTAGTAATATGAGAAAAATATGGCAACTCCGGAAAGTTGAAAAAAATGGGTATGAAATTAGTTTTTCAAATTTCTCAAAAACTATACGTTTTTTTTTCTGCTCAAATTTACAGAGGATATTCATCTCCAGTGTGAAAACAACGTGTATACATTTCATCATCGGGCCAGATTTCGTTCAGAAGATATGAATTTTTTACTGAATTTATTTCCGAAATCAATGGACTAATTAAAGTACAAAAAAAATGGAAAAAAAAAGAAGAAAAAAATTGCAAAATGTGTCCAAGTTTCATAACATGCTCGGATTTGGTTTAAAAATGTGATTTTTGTACTAAATTTATTTCTAAGAAAAAACGTTGTTCACAAGTTATGAATTTTTCGAAAATAAATTCAGTACAAAATTCATATCTTCTAATCGAAATCTGGCCCCATGATAAAATGTATATACACGTTGTTTCTACCCTGTAGATGAATATCCTGTGTAAATTTGAGCAGAAAAAAAACGTATGGTTTTTGAGAAATTTGAAAAACTAATTTCATACAAATTTTTTTCAACTTTCCAGAGTTGCGATATTTTTTTCATATTACTACATTGAAGTTCACTTCAATTTGAAACTTTTTCTTACTCAACATTTTTTTCGTGTGATATGTAGTTTTCGAGTTATAGGTACTCAATTAAACGTCGGACATTGCCGATTTTCGCATATATCGGTATCAGCTGCTAACGTCTAAACGTTTTCGATCAAAAATCTACAAAAATTCATGAATACTCTCATCAACTGACACAAACATTTCTCAAAGTTTGAACCGATTCTGAGGAGGTCAGGGTTTTGGTCAGGTCGATTTCACGTGAAATACCCCATATATATAATACTATCGCTTAGTGAGAATTAACTAAAAATAATAACTTCTTGGTATATAAGATTGCTCCACGGAATGAGGCTGTATCTTATAATTAAGTAAAACACGATAAACGCTCAACGTTTCTTCGTTAATAATTTCCGGAATATAATTTTCTGTTTCATGATAAATGCAGAGAAGTGTTTCAAGTCAAATTTTAACGTAGTTTAAATCTTTTAGAATTTCCTTTTTTTTTTTTAATTTAATTCCATTTTTACATTCGGTCATATATAGACCCAAGTTGTATATGCCTATGGTGTATTCCAAACTCTCAGATTATAATTATGGCTCGTAACGCGTGCGTCACATCGATATCGGTAATTGGCCGATTTATCCTCACGTGTTGAAACGCGTGCGAAACCGCGAAGTCAGGGGTACCTATCTGCGATTATGACGGTGGTTCCACACGCGACTCGTATCATACTATCGTTCTTATGAAACCTTCCTTAGACGAGGTGAGGTAAAGTAGGGGAAGTTCGTTGCCATCTGACACAATTGACAACAAGGTGCTTTAATTATACATGTGAATTTGAATATAATATACTGTATTCAGAGTAAAAAATATTCAAGCAAGTCATGTCTATGCATATGTGTGACGATATTACGTATAATTTTTCTCACACCAAGTGAACGTACCATTTGAAAAAAATAAAAATAAAAATAAAATACATTATACGTATTTCGTACATAAATCTAGTTCGACTATGGCAATAGCGATAGAAAATTGCCTGGTCATGTCCTCAAGCAGTCTATATAAATGTCTATGAATGAGAAAATCGTGACTTGCTTGAGCAAATCACGGGAGACTGTTATCGCACTCATGTGGGTACCTAATATTAATTTTCTCACAATTTTCAATGTGATAAATTCACATAGAAAATAAGTTAGCTTCTTCGTAAATTTAATTTTTAGCAAAAAATTATATTCTTCGATGATTCTTTTTATTCATGCACTCTATATCGACGATTTTCCTATCCAAAAGTTGAGAATTTTCGATAACGAAATTGATCTTCGAAGAATTTAACTCGACAGCCTTGTCTTATATATCAGGCTAATATATCAGGTTAAAGAATGTTTCACCTGTATACCGTTACAGACAAAACTTCTGATGGTTTTTCAAAAACGGAAGAATCTATCTTTATTACAGTTCGTTGATCTTTCATTGATATATTATATATTAAATGAAATTTATACTAGATACTAATTATTATGCTCAATGTTTATTATAAAATTAACGGAATTCATAAGAGCTATGTGTTGAAAAATGCATGGGTTAGCTGAAGCCGTTATATCTATAAGAAACGTGTTCAATTTTCATTAGTCTTTTTTTATATTCACAATGGTGACTCGGGAATAACCAAGGACTATAAAGTCCTGGAGAATAAAATCGTGTCTCGAGTTACCGCGGCTTTTGTATTTCCGTCACGTTTTACTTCAAGGTTATCATAACCTGCCGACTCAACGAGTCTGGTAATTATATTATGGCGTAGATATCGTTGACTCGATTATTATCCAAGTTTTAATAGAAAATTGTGATGAAATTCACTGCCAGATGTCTCGGGCTCGGCTTTTCAACAATACAGAAGATAATGGCCCACTTCGAATATTTGCATTACGAATTTCTATTTGAGTCAACGTATATATTAGGGTGTGCCAAAAAAAAAAAAAATTCAAACGCACATCAACATACCGGTAGAGCATCTCAAATAGAATATCTCAGCCAAATATGAGCTCTTAATATTGATATTTAGAACTGCCTAACTCAGTTTTCCCATTTTTGATTCGAATAACACGTGAAAAAAAAAATCGGAAAATTTTCGAATTGTTTTTTCTCGTAACCGGCTTGATTTAGAAACTATCTGAATACAGATTCTTATAGGAAATTTCACGCTCTACAAAAAAGTACTGAGATAGAATTTTCCTAACTCTCACCGATTAAGAGATATTCGCCTATAAACATTGAGTCATAGCGTCATAGAGTCATACGACTCTGGGAAAAACAATTTATTTTTCAACCGCGCATCAAAATTTCAGTAGAGCATCTCAAATAAAACATATCAGTCAAATATGAGCTCTTAATATTGATATTTAGAACTGCCTATTTGAGTAACTAAAATTAGTAATGAAATTAGGCAGTTCTAAATATCAATATTAAGAGCTCACATTTGGCTGAGATATTCTATTTGAGATACTCTACCGGAATGTTGATGTGCGTTTAGATTTTTTTTTTTTTTGGCATACCCTAATATATATAGGAATCAGGAGTAGTGGCACTGGCGTGGGCGTATCGACGAAATAATTTCATATCATCACCGGCGTAAGTATAGCAAAAATTTAGCGAAAGAGGACATAGAGTCGTATTTTCTCATTCGCGACACATGTTAAAGTGATCAATCATTTTTGTCAGTTCAAATTTGACTATGGTTTGTACTTTCTCGTCGGTTTTCTTTCATCAGAATTAGTTACAATTATTTTTTCCATTTTTTTCCTTAAGACTTTTCGCGTCATCGCATGTGGCCAGAATTACAACCGTTACAACTATCTGCGCACTAACACGCCTGTTAAAAATAAAAAAAAAACAAAAAACAAAAAAAAAAAGATAAACAACTAATTATAACGCAATAATCTTCAACTCTTACGTGCTACAATTATTTAATCAACGTACTTGGCTAATGAACGACTTACAATGTGGTGGCAGTATCAGAATTATGACCTATAACATCATTAATTATAAGTACTACGTATAGTATATAATTATTTCTACTGATTTCGGTGTAAATCGTACAGACAAAACACTCCAATTATTTTATTAATGCAATGGTGTCCGTCAAAATATTCACCATGAAAATCTGCAGATCTAACTGACTTGTTTAATGCAAGTGCATTGATGCGGTTACTGAAAGAATACCAACAAATGATGTACGGTTTACGATTTTTACCAGGTTCAAAATGAATATTGATGATCTCAGAATTGTCACTCTCTAATTCAGGCTACTAATAATGATTAATCACATTTAGCGCTGTTTTCGCCCTAAAATTTTCATTATCTAAGTTTGCGAACGAAAGAAATTCCCAAATTTATATCTTACGTTACAACGAAGATATAACTAGCCCTTAAAAATTTGAACTGATTCAACTCTCTCAATTTATATTTTGCACAAAGTTATTAACCGGGGAGAAAAAATACTTCTATAATTTCCTTTGATTAAAAATTCCTTCATAGTAAGTCTAGGAAAATGTTCTATCAGCAAGGCTATAGCCATATACATTTAAAATTCAGACTTGATATTAAAGTATACGTGTCAGTTTAAAAAATAGATTTTTCTTATCCCTGCGACAAATTTCGCATTTCTTTACGCCGTTGAATGCTGGGTTTTCCCCGACCAAGATCAAGGTTATACTTCAAGGTTATAGTTTTGTCGGTTTAATATGTAATTACACATTTTTCTAAATGCGGTTTCGAACAATATGAAATAAAACAATATTTAAATGCGATAGTAACGCGATTAGCACCGTATAATGAACTGAACTTATGTCAGTCCTGACTCACAATTTTTGTTCGATAATTTATCACGTACTCTGAGCTGATTATTGGGCGTATATGGTAAATTCGCTAATTCAATAATGCGATTCAAGGTCCAGTTGAAAATTTTATAAGAATTTTCCGGGATTCAGAGATCCAACTATTATATATATGAGATAATACAATATCACAATGATTTACTATACTACTACGTATATTGTTCATCGGCCGCAGCTATTCTACACACAGTAAAAATTTTTGCGTCATTTTTAACATATAAAGTCTTGTGTTAAAAATGTTTGTGTTAAATATTTATAACTTTTTAGTGTCAATTCAACACAATACAATCAAAATTGACACTAAAAAGTGTCAAATATTTAACACAAACATTATTAACACAAAACTTTATATTAAAAATGACGCAAAAATTTTTACTGTGCAGACTTCATCCCTTGATTATAAATTGACCTAATTCGCTCGAGAATGAGAAAATATAGCGGAGTAGGTACCAAAGGGTGAATGAACTCACCAGAACCTATAATAAACAAGTACATACAAATGTGGGTGTATATTATAGCTGTAGATATAATGACACGTATGATTCCGGAGATTCCCAACCGCGTATCAGATTGCCGGTTACTCAACCCACCTGGAAACTGATGGATACTATGCAGCGCATTTGCGAGAAAGTATAACTAATTGCTCTGATTGTTTGAACGGCGATGTTATCGAACGAAAAAAAGTTACTCCTAACAGTTCAAAAGCATCGAAATTATGTTTGAAATAAATAAAAATGAACGAAGTATGTTTATCAACGGTAGCTGAGTGAGACTTTTACCAAGGCTAACAACTATAATGAAATCTTCCACCTTCGCGTTTGTTTCAGAGTCATAAGTAATTTTTTTTTCTCCCTCTCTCTCTCTCTCTCTCTCTCTCTCTCTCTCTCTCTCTTTATCAAGCGTTATTATACCACGCGAGACCCCATGTAATATAATAACAAGTTTTCGTATCTTCAGCTCGCCAATAGCAATTTCTAATTTGAATTTGCGTTACGTGGGTTGTGCTGGATAGCCAACGCATCGGCGCGGTGGGGAGGACCGTGCGTCACTATAGAATGGAAATACCGTGACTCAATTCTCCGTAATTCTTCAGTCTAGCTTATACTCTTGCAAAATTTTTGCATCTCCAATCCCAAGCCACAACAATAATAAACTGGCGGCTTTCCAACCTTATCGTTGCACTTTCATAATATACCTACATTAATTTTCAGCTATTATTAAGGTTCGGTACTTAGGTACATCACCACCACACCTCACTATACAACTACTGATCAGTAGTGGCTCTTTATGTGGCTCATGTTACACGACTCGATTTTTTTTTTTTTTTTTTACACCGACAAATTTGCATTCTTCGTTCAGCAAAAATTATTCTATTCACCCCGTTTCATACATGTAGTTGTAGTCATGGGGAGCTTTCCAATTACGTCAATTTTCAGGCAAAGTGCGACACAAAGCTGTGTTATTGGTCACTTCTTTTGGATCGCACCAATAACAACAGTTTCGTGTCGCACTGCACCGAGAAAAAAGTTTCGTGGAAACAACAAAACATTTTGTTATTATACAGTCTACCAAATTTTCTTGTTATGTGAACAAAAGATTTGTTATGCTAACAAGAAATTTTGTTGATACTATTCTAAATTTAGTAGTATCAACAAAATTTCTTGTTAGCTATTCTAAATTTAGTAGTATCAACAAAATGTCTTGTTAGCATGACAAATCTTTTGTTCACATAACAAGAAAATTTGGTTGACTGTATAATAACAAAATGTTTTGTTGTTTCCACGAAACTTTTTTCTCGGTGTGTGCCTGAAAATTGATGTAATTGGAAAGCTACCACTATAACTATTTGGAAAACATTGTATTCCTGTGAAAAGTATAGTTGTGATTCAATTCGAATCATATATAGGCACTTATATATATCCTCGGTTCTGCTGATCCCTGCATTACTATACGAATCACATACGAATATTTGGCAGATCATTACAGATAGGATATATCGCGAACGACCTGGTTTCGCAGCGGCCAATCGGGCCAACCTCATCGACCAAACAAGAGACAACACTATATTCACTACATTGGATTATCATCCTTTGGGTATAAAGTTGTCGCGACACTTTCCGTCGTCATTCGTAACTTAGGCTTGCTGCGAAATATCTGCACGCGAAAACCGGTTAAAATCATACTTGCTGTTATTAATTTATATTCCTAATTGACTAACGAGTTACGCGCATGTCAACAGCAGTAAGTTACATTCAAATGATTTGTCACACTTTTCTTTTATATACCTAATTTTATCTGTGATTGCACCCTTTTGCACAAAAATCAAATATCTTTTATCATATATCGTATACCTAAATCATTGGGTTTTTTACATTCAGAGATAACTAGGATATCAGGAGGAATAGATACTCGATAAAGTTGTTGAGGTTTTCCTTCTTTCCTAGAATCCTAATAACTTGTAATTCGAAAACAGCTCGAGTGCGCACTACTATAAAATTTCTATGAGAATTCAGAGCTATTATAGCAATCTTAATAACCGCAAATTTTTCTACTATATAGACACATTGACGTTCTTTACTTGGATGATTTTTTTTTTTTTTTTTTTATATGTCAGTTTAGACCGTCGTAAAGTATGGAGCATTACTTACTTGTTGGCGTGTGCTTTGGCCTGGGGTAATCTGTTCATATCTTCTTTGAGAAGATACTTTTTGCTCCCGATTGTGCAGTCTCTGTAAATATCACAATACTTTAGCTCATAATGAACAATACGCACGTTGAATATGATTAAAGTATGATTCTAATGCACCGTTGATGTATGTTTCGTATCGATATCCTGTATGAATATACATAAACTCATAACTCTAAACTGTTACTTACATCATGAGACTTGGACAGCGTAACTTATTCAGATACTTTTTTATAATTACTTTTACCATTAGCTAAATAATGTAATTCTAGGCGCTTGATATTTAATCAAGCTTAAGACTCATTATTTCATCAGTTTCTTGAAGAACTGTATTTTAATATGTAATAAAATTTCCGTACCTCAAATACGTCGGAATGTCATAAGCTAAAAGGTTATAATCAAAGTCCGGCTTGTTATTTTCTGGAAGTTTGACCATTACATCTAGCAATTTGTGATTTTTGAATTTCCAACTCTCCGTCAAAAAGTATTTCAAGGCAAAGTTTGCAGTATAAATTTTTTGCTGCAATTTGAGGAGCCTGAAAAATGCATAAATATATAATATTATACTTTCATACTAAAATTATTTGAAAAATTCTATTCCAAGATAGCAACACGGCAAAGAATAGTTTGCGGGGGTACTATATTCAGGTCTGTTATTTCTGAATATTGTTCACAGTCCAACGATCAATCTTATTGCTCTCAATCAATACTATATTAATGGTGCAATAACCGCTTGGAATCAGTAGCAATACATTATTAATGCGCGAAATAAACGTAGCAACACAGTATTGCAAGAAAATATTGCTGAATGCTGATGGAGACGCGATTCTCGTTAAAAGTAGCAAACATTTTTTTTTTCGTGCTTATATCCGATCAGATTCCGGAAAATACTTTGGAATCAGCAGGTCATATAAAACATCTACGATAGCTTTCAAGAAGAAGAAGTGGGGTGTATGGATTTGTTAGTAAGTAGGCACATGCTTGGTGCTGTAATTCGGTGGACAAATAAAGTTAACGTCCATGTAATTCTGATATTTAAAAAATTTTGAAGTAAAGACCTAGGTTTTGCACCGCTCAGCTTAAGCATAGCGTCGATAACTAGAGCCGGCAGTAAATGAAAAATCAAGACATTTAGCCAGTAGATTGATTCCACGGAGTACATCGTGGTTGCTGGATTCCAGAGGATATTGTCGAAAGGGATTTCCTTAGCTGTTCGAAATCCCATGAGTATCTGGTCCCTGATTGTTATAGATTTCAAACCACCCGATGCACAGTTGTACACGGTGATGCTAGGGTCCTTCGTTATCCTAGATAAAAAAAAAAGATACGTGACGTAAAGAATATGGGAATTTTAGATGAGTTTTTTTCCAAGCAAAGCTCCACCTACGTTGTAATGCCTCTTCGCCACGCCGTGATAATAATTCCTTTGATGGCAATATCCACGGGTATATAGTCTACCAGTAAGTCAGGGTTGCCGTATACCGCCTTTAGTACTCCTTTGCCACCACCAATCATCATTCCTACGGGACCGTTAAAATTATCGACCCATCCTGGAATCGGATCGTGCATCGATGATATCACTATAATCAACATAAGAACATTCGCTAGTGCCTATACTTTCATGAAATTGTACATATCAGCTGTACTAGTTCTATGAGAAATCGACAACAGATCAAGCAATAATTCTTAATCGCCGATTTCCGCGTGTCTATTCGATACAAATACTCACCAACCGATGGTCTGAATATCACACTAGGGATCACTCCAGCGTAATCGTTAACAACGTGCTCAGCCAATTGCTTCGTAAAGGTGTAGGTGTTTGGCAGATTGCCCAGGTATCTGTAGTACAATTGATCAGGGTTTTTCAAATAAGTGAACTTTTTCGAATAATCCGATTTTTATGATGGAATGATAGGATTTCTTACTTCGCAGTCATGATATTCAAGGTATGGTCATCTACGGTCTCGGCAATTTTTATTGTATCCTTCCAGTTGGCATGCGGTGGGTACAGAATTTCATCGATCACTGGTGTATTAGTGTTTGCATAGGTGGTGCTCACGTGGAGAAGTACCTGAATTATAAACTTGAGTTATGATCCTTCGTGAAAATTTTTTATCCTCCTTCCATTTCCGCTTGTCAAGAATTTTCAGGTAGTCATTACTTATTTATTCGTTGTGCATTATCGGTGCAGTGAATGAGTATATAAAATCGCTAATGCATACCGATGTGACTCTATACTTCTAGATGCTATACAATCGTTTGTACAAATTCGTTCGCTTGCCTGATCGATTTGGGATACTAAACGAAAATTGACCAGCCTACATCATGCATATCATATTTATCGAGAGAATTATATCGTAAGACGGTTGGTTCGTGGATCTTTGAAGCCACTCTTCGTACGTCATCACTCTATTAGCATTGTGACTATACGACAGCGGTCATAGGTATAGGATTTAATTTCATTCGGATCACTTCGTGAATAATGATTTCGCATATACTTGCCACTAGCTTCTTCATGCTGGCTGCCAAGATGCAAACTTCTCTTGTGCCTCTAGTGTTCATGAAGATAGCTTCCTTCAGGGGATCGTCGAACCTAACATTGGCAGCAACGTGAAATATAACTGAGACTTTTTCGATGAGAACTCTTCGCTCAATCATTGGCAAACCCAATCCTTCTTCGGATACGTCACCCGTCACAGGGATCAATTTTCCGAACGCTGAAGGGTTCGTTTCTCTCAGCGTGTCGAATAGCTTTGCGGAAAATATTCAGGGCTTCAAATAACGTAACTTGAATTTTTTTTTGCGCGGTTTTCATATTCTTTATTCATTTGGATGATGCGTTCTTCAGTTTTAATTGACTAATAAATCCTAGCTCCGGGTCGAGTCATTCAATATCTTCAGTATATCCTTCGCGACATACGCACTTAGCGGTTTATATAGAAACTTTATCAGAGTTTCCTTAGTCAAGCTAACGCGTTATAGATTCTGCGTAAGATTCGATGTCTTTATTTTTATAAATTACGAATAACCACTGTTATAATCTTTAATTAACACGTCAAACTGTCGGCATTGTGCAATGATGATTCAGTTAAACCCGGGATAAAATATATTCCTCGAGACAAACAATTTCAACACCAAAAAGTTATACCAGAAAATTCAAACGTCTTCAACTTGGAATCGTTATCATCTGCTTCATTTTTATAAATCATTGCAGTTATAATTTTAGGCATGAATTAGCACTTCAATTTCGACTTGTCCGGGTCCCATCCGCCATATGGACTTAATTGCCACGGTTAATATAGTTAGATGGGGTGAAATGAGTCGCTATGGAACAACGCGGATTGATGGACCGCGGAGGTCTTTTATCGTAATTGATTAAATAATTTGGAAGCTTGTGAGCCATTGGTATTTGATACAACGTACTACACTCAGAAAAAGGTCTTGTTGACACAACCAAAATTTGGGTTATTATATGCACAATCACATTTTCTGTTCAGTCAACCAAAAATTTTGTTGGAATAGCCAAAATTTTGGTTGTCCCAACAAAATTTGGTTTTCCCAACAAAATTTTGGTTATCCGAACGAAATTTTTGGTTGACTGAACAAAAAATTTGATTTACTGAACAAAAAATGTGATTATGCATATAATAACCAAATTTTGGTTGTGTCAACAAGACCTTTTTCTCAGTGTAGTGAAACAAATTTCAATCGAGTCTGATATTTTGAATCCAAGTTACAGCATTTCGCCAATTCGAACGATGTTCAAAATTAAAATATAGTTTATCAATAATTATCGCATAGTGTCTTCACTTCGTGATATAAACGATTTTTTTTTTTTTTTTTTTTTTTTAATCTCGTCCCACATCCAATGTTACGACTTACCGGTAATGCAAGCATCTTTCTCAACCTATCGTCTATGCAAACCCCTGTTTTAGGCCGCACGAGTAAAAATATTTCTTGAACATTAGGACACGACCTTAACAATTTTTCGATCAGCACTTTGCCCATGAATCCTGTTCCCCCCGTAATGAAGATACTTCGTCCTGCGTAGAACGCAGCTATAGATGTTTGCGGACCCGCCTCCATTTCGGAAATCTACATGACATTGGAAATTATACTCATTGCACAATTAGTCGGTCACCTTCATTATTTACAATGCAAATATGACTAATATTAAATGGTCGATTGTTTGTTGCCTCGCAGGTCTCAATGTCAGCGATTATTCTCTGAATTGCAGTGCAATGTACTTGACAATATATTATTTTCCAACACGCTGTGCATAAAATTAAACTTATTGCGCGTTATGTGTTGAAAAACAAAGTACGATGCACGTGAGATGATTCTCGACTCGTGTGATTGTACCCTCGCTTCGCTCGGGCGATAAACCTTCACACTCGCCCGAGAATCAACACTCTCGCACTAGTATCAAAAAGTACTATCGTTCTCACATTGCAAACTTTGTTTGTGAAAAGCAAAAAGAACGAAAAAATTGGCACTAAATTGGACGTTGAAATACATAAAGTATAAACATAGACTGAGAAATCCCGTTTTCCCAGAAATCGATAGCGGATAAATGTCGTGGCTTTTAGAATTGAAAAAGATGTAGGTAGAAAATGCTATAGGTGAAATTCTCACATATAATACCACAAGATAATACCACAACTCGTCAAGTTTTTCAGAAAAATCACTCGCGCTTCGCGCTCGTGATTTTGTAAACTGAAAAACTTGACTCCTTCGTTTGTTTGCAACGAACCTTGAGGGAAATACCCGATTAATTTTGAAGCACGAGTGGTATTCGGGGGATTATTTTTCCATCCGAATTTCGGCCCATAGAATTGCATCATGAGACAAAATCCACAGTTAAAAATCAAAATTTAAAGGTCACAGAATCATAATTATAATTTAATCTGTCAGATTCGATGGAGCGTTAACTGTATTGGAAAATCTTTTGTTCTTTTATATATAGCTAACATGAAAAATTACCGCGGTGAAAGCACACGTGAAATTACCAGTGGAATTGTCAAAATTATCAGTTAAATATCGTGTAGGCTATGCAAAATAACATCGAATGGTGCAATTCTATTGGCTGAAATTCGGATGGGAAAAATAATCATAGAAAAATAATCGTATCCTCCGTCAAAAATATTCTTCCAACCAATCATTCAGGGTTATAATTCTAAAAGGAAAATTTTTCTTCCGTTATTTCCTATAAGAATTCCCTTTCTCAAGTCAATCCGATAAACTATAATTACCATGTTTTTTTCCAATGATATATACTCTGAACCGAACTGTGACTTCTGATTTCACTTGAATCGCTGAATTTTCTATCTCAGCTAGATATAAATACTCGAACACTTTTCTTCAAGGAATAAAACTTCGTCGTTACTCACCCAGAGTCGAACACGAAACCGAATGACAATTATTTTTAATTCAGTGGGAAATGACACGATGAATATCCATTCTAATTTGGTTCTTAGGTCGAAGGGTGATCTTATAAATATTCATCAGATTGCATACGGTATAGTACTGCATAACGCTTCGTGAACATTGCCCATTGATTTTGCATGACTGTTATTAATTATTCATTTGAGAATAATGCGAGTAAGGTGGTGGGCCCAGTAATCGTCAAGGCACCGGTAATCGTCATCTTTCCGCGTTAACAACTTAAAATAAGGTACTGTGTGAATCGTGCAGCTCCGTGATATTTTTTTCAGTCCCGAAGAGGTATGTATAATTTTGTATCAGATTGTGAAATTCGTGAATACACGAAATCGATACTAATTAAATCGAGTACGTGCAGCTACGGAGCCTATGGATGATTTCGGCCGCAGGCTTAAGTTGGAGGTTAAGATTTCCCATCCTACATTGTATACGATTTTGAACTATCTGGCTTCTCGAATGAGCCAAGTAAAGCTTTCAGTTATGATTGGAGGTCTCAGTTTTACGTATAGTATCGTGAATTATTGCAACATGCAATGTTTATTGAATTTTTTCATATGACGATCACTGGTTCATCGAATTACGTGGTTACTCGAGTAATCGCCATAACTGCTGATACACGGAGAGAAATTTCTCGTAGAAACTACCATACAGTTATTGCAGTTTGAAGACAGAACGGAGGTATGAACAGACCTACCATACTTTTCTCGTGGTTCGTCCAATAAAATGTGGTCTCAGTCGTGATATTATTGTCACTCGGACAAGATTTTATTGAATGAACTACCAGAAAAATATGGTAGGTCTGTCTGTACCTCCGTTCTGTCTTCAAACTGCAATAACTGTATGGTAGTTTCCACGAGAAATTTCTCTCCGTGTAACTGCGGTTTAGTGGGCAGAAAGAAAACTCGTGAATCGAGTATTAATTCAGAAAAGAATGGAATTCAAAATATTACGTCTGTAATTAATGCCGTCTGAACATTCAACGGACCAGTAATCGTCATAGGTATATTTCACTCGATAAATAGATACACAAACAAATAGAGTATGTCGATCACTGAGTCGGTACTATGTCGATAACTGGGTAGGGTCCGCCTAAAACTGCAAGGATGGGTGCTACACACATGAATAACCATTCAAAACTCTTCCCGAGTCGAAATTTAGCGCCTCCATTGAACCTATACTTCTAGGTTCAAATCAGGATGTGGAGGATCACAGGAGGGTTAACTCGCATTGTAATTAGCGCCTACTTTTAACCTCAAATGGGCCGTTATTGGACGATATTCCATGTTTAGGTTCAAAGTAGGAGCTCGCGAGCACCTGGGAAAACCCTCGACCTCCTCCCATTTGCAAAAAAACAAAATAGTAGCGGCAGATCAGACTCATACTTTGTCATATAAACTTGTTGTCCAAGCGCCTATGTAAACCTCCTATGATACTGAAATTTACTGTAGGAGCTCTAGGTCAAATAGTATCATAGGAGGTTCAAATAGGCGCTGGAAGAATCAAAGCAGGGTTAAAATTTCTACTCGGGAAGAGTTGGAGGTCTAAAGGAGGAGCAAACGTAGTAGATGGAGAATTTAGAGGTTCACTGTAGGAGCTCTAGGTCGAATAGTATCATAGGAGGTTTAAATAGGCGCTGGAAGAATCAAAGCAGGGTTAAAATTTCTACTCGGGAAGAGTTGGAGGTCTAAAGGAGGAGCAAACGTAGTAGATGGAGAATTTAGAGGTTCACTGTAGGAGCTCTAGGTCGAATAGTATCATAGGAGGTTTAAATAGGCGCTGGAAGAATCAAAGCAGGGTTAAAATTTCGACTCGGGTTAACCTATACTTCTAGGTTCAAATCAGGATGTGGAGGATCACAGGAGGGTTAACTCGCATTGTAATTAGCGCCTACTTTGAACCTCAAATGGGCCGTTATTGGACGATCTTCCATGTTTAGGTTCAAAGTAGGAGCTCGCGAGCACCTAGGAAAACCTTCGACCTCCTCCCATTTGCAAAAAAAAACAAAATAGTAGCGGCAGATCAGACTCATACTTTGTCATATATACTTGTTGTCCAAGCGCCTATGTAAACCTCCTATGATACTGAAATTTACTGTAGGAGCTCTAGGTCGAATAGTATCATATGAGGTTTAAATAGGCGCTGGAAGAATCAAAGCAGGGTTAAAATTTCGACTCGGGTTCTCCGACGAAATAGCTAATAATAATTGCTGAACATTAAGGTGCTTTCCTAGGCAATTCCACCAGTCCTGAAAACATCGTGAAAAAATGTGCTATTAAACGGAATATCTCTGCCTGGGCACCGAAATCAATGAAACACAATACGTCGCGCAATTCTGTGGGCAATTACGAACACGCACGGCCCAAAACATATCCGTTTTATGCTGAAATAGAAAAGATATGTATGAAAAACGCGTATTTTTGACACTTGGCGATATATATCGATCGGAATGATGGCGAGTTAGTGGTTCTCGAGAGTTTTTGAGGTATCGGTGACGGTTCAGAGGTGGCGTGGCGCACGAATCTACGAGTCGGATCACTGTTCGATAAACTGGAAAAAATCGGCTGTCAGTGATAAATTCTAAAGTTGTAATAGAAAAATGTTGTTATTGTGGTCAGGATACACAGAAGACTAATTCTGTGTATCCTGACCACAATAACAACATTTTTTTATGACAACTTTAGAATACACGCGTATTTATCACTGACAGCCCATTTTGTCCAGTTTATCGAACAGTGATCCGACTCGTAGATTCATGCGCCACGCCATCTCTGAACCGTCACCGATACCTCAAAAAGTCTCGAAAACAACTAACTCGCCATCATTTCGATCGATATATATCGCCAAGTGTCAAAAATACGCGTTTTTCATACATATCTTTTCTATTTCAGCATAAAACAGATATGTTTTGGGCCGTGCGTGTTCGTAATTGCCCACAGAATTGCGCGACGTATTTTGTTTCATTGATTTCGGTAC